>JAUPFV010000005.1:112211299-112852241 GCA_036936605.1 Limnanthes douglasii subsp. nivea | reverse complement strand
CAGATAATAGACGGGAAATACTCGATTTTTTGAAACACCAGTTATGCAATGAAGTCTTTAATAGATAGAGGGGTCTAGCTAAGTCTGGAAGCCATGATCATTGATAGGAGAGTGAACCATAAATTTGGGCATGCGTGTGTAGCGTATGAATCGAGGAGCTCGAAGTACTCCACTATCATTGGATTTAGTGGGAACCAAAGTCCATAGTTGATGATCTCTGGATAGACCACCAATTCAACTACTCCACAATTAAGTGAGTCTCTCTTTCTTTCGGTAGTCAAAGCACTATATTGTCTGGCAGTCCCTATTATTTCTTTAAACGTCAGACAAGAGCTTGACTGTAATAGTCATATAGAATATTCTTCAGTGCCATGATATATTTGGGGAGGAATGGTTTTAAATTTACACTGAGAGTGACGGAAACATCTTCAGTGAGTTCAATAGGCTCATTTTTTCTTTCTTTTTTTCTCTAGTGCACCTTTCTTTGAAGTATCACCATCGGTTTCGAAAGCAGCACCTCTTTTTGTACCTTCGACATTTGAACTTATTTCTGACTTTTCCTCGGAATCAACTTCGTCTAGCAATCTATGAAGATTTTATCTTGAGGAATTTTTTTATTGTTGGGTTTTCAAAGGAGTTTGTTGTGACTCTAGGTTGGTCTCAACAATCTCCTTCGGGGAAGGAGAAGATGGTGTAGGGTTATTTGTGGTATTTGGGGCATGATTTCGATCGTTTTATATATTCTTCTTATATTATAGTAAGTTCTTCATTTATTACCTGTTAATTTTTTATATTTTACTTTCATAATGTATTGCTCAATCGCTTCATATATTTTTTATTTTGATTTTTTAAAAGAAAATTTCAATTAAAAAATCTAAAAAGTAAAACAGCACTGAAACCGTAATGAACCGCATCGAACCGAACCGCATTGAACAAAAGCGATGTTCAAACCGAAAAACCGACTAAAACCGAAAAAACCGAAAACCGAAAAAAAATTGATATTATTTTAATAAATCGGTTTAATAATTTGTAAACCGAATTATTTTGGGTTGGTTTAAATATATGTCAAAAAACCGACCGAACAGACCGAATCTCACCCCTAATAAAATTTGAAGGTTGATTGATAACATAGAATTGATGAAATGTTTTAAAGGAAATAAAAGAGAGAAAATAGAATATGAGACTAAAGAAGGAAGTCCAAAAAGGCAGATGAAAGATAAACAACAAGAATTATGTAATATTTTGGGAGCGTATTCATTGTCGAGAGTTACTAATTCATCCAAAAAAAGTATATAAAGAATTATGTACTATTTTACCGGAACCCAAATTTAACTTTAGAATTTACCGATGATGATTTAAAGATAATAGTTTATTTTATTTAATTACAAAGTTTTACCGTCGGATAATTAACAAACTTGAGAAGTTGTAAATTACAAAAAGTGTTGTCATTGATGGAATTCTATGTCACATAAGATTATACCACAAATATTAGTAAATTGTTTTCAAGATTGAGTTTCTTTAAATTTCAAATATTGGTTTATTTATTTCTAGTAGTAAATTTTATTTTTATGGATCCTTCATGTTGATGAAATTTTACGATAAAAAGATGATTGGTAACAAATATTAATAGTTTTTAGATTGTAAGTGGTTAATTTTGTAGTGTGTGGGTGGATTGTACGATAACCATTTTGAATGGAATGTTATACGAGTATTAGTCAATCAATATTCGTTGGATAGATATTAATTTCCATAAAAAACTTATGTTTTTCAAAAAAGAATTTTCAACATATGTATTATTTGGTGAGGATAAAAGTAGCCTGAGGGTAGGCTGGTAATTTCAAGTGGAGTTTTAAGGCGGCGTGAGGGTGTTTCAGGGTGGTGTGAAGATGTTTCAAGGTGTTTCAAGGTGTTTCAAGGTGTTTCAAGGTGGAGAGAGAATTGAGCAGCTTGGCAGCAGTAAATTTTTTGTTACCCATAGTTAATGCTGGTGGTTGGGTATTTATAGTATGTAATCTGGGCCCTTATGGGCTTTCGGGTCAAGTTTAATGGACCCGGGTCATGTTTAAACACCCATGAGTTTTAAGCAGATGGGCAGGTAGCTTAGTCAGATAGTGTTTAGGTTTTTTAGTACTTTAGTCATAGTTCGAACTGTTTTGGGCTTGCAGTGTTCGAAGTCACCTGCCCGGTTCAAATGTCCTGTCCGAATTATGCACTTGGATCCTGTCCGGTTTACGGAGAGATTTACTTTGGGCTGCCCTTCCGGGGAGCACTTCGAATTCGGACTCATCAGGAGCCCCTTTTTTAGGTATTTGAACAAGTATCCTTGTCAAAGAACTGAAAACAGTCCGATTCAGGAAGTGGTTTGTCAATTCGGAGAGAGTTGAGGATAGAACCGGACAGACCAAACGTTACGAATTCCAAACGGTTCTTGTCAGAGTTAGTGGGACACGTGTCACTCTCTGGTTGGTCACTTTAGCCGTTTTTTCTCCTTGAAAGTTGCACCACTTTCTCGAACAAGTTACCTCTTTTAAATGCCATAAATGACATCAGCGCCGTCTTTTAATCATTGCCCAACTTTTCGGATTCTTCTAGGAATCAACCCCTTTTTTACATTTACTATAAATTCTATTCACTTTTCACAGCTTCATTATCTCTTTCACTCTGCCATTTTACCCAAAGCTTTATCTCTCTAAAACTTCAAAATTTCCTTAGCTGTTTATGTTCACAGCAAGAACAGCACTGATCAAGGGCGGTTGGCTTAACCTCTCAGAATTGGAGAAAGCTCAAAGAGTTGAAAAAGAAAAAAGACTTGCAGCAGGGCTTTCAGCGTCGCCTGTCGAGAAACCAGCCCCTTCAATCAAAGAATCTGACAGAGGTTCATCTTCTTCTAAAGGTACAAAACCTAGGAAACTCTTTCAATCAACACTCTCTCCCATAGTATCTGGCTCTTCGGTTCAAGAGTCGATTCCTATTGTTGAACCGGGGGTCACTGTCACCAGTGTTAGGAAGAAATCCTCTTTCATTGCTATGGGGTCTGATTCTGACCACTCCCCAGACAAATTAATCATGAAAAGGCCGAGTAGGTTGGTTAAAGGACTTCCCTCTAAAAGCACACCCTCAAAATCGGGGGCAAAAAATAGTGAATCAGGGTCCGGGGCAACTATTAGGACTCTCCGGGAAAGGCCGGCCGGTCCGGGGGCTAGCAGTCCTTTACCTCCCAAAGAAACTTCAACCTCAGAAACTCAAACTGAGGTGGTAAGTCGAAAACATTCGGAGAGCCAACAGTCCGGTGGATTAACTGTGCCAAGCTTCATCCCTCCCCGGGCTGTTTCTACAGAAGCTCCCCCAACGATAATGAAGGAGAGGATGGAGGACTCCACTGAGGAGGTTAGATTTGAGTCCGAGTCCTCCGGACAGGCTGGAACTGTTATCGTTGTTGCCAAGAAGGGCAAAGAAGACTTGTATCTGAGGCGTCCGGACTTGCCGGAGAGCCTCGAAGGGAGAGTAGGGCCTTGCTTTCACAAGGTGGAGTTCAAATATCTTTTATCTCTGTTAAAGACCAAGTATGCGTTCATCCATACTAAAGATCTGGGACGACTGCGTACTAAGTGGGGGATCCCTGAGAATGTAAAGATTCGAATTCCCATCGATCCAGAGACCCCGATGGACTGCAAAAGAAATGAGATAGTCTTCTTTACGGAGCTATTCAATTGGGGACTTAGGTTCCCACTGGACCCAGAGATAGTACGCTATTTTCATTTGGTCAAGCTATGTCCAACACAGCTAAGCCCCAATGGTTGGTACACCTTGATGTCATGTATTATGGTGTCTAGGCTATCCGGAATTCCTCTTCCTATGGAAGAGTTTGCAGCTGTGGCTAACTTGTGCAAACACCATCAGTTCCCCTTCTACCATTTCAACATGGGGAACGATCTTAAAGCTGTCGATGATCTCCTGGAGTCGGAGAGCAAATGGAGGAGCCAGTTCTTGTTTGTCAGTGGCTCATGGGAAAATGGCAAGAAAATCAAAACCGGGGAGAATCCTAGCCTTCTTCGAAGTAGATGGAGAAGCGATCGTAAGTTTTTATTCTAAGTTTCTGTTCGAATCCTCCTTTCCTTTAAGTTTATACTAATCGGTTTTTCTTTTGTTTTATCAAAGCTGCCAAAGGAGTTCGGGGACTATCTGAAGGCCGGACAGGTCACCTGTGGCAAACTCAACGCTTGGGCCGCAGAGAACTGGGAGAACCGGTTTCATAAAGCCTTCACTCCTGGGAACCTAGCGAGATCTCACCTGTGGAACACCACAGGTCGAAGAGACTTAACATGGGAGGAGTTCTCCACCCCACCTGATGAAGATGTCGTGCTGAGAAGGTCTCATGAACTGGATGGGACCCTCTTCCTTCCTGCCCGGGCCAAAGCCCCAAGTAAAATGAAGGGCAAGAAGAAGAAAGGCAGGAAAGCGGTAGAGGATACTGAGAAAGAGGCCCCAATGGATTCAGAGGTGCCAGCCCAGGCTCAAGTTGATGCAAACCTTCTACAAGTGGTAGAACAAGAGAGCGAGAAACAAGGAGTGAATCCCCCAAAACCTTCAAGGGCTTCCAAACGGGCTCGTAAGCAAGCAAGTGACAGTGCTGACAGGGAAGTCAAAAAGAAAAAGACTTCCCAAGGAGAAGAGCTCGCTCTCCGGGATCCGGAGCCCACTTTCCCAACCGATCCAACGTTAGCCGAAGAGATCCCAGGGAATCTTAATGAAGGGATTCCAATGGAATTCCATACTGATGAGGTCGAAAGGGGAGAGATTAACATGGATGAAGTGGACGTCACCGGCCTTCGTGAACTAGGTGATTATTTCCTTGGCCTGTCCAGAGATGAATTCGCAGGGCCATATGTTCCCCCAAGTAGTTCCAACACAGTGAATTTCAATGGTAGGACTTTTATGGTTTCCAGTGAGAGGGACGTTATAGCCCATTCCCTCCTTAGCAACGTGCAGCCAGTACTTACTTTGGAAAGGCAAGTCCGAAGTCAGGCAATCACCATCAAAGACCTCAAGTCTGAGAAGGAGAAGCTGTCTGATGACCTCAGGACCGCTGCTACTAAGGTTGATTTGCTTAAGGAGTCGAACAAACAGTTAAAGAAGAATCAAACTGAAAGCAACACAAAAGTTGCTTCTTTAGAAGAGACCGTAAAAGATCTCCGGGCTAAGCTGTCCAGACTGGAGAAGGACTTGACAGCCTCAAGAGGGGAGACTGCAGCAAAGGAGAAGCTTGTCACCAATTTGACCACTGACAAACTTGCTTTAGAGAATGCAGTGAATCAGGCTGTTGAAGAGAAAGTTGTTTTGGTGAAGGATCAGGAGGCCATGATCAAGGCCAAAATCAATGCTTATGCTAGGGAGATGATACGGAGTGAAGAATTAATGATCGAAAAGGTGAAGTCCGATATGGTCCTCCTGTTTCACGAGAAGTTCCCGAAGAGGAGACTAGGGGACTTATGGCGCTATGTAGATGACGACGATCTCCCATACTGAACCATGGTTGATGAAGGGTACACTGATGTTTCCTCGACTGGTGATGAAGAGGAAACCGGAGAGAGCCCAGGTGAGGAGGAGATTGACCCCAAAGGTAAGAAGATTGTCGAGGAGAAGAGCGACATCAAAGGCAAGAAAACAGATGAGGGTGAGCCATCTTCAAAGGCTCAACCTTGATTTATAATTTGTTTTGTTTATCTTTTGTTTGAACTAAAGTCCTTGGAAGGCCAAGGCACCTTTTTTGTGATGGTGTCCGTATTATTCGGACAGTTTTTTGTACTGTGGCCAAACATGTTCAAAAAGTCCTTGGAAGGCCAAGGAAACTTTAAGTTGTTGAATGAATGCTTTTATTTTACTCAACCATCTTCTTTTTATTATTATTTGTCTCACTTTAGACAGCTAGAATTTAAGTAGCTTTGAGTTATTGTATTGTGAGAGTGTTTAGCTTTTCTGGCTAGAATTTAAGTAGCCTTGAGACCTTTCAGTCCGGGTAGTATGATAAGCAACAGAATTTTGCAAAAACTTAGAAAATTATTGAAGAAGGCACCAAGTTTTATTGAAAGCTCTCCGCGGCGCCGAAGAGAGGAAGCGGTGTGCCCCCAAATATTTACATGGATGTTTAAACAAGTAAATATTTACATAAGCTTTATTCCAAGTACATTCGAAGGTGTTCAATATTCCAAGGGTGAGTTAAAACCCTGCCATCTTTGTCTTCCAACCCGTATGTCCCAGGCTTGATTCTTTCAACCACAGTATACGGACCCTCCCAAGTTGGGGCCAGCTTTCCGAAGAGCTTTTCCTTGGTGTGCAAGAAAACTTTTCTCAATACTTTATCTCCTGGTTGAAAATCCCTTCTTTTAACTTTAGAAGCAAACCTGCTTCTCATCAAGCCTTGATAGTGTGCCACTCTAAGATGAGCTTTTACCCGCCTTTCTTCAATTAAATCAAGTTGATTTCTAATTGTCATCTCATTAACCTGTCCGGAGAAGTTATGAACACGAAAGGAGGGGAGTGTCTTCTCTATGGGAGCTACTGCATCCATCCCATAGACCAAGGCAAAAGGGGATTCTTGTGTTGCAGCCCCAGGTGTTGTTCGGTAGGCCCACAGGACTTCTTGTAGATAACTAGGCCACTTCCCAGCAGCCCCTTCTAAGTTTTTCTTTAAACCGGACAGTATTGTTCTATTGGCCACCTCAACTTGCCCATTGGCCTGTGGGTGGAAAGGTGAGGAAAAGCAGTGCTGAATACTCCTTGAGGCACAGAAGCTCTCCATCTCTCTATTATCAAACTGTGGCCCATTGTCTGTTGTTATTTTCTGGGGGACACCAAATCTGCAACATATGTTGGACAGAATGAATTTTATAACAGCTTTTGATGTTGTCCCTGCCAAAGGGGCTGCTTCTATCCACTTCGAGAAGTAGTCGATGGCTACAATTATGGTTTTTCGTCCTCCGGACGCCACATGGAGAGGCCCAACTAAGTCCAATCCCCATCGAGCAAAAGGGATGGGCTCAGAAATTGATTCCAAAGGAATGGATGGTACATGAATTTCATTGCTGTACCTCTGGCATGGGTCACACCTCCTGACCAGCTCCTTAGCATCTTTCATAATTGATGGCCAATAATATCCGGAGAGAAGCACTCTTCTTGTCAAAGCTCTAAATCCACAATGGGCCGATCCCTCACCATCATATAATTCAGAGAGAACCATTTGTGACTCATGATCCCCTAAACAGCGTAGGAGAGGTTTGCTATAGGACTTTTTGTACAAGACTTCTCTAATCATAATGAAACCACGAGCCCTGTGTTTCAATGTTCTGGCTTGTGATTTATCCAAGGGCACGATGCCATCGGACAGATATTGCATAAGAGGAGACCTCCAGTCTTGAGGCCGGTTTACTTGTATTTCAAAGACTTCCTCTTTTTCACCTTCATCAAGTTGAATAGAAGGGCTTTCAAGCACATGGATCCATGGGTAGGACTTCGTATATGCTATTGTTGCCAATGAGTCTGCTAACTCATTCTCTGTCCGGGGGATGTGCTCATAGACAACAGCTTTAAACTTTGACGCTTCATTTTTAAGAAGGAGCAAGTATTTGATCAATTGCTCCTTTCTGGCCTCTGACAGGCCTAGAGCATGGTGGACAAGCAATTGGGAGTCACTTAGTAGCTTGACCCTTTTTTCTCCACAGATGTATGCCAATTTTAACCCAGCTATAGCTGCTTCGTATTCGGACTCATTATTGGATGCCCTGAAAGCAAAACAAATAGCTTGGAACATGCTGTCCCCATAGGGGGAAGTGAGACATATTCCTGCCCCAGATCCCATAGTACTGGATCCTCCGTCTGTTCGGACAATCCACACTTTTTTATCTTTTGAATCAGCAGGTTGTTCTGAATCCCTATCAGAATGGAATTCAACGAGAAAATCAGCCACAGCTTGAGCTTTTACTGCTGTCCGGGGAGCGAAGTCTATGTCGAAGTCCCCCAACTCTACTGACCACTTTGTCATTCTGCTCGAAATGTCTGCTTTTTGAAGGACATTCTTTAAAGGGAAAGATGTCCGGACAACGATAGGATGAGCCTGGAAGTAGGGCCTCATTTTTCTTGCAGCTATCACCAAGGCCAAAGCTAGTTTTTCAAGTTTCAAGTAACGCCTCTCAGCATCAATCAAGCTTTTGCTGATGTAGTACACTGGGTGAGGATACCCATCAACCTCCCTAACTAACACAGCACTGATGGCACAACTTGAAACAGCCAGATATACAAAAAGAGTCTCCCCATCGACTGGTTTAAACAAGGTCTTGGGAGAGGACAAATGCTTCTTAATTTCGTTGAATGCCTCATAACACTGTGGTGTCCACTCAAACCCTTTGGCACCATTCAAGGTTTGAAAGAATGGAGCACATCTGTCCGAAGACCTGGAGATGAATCTGTTCAAGGCTGCCAACCTCCCCGTTAAACGCTGCACTTCTTTAATGTTTCGAGGAGGCTCCATTTGGAACAAAGCATTGAGTTGGTCCGGGTCGGGCTGTATTCCATGCTCACTTATGATATACCTTAAGAACTTCCCGGACTACACTCCGAACACACACTTTTCAGGGTTTAATTTTAAATTCACTTTGGCCAAGTTGGCAAAAGTCTCTTGGAGGTCGGACAAGTGCAATTGCTCATCCACGCTTTTCACCATCATATCATCAATGTAAACCTCCATATTTCTTCCAATTTGATCAGCAAATGCCTTATTGACCAACCTTTGATAAGTAGCCCCAGCATTTTTCAAACCAAAGGGCATCACCTTGTAGCAGCGTAAACCTCTATCAGTGACAAAAGTGGTATGCTCTTGATCTTTTGGATCCACTTGGATCTGATTGTACCCGGAGAAGGCATCCATGAAGGAGAGTAGCTTGTTCCCAGAAGTAGAGTCTACTAACTGATCTATCCGGGGAACCGGATACAAGTCTTTTGGGCAAGCTCGATTGAGGTCTGTGAAGTCAATGCACATACGCCATTTACCATTCTTCTTTTTTACCAAGACAGGATTGGCAGTCCACAAAGGGTACTGAGATTCTTTAATGTGCCCCATCTTTGTGAGTCTGTCAACCTCTTGTACAATGACATCAGCCTTTTCTTTTGAGAAAGCTCTCCTTTTTTGTACCACCGGTGCCACATCCCTCCGGACTGACAGGTGATGGGAAATCACCTCTGATGGAACTCCAGTAACATCAGCATTGCACCAAGCAAAAACATGCTGATGATCTTTCAAGAATTTCAACATTCCTTCTTTCAACATCGATGGCATTTTGGATCCTATCTTGACATTTTTTCCTTCTTCCAGGCAGTGTGTTTCAACCTCCTCAACTGGGATCAACACTCCGGGGGTCTCTCTGGGGTGATCAATTTCACCCTCACCCCCAGAAAGGCCCTCAAACTGCTATTGGTCATTTATACGGACTACCCCCAGCGTTCGTGGAGCCAAGGCAGTGGCATAACATTCTCTTGCAACTTTTTGGCTGCTCCGGACAACCCCAACCTGCCCCTGAACAGCATATTTCAGGCACTGATGGACTGTCGAAGCCACTGCATGCATCCTAGAGAGCCAAGATCTCCCTAGAATAGCATTGTAACAGGTGGGACAATCCACCACAATGAAGAGTATTCTAACCATTTTCTTGAAAGGGCCCCTGCCCAACAACACTTCTTCTTCAAACTCTCCGATTACATCGGCTGAGCTACCCGTGAAGCCCACGATCGACCTGTCTGACTTTTGAATCACAGCTGGATTTTTCATTTTCTTGTAAGTGTCTAGGAAAAGGATATTGGCAGAGCTCCCATTATCTACCAAAATTCGCCTTATCTCATTGCCCCCTATAGATGCTCCTATGACAACAGCATCCTCATGAGGGCCAGCAATATCTCTCAAATCATCCTCATCGAAAACTATGAATGGGAATGAGTTTGGAGATTGATAGGATGTCATGCCTCCTTCTAGCTGGGAGGCCAAATTATGAAAATGCCTTTTTCTTGAAGAAGTAGTAGGAGCTGTCATAGTGTCCCCTCCGAAGATTGTCAATGACTCGAAGAATTTAATGAGCCCGGAGACTGATCTAGAACGCTCCTCGATAGTACCCACTCTGTTTCTTGTTGGATCAGGATCCAAATACTCGGACTCCACGTCAAACCTTTCAACTATTACCATAGCCCCCTCCGGGGCAGCGTAGCTTGGACCAACCCTATGAGTGTTGTCAGGCCTGTTGCCTCCTCTTCTTTTAACGTATGCACCCAACTTTCCTCTTTCAATCAAATTCTGTACCTCTTGTTTCAACGCTATGCAATCATCGGTGGTATGGCCAATATCATTATGGTATTGGCAAAATGAATTATTTCGATGTTCTCTGGGAGACTGCAAGGTTGCCGGTCTCCGGTAGTGTACTTCATCTTTTGTTTTCTCGAAAATGGTTGCCACACTTTCTTTGAGCTCTGCAAACCACTCCGGTTGGACCCACGGCCCTCTTTTGTTTCTAGACTGTTGACTTTGTGCAGGAGCAGCTGGTTGAGACTGAGCCTTTCCCCTTCCATGCCCCTGTCCGGTTTCTCTTGCTTTGTTCCCGGACTGGTTTTGATTCGGAGTTGGTGCCACCGGGGTGGATCTCACTTGTCTGTGCACCCTGGTCTTTTCGTTTCATCAACATTTATTTGCTTGCCAACTTGGTTCAGCAATCCTCCCCAGGTCATGGCTTTCTTCCTGGTCACCAAATCGGCTAGGTTGCCTGGGTTCAAACCTTGTCTCAGGGATGCTATTGCTACATGTTCAAAGCAATCAGCCAACCCATTTTTTGTGTTTACAAAACGACTTATGTACTCCTTTAACGACTCATTTGGCTCTTGGGCACAATGGATTATTGTGTCTCCATTGCCCTTCAGCTCCTTACTTTCCACAAACTGCCTTCGAAAGGCCACCCAAAAAGTATCAAAGTCTTTAATACAACCCTGAGGCAGGCTGTTGTACCATTTCAGAGCACTCCCCGTAAATGATTGGGAGAATGCCCTACAGAGTAGTTTATCATCATCATCAAAGTTCATCATGAAGTTCTTGAATTTCTCCAGATGATTGTCCGGATCAGTACTGTCATCGTACTTCTCCATCTTGGTGCTGTCAAACCTCTTGGGGAGGTTTCCGGATAGGATTTTAGAAGACAGTGGAGACTGCCTCCAATTCCTTCCACGACTGAACACGGTATCCTCATTAGGAGTTGCAAAGATACCTGGCTCATCATGGAAGGCAAAAGGATCCATCGGCATCCGGTCTACATGCCTATGGTTGTGAGATGACCCTTTTCCAATATGCCTCTTCATTCTTCCATGGTGATCTCTTTTTCTGGAATACTTTTTAACTTGCTTTTGTTTCTTCTTGGTTCGTCCCTCATCACTGCTAGAGGACAAGGACTTTTCATTTCCCTCACTGTCCGAAGAGCTGTCCGAAGACTCTGAACTCGAGTCAGAACTCTCCACAGGCTTGGACCGGTGAGACTTTTTAGAGCTGGCATGCGTCTTCTTAGTGCTCTCATGAGTTTTGGAAACCCCATGCTCTCTTGGGT
Source organism: Limnanthes douglasii subsp. nivea (assembly GCA_036936605.1). NCBI lineage: Eukaryota > Viridiplantae > Streptophyta > Magnoliopsida > Brassicales > Limnanthaceae > Limnanthes > Limnanthes douglasii. Next base: position 112,840,617 of record JAUPFV010000005.1, on the reverse strand, counting down.
TATCGGTGTGGTGAGCAGCTGATGCTTTGGATTTCTCTTTCACGCCCATCTTGGCTTTTTCAGCCCTCAGAGCTTCTATCTCAAGTTTTAACTTGTCGCGCTCTTGGACAGTATACTCATCATTCTCTTCCACCACTTCGAGAAAAGCTGGTGGAAGCTCTGGATTATCCGGATTCATTCGGACAGAATTTCTTTACTTGGTTTTGAATACTGGATTCAGGCACCGTCGCCTCCCATTGTGGTCGCCAATTTGGTGAGGATAAAAGTAGCCTGAGGGTAGGCTGGTAATTTCAAGTGGAGTTTTAAGGCGGCGTGAGGGTGTTTCAGGGTGGTGTGAAGATGTTTCAAGGTGTTTCAAGGTGTTTCAAGGTGGAGAGAGAATTGAGCAGCTTGGCAGCAGTAAATTTTTTGTTACCCATAGTTAATGCTGGTGGTTGGGTATTTATAGTATGTAATCTGGGCCCTTATGGGCTTTCGGGTCAAGTTTAATGGACCCGGGTCATGTTTAAAGACCCATGAGTTTTAAGCAGATGGGCAGGTAGCTTAGTCAGATAGTGTTTAGGTTTTTTAGTACTTTAGTCATAGTTCGAACTGCTTTGGGCTTGCAGTGTTCAAAGTCACCTGCCCGGTTCAAATGTCCTGTCCGAATTATGCACTTGGATCCTGTCCGGTTTACGGAGAGATTTACTTTGGGCTGCCCTTCCGGGGAGCACTTCGAATTCGGACTCATCATTATTAGTTGATGGTCAGTATTATGGTAAAAATATTTTCTAACGAAATTTTTTATTTTAGAAACTTAAATAAATGAAAAAAGTAATTTGAGATAGAAAATTATAGTATAAATTTAAGTAATAAACGAGTATGGAGGTAATTTATGCCAAACTGAGAAGTGTAAGAGGTTACTTATACAATCAAAGCGAATATGACTATAAGATAAGTCTAGCTGAAAAGCACAAGAGGCCACGTTCAAGGTATAAAGGCCTTAATTTACAATCATATAAGCTAAGTCAAGCTATTATATCATAAGCGATCATGCACCTTAATCAAAGTAAACATGATTATAAGGTAAGTCAATCTGAAAAGCTTAAGAGGCCATGCTACTTTTCTAATATTTTTAATAATACTAAAAGTAATGGTTTTTAATGTTTTTAAAATGAAGTTGTATTAAATTTATTTTTTTGTAATTTAGACGACGGATAAAAAAACATATTATTATAGTAAAATGAAAATTAAGAGTGACAAATAATAAAGAATATCATCAAAACATGTATAATAAATTCAATGTCGCAGGTAAATTAAATTATATTTTTTAAGATTGTTAAAAAGATATAGTGTTTGAAAGATATATATATATATATATATATATATATATATATATATATATATATATATATATATAAGGTTATGATTATAGAAGAGTCGTAGAAATTAATTTGCAGATATAAGAATAAAGTTCAAAATTAATGACGAAAAATTAGAATTAAATATTCAAAAGGAGATAATCATAATATAAATATGAAACTAAAGATAACTCAATGATCACTGGTACAGAGTTCAAATATAAAATAAAAATCAGATACTTGCTTGTTAAAAAATTCTAAGTAGTTAAAATATTACACAAACAAAGCCATAAAATTCAAGGATATTTGTTAGTATGAGAACAGCGTGGTGATTCATCTAACTTTTCGATGATATTGTCAACAGTGTTTGATGTATTAATTTCCTTTTTAGTTTTAATGTCATCTTGATTACCCATATTGTCATTTGGGATAAGAACTTTAGTGTTAAAAAAAGTTCAAAAGAATGATTGGAAAAATTAGGTATATTTGCGACATATATTTTGATATTTCTCGGAAAGATGGTCCCATAAAGGTCATACAAAAATTGTTTGAGGTTTGTCGCGATCAAGTATTTATGTCAACATTGATATTTGGCATTTTCTTATAAGTTTCCTAACATTGTTTATAAAAAAGTTAGTTAACTTTTCCTTCACCTTTTCAGCGTCGGTTTATTTTTGCTTATTGAGATTTTCACCTCATCTTTAAAGTTGGTATTTTCTTCTTCTGATTTTTTCTTGGTGACTTGGAGTTTGTTATTTTATTTTTTTTAATGATAAAGGTTGTTACAAAGATGTTTTATCTTTTCTCCATTCATTTTTCTTTAGCTTCCATTTTTCTAAAAGATTGTCCCGGTTGGTAATTCTTGTTGAATTTTTTTTATGATCCTTATTAAAAATGAAGATATGGTACTATTTTTTCATATATAAGTTTTAAATCGTTGGGAGAAAAATTTCTGGTGGCAAGCAGAATGGAATTGAGCAAGCTCAGTAAAAGTATTTTGGAAAATAATTTGAACTTTGGATTATTAAGGATAATATATATATAATAGTAAAATTATATACTTTTATTTGAAATTTTATTTGACGTTGGATAAGTTGCACATTGGAAAGATTAAAAGAATAATATTTATGGATGTTACGAGCAAAACGACCAACAAATCACCGTGGATTTCATATTAATAAATCATCTACAAAATTAATTGATATTATAAAATTTTAGTATTTAAAAATAAATTCAAAAGATAATATATAAAGTGAATAGATTAAATATTTACAAGTATTATTAAAACCAACGAGAAATAGATTTTAGATAACAATTGAGTTATTTTTTAATTGAGAGGACTAGTGCTAGTTGAATCAAATATGTCGACGATCTTCTTTTTCTCTTTTTAAATAGTGCGGATGTTGGAGCCATCAGTGAGGATAGAGCTTCGTTGCTTTTTTTAAACTTGATCAGAAGACTGTTTAGAAACTTTTTCTATTGGAATATCATTTATTTATTTTGCATTGATTGGTTTCTTCTTGACTGAGAATATATATTTAGGTATCATATTGGAATATGAGTGAGGATGTCGGTATAATATTCTTATATGTCCTGAACTTCATAAGTTGAATCTATTAAAATATAAGAGTTTAAACGTTTCCTTGTAATAAGATTAAGGATTGTAATAGCCTTTTTCTATTGAAAATATTTTAATTTCTAAAAAATTAAACATAGTTTATAATAAATATATATTAGGAATTTTGTACATAAATAAAAATAGAGAAATAATTTGTTTTATCAAAATTAATATACGTACAAAGTTTTAAGGTATTTTGAATAAACATTGTTTTAAGAGTGAATGCAACGAGTACATTGGTTTGTCATAATGTACTATTAGTATATAATTTGACGTAGGAAAAAATAATAAAATTGATTATGTTATAATATATAACTAATTTAACTAATGGTTATTATGAAGTATTTGATAATTATTATTACGGTTTATTTCTAGTTATTAACCTTTTATTTAAGAGAAATAATATAAATAAACGATAATGCAAAATTTAAATTTAGAAGTAATTTACTAGAAATTTTTATATGTTATTAAATTTAAAACATATACTAAAATAAAATTATTTACCTTGCAAAGTTGTTAGCCAACGGTTCTAAAAATGAATTTAGAGAGAAGTTGTGAGTATTAGAAATAAAAACAAATTGAACATGTTGGTAATTTTATATAGGGTAAAAGAGTGAATGATAATTATAGATGTAAAATAAGATAATCGGTTCAAATATCATGATAATAGGATAAAGGTGAAACATCAAAATTTCATTAGTAAAGAATATCAACATGTTCATGGAAAGTATAACTGACACTAAAGATACAAAACTAAAGATACTTTGTTAAATGTTAAAATAGAATTAGTGAATTATAGTAATTGAATTTATATATAGAAATTTTGTGAAATTTATGTGCATATTTGAACTACCGAGAACGTATAACTGACAATAGTTTAGCATTGTGAGGTAAATAAATATAGTGAATGAATATGATTATATTTATAGCTTTAGTGCGTGCTTGCGTGCGTGTGTGTTGTGTGTGTGGTTATGATGTTCAATCATTATAAAAAGGGTCGATCTTTTGGTTAATAATACAACTTTTGATTTATAGTCTTATATTTTTAGCAATATCTTAATAAAAAAATTATCTCATCAATAGTGGGTAGAATGCTGGAGAAATAAAGTTTTAAGATAAATGACCATATATATATATATATATACAGAGTATGCCCGACTATTGGAAGTTCCCCCACCTGTTGTCTGTCAAGACCTTGAGAGGATAAGAGGAGTTGGGTTTGATATGAGGTTGTATATGCTTCACTTGGTACCTCCTTTACTTATTCGGAGGCACTATCCTCATTGATAGCAACCAGAAATTTGTAAAGGCATACTTACTATTAGATATGGAAGACATGGTAGGATTGAAAGAGTATGTTTGGGGGACGTGTGTGCTACATTGGCTATATCATGGATTGGGCGAAGCATCATAGCGCCAACTAATACTCTATATGGTTTCATAGATATATTTTTCTATATTTGATAATAGATGAGTATTTTCTTTTCGATAGGCCTAATTGTTGGATATTTGATAACTATTGTTAACATTATTACATTTTTTATAGGTATAATTTATTGGTCGATATTTGATCATTTCGTATGCTTTCGCCAAACATTTAACGATATATATAACATATCGAAGCCAAAGATTCTTAAATGGTTTTTAAATAAGATAATTGGCGCGAATACACAACCAAAGAGCACTACCGCAACACTTTCAATGGTCTTTGGAGAATGGTGTCCGCACATTCTAATTCTTATTATTATATTTTTCTCGGTTAATGTTTGACTTTCAATTGAATTATTTTTTAAGGTTATATTTCAGTCATATATGGACATGCGAGCTCACTGTTCGATCATGAGGTTCGTCTATTCGACTATCATATTTGATGTATGGATACCATTAAAAATACATGCTAGATAGAGTTATACAACAACTTGGACTGATCTATAACCCAATTGATCTTGAATTACCTATAGTGGACCTAAAAGGGGAAATCATCATTGATATATTTTTAGGTTTAACTATTTGCATGAGTGGTGTCAGCATATACTTACTGATGACCGTAACACAACCCCATATTCGAGAACCATAAATCTATGAATCCTAGGTACATTGATTATATTAGTCAATATTTGTAGTATGTTATCACTCCGAAGGTGGTTGGTGAGGGTGACACACTATATGAAATTCAAAAGATCATCCAAATTAGACCTCTCGGTGATTCAGTTGAAGAGAAGCTAGTGTTTGCTGACCGCATATTGAAGATCGCATCTCTTTGGATTGGTATTGCTATTATACGATTTATTATACTGTGTTTCTTTGTATAGGTTTTATTCACCACTATTTTTGGACATGTTTGTATATTTAATGTTGTATGATTTGTATCGTATGTTTTTAAAATGTTATTGTGGTTAGGTATCGAAATTTGTATATGTTAATAAACAAAGAAAGAGAAATAGAGAAGAATAAGAAGTTGGTAAGAAGCGACTAGGGTTTTTGTTTTTTTAGAAAGCGTACCAATTACATAGAGTATAAAGCTCTTATTTACATATAAAACATATGGACTAATGGGCATGGACCTTATATCACTAACTCTCTCTCTCAATCTCATAATGCAATAGTAATCAACATTAAGAGTTTGCCACAAATAAAACGAAACTGCAGTGTTGACTGAGTCTTCATAAAAATATCAACAACTTGTAACGTTGATGGAAATATGGAAGCGAGATGGTGCCGATATGAAGGTGATGCCGAGTGAAGTAACAATCTATTTTAATGTGCTTCGTCCTCTAATGAAAAAAAAATTATTTGATATTTGCATGGCATTTTTGTTATCACAATGTAAGGAAGTGGGTTTAGTAATGTTAACCCCTATATTTGCAAGAAGATATTGTAACCAAACAATCTCACATGTGATCACAATCATAGCACGGTACTCAGCTTCACTAATTAATCTAACGATAACATCTTGTTTTTAAATTTTCCATGATAATAATGAATCTTCAAGGAAAACCCATAAACAAGTAGTAAATTTTCAGTCATGAAGACCACTATCCCAATCAGCATCGCTATAGGTACGCAGTTCAAGTGAAGAGGTCGAAGCAAACAAAATGTTTTGGAACTAAGTGCCTCGAAGATTCTCAATATTCGAAGAACAACTCCCCGATAGACGAATGTAAGAGCAGTAACAAACTGACTAACCAAATGAACAACATAAGCTATATCTTCCCGAGTAACTGTAAGATAGACTAAGATCCCTACGTGAGTTCGATATAGAGTTGGGTCTGACAAAAGAATACCATCAGTCGAAGAATATCGAGCATTTGTTTCAAGAGGTATATCTATCGTCCTGTTATTAGAAAGTCGAGCTCGGAAGAAATCAGATATATATTGTTTTGAGAAAGAATATAACCTTTTGGAGATTGAGCCACCTTAATACCTAAAAAATAACGTAATATTCTCAAGTTTGCATGGCCTGAACTTATAATAGGACGAGTAGGGATATGAATTTTTAGTTAGTCCAACCTAACGCGGTCCAAAAATATAAACTATAAAATAATTATTTTCCAATTATATATAAATTTTATTTTCCAATAATTACTAATCACAATCCCGACTAAATATTATCTTCAATAATATATTCACGAATTAAATACTCTAACTGAAAGTTTCAGTAGTATTTAAATTTTAATAATTATTGGTTCATTTTAGTACAAAATTTACCATTTATTTTCAATGATAAACTTTAAATCGTGTGTTTGTTTTTGTCGAAGATTTATGTTTGTGTATTTGAATAATTACAATCGTTTGTTTGTTTATGTTAGTTTTAATTTAAAATTGTATATTTTAATTTTTTTAATTAAAAAATAAATTTAAATTTTAGATAGATTCGTATCGGGCTTGTACAATCTAAATAAAAAAAATAGGATTTACGGGACAAGTCGGACTAATCTTTAAATACATTATACATATAAATCGAACTCGAATTTGAAAAAACTAAATACTTAGTAGATCGGACCGGATTAAAATATAATAAATAAAAAACGTATCAAAATGGATAAACGAGAACCCGCCTATTATAATTCCTATTATATATACTATTATTATGGTATTGCTGTACTAGCTGTACAGGCCATATGCGGTGTGGATTGCCGGTGCAGTGAAACTACTTGTTAATAGAAGATTATAAATTAGATATATTTTAGAAATGTTTAGTTGAAAAAAGGAAATTACAGACCCTAATATGATATAGTATAAAATTATATTATTAGTGATAATTTTGTTAATAAAATAGATTTAAATTTTTGAAAAACAAAAGTTTGGTCAAAATGTAAAAATAAAAAATTCACTTTTGTTGGATCAAATAACGATTACAAACATGTAAATCAAACTTACATAAAATTCAGAGGTTTTGTACTAATATAACAATGATGATTAAATTTGTCTTCACAATAAATATTTAAAACAATTTATTTATTTCGTTTTGAATGTGGAATAAGAATTGCTTAGTTTGGTCTCCTTGTTCGTGAATTAGACTTTTTTTAATACAAAAATCGTCACCCCATACTACATAAATGAAATCGATATTACTAGTAACTATCAAAGACTCATGACCATGACATATGACATGATAAATGGCTTATTATTATTAATTTATTATTCTGCATACGAAAATGATTGACATGTATTTGTTCTTTTTTCATTTGGACTATACGATTATGGTCCCACCTTTTTTGCAATTTTCATGTACTTTGATATCTTATTTTATTGGTGGGTCCAAACATTGAAGCATGCTTGCTTCTTAAGACCCTTTCAACTTTCTTTCATAAGTTTAAGTGTTTTACGTTTCCTTCCTACTTATTTTTCTTATTTTTTATTTTTATACTCATTTTATTTCAGAATGTTCAAATAAGAATAATTACACATTGTTAGTTTTATTGTACTTAACCAAGTTTGTCTAAATTAAAACTAAACAAAATTATCAATGTTTGATTTTACTGTGCAATTTCAGTTTGTATTCCAAATTTGCGTTTTATAATATCGTTCCGTGATTAATTTCAGATGATATTTGTTGATAGAATTTGTTACGATTTATTATCGGATGAATATGAATTAAGTAGCATAACTTAATTCACAGTCAACAAAAGCATGTAGTCTACGTCAAAAGAAAATATGGCCGGTTTAGTGTTCCCCTAAGTGACAAGAAAAAACATCAAAAACAATTAATAATAAACAATAAAACACCTTTAAAAAATAGTATATTTCAAGGTTCCATTTTATAAAAAAATAATAATTAAAATCCTTATTAAGTAAAAAGCTGGGCCATAAGAATAGGTTCTTCTAGAAACGCCCTTTTTAAAACGTTCCGACTCGTCAATGCATTCACTCACAAGATGTCATCAGTGGGCAATTCTATTGTAAGCCAGTCCTTCTACTCCACAACAATGACAGACATACTACCACCGTCGATTTTAACTTTTATAACCCAATCGAATTCGTCCGTCGGGTACTGAGAGTGCATGGCTGTACACTTTATCATAACTCACGATCGAATTAAGTTGTTCATTGTAGAAACATGACATGAGGATGGATGACGATGTTGTTATGTCCAAGTCATCCATGGAGAACCTATAACGCGTCGAGCGTGAGAATTCCTATACAGTCCATGTAATTATGACAAGCCAAAGCCAGTACGGTCTTAAGCCAAAATGTTTGAAAAATTGCGAGTATCCAGCAACCAAATTTATAGAATGTCAGCAGAAATTTACAATGGTCCAAAAAAATGAGTGGTTTGAGATGTTTATGGAAAACGTTTCTAAAAAAATTACTTGGGGGGTTTAAATTTCTTTTATATAATAATACTTTCGATATTTAATATCGACTAGTAAAAACACTAAAAAAAATGATCAATAATAAAAGAAAATAGTTTTAAAATTTTAAAAACAACTTATTTTCATTTGTTACCTTCAAAATTTATAAGTAGATTCTATAAAAAAAACTATGTACAATTAGAAATATGTATTTTTGAAAAAAAACATATATATCTGTATATGTATTTATCCGTTTTCTAACATTTTGACAGCATCAAACGACACAGAAGAAAGATTATAAATCAATTTCCTCCGTAAATGATTAAAATGAAATCACAAATAAAAAAAATCATATAAAGAAATAGAGCACAACGGAAAGTTAGTATCTATAGAGTGACGGAACCAAGAATTACAATAGGAGAGGGTTAAACAACATTTTATAAAATTCATTCTACATTATTCGTTTGTCGTAAAATGGTTTCATTATCAATTTTAAATCATTATTATAAAAAAATATCTCTCTCATTGTATACAATTACTATTTTTAATGTAATCTTAATATTTTTTAATATATATTATTTAAAATATATTTAAAAATAAAAAATCAAATCAAATTTATTATATAAAAAATATTTTTGAATATAGATGAAATAAAATGATTTTTTTCCTAAGAAAGAATTTATTTATTGAATTGATAAACTTTACATATGTTTGTTACAAGAGGTTATATCATAGTATATGTTGATTATTTTTTCTTTTTTTCCAAGGAAGAGTTTGCTTGTTCCTGGTTCTTCTACTTCTTCTTTGTGCATCTTCTATCTCAACTGCTTGGTGCTGCTCCTCTTCTTCGTTGTGCCTTGTACACGCAAGTTTGATTTGGTCATGTTAAGAACCTGCCATGAAACAGATTAGTCAAAGAATCTAAAGTTTCCTAAGTTTAAAGATTCAAGCAAAGTAATAACAGTCAGTTCCTTCAAAGAATGGTGATCATCAATTTCAAATTTCTTTTGTATACTAAATGCATGCTTATCTAACCAATCAGCTGCCATATTTTGCTCTCTATGGATATGTGTTATAGTCATCTGAGGCAAAATAAGATTTCTACAGCAAGTGATGATTTGTTCGAGATGCCAAGAGAATTTTTCTATTGCTAACATGTTATATTGAAGTTTTTCTCTTTGCAGGTTAAAAGACCATTTAATAGAGCATGTATCTCAGCAATAATAGGTGTGCATTTGCCTAATGTATTGCATTTGGCGATAATCATGTTACCTAAACTATTTCTTATAATGAAACCATACCTGGCTTCTCCATTCCTTAAGGATGATCCGTCACAGTTTAATTTGTATCCGTTAATGGTGGGTCAGATCCATTTGATATATATAAAAGGTTTGGAGTTCTTTATATGGTTGAAATAACTAAGGACTTTTGCTATATCGTGGTCACCTTTGCAGTGTTTTCTATTAAACAATGATGCAGAGTCTATAGTTATAAGCATGAATGTTATGTGATTTATGATTGCTTTATGAGAAGTGACAACATTTTGATGCTTATGTTTGTTCCTAGCATTCCAAATATTCCATGTTATTAATGCAGGTAAAATAGTCCTAATGTGGGTAGCCTTAACAGTAGATAAAAACCAGAGGTTCATAATATGGTTTATTGTCATGTGTATTCTTATCTTTATGCAAAAAAATTCAGAAAAATAAGACCATACTATCCAAGAAGATTCACAAGCAACAAAAGCATGGTTAAAGTATTCTATATTCTAGCAGTTTATACATTTTGAAGCAATACTAAAACCTTTTTTCTGCATTACTGTGTCAACACTGATTAGGTTGTTTAATACTCTCCAAAGGGTGAAAGAGCACTTCTTTGGAGAGATATTATTCCATGTTTTTCCTTTTATTACTGAGGTCAAATCTTTTTGCCTAATTAAATTAAGAGTGTCTTTTAAATTAAATGATCCATCAGTGGAAATCTTCCAAATAATGGAATCATTAATGTTAAAATTAATGTGAGTTTTTGTGATTCTGTTTATATAAGCAGTAGGTAAGTACATTTGCATTTTAGGTATGTCCCAATTACTATTGTTCCAAAATTCAGTAACCTTTGTAAGCGTGTAATGATGTGAATTCAATTGTGTTAGGGTTATTAATGGTTTATCATGGTGCCAACAGTCTAACCAAAAATCAACTTCACCTTTTCCTAGTCTCTATTTAATCTGTTATTTAGCTTCTTCCTTAATTTCAAACATTCTTTTCCATGTTTTAGAGTTTGATAACTTCAAAGATGTTTGAAGAGGATGAATATTTTGACAATACTTAGAATGCATGAGATTAGACCATAAAGTTTTATTGTTTCTAAAGTTAAACCATAGCTTATATGAATAGGCTTTCTGAATGTCATCTAAATTTCTAATATTCAAGCCATTTTCATTGTGAGGTTTGCATATTTTACCCCAACTGCACCATAATATTGTTTATTGCTTTCATTGTAACCCCATAAGAATTTGTTCAACAACTTGTTAATTCTGTTTATTACTTTCAAAGGTAATCTTATTGATTGCAAGTAGTAGTTAGGTTAAGATAGTAATACAGACTTAATTAATGTTATTCTACCACTAAAGAAAATATTTTTAGAATTCCATTCATTAATTTTGTTCCTTATCTTTTCTATTAACTTTTCAAAGTTTATAGAGAAGTTTTTTGAGTGAATTGGGATTCCAAGGTAAGTAAAAGGCAGTTTAGCATGTTTAAAGCCTAAAAGGTTCTCTAATGCTTTTATTCTAACTCTGTTCATATGTATGGAGGCTATAGAGGTTGTTTTTTGAATGTTTATTTGTTGGCCAGATAACAATTGATATGTGTTTAAGAATTTTGAAAGATTATTTATATTAGTTAAAGAGCCATTTGTAAACAGTATTAGATCATCAGCATATGCCAGGCAGTTGATTTTTAATGAACCTTTCATGCTGTAAGACATTAGTTTATTTTGACCAACTAAATTGTTTAAGCCTCTTATTAGAAATTCCTCTGCTATGATAAATAAGATAGGGGACCAGTGGTTCCCCTACCTTAGACCATTACTTGAGTTAAAGAAACCATTTATTTTTTCATTTATTATTATAGAGAATAAAATGTTTTCAATACTCTTCTTTATCAGTTCTATTACTTTATGATTAAATCCAAAGGCAAGCATAACTTCATATATAAATTTGAATTCAAGCTTATCAAAATCTTTGGCCATGTCTAAGCTGATAATTAGATGATTTCCTCTAGATTTTCTATTAAGGCCTTTGATCATTTCCTGAGTTATTAAGATGTTATCTTGAATTAATCTTTTTTCAATGTATGCACATTGTTCCTTAGAAATGATCAAAGGTAATAAATTTGCTAGTCTATTGTTTAATATTTTGGATATGATTATATTTAAGACTGTGCATAAGCTTATGGTCCTGAATTGTGACCAGGTTTTAGGTGCTTTAACTTTAGGTAAAAGGCAAACGAGAGTTGCATATAGGCCTTTAGGGATTTGGGTTTCTGTAAAAACGTCAGTAACAACTTTAAGAAGATTATTTTTTATTATTGACCGGCAAGATAAGTAGAATCTAGAGTTGAATCCATCAACTCCGGAAGCACTATTAAGGTTAAGGTTTTTAATAACATTGTATAATTCATCCATTGTAGGCATTTTTGTTATTTCTTCATTGTTCTGGTCTGATATGATGTTAGGAATGACATCTTTGATCATTATAAGGCTATTTTGATTCTTAGGGCAGTTTAAAAGAGTTTCAAAATGCTCAATAGCAGAAAGACCAGTGTTAAGTTCATCATCAGTCCAAATATCATTAATTAGAATACCGTTAATTCTATTTTTTGATCTTCTCTTATTTACATAACTATGAAAAGTTGTGGTGTTATTATCACCATCTTTTAACCAGTTTGTGTAGCTTTTTGTTGCCAATATGTTTCCTCTATTTCTAATAATGTTATTAACTTATTGTTGAGTTTGGTTAAGTTATTCTGGTTTTCTAAACTATCTGTTTCTTGTAACCTAGTTTCTGCATTTTTAATTTCAATCTCAATTTTGCTTAGACAGTAAAAAATGTTCCCAAATATGTCATTGTTCCAATTTTTTAAATATTTCTTAAGTCTTTTTAACTTGGACCAAAAAATATATATATTAGATGAATCTGTTAAGGGTGAGGACCAGTTAATTTCTACATTCTTAAGAAAATCTTCATGCTTCAACCACATATTTTAGAACCTAAATGAAGGTTTGTATTTTGTTGTTTTTGATATAACAATTATTAACAAGGGTGAGTGGTCAGAACATGTTCTGGCCAGGTGGTTCACCCTTGTAATATGAAACATTTCTCTTCATTTTTCATTATTCAATGATCTATCTAGCCTTTTCCATTTATGTTTATTTGTCCATTTGGTAATTTGTTCCTATATCACTAGAATCTTCTAACTTACAGTCTAGAATCATGTTGTTGAAATCATCCATACTTTTAGAGCAAAGTATGGAGCAATACGGTTGTTCATTTGTGTTGGAGATTGTGTTAAAATCTCCAACAACAAGCCATGGTAGATTAGTGTTTGAGATGACTCTTAAATGATCCCATAGAGGCTACCTATGGGATCTGGTACATTTTGCATAGATTATGGTAATTAGGATTATTTCGTTTAAATGATTTACCATCAAGTGAATAAGTTGGTCTGAATTATCAATAATGGTGATGTTATAGTTGTTTTTCCAGAAAATCCAAATTTTATTACTGATGTTTGCAAAGTGTGAATCAAAACCTAATTTATTACTTGTAGATCGAAAGTTATCAACTGATATCATAGGTTCTTGAAGAGCTATGATATCAGTTGATAATTTTCTAACAATACTTCTAATTTTTTTCAATGTTTTCAGGTTTCCAAGTCCTTAAACGTTCCAACTAAGAATTGTTCTGTTCATTTTGAAGTTTGTTTTGAGGATCTTAAGGATCCTTTTAAAGTTACTGGTTTTATTATTATTTTGCCTCTTGATGATCTTCTTGAAGGATTTTTAATTAAGCTTCTTCTTGTTTGTTCGGGAGATTGAGGTAAACTCAAACTAATCCTACAATTTTCAGATTCATGCTCTGTTTCTGATGTTTCATATGTTCCTTCAACATTAAGTATATTCAAAGAGTTGTTGAGTTGTATAGTTTCCAAGGCTTCATCTATTTCTTTTTCAATAAATTCCAAAGGTTCATTAAGTTGGTTAAAGATTAATATTTTTCCATTAAAATCTGTATCATTTTCAGTTTCATTGCTTAAATCAGATGGCTTATCTTCTGCTTATTTTTCTGTTTTATCAATTATTTCATCTAATTTTGTTATTTTGGAGTTCTATAACATTACCAAATGTTATATTATCCATGCTATTATTGTTTAATGGATGTTCAGGTTGTTTCTCTTTAGCAAATTCACTGGTTTCAATTGAAGGTTTTGGAATCCAAAAAGGAAGTTTGGACTGATTATTTTTTATATTTTTTTTCAGTTCTGTTTTTAATCATGTGTTTTCCAATTCCTCATTTTTACAATAATTTTCTTGATGTCCTATGTGTTTACATTTCTTACAGTAGAAAGGTTTATTTAAATAAGTAATATCTTGCCAGAATCCATCATGTTCCCCAAAGGATACCCAGATTCTTTGAGGAAGAGGTTTGGAAATATCAGCTAGTATTTATGCTTTACCTTTGTTATAGCTTGCTATGTTATTTTCTGGAACCCATATTGTTAAGGGCAATCCAATTTTCGTAGCAATATGAGCCACATAGTCTGGGTTGTATAATATTTCAGGAAGTTTGGACAGGGATATAAAAAAAGGAGTCATAGGAGACTCCTTTTTGGGGTGAAACTCAGGAGTCCATTTGAGGATTCTAAATGGGAGGTTACCTATGGTTCTAATCAGTTTGACCCAGAGTTTTTTAACATCATTTATTGATTCTAATTCTACAAAGAAATGTCTGTAATCCTATTTATAAATGTTGCATGAACCTAAGAACCTAAATGAAGAGATATATGCCTTGAACTCACTGAAAGTTGGACTTCCAGATGAGAACTTGGCAATTAATATAGTTCTAGCTAAATTTGTTAAAGAAAACTTATATGTACTTTGAAATTGCACCGATACGTAATCCTCATACTCCTTATGAATGACTTCTTTGTGAATGAAGTATTTCCTTGATGTTTTAGCTCCAACCACGTCTGCATATGTCCTTCCTCTTGCTCTTTCTTCTTTATTTGATAGTGAATCTTCAAAGACTGGCTTTGAGATCATGTGATGCAGGTTATTTTGGGCGAGCTGTGTTGAGATCTGTGAAATCGATGCACATACGCCACTTACCATTCTTCTTCTTTACCAACACAAGATTGGCTGTCCATAAAGGGTATTGAGATTCCTTTATGTGCCCCATTTTAGTAAGCCGGTCAACCTCTTGAACTATGACATCAGTTTTTTCCTTAGAAAAAGCTCTTCTCTTTTGTACAACAGGTGCTCTGTCCCTTCGGATGGATAATTGGTGCGATATAATGTCTACTGGTACTCCGGTTACATCATCATTGCACCAAGAAAAGACATGTTGATGGTCTCTCAAGAAATCTAACATTTTACCCTTTAATCCTGACGTCATCTTAGACCCTATCTTGACAGTTTTTCCTTCAGCCAGAGAAAGAGTTTCAACTTCTTCAATTGGTATTAAAACTCCAGGGGTCTCTCTGGGGTCATCAATTTCACCCTCTCCCCCAGAGGTCCCCTCAAACTGCTATTCATCACTGATCCAGACTGCCCCCAATGTTCGAGGGGTGAGCGCCGTTGCATAACACTCTCTTGCTATCTTTTGGCTGCTTTGAACAACTCCCACTTGTCCTTGTACAACATATTTCAAACATTAGTGGACTGTTGAAGCCACAGTATGCATCATGGAGAGCCAAGATCTCCCCAAAATGGCATTATAACAAGTGGGACAATCCACTACAATAAAAAGTATTCTAACCATCTTTTTAAAAGGGCCCTTGCCCAGCAAAACCTCCTCTTCGAACTCTCTGATCACATCTGCTGAGCTTCTAGTGAAACCCACAATTGACCTGTTCGAACGCTGACTTACTGCTGGATTCTTCATTTTATTTGTAGGAAGTCAAAAAGAGAATATTAGTTGAACTTCCGGTGTCCACCAAAATTCGTTTTATGTCATTTCCTCCAATGGATGCTCCTATGACAACAACATCTTCATGGGGACCAGCAATGTCCCTCAAGTCGTCCTCATCGAAAACAATGAAGGGAAATGGAATTTGTGATTGATAGGAAGTCATGCCTCCTTCCAGTTGGGTAGCTAAAGTATGAACGTGCCTCTTTCTCGAAGAAGCAGTTGGGGCAGTCATGGTGTCTCCCCCAAAAAATTGTAAGTGACTCGAAAAAGCTGATGAGGCCGGACACCCTCTTGCAATGCTCTGTTGTAACACCCACCTTGTTTCGAGTTGGATCAAGATCCAAATATTCTGATTCTACGTCAAACCTTTCGATTATCACCATAGCCCCATCCAGAGCCGATGTCCCTGCATTGTTCGGGCCAACCCGATGAGCATTATCAGGTCTATTTCCACTTCTTCTTTTAACATAAGCCCCCAACTTCCCTCTCTCAATCAAATTATGCACTTCCTATTTCAATGCAATGTAAGCTTCAGTGGTATGACCAGTATCATGGTGATACAGGCAAAAACTATTATTTCGACTTTCCCTGGGAGATTGTAATGCAGCCGGTTTTCTGAAATGGACTTCATCTTTAGTTTAGCATAAATGGTGGCTACGTTTTCTTTCAAATCAGCAAAACACTCTGGTTGAACCCAAATCCCCCGCTTATTTCTAGATTGCTGGCTCTGGGCTGGTGCAGCTGGATGGGATTGAGCCTTGGCTCTGTTTTGACCCTGTTTGGCTTCCTTGGCCTTATATCCGGACTGATTCTGGTTTTGATTTGGTGCGGCAGGGAAGATCTCACTTGCCGGTGCACTATGGTTTTCTTTATTTCATCCACATTAATCTGTTTTCCGACTTGATTCAGTAAACCTCCCCATTTCATGGCCTTTTTCCTGGTCACTGAATCAGCCAAATTGTCAGGATTCAAACCCTGCCTTAGAGAAGCTATTGCCACTTGTTCAAAGCAATCAGCTAATCCATTTTTGGTATTCACAAAACGACTTATGTACTCCTTCAGAGATTCATTTGGTTTATGGGCACAATGGATAATAGTGTCTCCATTGCCCTTAACTTCTTTACTTCCAACGAACTGCCTTCGGAAAGCCACCCAAAAAGTGTCAAAATTCCTGATGCAGCCTTGTGGCAAACTATTGTACCACTTCAAAGCACTCCCCGTAAAAGATTGGGAGAATGGTCGATAGAGTAACTTATCGTCATCATCAAAATTCATCATAATTTTTTTGAATTGTTCCAAGTGGTTATCTGGATCTTTACTGCCATCATATTTTTCCATTTTTGTACTGTCAAACCTCTTAGGAAGGTTCCCGGACAATATCTTGGAGGATAATGGAGATTGTCTCCAATTCCGGACACGGCTAAATACAATATCTTTGTTAGGAGTTGCAAAGATACCTGGCTCATCATGGAAGGCAAATGGATCCATTAACAAGCAGTCTACGTGTCTTCGGCCATGACTATGACTGTGAGACGATCCTTTACCCAGATACCTCTTCAAACTTCCATGTCTGTCCCTCTTTTGTTAGTACTTTTTGACCAACTTTTTTTTTCTTTTTAGAACGGCCTTCATCGATGCTGGATGACAAGGATTCTTCAACTCCATCTTCATTTGAGGAGCTACTGGAAGATTTTGAGTCTGAATCTGAACTCTCCACCGGTTTAGACCGATGAGATTTCTTTGAGCTAGCATGCGTCTTTTTCGTACTTGCATGGGTCTTTGATGGCTCATACTCTCTTGGATTGTCAGTATGATGGGCTACTGACACCTTGGATTTATCTTTTGTGCCCAACTCTGCCCTCTTGGTAGCCCTCAAAGCTTCTATTTCAACTTTCAACATGTCTCGCTCCTCAATCGTATATTCGTCATTTTCTCCCACCACGTCTGCCAAAGATGGTGGCACTTCTTTCTCGTCCGGATTCATCCGAACTGGTTTTTCTTGATGGTTTCGAATGCTAGATTCAGGCACCTTCTTCTCCCACTATGGTCGCCAATTTGGTAAGGATAATTTCGGTCTGAAGATAATTTAGTCAGATGTTTTGTAATGTTTCAAGGGTATTTAATGTTTGGTAGTTTGTAGTAAGAGATTTGAGCTGCCTGGTTGTATTAAATATTCATTACCCTCATTAATGAAGGTAGTTGGGTATTTATACCCTTAATTGTGGGCCTCATGGGTTTTCGGGTCAAACTCATGAAACCGGGTCGACTTCAAAGGCCCATAAGTTTATTAAGCAAGTTGATAATTAGCTTAGTCATAAAGTGATTAGTTTTTAATACTTTAGTCCTGTTCGGATGGTTCAGTGGGTGGTTTTTGTCCGAATTGCCCCTGTCCGGTTTTTACAGTGAGTGGTGAGAAAAATCGAACTCATCAATGTTAATCGTGACATCTCATTCATTTTCAATTTATACTTTGAATATTTTAAACATACTAAATGTTTCATCGTCATGTTTAAACCAACAAATTTAAGTGAATTAAAAGTAGTTATATATGAAAGTTATAAAGTATATTTTATCGTTACGCATCAAGACATCGTCTAACTCACATATATCAGTGTGTATCAATTCTGTTAATCTCGTATATCTTTTTATGCTCTTAAAAGAATTTTTTTTTATCATTTTTTATTCTACACAAAATTCAAAATTTTCATCAAAGCATATATATATATATAAGTATGGTTTTAAGAATTCTATTAATTATGTTATGACCTATATATCCAACTATGCCAAAATAAATAATCATCACGAGACAAAAGTATATATATATATATATATTATTTTTCACTCATTAATAACAAAATTATTAGCATATAGTTTCACTATGTTGTTATAAGAGTATCAATTGTCAATGAAAGTACTGCTCTTTAATAAAATAAGGTTGTCGGATTCATGCATGAATCAAATTTTAGATTTTGAAAATATATCACTAAATACTTTTTTATTTATTTATGGAATATATAATATCTTTACAAGAGTTTTTTCGTTTATTATTTGTAGGTACTCACTCAACACTGTTAGGTCTTTCCATTTTGGATTTGTTTGTGTTTCCCATATGCACCTCTTTCATGCTATTGATCTCTTTCATTGTTTTGAGTACAACAAATACCATTGAAAAAATTATTTGATACACATATATCATATAACCAACCAAAATTATTATCCTTAGTTGAATTGGCCTCTATCATTATTATACTAATATTTTCGTCCATAAAATTTACTTTTTCATATTTCTTTTTAAAGTTACAATTACGAGTAAAATAATTCATTAACCACAACATAAGTAACTTTCATTTTTCCCGCTTGAAAGCAATCGTGTTCCTGGTGGCAAATGACCAAATGAAGTGTTCCTGGTGGCAAATGAATTTTGTATAACATTATGTTTCTTATGTTTATGTTATATTGCGTCCATGCTCTTACAATATCCATATTGAATTATTCTTTTTTAGTTCTAGTACCCGATTCTTCTTTTGTCCTTAAGTATTTTTGTATTTTATCCAAACTATACTCTTTGAACTTACGAAATATCATCTTCTAATAACTCGTTCAAGGTGGAAGTAATATCTTTATAATTCCTCATACTTAGAATTTTTTTGGAAATATTATCTTTATAGACATGATGTAATTGACTATAATTTATAACTCATATGTTTTAGGTGGTTTTCCATTAATAAATTTATATTCAAAAATAGAGATATTAAAATTTTCTACAAACGTTATTTTTTATTTTTTCTTTCTCTTTAGAGTGTACCATATCTTTAGGTTCGAAGTCTCATTAGTGCAAATATCGAACAGTGGGTCCAAAATTATTTTTAGAACATGTCTTTAGAATATAAAATCATTGTATTCTCGATTGTATTTGTTCTCCTTGATCTAATTAGTACTTATCGGTAACCTCTCAAGCTTGTCCAATTTGAAAATAAAGATGTATTAAACTTTCAATGCAATCAACAAAAAAACATTAATTTATACTTCTAAAAGATGAAATTTGTTCCATCGAAACAGTCCAAATGAACGAGTTCTTGTTCATGACCTTAGTTGTTGTCATTATTGTTTCCATTATCATAGATTCTAAATTTTTTTATTGTTATAAAAACTTAGAAAAATATCACATTAATATTATGAGAAAATTAATCGTAAAATTAAGGGAAAACTATAAACTTAAGATATGTAGTGAATACATTTTCTAAAATAAATATTTTGATCTTCTTATTTCTTATATTTATTATAAAAGTTCTTTCGAGATATAACAAGACATTTGACTTCTGATACAAGCAACTTGAAATTGAAAACCAGATTAACAAATAAATTATCAACGAGGAATATATGTAGCTTTAGAGATTTATAGAACATTAGAATTTTTTTTCCATCTGTTAGCTTCGAAACCAATTTGGAAGATTTAACTATACCCTAAAAATACCTACATCCGATCATAAAAATATGTTATTTTTTAATAATATGTTTTTTGCCAAACATGTATATTTTTTTATCGTCACAACGAGGAATATGGCTCATCATGGTGAAAGAACGATTAATGATTGTTGCTTAACTGCAATGAGCTTCGTAACAAAAACTATTCTTAATTTTTCGATGAAGGTCCCTCATCAGCGCAACAAACACATGTTTGCCATGATGAATAACACTATTGGAACTCTAGTAGGTTGGTATTCTATAGTCGTCGCAACAAGCCCTTCTCGTCACCGCAACGTTGACCTAAAATTAAAATTTGTGTGGCGAGTCTCCTTATCATCGTGGCAATAAACCTATGGTTTTAGGCTTCTAGGTTTTGTGTCTAAAACATTACGACAAGTATAACCTCCTTAGTTTTTCCCTTTAGATTAGCCATCAAAATTATTTTCTAGTTTATCTTTTGATTTTGGGTTACTTCCGATGATCCAAATTTGTCTCTAAATAAATTTTGATCGTGATATTTAACGAACATTTCAACAACTATAGTTTTATAGTTTTTTAAGTCAATTTCTTACGATCAAATGGACACCCCATTTTTTAATATCTTTTTTTTTTCGCTAGTTTTGTACAAAGTCTGGATTCTGAAAAATGACTTGATGTTTGAAATTTATATAATTTCTTGTATACACAATATAATTCTTTTGTAAATTCAGAACCAATATCTATTTTGAAATTTTGGTAAATATAATGATATTAGATTTAGAAATAGAAAAACAAACGGAAATACTATTAATTTTCTATGATCAAAGTGAGTTCGTAACATTTTATGTAATTATAATAATAATACTGGTGAACAAGGTTTTACTCAAGGTAACTTTTGAGCAATGTGAGCAATAATGACAACTCAAATTAGAGCATGTCTATATTAGTCATATCACCAGTCTCCAAATCATATAAATTTTAACTTTCTAGATAAAAAAATCATATGCTCAAACTTTTACTTATTTCCGTATAAAAAAATAAAAAATCTTAAGAATGATTATTTACACCAACAATTCATGAAATGTTTATTTAAAAAAAGTCTTATTCTATCAGAGGTAAAATAAAATACATCAACAAATCCATATAAATCTTTGACTATAGACCAAATTTGATCATCTTTGACGTTTCATCCATTATAATATACGTTGAAACCGCTTAAGTGTGTGAGTATGTGCAATAATTAAGATGGTCATATATTATTTCAAACTTATAAAGTCATTTTGGTCGTTGACAATGAATATGGAAAAAACGATATCTTCCATATATATAAATTCCTCTTCGTAAATCTAGGATTTAACATGCAAAGAAGAATTTATAATCAATTAATTGATATTGTTGATCACTCTCTGATTGGCCTAGACGAAAATAGTAATCTTGAACCGGTTCATATCCTATCTTAGGTTGTTGTTAGACCGATGATTTAAGAATCTATATAAGAAATAAACATAAAAATGGAGAGTGAGATGACATTTTTTTTATGATGTAAAAAAATGAGATAGAAATGTTTTTAGGCTCTTTTAATTAACAAATTATTTGAAAATAAAACATGGCACCATCTAATGCAATATAAAATATTACTACAATAGCTACTATCGAAGTCATCATAATTTCAAAGGAAAACAATTATGTGTTTATTTTTTTAACAAAATGAGTAATCATTAAAAATATACATTTTGGTACGTTACACATAAAATCTAGTACTTCTTTGTTGAAGAAAAACCATAAGGTTAGTTTAGTAACCGTGGTTTTAAGAGACATGCATCCAATATAGTTTTTAATATTTATAATTTCTGACTATATATATATATGGTGTCTTTGCCTTCTTATCTTGGAAAGATATTGTTGCTAATAAAAATAATATACCATATATTAACCATGTTGGACAAACAATAAATACCATATTTGGATATCAAATAGTTATTAACTTGCACATTCACTCTATTTTGTTGGGCAAGTTCATTTAAATTTTAACTCATTATTTTGGTTATGATGCTTTCGTTTTGTTTGTAGTACTTGTTTGGCCATTTTAAATCAATTTCGATCTTATTATCTCCCAACTCTTAGCACCCCTCGTCGAGATATACCTATTGTAATTGTATTTGTAAGAACTTTTTCTTTATTAATTTTAATATTTCTTAAAAAAAAATACTCTATACAATGCTTATGCTAATGCACGTACCTTACCTTTTTTTTTTACCGTAATTAAATATGGTATAATGTTATCCAGAGAAGCTATAATAAAATGTGGAGTATCAATGTGGCTATTAACTTCTAAAAGTAAATACTCCAAGATATTAATATTTATAAGTAACTAAAGCGGAAATTGTGATAGTCAAAATAATAGTGAAGTCATAAAATAAAGACATTTTAAAAAGGTTGTCACTATACAATGTTTGCCACGTGCCACACAAACAATGTTGAAATTGATGTTAAGAGGACAAAATAGTGGGACCAATCAAACTTTTTCTTTTATACTAGTATAATTTATTGGGTTGGGGATTAGATTTCATCTGAATTTAAATTTCATTCGAATTTGCATTTGCATTTGCATTTAAGTTTCAGTTTCCATTCTTTTAGAGGGAAAGAAGGAGGTGGTTTTATCATGTAGAGGAGACATGAATTAGTACCTTCATACTCTCTCTCTCTCTTAAACTTCTTTTTTTTCTTTTCTTTTCTCTCTCTAAAGCTTTGAATTTTGTTGTCTGCTTTTGCTTTTCCATCGATTGTCTTTTTTTTTTTTTTGATTTCTCGGTTTTGTTGAAGCTAGATTTTTTTTTGCTGTTTTTTTTCCAAAGGTGAGCTTGTTTAATTACTGTTTGGTTTTGTATTTTGAGTTTGATATGCTGTTTGCTAGGTGAGAAAATGCTGGAAAAAGAAAAAGAAAAGAAAAACTTTTCTTTTTTTAATAAAATTTGTGTACTTTACTAATTTTAGAATTAAATTATGCTTCTAAATTATTGTTTATATTTTGCTGTATTGCCTGTCCGAAGAGAGTTGTCTAACTAATTTCTGTTTGTTATTTGTTAATTTTTTTTAGATTGGTTAATTTTCGTTATAAGTTTTGGTGATTTTTATTATTTTAATTAAAAGTGGAACATTCATTTGATAAAACTGAATGCAAACTAACAATTTTCATTGTTGTTTTTCCTAAAACCATGAGTTTCGGGTAAATATTTATGTTCGGTGTTTCTGTTGTGTCTGATATCCTGCTTTATATTTCCCATACCTTGAATTTTATTTGATTATCACTACTTACAAAGGACACATATTTGCAGGAGAGATTGATAAAAGAAACGTTTCTTTAGTCTACCAGCTCAATCACGTACAGAGATGGAGGCTGGGTTTTCTAAACAAGATGCTTTAAGCCTAAAATGGTCGGTTTTGCTCGAATATTCAGCTTCAGGTGATCTGATAAGCTTCAAGACTGCAATTGAAGAAGAGGGTCTTGATATTGATCAACCAGGTTTATGGTATGGAAGAAGAATCGGTACGAGAAAGATGAGTATTGAAGAGAGAACACCTCTCATGATTGCTTCCATGTTCGGTAACGTAAACGTATTGAGTTATATAATCGGAAGCGGTCTTGTTGATGTGAACAAGTCTTGCGGCTCTGACCGCACCACCGCACTACACTGCGCTGTGGCTGGTGGGTCTGCCGCCGTTTACGAGGTTGTCAAGCTATTGCTTGATGCTTCTGCTGATCCCAATTCGGTTGATGCCTATGGGAACCGACCTTGCGATTTAACTTCTTGGTCGAGAATCAAACGAAAAGATGAAGTTTGTAAGGGTTTGTTGGATCAAGAAAGTTCGCCCCATCCCGGCGAACATTCAAAGAAGGAATATCCAGTTGATCATACGCTACCTGATATTAAAAATGGAGTATACGGGACTGATGAGTTTCGAATGTTTAGTTTCAAAATCAAGCCTTGTTCTAGAGCTTATTCACACGACTGGACAGAATGTCCCTTCGTTCATCCCGGTGAAAACGCCAGAAGACGTGACCCGAGGAAATACCATTACAGCTGCGTCCCTTGTCCTGAATTCCGTAAAGGGTTGTGTAGACAAGGTGACAGTTGTGAATATTCACACGGGATTTTCGAGTGCTGGCTTCATCCTGCTCAATACCGAACTCGTTTATGTAAAGACGAGACTAATTGTGCTCGTAGGGTTTGTTTCTTTGCTCACAAGATAGAGGAGTTAAGACCGCTATACCCTTCGACTGGCTGTGCCCTCCCAGTTCCATCTCCAAGATCAATGAGCTCTCTTGGACTTGGTACACCACCGTTAACGCCCACACGACCGTCCCCAACACCCCCACGACCGTCACCCTCGTCCTCATCGTCCCCTATAGGTGGAAATATGTGGCCTAATGCTGCACCTCCTATGTTGCAACTCCCTTCTAGTAGGCTAAAGTCAGGTCATGCTAACAACCTG
Organism: Limnanthes douglasii subsp. nivea; assembly: GCA_036936605.1. NCBI lineage: Eukaryota > Viridiplantae > Streptophyta > Magnoliopsida > Brassicales > Limnanthaceae > Limnanthes > Limnanthes douglasii. The sequence goes on along the minus strand of JAUPFV010000005.1, from coordinate 112,815,735 downwards.
GATGATACGATTTTTTCACATTTGAAATCTCCAACTGGGATGATGCAAATGCGACAGACTATTAGTCATCAGTTGAGCGCAATCTACCCAAATAACAACAATAACTTCTCTGCTGCTTCACCCATTAGGTCATACGAGCCAACAATGCTAAGTTCAAGGGCTGCTGCTGCTTTTGCGAAAAGAAGCCAAAGCTTCATTGAGCGCAACAACCCGGTGGCTACTGCGCCACCACATCAAAGCCTTAGCGATTGGGGTTCCCCAGATGGCAAACTAGACTGGGCGATTCGTGGGGACGAGCTTAACAAACTTAGAAAATCAGCATCCTTTGGTTTTAGTGATGGTGATGGCTCGGTACAGTTGAGTCATGAAGAGCCTGATGTGTCTTGGGTTCAGTCTTTGGTGAAGGACACGTCAGTAGAGCCCGAGCGATATAATTTCGAGGAACAACAGCAACCCCAACAGCAGCAATATTATCTTAGTAGGGGTGGGGCAGAGCCGGCATGGGCGGAGCAATTGTACATGGAGCAAGAGCAGTTAGTGGCATGAATCCACATAACTAGAGAATAATGGTCATAAAGTTTTAACCTTTTTAACTCATTTCAATTTTTCAATCTTTTATTAGTATTCATCATCAACAAACTAAAGAATAAACAAAGTTGGAGTCATCAATCCCTAAGGCATACTTTGTTGGGTTAAGGATTTGTTCTTTTGTAATAAGATACCGCCGGATCTTCAAATTTGGTACTGGAATCCCGGCATAAAATGTACAGTTTTTTCTATTCGATTTATACACTATTGTTTCATATTGCAGTAAAAGCTTTTACCTAGAGACCCACGACCATGTATGTATGATGTATCTTTATAAATGTAAAACATAAAACAAGGCTAAATAAAATTAAGCAAAACAATCAAAAATGACTTGCAAAAGCATCCCTCGTATATTAGCTAAATATAGACACTTTCTGTATAAGAAAATGCAGTTGTTCCAAGTTCCAAATTTAGTTAAAATGCCTATGTGAATCTGCTATTATAGCATAAAGTCATAATTTAAACGGCTAAACTAATCTGTAATAAGTAATTAAAGTGATAATCTAATATATATATATATATATCATAAATCAATTTCATAACAATAATAAAACGCAAACACAATGAACAAAATTGGAGATGAACCAAATTAGGGATTGCAATCGGTCGGGCTCGGACCAGGTTCGGGCCGACCTGTTTGGGCCCGTTCCTTTTTATTCGAACCCAAATCCGGCCCGATCCGCAACGGGTTTAATATTTTCGAACCCGAATCCGTCCCGTTTATATCCGTGGGTCGGCCCGACCCAACCCGCAAACATTGCTTTTATTATTTTTAAATTTGACTTATTTTTAATTTAAAACAAAAGTTTAAGACATAAATTTTTAAACCAACTTACCTAAAACACAATAGTAGAAGAGAAAAACATCCAAAGAACTTACAATGTTAGAAATTAGAATTGAAAATATATATATATATATATATGCAAAGATATGAAAAAAATATATTTATAATTTATGGAATTAATTCATGGAAAAAGAATATATTTAATAAATATATTATTGACTTTAAAAATAAAATAATAATTATTAAAGATATTATATTATTGGTAAACATATAAATGTCAGTCTTTTAGTAATTAGTAAGTATATCTTTTTTGTTATAATTTACAAATTTACAATTATTTTTTAATACATTTTTTTATTTTTTATATATAGTTTATATTTGCGGGCCGGGTCGGGTTGGACAAATTAAAAATCCATACCCGACCCGATCCGCCTACTCGTCACAATTCATACATCCGTACCCGTCCCGTTAAATGTTCGGGATGAACAAAGCCCGACCAAGTTAGGCCGGATCGGACGGGTTAGGACCGACACGGACCAAGATTGTCACCCCTAAACCAAATACACAGAAATTAAACAGTAGGATCATAAGCGAGAAACACAAAGGATCATAAAAAAATTATCTAGAAACAAAACAAAATTAAGCTAGTAATTAAAATAGTTAGACTAGTCTCGTAATTTTAGTATGATAATAATTAAAAAAAAAACTATAAATAGACTACAAAATATGGCAGAAACAATAATAAAAAATAGTTAAATATTTTAACATTCCTCGCGCTCAAAATATAGTAGACGATATAAAGTATCATATTATGTTGGGTTGGGTTTAAATTAAAATTTAACTCTAAAAGAAGGCCAAATAATAATATTTGTGAACGACCGAAAGTTATAATTAGACAAAAATCTATCCCAATCTGGCAATCTCTATTCTTTAGAAATCCCACCTTCTAAAATTGATTTAGGGCCAGCAATCACTTTACTTTCGGCTATACAAAAGTGTTGATCTATGCACTCTATAATCCTTTCAAATAAGGTACTACACTATGGAGCACTCGTCAAAAAGACAATTTATTTTGGTAATTTTGTTGGGTTGGTATACTTTTTTCCGATGTTGGACAATTAGTGGAATGAGCACTTAAATAAAACCAAAGGAGAAAGGACTATGGGACATTTTTAATTTTTGATGATTTATACGTGGATGAATTCGTCCCATTCTTATCAACGTCATCCAAAAATCAGGTTTGATGCCGGTGTAATTTTTTAATACCAAATTTATCCTCACTTAAATTTATGTACCAAACTGTTATTAACAAAAGTAAAACACAAAATATATCTTATTTTTATTCAAATTTAAATTCAATGTTTTTTACTATTTCCAATTAAAAATAACAGTTTAAAAAAATTAAACTTGTTTCTAGAAAAATATATAGATATTCTTATAAAATTTTGAGTAATTCCTCAGCCCTTCAAAAAAAAAATTAAATTTAAAAAATACAACCTAAAATATGGTCTAGGATCCCTGAACCAATAGTGCATGAGTCCTCAAAAGTGAGTTATCAGAAGTTGAATTCGATCACGCTAGGATTGAGATGCAGCGTGGCTGCAAACTATCCTCTTGCAATCAAATATATAGAAAAGTCTTGGTTTGATCGATACACTAATAAATTCGTAGTTTGGAAAATAAACAAGTTTATGCATTTGGGACATGCCATAACTAACCAGATGGAGAGCGGTAATTCGAACATGAAGCGTTATACATGTACGAGCAAGCTTAACTTCAAGTTATTTTGGGGCAGGGTGCATTCACTTGTTGAACTCCAACAATTTTTAATTGAATGCTTCAATTTAAAAGAGTCGTTATATAGAACAATATAAATTTTTAAGGTAAAATGTTCAATGAAATTATACGTAAGGTCTCCAGCACTATTTTAAAGCTCTGTATTATTGAATTAGAAAGTGCTAAAGATCATGAGAAATCCGATGACATTGGGATGGAAGTTAAACATAATATAATAGATGAAATTTGCACTTGTGCGATAAGATTTACGCACGGTATACCGTCTTGACACCAGATTCGCGAGTGGCTATATAATGGTATAGTTACACCTTTAGAATATTTTTATGATCGTTGGAAGATAAATCGAAAGAATGGATAGTAATCATCCTTCTATTGTCAAGCACTTCTTTCTAACCATTATCTATGTTAAGTGCATGCCTTCCAAAATGATATTTGAGTGATTATGTGTATCAGGGAACTCATACACTTCCCCGCATGTATGTCATTCATATCATATGTGTAACGACTATTTTCTAAGAAACTCTTCACCTTTCCTAAGCGTTTGTCACCCTAAGAAAAAAACTCTTCACTTACTTGGGCCCTCGCACCTGTTAGAAGCCTAAACTTGAATCTATAATTACTTAAACCATTTGTTAGTTTGAAGTTATTCATTTTCATAACTCTTAAAGAGATAGAGAGACAAATGTGTGGTCAGAGAGAGAAACAGATTTAATACTTCTTTAAGCACTTTCTTCCACCTTTTATACCTAGTAATCCTGAGCATCTTGATAGATATTAGATATGGGATTGGTTTTGGTGAGGATTATTTTGGTCTAAAGGTAGTTTGGTCTCGTATTTTGTGATGTTTCAAGGGTATTTAATGTTTAAGTGGTTTGTAGTGAGAGATTTGAGCTGCCTGGTTGTATTAAATATTCATTACCCTCTAATGAAAGTGGTTGGGTATTTATACCTCTAATTATGGGCCTCGTGGGTTTTTGGGTCAAACTCATGAAATCGGGTCGAATTCAAAGACCCATTAGTTATTTAAGCAAGTTGGTAATTAGCTTAGTCATAAAGTGATTAGTTTTTAATACTTTAGTCCTGTTCTGATGGTTCAGTGGGAGGCTTTTGTCTGAATTTCCCCTGTCCGGTTTCTACAGTGCATGGTGAGAAAAAGCGGACTCATCAGTAGCCCCTTTTTAGGTTATGTTCGAAGGCCTTTGACAAGACCTAAAATATCGCTCATGAGCACCTGTTATAATGTCCGAATAGATTTCAATTTGTATAATGGATTTATCCGGACTGGAAAATCTCTCAGAAGCTCAATAGTTTTGCCATAGATCGTAGTACACGTGTCCCTTCCTGATTCGCCTCTCCAACCGTTTTTTCCTAAAATGGCGCTCCCACTAACCTCAAAAGGTAACCTCTTCAATTAATGATGGTGATGTCCGCGCCGTCTTTAATCATTACTCTATCTTTTCGAATTCTCCTAGGTTTCAAGGTATTTTATTGTTTCTTTAGTATAAATTAAATCATTTTTTATTGTTTTACTATCTTCAACATCTTCTCACTTCTAACTTTCAGAGCTTTTATCTTTCTTCTCTAAAAACGCATTTTAGTGTAAGTTTATGTTTACAGCAAGAAACGCTTTGGTAAAAGGTGGGTGGCTGAATCTCTCGGAGTTAGAGAAAGCACAAATGGTCGGACGAGAAAAACGCATTGCAGCAGGCCTCCCAGTTTCTCCTATCGACAAACCTGAAACACCAACCTCTGAGCCTGATCGAGGTTCGTCTTCTGCCAGAAGCTCCAAACCTAGAAGGTTGTTTCAACCTAGTCTTTCACCGATCATCTCAGGCTCATCGATCCAGGAGTCGGAGCCTATTGTTGAACAAGAGCAAGTAGTTACAAGTGCTAAGATACCTTCTACATTCATAGCCATTGGGTCGGATGCTGATGTTTCCCCAGAAAAGCTAAACTTTCGACGAAGAGGCCGCTTAGTAAAAGGCCAGGCTGTTGCTCCACAGTCTAAGTCTCCAAAATCTGTTTCCTTCTAAATCTGGGGTTAAAGACAAAATTTCAGAGTCAGAAGTGCCCATTAAAGCTCCTAAGGACAAATTGTCTGGTCCGAAGGCCACCAGTTCAAGCATTCGAAACGAACCCTCCGGATCCGAGCCTCAGCCGGACTCCAGTCCGCAAGAAGAAAGCAGTGCTCAGCCATCCGGACATCTTACGGAGCCAACCACAAGCACTTCCCTCCCCAAAACAACTGATAACCCTTCCCTGGTAATGGAAGATGTTATGAAGGACAGTGTTGAAGAATCCCCTTTTGAGACCGACGTCTCCGGGAAGACGAGTGAGACTGCCATCGTCAAGAAAAACAAGGGCAAAGAGAAGCTATGTTTAAACACCCGGACCTGCCGGAGTGCCGTGAAGGAAAAGTGGGACCTTGCTTCCACAAAGTGAGTGTAAAGTATCTGCTAGCTATGCAGAACATCAACTATGCTTTCATTCACACAGCCGAACTAGGTCGGATGCGACGAAGTGGGGAATCCTAGAGTCTGTCAAAGTGAGGATTCATGTTGATCCAGAGACGCCGATGGATTGCAAGCTCAGTGAGATAGTTTTCTGCACAGAGCTATTCAACTGGGGGCTTAGGTTTCCCTTGGACCCAGAGATAGTCAGATATTTCCATCTGATAAAGCTCTTCCCAAGCCAACTGAGCCCTAATGCTTGGTTCACACTCATGGCCTGCATTATGGCATCTAGGCTCTCCGGAATTCCTCTTCCGATGGAGCAATTCGCTGTTGTGGCTAGCCTTTGAAAAACCATGTCATCCCCTTTTACCATTACAATATGGGTGACAATTACAAAGTGGTGGACGACTTACTTGAGTCGGAGAAGAACTAGAAGACTCAAGTTTTGTTTATCAGTGGTGCTTGGGAGAATGGGAGGAAGATTAAAGCTGGTGTTAATCCAAGCATGCTTACCAGCAGATGGAAGAGCACGGGTAAATCTCTTATTACACCTTTCTATCTTTTCTTATAATCAACTTGTTTGTTTAATTTCTCTCCTTTTGTTTTTTGGTAGTGTTGCCGAAGGAGTTTAATGACTACTTAGAGGAGGGGCAGACCACTTGTGCCAAGCTAAATGCTTGGGCTACTGAGAAGTGGGGAAATCGTTTCCACAACTGCTTCACTGGTGGCAACTTGGTGAGATCCCATCTCTGGAACACCAGCGGTCGGAGAGACATGTATTGGGAGGAATTAACCACTCCGCCCCCTCCGGAGGTCATACTCCTGAAGACAGATGCAAAGGATGGAAAACTAGCTTTGTCAGGCATAACTAAAGCTCCAAGCAAGATGAAGGCAAAAAAAAGGCAAAGCTAAGCAGGATGCAGCTGAGGTCAACCCAGGTGATGTTGAGGAAACTGTCCCAACCAACCAGGAGGTGCAGGACCAGGGAAGGATTGATGCTGCTTTGCTTCAAGTAGTGGAGAAGGAAAGCACCAAGGAAGCAGTTGAACCTTCAAGACCCCCAAAGGCTCCCAAGAAGGACAGAAAACGGAGAGCATAAGGTGGAGATAGGGAGGCTAAAAAGAAGAAATTCTCCAAGGGGGACGAAGTTGTTCTCCGGCCTCCAGAGTCTCTTCCTCCGGTTGACCCAACAGATCCAACTCATGCAGAAGAAATCCCAAGTGACTTTCACACTGGTGAGGGCACCGGAGGGGACATTAACATTGATGGGGTAGACATCAGTGGTCTTCAAGGGATTGGCATTTACTTCGAAGACCTTGAGAATGATGACTTTACTGGTCCTTACCTCCCCCCAAGCTCTTCGAACATTGTCACTTTTAATGGTAAATCTTTTTCTGTTTCAGGAGAGAGGGATATGGTGACCCACTCCTTGTTGAGCAACATTCAACCTGTGCTCAACTCGGAGAAACAAGTGCGAAATCAGTCAGCCATTATCAACTCACTCAACTCTGACAAGGAGAGTTTGTCTAACGACCTTCTTACTGCCAATCAGAGTATTAAGGCAATACAGAGAGAAAATGAGGAGCTGAAGAAGGGGAAGGAGAACTTGGCCACCGAGTTGACCACTTTAGAGGGGGTTGTGAAAGAACTTTAATCCATTTACTCTGACTTGGAGAAGAATCTTTCATCTTCAAAAGAGGAAGTGAAGGCCAAAGACAACATCATCCAGACCCTAACAAGCGACAAGATTTCGCTTGAGGATGCTGTGTCCAAGGCTAAGCAAGAAAAAGATGCTTTGATAAAAGAGCAAGAGAAGACAATCCAAGCCATAATTGATGCATATACCAACAAGGTGATAGACTCCCAAAAGGAAAGGTATGTCGAAGTCAAATCAGACATGGTCTTTCTCTTTCATGAGAAATTCCCGAAGAGGACACTGGGAGATTTATGGCGATTTGTGGAATACGAAGACCTCCCTCATCATACCATGGATGATGGTGACAAGCACGGCTACTCCAGTGGTTGGGATGATACCACTGATGAAGATGAAAAGACTGGAGAGAGTCCAGATGAGGAGATCAAAGATCCCAAAAAGAAACCAAGTGAGGCTGGGTCATCCAAGAAAGCTCAGCCTTAAAGTTTTAACCATATTTTCTTTAATTTTTGTGACTAAAGTCCTTGGATGGCCAAGGCAACTTTGTAACCGTGTCCGGTCATTATCCGGAAAAACCTTATCTTTGAAACTCTAAAGTCCTTGGATGGTCAAGGCATTTTACATATTTAATATGGTTCCCCGGTATCTGCCGGGCAGTTTCATCTTACATAGCTCTTTTATTGTTTTATATTTTTCCAATTTTAATGGTTCATATTTAAATGACCTTTCAATATTTTAAAGTGAGAGTGTTTAAATTCTCCGATGACAAGTGTTTAAATGGTCATCACTCTGCCGAATTAATTTGATCTAATAGTCAAATCACTTCGAATTTTTCAAGAAGGCATCAAACTTTATTAAAAAACCTAGGCACCTCATTAAAACCTCCATGCGCCACCAGGGTAGGAAAGAGTATGTCCCCAAATATTTACATGGACTTTAAACAAGTAAATATTTACATAGTCTTTATTCTAAATACAACCGAAGGTGTTCAATATTCCAAGGGTGATTCAAAATTCTTCCATCTTTATCTTTGAGCCTGTATGTCCCAGGCTTAATCTTTTCAGTGGCCACATATGGTCCTTCCCATGTCGGAGCTAGCTTGCCGAACTGATTCTCTTTGGTGTGTAGGAAGACTTTTCTCAGTATCTTATCACCTGACCGAAAATCCCTCCTTTTGACTCTGGAAGCAAATCTGTTTCTCATCAAACCCTGATAGTGTGTGGCTCTAAGGTGAGCTTTGACTCTTCTTTCTTCCATCAAGTCAAGCTGGTTTTTGATTACCTCTTCATTAACTTGTTCAGAAAAATGGTGGACTCGAAACAAGGGGAGTGTAGCCTCTATGGGAGCTATTGCATCCATACCATATACCAAGGCAAATGGGGATTCTTGTGTTGCAGCCCCGAGAGTGGTCCGGTAAGCCCATAGGACTTCTTGTAGATAACTTGGCCACTTTCCAGCAGCTCCTTCTAGATTCTTTTTAAGACCGGACAAGATGCTTCTGTTAGCCACTTCAACTTTCCCATTTGCCGGTGGGTGAAAAAGAGAGGAGAAACAGTGTTGAATTCCTCTAGAGGCATAAAAATTCTCTACATCCTTGTTATCGAACTGCGACCCATTGTCCGTGGTTATCTTTTGTAGAACCCCAAATCTACAACAAATATTAGATATGATGAATTTTATCACAGCTTTCGAAGTAGTTCCTGCCAATGGGGTTGCTTCAATCCACTTTGAGAAGTAATCAATAGCAACTATTATAGTCCTGGATCCTTCGGATGCCATGGGTAGAGGTCCCACCAAATCTAGCCCCCAACGAGCAAAAGGTATTGGCTCAGAAATTGACTCTAATGGGATAATTGGGGTATGAATTTCATTACTGTATCTTTGGCACAGATCACACTTTTTTACCAATTCCTTGGCATCTTGCATTATGGAGGGCCAATAGTATCTAGCTAGCAAGAACCTTCTGGTTAGAGCCCTGAACCCACAATGTGCTGATCCTTCGCCATCATATAATTCGGAGAGAACCATTTGGGACTCTTCAAACCCCAAACATTGTAAAAGAGGCCTACTAAAGGATTTTTTGTAAAGAACATCTCTTAAGATGACAAAACCACGAGCCTTATACTTTACTTTTCTTGCCACTTCTTTTTCCGGAGGCAAAATGCCATCTGAGAGGTACTGGAAAAGAGGAAACGTCCATTCTTGAGGTTGATTTACTTGTATATTCAAACTTTCTTCCTCCTTGTCCGGATTGATTTGAATAGATGGGCACTCTTGCACATGAATTCAAGGATAGGACTCAGAATAGGCTATTGTTGCCAAGGATTCTGCTAACGTATTTTCTGTTTGGGGTATGTGCTCATAGGTAATGTTTTTAAAAGTAAGTGCCACTTCTTTGAGAACAAATAAGTATTTAACTAGCTGCTCCTTTTTTGCCTCGAATTGACCTTGGGCATGATGGATAAGAAGCTGAGAATCGCTCATTAACCTGACCCTTTTGGCTCCACAAATGAGAGCTAGTTCCAAGCCAGCTATAGCAGCTTCATATTCAGATTCATTATTGGAAGCTCTGAAAGCAAAACATATAGTCTGGTAAATTTTGTCACCACATGGAGAAGTTAAACATATCCCAGCACCACAATCCATAGTACTTGATCCTCCATCAGTCCGGACAACCCATACTTTCTTAGTTTTCTCAACCGTTGCTTGTTCGGTGTCCCTGTCTGAGTGAAACTCCACTAGGAAATCAGCAACAGTTTGAGCCTTGACTGCTGTACGAGGGGCAAAATAAATATCATAGTCCCCCAACTCTACTGACCACTTGGTCATTCTGCTTGAAACATCTGCTTTTTGAAGAACATTTTTCAAGGGAAAAGACGTCCGGACAATGATCGAATGAGACTGAAAGTAGGGCCTCATTTTCCTAGCAGCAATTACTAAGGCCAGTGCTAGTTTTTCAAGTTTCAAATATCTTTTTTCTGCATCAATCAATCTTTTGCTGATATAGTACACCGGACGGGGATAATTATCCACCTCTCGTACTAGCATTGTACTTACGGCGCAATCAGAAACTGCGAGACATATGTAGAGCATCTCTCCATCAACAGGTTTAAACAAATTTTTACGGGAGGATAAGTACCTCTTAATTTCATCAAAAGCCCGATCACACTGGGGAGACCAATTAAACTCTTTTGCATCTTTCAAAGTTTGGAAAAACGGAGCACACCTATCGAAAGACCTTGAGATAATATCCTTGTCAGTCTTTGTACTTCTTTAATATTCCAAGGAGGCTCCATCTGCAATAAAGCACTAAGCTGGTCTAGATCAGGTTGTATGCCCTTCTCACTTATTACACACCCCAAGAATTTTCTGGACCGTACTCCGAACACACACGTTTCTGGATTTAATTTTAAATTTACCTTCACCAAGTTGGAAAAGGTTTCTTGGAGATCTGTTAAGTGTAGTTTTTCGTCCACACTCTTTACCATCATGTCATCAATATAAACCTCGATGTTCCTTCCAATCTGATTTGCAAAAGCCTTGTTTACTAATCTCTGATAAGTAGCCCTAGCGTTTTTAATCCAAAAGGCATCACTTTGTAGCAATGGAGGCCCCTATCAGTAACAAATGTAGTATGTTCTTGATCCTTCAGATCTACTTGAATTTGATTATACCCGGAGAAAGCATCCATAAAGGACAGTAGCTTGTTCCCAGATGTAGAATCCACCAACTGATCAATTCGAGGGATAGGATATAAGTCTTTTGGGCAAGCCCTATTGAGATCTGTAAAATCAATGCACATACACCACTTTCCATTTTTCTTCTTTACTAGCACTGGATTAGCTGTCCATAAAGGATATTGAGACTCTTTTATGTGTCCCATTTTAGTAAGTCGGTCAACCTCTTGAACTATGATATCATCCTTTTCCTTGGAAAAAGCTCTCCTATTTTGTACAACTGGTGCTATAGCCCTCCGGATGGATAATTGGTGTGATATAATGTCTGATGGTACTCCGGTTACATAGCATTGCACCAAGCGAAAACATGTTGATGGTTTTTCAAAAAGGCTAACACTTTACTTTTTAACTCTGATGTCATCTTGGATCTGATCTTGACATTTCTTTCTTCATTCAAAGAGTGAGTTTCAACTTGTTCAATAGGTATTAAAACACCAGGGGTCTCTCTGGGGTCATCAATTTCACCGTCTCCCCCAGAGGGCCCCTCAAATTGCTAATTCTCATTGATCCAAACAGCCCTTAAAGTTCGAGGGGCAAGTGCTGTTGCACAACACTCCTTTGCTACCATCTGACAACTCCCACTTGTCATTGCACAGCATATTTCAGACATTGGTGGACTGTTGAAGCCACAACATGCATCTTGGAGAGCCAATACCTCCCCAAAATGGCATTGTAACACTTATGACAATCCACCACAACAAAAAGTATTCTGACCATCTTCTTAAAAAGGCCCTTGCCCAACGGAACTTCCTCTTCAAATTCCTCAATTACATCAGCTGAGCTTCCAGTGAAACCCACTATTGATCTGTTCGAACACTGAATCACCGCCAGATTCTTCATCGGTTTATAAAAAGTTAAAAAGAGGATATTCGCTGAACTGCCGGTGTCCACCAAAATCCGTCTTATGTCATTGCCCCCGATGGAGGCTCCTATTACAACAACATCTTCATGAGGACCAGCTATGTCCCTCAAGTCATCTTCATCAAAAAAAATAAAGGGAAATGGAATCTGCGATTGATAAGAAGTCATGCCTCCTACCACCTGGGTAGCTAAAGTATGAACATGCCTCTTTCTCAAGGAAGCAGCTGGGGCAGTCATAGTGTCTCCCCCAAATATTGTAAAGGACTCAAAAAAGTTAATGAGCCCGGACACCGACTTACAGTTCTCTGTGATAACGCCCACCTTGTTTCAAGTTGGATCAGGATCCAAATACAACGACTCTACATCAAACCTTTCAATTATCACCATAGCCCCATCCGGAGCCGATGTCCCTGCATTGTTCGGGCCAGTCCGAGGAGCATTATCAGGCCTGTTTCCACTTCTTCTTTTGACATATGCTCCCAACTTCCCTCTCTCAATTAAATTCTGTACTTCTTGTTTCAACGTGATGTAATCTTCAGTGGTATGGCCAGTATCACGACGATACTGACAAAAACTGTTATTTCGACTTTCCATGGGTGATTGAAGCGCAGCCGGCTTCCTGAAATGTACTTCATCTTTTGTTTTGTCATAAACGGTAGTCACATTTTCTTTTAGTTCAGCAAACCACTCCGGTCGAACCCATGGTCCTCGCTTATTTCTAGATTGTTGGCTTTGAGCTAGTGCAGTTGGGTGGGATTGAGCCTTGGCCCTGTTTTGACCATGTCCGGCTTCTTTGGCCTTATACCCGAACTGATTCTGGTTTTGATTTGGTGCAGCTGGAGCAGATCTCACCTGTCGGTGCATCTTGGCTTTCTTTGTTTCATCTACATTAATCTGTTTGCCGACCTGATTCAGTAAACCTCCCCATGTCATGGCTTTTTTCCTGGTTACTGAATCAGCCAAATTGCCAGGGTTCAAACCCTGCCTCAGAGAAGCTATTGCTACTTGTTCAAAGCAATCAGCTAATCTATTTTTGGTGTTCACAAAACGACTTATGTACTCCTTCAAAGATTCATTTGGTTCTTGGGTACAATGGATAATATTTTCTCCATTTCCATTCACTTCTTTACTTCCAACGAACTGTCTCCGAAAGGCCACCCAAAAAGTATCGAAATTTCTGATGCAGCCTTGTGGCAAACTATTGTACCACTTCAGAGCACTCCTCGAAAAAAACTGGGAGAATGCTCGACGGAGCAGCTTATCATCATCATCATCGAAGTTCATCATAAATTTTTTGAATTTCTCCAGATGGTTATCTGGATCTTTTCTACCATCATATTTCTCTATCTTTGTACTGTCAAACCGCTTAGGAAGGTTTCTGGACAGTATCTTGGAGGACAATGGAAATTGTCTCCAATTCCGACCACGACTGAACACAGTATCTTTGTTGGGAGTTGCACAGATCCTTGGCTCATCATAAAAGGTAAAAGGATCCATTAGTAATTGGTCTACGTGCCTCTAGCCATGGTTGTGACTATGAGACGATCCTTTACCCAGATGCCTCTTAAACCTTCCATGCATGTCCCTTTTTCTTGAGTATTTTGTAACCAACTTCTATTTCTTCTTAGAACAGCCTTCATCACTGCTGGATGACAGGGATTCTTCGACTCCGTCTTCATTTGAGGAACTGCTAGAAGATTCTGAGTCTGAATCTGAGCTCTCCACCGGTTTAGACCGGTGAGACTTCTTTGAACTAACATGAGTCTTTTTAGTGCTCACATGGGTTTTTGATGGCTCTTGCTCTCTTGGATTGTCAGTATGGTCAACTGCTGACACTCTTGACTTTTCTTTCACACCCAATTCTACCCTTTTAGCCGCCCTCAAGGCTTCTATCTCAATTTTTAGTCTATCTCGCTCCTCGATGGTATATTCATAATTTTCTCCCACCACTTCTGCCAAAGCTGGTGGCACTTCCTGCTCGTCCGGATTCATCCGAACTGGGTTTTCTTGATGGTTTCGAATGCTTGATTCAGGCACCTTCTTCTCCCAATATGGTCGCCAATTTGGTGAGGATTATTTTGGTCTAAGGGTGGTTTGGTTTGCTCTGGTATTTTGTGATATTTCAAGGGTATTTAATGTTTAAGTGGTTTGTAGTGAGAGATTTGAGCTGCCTGGTTGTATTAAATGTTCATTACCCTCAATAATGAAAGTGGTTGGGTATTTATACCTTTAATTATGGGCCTCATGGGTTTTCGGGTCAAACTCATGAAACCGAGTCAAATTCAAAGAGCCATTAGTTATTTAAGCAGGTTGGTAATTAACTTAGTCATAAAGTGATTAGTTTTTAATACTTTAGTCCTGTTCGGATGGTTCAGTGGGTGGCTTTTGTCTGAATTTCCCCTGTCCGGTTTCTACAGTGACTGGTGAGAAAAACCGGACTCATCAGGTTTAACATTGGTAAAAGATCGGAAGAGGGAAGAGCCGCAAGTTTTGAACGAGAAGCCCAAACCATTGCAAATTGTTAAAGCTCCTACTATTGTTAATGACCTCCATTTAAGAAATATTTTGAGGTGCCACTTGGGTAACAGACAAGTGTCAACGAAGGGCTGAGTAATCGTAAGATTGGTCAAAACAATGGTGTTTGAAGTTTGTGCCGCCTCAATTTGTTTTTAATTGGAGGCTATTGACCATAGTAGAGGTTTAAAAAATTGCAATGGTCTGGGCTCCTCGTCTAAACTTACAGCTCTTCTCTTTTCAGATCTTTTACGTATGTTAAACCATTCCCAGATCTTATACTTATGAAGCTGCTCATGATTCCTAGGTATAAAAGGTGGAAGAAAGTGCTTAAAGAAGTATTAAATCTATTTCTCTCTCTAACCAACTATTTATCTCTTTATCTCTCTAAGAGTTATAAAAATAAATAACTTCAAACTAACAAATGGTTTAAGTAATTATAGATTCAAGTTTGGGCTTCTAACGGGTGCGAGGGCCCAAGTAACTGAAGAGTTTTTTTCTTAGCGTAACAAGCACCTAGGAAAGGTGAAGAGTTTCTTAGAAAATAGTCGTTACACATATGATATGAATGTCATACATGTGGGGAAGTGTATGAGTTCCCTGATACACATAATCACTCAAAAATCATTTTGGAAGGCATGCACGCCTGTGTCAAAAACCAAGTGACACGTGGATATGGAGTAGAGCATGCGTTGCGCTGTCAGAAT
This sequence comes from Limnanthes douglasii subsp. nivea, assembly GCA_036936605.1. Taxonomy (NCBI): domain Eukaryota; kingdom Viridiplantae; phylum Streptophyta; class Magnoliopsida; order Brassicales; family Limnanthaceae; genus Limnanthes; species Limnanthes douglasii. Next base: position 112,800,640 of record JAUPFV010000005.1, on the reverse strand, counting down.
TCATTGTGACACGTGGATTTGAAACAAAATGTGTGTTGCGTTATCAGAAATTACTGTGACACGTGGGTTTGAAGTAAAACATGCAATGTGTGATCATGAGCTTATCAATCCGGTTAGTGATATCATTTTTCCTATAAAAACAGAATGCAAAGAAGATTGGATGTCTTCGAGGAACTTTCATTATTTTAGTCCTCACTTGAATATCTTCACAAGGACTAGGGGCTACCGATAAGGGGAATAAATATTTGGAAGAATAAGTTAAATTGGTTGAATAAAATAGATAATTAGGTTATATAAATTTTTTGTAATGAAACCCAACAAAATTTGTAACATTGAGGGGCCTTATGTAATTAATAATAATTATGGTTTGGATTAGTAAAATAGTAAGGTGATGTAACCATAAAAAGGGTAATCATGTAATTTAGACCCATCTCTTGTACTACAGAAAACAACACCCATTTTTGGGAAAAATGATCAATAATTACCTTATTATTCCTTTTGTCGTTTTCCCTCTCTACCTCTCCCGTGTTTCTCTCTCTAAATATTCTCCTAAAAACATAGCTTTGACAGATAAGCCCTCTAAGAAATATTTAGAATTATTAAGTAAAACATCCAAAAACTTGTAAATCATATATTAAGTATAATATTTAATTGCTTACATCTTTCCCTTTTGATCTGTGAGAAGTGCGTGTATTATGGATTTCTGGTATACGTTTCATCCCATAATTCTCTTAGGTAAACAACTAGCAATGTTTGGGTTCCTTAGGAAATAAGTTGGGTTTTGTAGAGCTTTTAAAGCTAGAAAGTGATTGTATACCCAATAGTCTAACATGGCTACAAAACTGTACAAGTTGTGCTTTGAAGATTTCAAAGCAATCCCGAGAGCACGGAAAAGGAAAGCCAACACACTAGTCCCCTATGCCATATCCCACAACTCGGAGTCCATTTTTTCTAAATCATAAAGATAGTCAATTTTAACGCTTATTTGACTAGTATCCGTGAATATAGTGCACCAAAATAAAAACATAAGTTATGCTCGTGATACCAAACGAATAGTCTCATGGTCTGTTAAGTGAAGGAAACGATCCTAGGTAAATATCTTGCGGAGCCATTTCAGTTTAAACCCCAATTCTCGTGTAAATTATAACTCTCTATGGACTTCATCAACAGTGAGTCCCGATAACCCCGCATAAATTACATATGTCTCCTCTCTCGGGACTCTAACCACATCAAGTGTCCTACCAACTACAGGGAAGCCTGTAATGACATTGACGTCATTTAAAGTGATTGTCATCTCCCTGGAGCTGAACTAAAACGTGTTGATCTTCTGGTGCCGATGCTTAATAAAAACCTCATCCAATAGAGAATGAGTGAAATAATTAGGCAAGTGGGCTATGAGAGGTCATGAAAGAGTACGTGCTAGATGACTAGCTAGATCCGGATGTGTTGTCAAGTCCCACATGTCCCACATGTGTAGTACATTATAAGGTGCATGTATGCCCAGAGAACTGTGTGGTTGTAAAAAAAAACATTAAGTAACAAAAGAACACTAAATAAACAAAACATATATTAATTAAAATTTTAATTTAATAGCTAAAAACTTACATACCCGACGAAAGTGCTGAATGCCTCATACTCTTTGTAGTTCGAAAAGAACAGTATTTTGTTGATTCTAATAATGCAAACAAATTTATTTGTTCCTCCTTATGAAGCACGACAACCACCTCCTTATCAATTCATTTTCTGTGTGCTCCTCCAAGTCATTTTCCGTGTTTGTTCGTCCATATTTTTCGTGGGTCTTTTCTGCTTATACAGATTTTACGAAGGAAATATCTTTTTCATCATGCAAAACTCTATACTCTTTGGCGTCTTTCCGGAGGCCGTCTGTGAGCGTATTGGAATAAGCATGAAAACATTTATTATCTAAATTACATATTATTTCGTGTTTGTTTGAGACTAATTTTTTTGGTAATTTTTACCTCTTAGTCCTACATTTTAAATTTTTGCATATTTAATATCTTGAACATGCGATTATTTAGAAGCTGTCAATTGACAGCTTCAACAATATTTTTGTTTGTTTTATATTTGGTCATCCCAATCTTTTGTCAATAATACCACATTTTAAATTTGAAAATAATTGGTAAAAAATTGAAGATTGACAATAGATTGGAAGACCAAATATAATACGAAGATTTAAATATTTGAACCGCACATAATATTTGTGAGCAATTATATGTAAAAAAAACTAAACTAGTAAAATTTTAAAATGTAAAAAAATATTAAAAAAATAAAAACGTAAATTAATAAATTCGATTAAATAGATACAAAAATGATATACGAGGACCACAATCATCCCGTATTCATGTCATTGATTTTCTGGTTGAAATATATTTATATATATATAAAAAAGAAAACATATTGCTTACATTTTTACTTGATAGAGAGAACTATGCCTTTCCCCTTCTTCTCTCGACACATTCTTGTACTGAAATTTGGGATTCCATCATCATGATGTTTCTTTTTCCACTTTAATTTAAAGACAGTTTGTTCTTTTTCGGGATTTGAGTCGTGAATTATTTTTCTAATGCATTCCGATCAGTGTGATCATATTCAAAATTTAATCTGGATACAACAAACCATAGAAATACAACCGAAACCGGTTTCAAATATGAACAAAAACCACTTAAAGTCTTCATTCAAACAACTTCACAGTGAATCGACGAAGTCATATAGACAAACACTTTGAGTCTTAATTTCAAACAACTTCACGATGAATCGAACTTAAATCTAAAATTTACAAAACTTAGATTCATGACAATTTAAGTGTTTACTGTATTAAACGAATAAAGCTGATCTACAATCTCCTCTAACAATTGATTAATAATCAGTGACTCGACCTCCGCATTAATTTCGTAAAATTCTTCTTGATCCGAAACTCTTCTAATTTTCAAATTGGATTCGGATATTTCCGAAACCAAAATTTTGGAAATTTGGGTCCTCATTTCCAAGTAATGAGTACCATAAATTTTTATGGACCCAAAATTGTTTTTTCTTTGTTCTTCGTCCTCCATCAGAGTGTTATCTTCGCGTTGAAAACTCTTGATGTGGTTTTCAAGAATCGGAGATAATTTCCTTCTTGTGTTTGTATCTTCATTTTCTGCAATCACCAATTCAAACCAATATTGATAAAATTAGACTTTATCGGATCCCAATCCAATCCGAGTTTATTGAATCCTGATTCTTATTTATAATATATATAATTGAAATTTACAAACCTGAATCGAAAACTTGTTGTTGATCAATGTTGAATCTATCAAAATCAAGAACAGAAACAGGACTTGAATCTTCTTCAGAGTTATTATTACATTCCAATTCGACACAACACTTTGTTTCTTTCGTGTTCTTGGACAGTTCCGTTTTAACAGAGTCTCTGTTTCTTCGTTTCTCGCTCTTTCTCGGTTTCGGAAATTCTCCAAAACCCTTTTCGAATTCCCTTTCTATGATCGTATCACTTTTGCTATCAAAATTGAGGGTCAGATAATTGTCTTCGATCTCAAGAAAAGAAGGTGACTCACGAAACGAAGATGATGACGATTTTACCCTTCTATGTTTCTCTCCCATTGTTTTAAACTCGCCGCAATTCATCGACTTGCTTCTCCGGATCGGACCCGGATTTGAATCCAAACCCATTAACCTCGCGATGATTCCAGGACTATCATAATAAGTATGGACCGGATTTATTGGGTTTGATCTCGATTCTATTATAAAAACCGGTTCGGTTATTGGATCAGATGGGTTTTGGGGGAGATCAGTAGAACATAAAATTCGACGTAAAATGAATCCGATACAGCTCGAGGTCGGGGTTTTGGATTTGTAGAGATTGGATTCGAAAGAAACAGAGGAGGAGGTTGATGAAGTGAGAGAAGAGGAGCAAGATGATGATTTCATGTTTGTTTTCTGGAAATTGAGGGAAAATAAGAGAATTGTGGATTTGGTAGTTTGAACTTTGAAGTTAGAAAAAGTGGTTGGCAAGAGAGAGAGAGGGGGTAGAGATTTAAATGTGTAATTTTTGTTGACAGAGAAAAAGCGAAGAAGAAAGTCTTTAAACTGAAAGTAGAAGAGACAAAGGGCGGGATTTGGGTTTGAATAAATAAATAGGAGTCTGAATTAATTATTTTTTTGAATTAATTATAAACTGTAGTTTTTCTTTATTATCTCAATTTTATTTTTAAATCTGATTAAATATAACAAATAATATTTTTATGTACAAATATCATAAATTTTCGGTAATAGTTGTATAAAAAACCTATAATAAAAAATATAATTTTTATATTATTATTTTTCTACTTAGTTAATTGTAATCTTTTGATTTTTTTTACTTTTTCTTTTTCTACATGTTTTTTTAAACTTTTTTTTATTAGTGATGTTTTTCGATTTCATTTTATTTATCGCATCGTCTTCAAATTTAATTTGCGAAAACAATAAATATATATATATTCTACTGATTATACTTTATGCGCAATTTTGGTTGGATTTTTTTAGACTTCATTACTTGTTAGATTTGATTACAAAACACTCAAAATAGATGACAAGTTTGGCAGAAGGTTTTGATCACAGTTTCAGAGGTACAACTATAAGAGAGGATAACTTTCGAAATGGGTTCGATTATTGTAAAATTTGGTTATATTAAAGAGGTTTGACTACTGCATAAAGTTCGATCTCAGCCCCCAAGGGGTAGCCGAGTTGGTTGAGCATGGCATTCTTATAACCAAAAGGTCATGAGTTCGAGTCCCTCTGCATACGCTTTCTCGGCTGAGCCTGTCACCTTGTGTGGTTTACCTTCTGGCGTTGGTTTGCAGGCTATCGCGTCAGACTGAGGGTTTACCCTGTGCGCACTCATTGCACTCTGAGTAGCGGCTGCGGGTTCCCTCCGAAAAAAAAATAAAAAAAAAATAAAAATAACGTTCGGTCTCAACATTGAGTTCACTTAGCTCAGAAATGTTTTGGTACAATTTTGTTGGTGTTGATATGAGTTAACTCTCGACCCAAAATGTTCATTTTCGGGTAGTTTTAAGTTTTGACAGATTTTCGAGAATTAGTTTGAAACTAGATTTAATATATTAGTTTGGATTCAAATGGATAATATTTGAGGTGTTGATGTGGTACAAGTTTTTTATAACTATCATAGTCATTAATTTGAATAAATATAGGGTTGTTATAACTATTTGATGTCTTATTTAATCACAACCATTGATCTAAATAATAATATAGGTTGTTGTAGAAATTTTGGTTTGCTAATGTGGGAATAATGTATGTTTGTACCAATCTACGCCTCATTTAAGATATTATAAATGTATTGGATCAATACCTGTATAAAGAAAATAAAGGAGATATAAATTATTCTTTTTGAAAAATATATTTTAGAAAGAGAGAAGCAATTGTTAGTGATATAAACTGCTAAAAGAAGTGAGTGATTTTAAAATTAATGAATTATTGAGATAGAATCACGAAGAAGACACTAAGAGAAATATTGATAGGTGAAAGACACCCCTGAAAATTTGATACTCTATTATACGAAGTTTTGAACAATATGTCTTTGCTTGTATTTTGTATTCTTGTAATTTACTGTAATTGTTTCATCTATGAAAATTAGATTTGTTGCTCGTGGGCGTAGAATTGTTCCATAATCCAAACCATATAAATATTGTGTTGCTTATTTTTTTGTTTTTGTTAAGTTTTTCATATCTACTAGAGCTTAAGTGCCAGAACCATGCCAGAACTCAAGTAAATGAAGTTAAGTGTATGAGCTACAATGTCGACCTTAAAATTTGATTTTTTATCCATATATCTACGAGACTGTGGATGATTTCCCTAACAAGCGGTACTTTTATTCTATACATATGTAGGTGGATATGAGAATAAATTGATTTTTGTTGATCAACACTCAAGAAAGAAGGACGAAGATCTATGAATATGAGTTCAATGAAATTTGATTTTGATAAATTCACCAGAGATAATGATTTAATCAATGGAGAATTAAAATCAAGGCTCTTATTGTACAAAATGGATTTTATACTACCATTGGTAAGAGAAGTGCAAAATATATCAAAGTTGAAGTGTTGTCCAAAGCCCATAATGGTTTAATTTTGAGTTTAAGGGGAAAAATACCAAGAGAGATGTCTGAAGAGTCTATTGCTTTGAAGATTTAAAATAAGCTAAGTTATTTACCTGAAGAAATATTTTGCAAATAGATTTTTATCTCAGGAAGCAGTTGTATAATATGAATATGGACGAGAGCAGAGATATTAAAAAACACTTAGATGATTTTAACATAATCATTTTAATATGAATGAATTAGGTGTCGAGGTTGAAGATGGGTATTAAAAATTATCCTTTTGAGCCTTTTGTCGAAGGTGTATCAACATTTTTAACATTATTCTCTATAACAAACAATCTCTTACCATATCTGAAGTGAAAATTATTATAAATTCAAAGGATCTTCAAATAAAGATTGTTTTGAAGAGTGACTCCAATTGATTATTTGAGTGTGAGAGGAAGTAATGGTTAAATAAATTCAAACAAGAAGAGAGAAAACTCAAGATTCATATTTACACTACTAACTACTGGTTCTAGAGTATAATTTTGGTTTCATAAAAAAGGTGAGAGGACGAAGAACTATCGTGAGAGGAAGAATTAGTTTTAGATTATTATGAATATAATGATGTACTAATGATATTTACTTGCAAGTATGGTAACAAGTTGGGTCCAAAATGATTAGCTTCATTCCATATGACTTCTAACAGATAATAGTTTAAAAACCTAAAAGAATTTGATGACGACAAATTCATATTGGGAATGATGAGCCTTGCTATGTAAAAAGAATGAAGAGCGTTCGGGTCAAGTAATCTACATAACATGCAATAATCATAACAATATGAGATATGAACTCGATATAAACAAAAAACTGTATACTGGAATGTTAGATGATAAAGATTATAACTATATAGGTGAAGATGACAAACATAAAATTCTGCAGGGTTCGCTCGTTGCTATGAAAGATTATAAAATTAATAGTGTATTAGTTTTCAAAGGGTCTAAAGTGGTCAAAGGTGTGTCTAGTGTTAAGAATTATTCTACCAAGATATGACATCTAAGGTTAGGACATTTGAGTTTGAAAAACCTATATGAACTTAGTAAAGAAGAGATGCTTGATGTTGATAAGGTTCGACAGCTAAGCTTTTATGAGAACTGTGTGCTGGGTAAAAGAAAAAGAGTTAAGTTCCTGACCATCAACCATACAACTCATGATGTGCTTAAATATGTTTATTCTGGACTTTGGGGACCTGCAAGCTATCCTATAATTGGAGGTGTTATATACTGTATGTCCATAATAGTACGTGTTATACTTTTGAATTCCAAAGATAAAGCATTAAATCTCTAGAGATTGGAATAACCTAGTGGATAGTAAGTCCATGAAAATACAAAAGACGTTAATAACTGAAAATGGCTTGTAATTTTTTAATGAACCATTCACTAGCTACTATTAAACTTGGCATTTCTAGACATAGAATCATGAAAAGAAATCATTAATAAAAATAGTCTTACTGAGAGGATGAACCAAACATTACTTAAGAGAGTAAAATGGATACTTGTGATAATTAGAATGGACATGAAATTGTGGGGATAAACTATCACGACAACTACATATATTATCAACAAAATCCCATCTTAGGAATTGGAATTTAAATATCATCAAGAGAAGTCGATTGGAAAGAAACCAGTAATGTGATAAGGTTGATGAGTCCGAATTCAGCATGCTTCCGGGAAACGGATAGATCAGTCCAAGGCCTCCAAACCGGACAGATCGGACAGATCACATGGACCGGACAGATCACTTTGAACACTATGAACATAGGACTGTTCGAACTATGACAAAAGTACTAAAAAACCTAAACACTTCTTGACTAAGCTACTTGCTCTCCTGCTTAGAGCTCATGGGTCTTTGAACATGACCCGGGTCCATTAAACATGACCCGAAAGCCCATAAGGGCCCAAACATCAGGGTATAAATACCCATCCACCTGCATTAACTATGGGTAATGAAAATTAACTGCTACCAAGCTGCTTAATTATCTCTCTACTCTCTACTTTAAACTCTTAACACCCACATACTTCCTTAAAACACCAACTGAAATTACCAGCCTACCCTCAGGCGATTATTATCCTCACCAAATTGGCGACCACAGTGGGAGGAGAAGGTGCCTGATTCAAGCATTCAAAACCAGCTAAGAAAATCTGTCAGAATGAATCCGGACAATCCAGAGCTACCACCTGCTTTGCTCGAAGTGGTGGAAGAGAATGATGAATACACTGTCGAAGAGCGTGATAGGCTAAAATGTGAAATAGAAGCTCCGAGGGCAGAAAAGGCCAAGATGGGCGTGAAAGAAAAATCCAAAGCATCGGTTGCTCATCACACCGATAACCCCAGAGAGCATGGGTCTTCAAAAACTCATGTGAGCACCAAAAAGGCTCATGCCAGTTCTAAAAAGTCTCACCGGTCCAAGCCTGTTGAGAGTTCTGACTCGAGCTCAGAATCTTCTGATAGCTCTTCGGACAGTGAGGGAGTTGAAAAATCCTTGTCCTCTAGCAGTGATGAGGGTCGAACTAGAAAGAAACAAAGACAGATAAAAAAGTATTCAAGAAAAAGGGATAGACATGGAAAAATGAAAAAGAATATTGGAAAATGGTCATCACACAGTCGGAGGCATGTGGACAAGATGCTGATGGATCCCTTTGCCTTCCACGATGAACCAAGTATCTTTGCAACTCCCAATGAGGATACTGTGTTCAGTCGTGGAAGGAATTGGAGGCAATCTCCACTGCCTTCTAAAATTATGTCCGGAAACCTCCCCAAGAGGTTTGACAGCACCAAAATAGAGAAGTACGATGGCAGTACTGATCCGGACAACCATCTGGAGCAATTTAAAAACTTCATGATGAACTTTGACGATGATGATAAACTACTTTGTAGGGAATTCTCCCATTCTTTTACGGGGAGTGCTCTGAAATGGTACAACAGCCTGCCTCAAGGTTGTATTAAAGATTTCGATACGTTTTGGGTGGCCTTTCGAAGGAAGTTCGTAGGGAGTAAAGAGCTGAAGGGCAATGGAGACACAATAATCCATTGTGCCCAGGAGCCAAATGAATCCTGTAAAGAGTATATAAGTCGTTTTGTGAACACCAAGAATGGGTTGGCTGATTGCTTCGAACAGGTGGCAATAGCATCCTTAAGGCAAGGTTTGAATCCAAGCAATCTAGCTGATTCAGTAACCAGAAAGAAGGCCATGACCTGGGGAGGGTTGTTGAATCAGGTTGGCAAACAGATAAATGTTGATGAAACAAAGAAAACCAGGGTGCACAGACAGGTGAGGTCTACCCCAGTGGCACCAAGTCCCAATCAAAATCAGTTCGGGAACAAAGCAAGAGAAACCGGACAGGGGCAGGGTAGAGCAAAAGCTCAGTCTCAGCCAGCTGCTCCTGCTCAGAGTCAGAAATCCAGAAATAAAAGAGGGCCATGGGTGCAACCGGAGTGGTTCGCGGAGTTAAAACAAAGTGTGGCCACCATTTTTGATAAAACAAAGGATGAGGTGCATTACCGGAGACCGGCAACACTGCAGTCTCCCAGAGAGCATCGCAACAACTCTTTTTGCCAATATCACAATGATATTGGTCATACCACCGATGACTGCATAGCATTGAAGCAAGAAGTTCAAAACTTGATTGAAAGGGGGAAGCTGGGAGCTTACGTTAAAAGAAGAGGAGGCAACAGGCCTGACAACACTCATCGGGTTGGTCCAAGTAATGCTGCTCCGGAGGGGGCCATGATTATAGTTGAAAGGTTTGACGTGGAATCTGAATACTTGGATCCTGATCTAACTCGAAACAGAGTAGGTGCTATAGAGGAATGTTCTAGATCAGTCTCCGGGCTCATTAAGTTTTTCGAGTCGCTTACAATTTTCGGAGGAGACACTATGACAGCTCCTACTGCTTCTTCGAGGAAGAGGCATGTTCATACTTTAGCCTCCCAGCTAGAAGGAGGCATGACATCCTATCAATCACCAAACTCATTTCCCTTCATTGTGTTTGATGAAGATGATTTAAGAAACATTGCTGGCCCTCATGAGGATGCTGTTGTCATAGGAGCATCTATATGGGGCAATGACATAAGACGAATCCTGGTGGATACTGGAAGCTCAGCCAATATCCTTTTCCTAACCACTTACAAGAAAATGAAAAATCCAGCTGTAATTCAGAATTCGGACAGGTCAATCGTGGGCTTCACAGGCAGCTCAGCAGATGTGATCGGAGAGTTCGAAGAAGAGGTGTTATTGGGAAAGGGCCCTTTCAAGAAAATGGTCAGAATACTCTTTATTGTGGTGGATTGTCCCACTTTCTACAATGCTATTCTGGGGAGGTCTTGGCTCTCTAGGATGCATGCAGTGGCTTCAACAGTCCACCAATGCTTGAAGTATGCTGTTCAGGGGCAGGTTGGAGTTGTCCGGAGCAGCCAAAAGATTGCAAGAGAATGTTATGCCACTGCCTTGGCTCCTCGAACGCTGGGGGCAGTCCGTATCAATGAACAATAGCAGTTTGAGGGCCTTTCTGGGGGTGAGGGTGAAATTGATAACCCCAGGGAGACCCTCAGAGTGTTGATACCAGTTGAAGATTTCAGAGTTCTAACACATCCTTGGAATATCTAGCATCTCCGGATGTACTTGGAATATCACTTGTATAAATATTTACTTGTTTAAACATCCATGTAAATATTTGGGGGCATACTCTTCCCTCCCCGGTGGCACGGAGAGGTTTTAATGAGGTATCCGGGCTGTTAAATAAAATTCAATGCCTTCTTAAAAAATTTCTAAGTGTTTTTTTAAAGTTTTGTCCCTTGTCATACTATCCGGACTGAAATTTCTAAGGGCTATTTAAACTCTAGCCGGAGAATTTAAACACTCTCACAATGCAACAACTAAAGGCTACTTAAACTCTGGCTATCAAAATTAAAATGAACAATGAAAGAAGATGATGGTTGCACAAAACAGAGATATTCATTGAATGAAATAACTTAAACTTGCCTTGGCCTTCCAAGGACTTTTAAATAGTCAAGATACAACACAAAAAACCTGTCCGGTCGAGCACCGGACACCATTACAAAAAAGAGTGCCTTGGCCTTCCAAGGACTTTAGTCTGAATAAAAAATAAGCAAAGTAAATCATGAGTTAAGGTTGAGCCTTTGAAGATGGCTCACCTTCATACACCTTCTTTCCTTTGAAGTCGCTTTTCCCTTCGTCTACCTTCTAGCCTTTGGGATCGTCTTTCTTTTCATCTGGGTTCTCCCCGGTATGCTCTTCATCATCGGATGAGGACGCACTGGAGACTCCATCCTGATCCTCTTCGGCCATTGTATGATATGGAAGGTCATCATCGTCTACATAACGCCACAAGTCCCATAGGTTCCTCTTCGTATATTTTTCATGAAAGAGTAGAACCATGTCAGACCTCACCTTCTCAATCAATAGCTCTTCGCTTTTAATCATCTGGTTGGCATAGGTATTGATCTTGGCTTGGATCGTAGCCTCTTGATCCCTTAACAAAGTGGTTTTTTCCTCGGCAGCCCTAGATGCTGCATTCTCAAGAGCAATCTTGTCAGTAGTTAGGTTGGTGATAATCTTGTCCTTTGCCTTGGTCTCTTCTTTTGAGGCAGTAAGGTCTTTCTCCACACCGGACAAATTCTCCCGGAGATCTCTGATGGTTTCCTCTAGAGTAGCAAATTTTGTGTTGCTTTCCTCCTGATTCCTCTTCAACTCCTCATTTGCTTCCTTTAGCATGTCAGCATTGGCAGTAGCAGTGCGAAGGTCTTCGGACAGCTTTTCCTTCTCAGACTTAAGGTCTTTGATGGTGTCTGCTTGACCCCGAACTTGTCTCTCCAATGTAAGTACCGGCTGCACATTACTTAGCAAGGAGTGGGCTATGGTGTCCTTTTCACTAGAGACAATGAAAGTCTTACCATTGAAGTTGACGGTGTTAGAGCTGCTCGGAGGAATGTAGGGCCCTGCGAAGTCGTCTCTAGGGAGGTTGAGGAAGTATTCGCCAAGTTCACCAAGACCGGTGATGTCTACTTCATCAATGTTGAGCTATCCTCCCTCAACTTCATCAGTATGAAAGTCCCTTGGGATCTCTTCAGCATGTGTTGGGTCAGAAGGGTCAGCCGGGAAAGAAGGCTCCGGATCCCGGAGAGCAAGCTCATCTCCCTTAGCAGTCTTTTTCTTCTTGGCTGCCCGGTCTGTCCCTTCACTCCCCTGCTTGCGATTCCTCTTGGAAGCCCTTGGAGGTTTTGGGAGGACTGCTTCCTGCCTTTCGGTCTCTTGCTCCATTACCTGCAAAAGAGCAGCATCGATTTGGCTCTGAGCCGGCCCCTCCGGGTCTGTTGAAGCATCCTTCTCGGCATCAGCATGATTAGCATTGCTCACCACCTTTTTGCCTTTCTTCTTGCCCTTCATTTTGCTTGGGGCTTTGGCCCGTCCTGCCAGGAATAGTGTCATATCTGCTTCATGGAACCTCTTAAGCACTGTGTCCGGAGAAGGTTGGGTGGTGAGCTCCTCCCAAGTCAGGTCTCTCCGACCTGTGGTGTTCCACAGGTGAGACCTTTCCATATTTCCACTTGTGAAGGCATTGTGGAATCGGTTCCCCCAGTTCTCTGCAGCCCAGGCATTGATTTTGCCACAAGTGACCTGTCCGACCTTCAAGTAATCACCGAACTCCTTAGGCAGTTCTGTTAAGATAAAAGAAAGATCAATTAATTTAAAGCCAACTATAAGAAGGAAAAAGTAAACAAAGATTTAAAATGGGATACTTACGATCACTCCTCCACCTGCTTCTGAGGAGGCTTGGGTTCTCTCCAGACTTGATTTTCTTTCCGTTTTCCCAAGCGCCACTGACGAACAAAAACTGGCTCCTCCATTTATTCTCAGACTCCAATAGATCATCAACAGCTTTGAAACTGTCCCCCATATTGAAGTGATAGAAGGGGAATTGGTGATGTTTGCAAAGATTGGCCACTGCAGCAAACTCTTCCATAGGAAGAGAGATCCCGGACAGCTTTGATGCCATGATGCATGACATCAGAGTATACCAAGCGTTGGGGCTCAGCTGGCTCGGACAGAGTTTGATCAGATGAAAATATCTGACAATCTCTGGGTCCAATGGGAATCTGCTTGTAATCCATAGGAGTTTCAGGATCTATGAGAATCCTTATCTTCACATTTTCAGGGATCCCCCATTTTGTGCGCATTCGACCCAGGTCAGCCGTATGGATGAACGCATACTTGGTCTTCTGTAAGGCCAAGAGGTATTTAAGTTCGACCCTGTGAAAACAAGGCCCTACCTTCCCTTCGAGACACTCCGGCAGCTCCGGATGCCTCAAGCACAGTTTTTCTTTGCCCTTATCTTTTTTGGCAGCAGCAGTGTTACTAGTCTGACCGGATGGCTCAAACTCAAAAGGGACTTCTTCAACAGAGTCCTCCATTCTTTCCTCCATGATCGTAGGAGGAATATCAGTGGCAGTGGCCCGGGGAGAATTCAAACCTGGCTCAGCCTAGCTTCCGGATTGCTGGTTTTCTGTGTTTTCTTGACTTCTAGTCTTAGGCTGGGGCTCTGAGGCAGAAGTCTCTCTTTGAAGTGCTGGGCTGCTAGCCTCCGGACCGGGTAGTCTTTCCCGGGGAGCTCTGATAGGCACTCCAGACCCAGAACTGCTATTTTTTTCCCCCGACTTTGAGGGAGTGTTCTTAGAGACTTGCCCCTTAACCAGCCGGCTTGTCCTCTTAACAACCAGCTTCTCAGGAGAGTGCTCTGTGTCTGATCCCATTGCAAGAAAGGGAGAAGGTTTTCTAAAGCTAGTGGTTGTAGCTCCTGGCTTGACAGTAGGCACTGACTCCTGAACTGAGGAACCAGAGATTATAGGGGAGATGGTGGATTGAAATAGTTTCTTGGGCTTAGTACCTTTAGAAGAGGACGAGCCTCGATCTGACTCTGTAGCGGAGGAGATTGGTATGTCAACAGGCGAAGTAGGTAACCCTGCTAAGATTCGTCTTTCCTTCTCAACTTTTTGTGCCTTTTCCAACTCAAAAAGGTTGAGCCACCCGCCTTTGATCAAAGCTGTCCTTGCTGTAAACATAAACTACCAAGAAAATCTTTGCTTTAGAGAGAGAAAGCTCTAAGTAAATATGCAGAGTAAATATGAAAGAGATAGTAAAACAGTAGAAAGTGAGTTTGAATTTATAGTAAATCTGAAAAAAGAAGTTGATTCCTAGGAGAATTCGAAAAGTTTGGAAATGATTAAAAGACGGAGCTGATGTCACCATTTGTAATTAAAGAGGTTGCTTTTCGAAGAAGGTGGGTTCGAAATTCAAGGTGAAAAAACGGCTGGAGTGACCAATCAAAGAGCGACACGTGTCCCACGAACTCTGGCAAAAACCGTTTTGAATTCGTGAAGCTTACTCTGTCCAGGTAAACACATAGATCTGTCCGGATTGAAAAGTACTTCTGACGTCAGACTGTTTTTCAGGTCTCTGACAAGAATACTTGCTCAAACACCTAAAAAATGGGCTCATGATGAGTTTGAATTCAGCATGCTCCCCAGAAACGGACAGATCAGTCCAAGGCCTCCAAACGGGACAGATCACATGGACCGGACAGATCACTTTGAACACTACGACCATAAGACTGTTCGAACTATGACAAAAGTACTAAAAAACCTAAACACTTCTTGACTAAGCTACTTGCTCTCCTGCTTAGAGCTCATGGGTCTTTGAACATGACCCGATTCCATTAAACATGACCCGAAAGCCCATAAGGGCCCAAACATCAGGGTATAAATACCCAACCACCTGCATTAACTATGGGTAATGAAAATTAACTGCTACCAAGCTGCTTAATTATCTCTCTACTCTCTACTTTAAACTCTTAACACCCACATACTTCCTTAAAACACCAACTGAAATTACCAGCCTACCCTCAGGCGATTATTATCCTCACCAAAGGTAATATGCTGTTGGAGCATCATTTCTCTTTATTAAAAAAATAAAGTTATAATAAACAAAGTCAAGAAAAGACTGGTCAATGTAACAATATGAAAGACGAAAAACTTATATACTAATGAATGATGGACGGTAAATGACATTTGATTGAAAATACAGATATCTTAGAAATATTATAATATTTAAGAAAGATGTAACATATTACTAGAATGTCCATGGTAGCTAAGGGTTAAAATAATAATTTTATATGCCATTTGTAATAGACACACGTGTTATTAAGATATACATGTTATCCATTCCTACAATTTAGGGATAAAAGTGTCTATAAATATAAAGTCCAATCATTATAAAATATATGGAATCATTGATTTATCAAACTATTCTTGATCATTTTTAGTCTCATTTGTTTTTGTATTCTCTTAAGGAAGAAAATTCTCTCATCATTTTTAGCATCGTCTGTGGGAATGTTTTTTCCAAAGAAATATTTTATTTTCCAAATTGAATGACTAAGTCAAAAGTTTATGAAGATATTACCGTTTTCCAATAACAAGATTTTCAAGTTTTGTCGTTTAAAATTTGACGGAACAAAGTTCATGTACTATTTTCGAAGGATAAAGTTTATCAGAAAAAGGTATATCACTCAATTCAATTCATGAATTATCCACACATTTGATTGATGATCCTATTTTAAATTTTATCATTTACTAATGAAGATTTGATAGGATTAATAATTTTATATGAGGACGTTTTGTTAATTACTCCCTTATTGTTAGGATAATTACTAGGAGAGTATTAATTGATATTGAAATTTTCACTAATTTGATTTATAAAACCAGTTATGATCAAATGGCTGGAGTTGTACCAATAAAGAAAACTGATAGACGTTTATTGAATTAAGTTGGAACATCAAATAACTATGAAGGAAATATTGAGTTAGATGTAACTGTAAAAAATATAATAGCATTTTATTGACCAAAATAGGAAGTAAAACAAGTTATATCGGGTGAAAATGTTATAAAATTTATATTTCCAAAAGGGTTGCACAAAGATGAAAAGTTCGTTGGGATAACATCAACAAGTATTTATATTTTTCCAATCTTTAAAAATAGTTTTAGCCTCTGAAAAGACTTAAAAGACTGGCAGAAGACTTAACTAATGACATCAACAAAATGACAAGATAATGTAACAAGATGAATGATGACAAAAATATCTACTAATGAATGGCCGACGCTAAATGAAATTTGATTGAAGATACAAATAACTTAGAAATATTAGAATGTTTAAGGAATATGTAACATACTACTAGAATGCCCATGATAGTTAATTATTTAAATATGAATTTTATATGTCTTATGTAATAAATGGTTGACATGTATTATTAAGATACAAATATCATCTATCCCTATAATTTAGGGACACAAATATTTATAAATAGGAAGTCCAATCATTGTAAAATGTATGAAATCACTGATTAATAAAACTACTTTTGATAATTTTTAGTCCATCTTTTTGTCATTCTCTTAAGGAAATAATTCCCTCGTCACGATGAGCCCCTTGATATTGTTTGAATGTGCTCCTTATGCACATGTAAAACAAGATAATGTTTTACCTAGAGCAATAAAGTGTATGTTTCTCAGATATCCATAATGAGTGAAAATGCATAGATTGTGGAGTATGGAATGTAGAAATGAGAAGGCTTTATTTAACAAAGATGTCGTATTCAATTGAAATGAAATACGAATGCTCAAGAAGGTAAATACTAGACTTAATTCTAATAAGGGTGAAGTTAAAGTTGATTTGGAGTTTAAACAAGGTAATAAAACCGATGGTGCTTTTCCTGAAGCCGGTTTCAGAAGTAATATATGTTTGGCCCTTGTGGAGGAAGTTATACCATAACATAGGTTTGGCTTTGGATGGGAGTTTGATATTTCAGATGATTTAGATGTTTGGACTGAAAATCAACATGAAGATTTTGGCGATTATCAGCTGGTGAGGGATACGGCTGGAAGCCCTGAAGGCCCAAAAAAGGTACAAATACACATATATTATAATTTATCGTTTGTATGTTAAAATTTATGAATATATTATTGAATCTAAGATATATCATGATGTTACGAAGACTAGTGATAAATTGAAATAAAAGAAGACCATGGGTTGAGAAATGAATTCTCTACATGGGTCGAGAAATGAATTATCGTAAACCATCTAAAGGGTCAGAATATTATTGGATGTAACTTGGATATTACAGAAAAATCAATGTATTCTGAGAGTTGAACTGTCTAGGTACAAATCTAGGCTAGTGGGTGAGGGCTTTATGCAAAGGTAATGTGTTAATTTCACTAAAAGTTTCTTACCAGTGTTAAAAAACCTTTATATGAAGGAGATCATTTATTTGAGATAGTCTCAAGGTTTTGAAGAAGGCCAAGAAGCTGATATGTGTTTGTTGAGGAGGCCTTTATATGGGTTTCAACAATCACCAAATTAGTGGAATATAATATATGACTCTTTCATTAAGTCAATAATTATGTGAGAAATTGTTATGATACATGTGTCTATTATAATGTGGAAACACACATATATAGGAAAATTAGATTACTATTTTATGTGAGTGACATACTTATAGCTATAAGGAATATAATGAAAATTAAAATCGTGAAGAATTAACTTCAGAAAGAGTTTGAAATGAAGTATATAAAAAATGTTAAGAGAATTCTTAAAAAAAACATTAATAAGAACAACTTGAGATATTATCTATTTTTATCTAAACAAAAATACATACAAAAGATGCTCAAGAATTTTGGAATGTCCGAATCTAGATATGTTGAGACTCTCATTAATGCTCAATTCAAACTTCATATTACTCAAGTAAGAGCCAATGTGAAACATATGAAGCTTAACTTACGAAAATTTATTAAAAGTATCATGGATGCTATGATTTGCACCAGATCTTGCATACTGAATTAGTATTTTGAGCATATTTATGGTCAATCCAGGGAAACTTTAGTAGCATGATCTTAAATGGCTCATGGGATAATTGAGAGGTATATTAGACATTGGAGTGTGTCATAATTAGACACAAAAGGATGATGAGATATTAAGGGGTTATGTGGACTTCGATTATATATGTTATCTTAATAAAAAAAAATCAAATTTAGGAAATATATTTACAGTATTCTGTGGAATGGTTTAGCTGGAGAGGTAGTCTATAAAAGGTCGTTGTATTTTCATATACACAAGCTTAATATGTGGATACAAGTGATGCAACAAAAGAATCTATATGGTCAAAATGATTGGTAAGTGGGATAACTTTGTTCAGAAATAATTATAGTGCATTTTACTTGATGAAGAGTCATAAATTCCATGAAAGAATGAAAAATTATGTGTAAAGTTTCACTTCATCATAGATGTTATGAAGAAATAGAAAGTGAATGTTAAATATTACAATTGAAGACAGCCCTTTAAATGCTCTAACAAAAGTAGTGCAAGTTTAAAAGTTCACCTTATTGTATGGTACTTGTTCAAGTATGGGATGTAGGTGGACTGACTGTATTCGGTAAAAATTAGTTGGATCATCAGGGTTGATAAGGGAAGAATTATGCAACTAGAAGACATTGATAAATTAAGGGTGTAATTTGGTATAAAGAAACCCTCTTAAGAATAATTGAAAACTATGTAGTATAAAATGACTATTCTGTAATAAATAATAAACTTAAGGAAAGGAACAAAATCAGTAATTTTTTAGGCATGTGGGACCCAACAAATGTACTATAAAAGCACACCACCTCTTTTGGGGAATGATGATTGAAAATAATTAGAGAATTATTGCTTGTGGCTCTCTCTAGACTGTGGAACTTCTCTCTCTAAAATATTTTTTATTATCTAAATTGGTCTTCTAAACATTGTTTTACTCACAAATCCTCTCCAAAATATTTATGGAACGATCATGGGCGTCGTGTGTGGGAAACGGTTTGGTACTCGGAATTGTTTTCCAAAATAGTTTTTGTGATTTTGAAAGTTAGTGATGGAAATTCGAGGGGAATTAGATATGAATAATGATTTGACGACCGAAAAAGAATTTCAAGGGAACCTCATCTTAGATAACATGAAGATTGAGCAACAACATGACGATCAATATGTTGGTGAAATATTAGAAGAGTCCATCTTGGTGGCTCAAAGAAAATAAATTTTAGAATAAATTGAAAAGTTAAAT
Organism: Limnanthes douglasii subsp. nivea; assembly: GCA_036936605.1. Classification (NCBI taxonomy): domain Eukaryota; kingdom Viridiplantae; phylum Streptophyta; class Magnoliopsida; order Brassicales; family Limnanthaceae; genus Limnanthes; species Limnanthes douglasii. The sequence goes on along the minus strand of JAUPFV010000005.1, from coordinate 112,781,335 downwards.
TCTGAGAGAGATGTTGCGATGGCCTTCAAAAAGATCCGATCAGAGGTTTGAAGGGAAAATGTGACTGAGAAAGAAGAGTTGAATGACAATCTTCGACTTGATAATAAGAAAGATAAATATTGAAGGTGTAAACGTTATTCTTCGAATAGGGAAATGAAGCCTAGGTATCATTGTGAATCATCTGAATCTAGTGATTATTCACTCTACGATTCGAGTAAATCTTCCCCAGAAAGGGCTTATCATCGGGAGAAGAGTACTAAAAAAAATATTCGAAGAGATATAGAAGTGAATATTGAGGGGCTCATCAAACTAAGGATTCAAAGGAAAAAATACAAGGGTATGAGGACCATGGGAAGAAAGAACAAGTTACATATGTTCAAAATCCATTCAGAAGCCAAACTTTTAAGTATCGAGTGAGCAACCAGTTCACGATTTCATCCGAGGAAGGTCTTTATGCAATTGCAAATGAAGGGCCAAGGCTAATGTTGATAGGGTTGGTCATAATTAGAGATCTTCTCATTTGTTATCAGAAATACTTTCGAGCAATTTACTAAAGCATTTTGATATTTCAAAGTTGGAAACGTTCGATGGAATCCAGGATCTTGATAGCCACATTGAACAATTCAAAACTTTTATGATTAATTTCGATGGTGATAATAAATTACTTTGAAGAGCGGTCTCCCAAACATTCAAGGGCACAACTTCAAAGTGGTATAATCAACTTCCGCAAGGTTATATAAAAAAAATTGATATGTTGTGGAATATTTTCCGACAATATTTTATGGGAAGTAAAATGTTCCGAGCTAATGGAGACACTATAATATATTATAGGCTAAAGGTTGAGGAAAGTTTGAAAAATTATACTAATCATTTTATCAAAATTAAAATTGATATGAAATATTGCGAGGACTCCATGATATTGGCAATTTTTCGTATGGGACTTCTCCCAGGAATATTGAAGACAAACGATAACATTTGGGGCTTTGCTTGATGAAGTTGATAAAATAATACTAGCGGAGGAGATTGATGCGTCAGAAATATACTGTTTGATCAGTTGGAACAAAATCAGCTCCAAAGATCTCTTAATGTACTTTAGCCTCCTTGTACAAAGGTTTACCCTAAAGTATCAAGTCATTTTCGTATGAGGCCTAGGTTGAACCAACAACCATTTACTTCCTAGAAATATACTAGGCCAATGTTAAATATATGGATTCATCCAACTTATTTTGCGGATTTAAATGAGTGTGTAGCAAAAATATTCGATAAAACTCGGAGTCATGTACAATTTCGCTAGCCTTTCCTGATACAAAATCCAAGGGAGAATACATTAGATATTCTAAATATCACGAAGATGTTGGGCATGCTACAAAGGAATGCGTAGCACTAAAAAAAGAAATGCAAACACTGATTGAAAATGGGAAGCTAATTAATTTTGTAAAGAAGCATTCTCCAAATAATCTGATGATTACAGAAGCTGCTGAAACTTCGAAGGAAGAAAGTGCATTGGTTATTTCTGAGGGAAGAAACAACATTAGCATTGTCGAATAGATTATTCCGAGAAGGAAGGTTAGTAAATTATATGCATTTTTAGAATATTTGGCACTCTTTAGGGGTGATACTGTTTCAGGAAATTTGAACAGCCTCTGAAAAAGGCATATAGTGAGTCTTACTACTCAGCTCGAAGCAGGCACTTCAACGCATTTATATCAGAATCCTTCTCCAATAATTTTATTTGAAGATAATGGTATGAGATATATGGGGGAACTATATGAACATAGAGTAGTAATTGCAGTTGGGATAGCTAGTGATGAAGTGCAAAGGGTTTTGATTGATACTGGAAATTCTGCCAACGTTTTGTTCATGAGTACTTATGAGAAGATTGTTAGCCCTTCTATAATCCAACGATCGGATCAGACTATTGTGGGTTATATAGGGGTTGCAGTAGAAGTCGTTGGAGAATTTGAAAGTATGGTGGAATTGGGTCAAGGGCCTTTAAAAGAAGAAGTGACTATATTATTCATTGTGGTAGATGTACCAACATCTTGCAATGCTATCTTTGGAAGGTTTTGGTTATCTAAGATGCGTGCAGTAATTTCTAATTCCCACCAAGCTTAATATATATTGTGAGAAATAACATTGGAACAGTTGGCAAGAAAATGCTATTGTATTGCTTTGTCTTCCAAGCAAATTGGGGGGAATAAAACCGGACAAAGCATAACAATTAGCGGGGAGTTCCTCGGAACCTACCCCTTTTGATGATCCAAGGGAGACTCTCGGTCTTTTGGTTTATGATGAAAGCTTCGAAAATCATACGTATCCAAATGGTAGAGTTTTGAAAATCAGTAAGAAATTGTCTCCAACTTTAAGAAAGAAATGAATTGAATTTTTATTTACCAAGTTAGATATGTTTTCTTGGTGTTATGATGATGTGATCAGTGTGCCCGCGAAAATATTTTTTCACAGATTGGCAATAAAAAACAATGTACGTCCAATAATACAAAAAAGAAGGTTTTTTTCTCAAGAAAAATTGGAGGCAATAATTACGGAGGTAGATCGTTTATCCAGAGTAGGACATATACAAGAATCTCAATATCCATTCTGGATGACAAATCCTATGTTGGTAAAAGATAAAACCGGTAAGAGGCGAATGTGTCTAGATTTTGATGACTTAAATAGAGCCTGTCCAAAAGATCCTTTCCCAGTTCCCCTGATAGATGAGTTGGTAGATTCTACGTCAAGAAATCGATTACTTTATTTTATGGATGTCTATGCAGGGTATAATCAGATAAATATGGATCCAAAAGATGAAGAGAGAAATTCGTTTATTACTGGAAGAGGTTTGCATTGCTACAAAGTAATGCTTTTTTGGGTTAAAAATGTAAGGCAATTTATCAACGTTTGGTGAGCAAAAATTTCGAAGAATAGATTGGGAGAAATGTTGAGGTATATATTGATAATATGTTGGTAAAACGTTTTAAGGATGATGATCATTTTGGTGATCTTGGGGAAACCTGTGCTAACTTAAAGAGGGTCAATCTAAAGTTAAATCTAAAAACGTGTACGGTTGGGGTTCGATCAGGAAACTTTCTTGGGTACATAGTCAATGAACGAGAGATTGAAGCCGATCTAGCACATTTAAAAGCTATAAATACGATGACACCTCCTCGAAATATTAAAGAAGTGCAAATATTAACGGGATGGTTGACAGCGTCAAATAGATTTATATATCATTTTTTTGGATAAATATACCTATTTTTTCCAAGTATTAAGACAAGGAAATTGTTTTAATTGGACAAAAGAGTGTTATGAGGCCTTTCATTGAATTAAAGAATACCATTCATCGCCAGAAATCTTGACAAAAATGGCTCAAGGGGAAAAATTATATGTTTATATTGATGAGGATAATAATTGCCTGAGGGTAGGCTGGTAATTTCAGTTGGTGTTTTATGGTGGTGTGTAAGTGTTTAAGTGTTTAGAGTAGAGAGTAGAGAGATAATTAAGCAGCTTGGTAGCAGTTAATTCTCATTACCCACACTTAATGCAGGTGGTTGGGTATTTATACCCTGGTGATTGGGCCCTTATGGGCTTTCGGGTCATGTTAAATGGACCCGGGTCATGTTCAAAGACCCATGAGCTCTAAGTAGGAGAGCAAGTAGCTTAGTCAAGAAGTGTTTAGGTTTTTTAGTACTTTTGTCATAGTTCGAACAGTCCTATGGTCACAGCGTTCAAAGTGATCTGTCTGGTCCATGCGATCTGTCCGGTCCGGAGGCCTTGGACCGATCTGTCCTTGTCCGGGGAGCGTGCAGAATTCGGACTCATCAAGAGCCCCTTTTTTAGGTGTTTGTGCAAATATCCTTGTCAAAGACCTGAAAAACAGTCCGACGTCAGAGGTAGTTTTTAATCCGGACAGGTCTATGGGTTTATCCGGACAGATAAAGCTTCACGAATTCAAAACGGTTTTTGCCAGAGTTCGTGGGACACGTGTCGCTCTCTGATTGGTTGCTCCAACCATTTTTTCACCTTGAATTTCGAACCCACCTTCTTCGAAAAGCAACCTCTTTGATTACAAGTGGTGACATCAACGTCGTCTTTTAATTATTGCCAAACTTTTCGAATTCTCCTAGGAATCAACTGCTTTTTCATATTTACTATAAATACAAATTCATTTCTACTGTTTTACCATCTCCTTCAAACTTACTTCTGTAAAAAACTCTCAAAGCTTTCTCTCTCTAAAGCAAAAAACTTAGTTCAATAGTTTATGTTTACAGCGAGGAACGCTCTTGTCAAAGGCGGGTGGCTCAACCTTTCTGAGTTAGAGAAGGCTCAAAAAGTAGAAAGAGAGAGACGGATTCCTGCAGGGTTACCTGCCTCACCTGTTGACAGACCTATCACTTCTGCATCTGAGTCAGATCATGGCTCGTCCACTTCCAAAGGTACCAAGCCTAGAAAACTATTTCAAACCACTCTCTCCCCCATAATCTCTGGTTCCTCAGTTTAGGAATCGGTGCCTACTGTCGAGCCAGGAGTCACAGCCACTAGCCTTAGAAAACCTTCTCCCTTTCTTGCAATGGGATCAGACACGGAGCGCTCTCCTGAGAAGCTGGTTGATAAGAGGAAAGGTCGGCTGGTTAAAGGCCAAGGAACCAGAAACACCCCCTCAAGATCGGGGGCAAAAAATAGCAGCACCGGATCAGAGGTGCCAATTAGAGCTCCTAAGGACAAGCTGTCCGGACCGGAGGGGTCCAACCCAAATCTTCAGCCAGAAATGTCTGTTCCAAACACTCTACCGGAGAGTAGAAATCAAAGTGGCAATGAGGCCCATCAGTCCGGAGATAAGGCTGAATCAAGTTTGAATCCTTCCCCCCACTACAGCTGCTGAAATCCCTTCAACGATCATGGAGGAAGTGATAGAGGACTCCGTTGAAGAGGCCCCGTTTGAGTCTGAGCCCTCCGGTCAGACTAGCAAAGAGATAGTTGTCAAGAAGGACAAGGGCAAGGAAAAGTTGTACTTGAGGCATCCGGATCTGCCGAAGAGCCTAGAAGGAAAAGTAGGGCCTTGTTTTCACAAGGTCAGCGTCAACTATCTTCTCTCCCTACAGAAAATCAACTATGCATTCATCCACACTGCCGAGTTGGGCAGGATGCGTTCAAAATGGGGTATTCCAGAAAATGTAAAGATCAGGATCCCTATTCATCCGGAGACCCCCATGGATTGCAAGTTAAGTGAGGTGGTTATGTTCACGGAGCTGTTCAACTGGGGGCTTAGGCTCCCACTAGACCCAGAGATTGTCAGATATTTCCATATGATCAAACTCTGTCCGAGCCAGCTGAGCCCCAATGCTTGGTATACCCTTATGTCATGCATCATGGCATCAAGGCTGTCCGGGATCCCTCTGCCTATGGAGGAGTTTGCTGCAGTGGCTAGCCTGTGTAGAAACCACCACATCCCCTTCTACCACTTTAACATGGGGGATAACTTCAAGGCGGTGGATGATTTGCTGGAGGCAGAGAGGAATTGGAGGACCCAGTTCCTATTTGTCAGTGGTGCTTGGGAAAATGGCAAGAAGATTAAAGCCGGAGAGAACCCAAGCTTCCTCAGAAGCAGGTGGAGGAGTGATCGTAAGTTTCCTACTTTATTTATTATTTTTTGTTTCTCTCTTTTTTATCTAACGCAGTTCGAACTAATGGGTCTCACTTTTTCCTTGGCAGTGCTACCTAAGGAGTTCGGCGACTATCAGAAAGCCGGACAGATAACCTGTGGCAAGATTAATGCCTGGGCTGCTGAGAATTGGGGGAATCGATTCCACGATGCTTTCACCAGTGGAAATCTGGCAAGGTCTCACCTGTGGAACACCACAGGTCGAAGAGACTTGACCTGGGAGGAGCTCACCACCTAGCCTTCTCCAGACGTCGTGCTTAAGAGGACCCATGAACCAGATGGGACACTCTTCCTGCCTGGCCGGGCCATAGCCCCGAGCAAGATGAAGGGCAAGAAGAAGAAGGGCAAAAAGGTGGTGGGTGATGCCAACCCTGCTGATGCTGAGAAGGATGCTCCAATAGTCCCGGAGGGGCCAGCCCATAGCCAAATCGATGCTGCTCTCTTGCAAGTAGTAGAGCAAGAGACTGAGAGGCAGGAAACGAATCTCCTAAAAACTCCAAGAGCTTCCAAGAGAAATCGCAAACAGGGAAGCGAAGGTGCAGACCGGGAGGCGAAGAAGAAAAAAACTTCTAAGGGAAACGAGATTTCTCTCCGGGCTCCGGAGCCTTCTTTCCAAGTTGAGCCTTCTGACCCAACGCACGCCAAAGAGATTCTGGGTGACGAGATTTCACACTGATGAGGTTGAGGGAGGAGATCTCAACATTGATGGAGTGGACATCACCGGTCTTGGTGAGCTTGGTGAATACTTCCTCAACCTCCCAAAGATGACTTTGCAGGGCCTTACATTCCTCCGAGCAGCTCCAACACGGTCAATTTTAATGGTAAGACTTTTATTGTCTCTAGTGAAAAGGATACCATAGCCCACTCCTTCTTAAGCAATGTGCAGCCGGTACTTACGTTAGAGAGACAAGTCTGGGGTCAGGCAGACATCATTAAAGACCTTAAGTCTGAGAAGGAAAAACTGTCCGAAGACCTTCGCACTACCACCTCCAATGCTGCCATGTTGAAAGAAGAAAACGAGGAGTTGAAGAGAAGCCAAAAGACAAGCACCACCAAAGTCACCACTTTAGAGGAAACTATCAAAGACCTCCAGGAGAAGCTGTCCGGTGTGGAGAAAGACCTTGCTACCTCAAAGGGAGAAACCAAGGCAAAGGACAAAGTCATTACCAACTTAACTACTGATAAGATTGCCCTTGATAATGAAGTGTCCAAGTCCGCCAAAGAGAAAAATACTTTGCTACAGGAGCAGGAGGCCAAGATCCAAGCCAAGATTAATGCTTACGCCAACCAGATGATCAAGAGAGAAGAGCTACTGCTTGAGAAGGTGAGGTCTGACATGGTTCTACTCTTTCATGAAAAATTTATGCAGAGGAACCTATGAGACTTATGGCTTTATGTTGAGCCTGAAGACCTCCCATACCACACGATGGCCGAAGGTGACAGGTATGGCTACTCTAGTGGCTCCTCGGATGATGAAGAACATACTGGGGAGAGCCCAGATGACGAGAAAGATGATCCTAAAGGCAAGAAGGTAGATGAAGGGAAAGACGACCCTAAGGGTAAGAAGGTAGATGAAGGTGAGCCATCTTCAAAGGCTCAACCTTAACTTATGATCTACTTTGTTTATTTTTTATCCAAACTAAAGTCCTTGGAAGGCCAAGGCACTCTTTTTGTAATGGTGTCCGGTATCTGACCGGATAGGTTTTTTGTATTCTACTTTGACCATTTAAAAGTCCTTGGAAGGCCAAAGCAATTTTAAGTTATTTATTTCAATGAATATTTCTATTCTGTGCAACCATCATCTTCTTTCATTGCTTGTTCTAATTTTGATAGCCAGAGTTTAAGTAGCCTTTAGCTGTTGCATTGTGAGAGTGTTTAAGTTCTCCGGCTAGAGTTTAAATAGCCCTTAGTTATTTCAATCCGGATAGTATGACAAGGGAAAAAACTTTAAAAACAGTTAGAAATTTTTTAAGAAGGCATCAAATTTTATTCAACCGCCCGGACACCTCATTAAAACCTCCCCGTGCCACCAGGGAGGAAAGAGTATGCCCCCAAATAGTTACATGGATGTTTAAAAAAGTAAATATTTACACAAGTGCTATTCCAAGTACATCCGGAGATGCTCGATATTCCAAGGATGAGTTAGAACTTTGCCATCTTTGTCTTCCAACCAATAAGTTCCAAGATTAATTCTTTCAACAACCATATACAGACCCTCCCAAGTTGGGGCCAGCTTTTCGAAGAGCTTTTCTTTAGTGTGTAAGAAGACCTTCCTTAATACTTTGTCCCCTGGTTGAAAATCTCTTCTTTTTAACTTTGGAAGCAAACCTGCTTCTCATTAAGCCCTGATAGTGTGCAACTCTAAGGTGAGCTTTAACTCGTCTTTCTTCTATCAAATCAAGTTGATCTCTGATTGCCACCTCATTAGCATGTTCGGAGAAGTTATGAACATTGAAAGAGGGGAGAGTTGCTTCTATGGGAGCTACTGCATCCATCCCATAGACCAAGGCAAAGGGTGATTCTTGTGTTGCAGCCCCAGGTGTTGTCCGGCCCACAAGACCTCTTGTAAATAAATAGGCCACTTCCCAGCAGCCCCTTCCAAATTCTTCTTTAAACCGGACAGTATAGTTCTATTAGCCACTTCAACTTGCCCATTTTCTTGTGGGTGGAAAGGTGAAGAAAAACAATGCTGTATACCCCTTGAGGCACAGAAGCTCTCCATTTCTCTATTGTCGAACTATGGCCCATTGTCTGTTGTTATTTTCTGTGGGACACCAAATCTGCAACAGATGTTGGATAGAATGAATTTTATAACAGCTTTTGATGTTGTCCCTGGTAGGGGGGCTGCTTCTATCCACTTCGAAAAGTAATCTATGGCCACAATTATAGTTTTGCGTCCTCCGGACGCCATAGGGAGAGGCCCCACTAAATCCAATCCCCATCGAGCAAAAGGAATGGGCTCAGAAATTGATTCTAAAGGAATGGCTGGTACATGAATTTCATTGCTGTACCTCTGGCATGGGCCACACCTTCTTACCAATTCCTTAGCATCTTTCATAATTGATGGCCAATAGTAACCGGAGAGTAAAAGCTTTCTTGTTAAAGCTCTAAAACCACAATGGGCTGATCCTTCACCATCATGCAATTCAGAGAGGACTACTTGTGATTCTTCATCCCCCAAACAGCGCAGGAGAGGTTTGCTATAGGACTTTTTGTACAACACTTCTCTCAATATGATGAAACCACGAGCCTTATGTTTCAATGTTCTGGCTAGTGACTTATCTGGAGGCACGACACCATCGGAGAGATATTGCATGAGAGGAAACCTCCAGTATTGAGGTTGTTTCACTTGTACTTCAAAAATTTCCTCTTCTTTACCCTTACTAAGTTGAATAGAGGGGCTTTCGAGCACATGGATCCATGGATATGACTCCGTATATGATATGGTTGCCAATGAGTCTGCTACCTCATTTTCTGTTCGAGGAATGTGCTCATAGATAACATTTTTAAACTTAAGTGCTTCATTTTTGAGGAGGAGTAAATACTTCACAAGTTGCTCCTTCTTAGCCTCAGATTGGCCTTGGGCATGGTGGATAAGTAGTTGGGAGTCGCTTAACAGCTTGACCCTCTTAGCCCCACAAATGTAGGCTAACTTTAACCCAGCTATAGCTGCTTCGTATTCAGACTCGTTATTAGATGCCCTGAAAGCAAAACAAATAGCCTGGTACATCTAGTCTCCATATGGGGAAGTTAAACATACTCATGCACCACATCCCATAGTGCTAGATCCACCATCTGTTCGGACGACCCATACTTTTTTATCTTTTATATCAGTAGCTTGCTCTGAATCCCTGTCGGAGTGGAATTCGACCAGAAAATCAGCCACAGCTTGGGCTTTGACTGCTGTTCGGGGAGCAAAGTCTATGTTGAAGTCCCCCAACTCTACTGACCACTTAGTCATCTTGCTCGAAATTTCTGTTTTTTAAGGACATTCTTCAGCGGAAAAGAGGTCCGGACGATGATAGGATGAGCCTGGAAATAAAGCCTCATCTTCCTTGCAGCTATCACCAGGGCTAATGCCAATTTTTCAAGTTTCAAGTAACGCCTTTCTGCATCTATCAAGCTTTTGCTGATGTAGTACAATGGATGGGGATGACCATCGACCTCTCTGATCAGCACAACACTGATAGCACAACTTGAAACTGCCAAATATACGAAGAGAGTCTCCCCATCAACTGGCTTAAACAAAGTTTTGGGGGAGGACAAGTGTTTCTTGATCTCATTGAAAGCCTCATCACACTGCGGGGTCCAATCGAATCCCTTTGCACCCTTCAAAGTTTGAAAGAAAGGAGCACACCTGTCCGAAGACCTGGAGATAAATCTGTTGAAGGCAGCTAATCTCCCCGTTAGCCGCTATACTTCTTTAATGTTTCGAGGAGGCTCCATTTGGAATAGAGCATTGAGCTAGTCCGGATCGGGTTGTATTCCATGCTCACTTATTACATAGCCTAGAAACTTCCCGGACTGCACTCCGAACACACATTTTTCCGGGTTTAATTTCAAATTCACTTTTACCAAGTTGGCAAAAGTTTCTTGAAGATCGGACAAGTGCAACTGCTCATCTACACTCTTCACCATCATATCATCAATGTATACTTCCATGTTTCTTCCAATCTGATCAGCAAATGCTTTGTTTACTAATCTCTGATAAGTAGCCCCAGCATTTTTCAAACCAAACGGCATCACCTTGTAGCAATGAAGTCCCCTGTCAGTAACAAATGTGGTATGCTCTTGATCCTTCGGATCCACTTGAATCTGATTGTATCCGGAGAAGGCATCCATAAAGGAAAGCAGCTTGTTCCCAGAGGTAGAGTCTACTAACTGATCAATCTGGGGGACCGGATACAAATATTTTGGGCAAGCTCTATTGAGATCTGTGAAGTCAATGCACATGCGCCACTTGGCATTTTTCTTTTTAACCAAGACCGGGTTAGCAGTCCACAAAGGGTATTGAGACTCCTTGATGTGCCCCATCTTTGTGAGCCTGTCAACTTCTTGCACAATGACATCAGCCTTTTCTTTAGAAAAAACTCTTCTTTTTTGAACCACTGGTGCTACGTCTCTCCGGACAGATAGGTGATGTGATATTACTTCTGATGGGACTCCAGTAACATCAGCATTGCACCAAGCAAAAACGTGCTGATGGTTCTTCAAAAACTTCAACATTTCATCTTTCAACATAGGTGGCATCTTAGACCCTATCTTGACACTTTTCCCATCTTCCAAATAGTGTGTTTCTACCTCTTCGATCGGTATCAATACTCCAGGGGTCTCTCTGGGGTCATCAATGTCACCCTCACCCCCAGAAAGGCCCTCAAACTGCTATTGTTCATTAATACGAACTGCCCCCAGCGTTCGAGGAGCCAGGGCAGTGGCATAACCTTCTCTTGCAATCTTTTGACTGCTCCGGACGACTCCAACCTGTCCCTGAACAGCATACTTCAAGCACTGGTGGACTGTTGAAGCCATTGCATGCATCCTAGAGAGCCAAGACCTCCCTAGAATAGCATTATAGCAAGTGAGACAATCCACCACAATAAAGAGTATTCTGACCATTTTTTTGAAAGGGCCCTTGCCCAATAACACCTCTTCTTCGAACTCTCCGATCACATCTGCTGAGTTGCCTGTGAAGCCCACGATTGACCTGTCCAAATTCTGAATTACAGCTGGATTTTTCATTTTCTTGTAAGTGGTTAGGAAAAGGATATTGGCTGAGCTTCCAGTATCCACCAGGATCCGTCTTATGTCATTGCCCCCTATAGATGCTCCTATGACAACAACATCCTCATGAGGGCCAGCAATGTCTCTCAAATCATCTTCATCAAAAACAATGAAGGGGAATGAGTTTGGTGACTGATAGGATGTCATGCCTCCTTCTAGCTGGGAGGCTAAAGTATGAACATGCCTCTTCCTCGAAGAAGCAGTAGGAGCTGTCATAGTGTCCCCTCCGAAAATTGTAAGCGACTCAAAAAACTTAATGAGCCCGGAGACCGATCTAGAACATTCCTTTATAGCACCCACTCTGTTTCGAGTTGGATCAGGATCCAAGTATTCAGATTCCATGTCAAACCTTTCAACTATAACCATGGCCCCCTCCGGAGCAGCATTACTTGGACCAACCCGGTGAGTGTTGTCAGGCCTGTTGCCTCCTCTTCTTTTAACTTAAGCTCCCAGCTTTCCCTTCTCAATCAAGTTTTGAACTTCTTGTTTCAATGCTATGCAGTCGTCAGTGGTATGGCCAATATCATTGTGATATTGGCAAAAAGAGTTGTTGCGATGCTATCTGGGAGACTGCAGTGTTGCCGGTCTCCGGTAATGCACCTCATCCTTTGTTTTATCAAAGATAGTGGCCACACTTTCTTTTAACTCTGCGAACCACTCCGGTTGGACCCATGGCCCTCTCTTGTTTCTGGATTGTTGACTTTGAGCAGGAGCAGCTGGCTGAGACTAAGCTTTTGCCCTACCATGCCCCTGTCCGGTCTCTCTTGCTTTGTTCCCGGACTGATTCTGATTGGGATTTGGTACCACTGGGGTAGACCTCACCTGCCTGTGCACCATGGTTTTCTTTGTTTCATCGACGTTTATTTGTTTGCCAACCTGATTCAGCAACCCTCCCCATGTCATGGCCTTCTTTCTAGTCACTGAATCAGCTAGATTGCCTGGGTTCAAACCCTGCCTTAGGGACGCTATTGCCACCTGTTCGAAACAATCAGCCAACCCATTCTTGGTGTTTACAAAACGGCTTATATACTCTTTCAAGGACTCATTTGGTTCCTGGGCTTAATGGATTATTGTGTCTCCATTGCCTTTTAGCTCTTTACTCCCTACGAACTGCCTTCGAAAGGCTACCCAAAAAGTATCGAAATCTTTAATACAACCCTGAGGCAGGCTGTTGTACCACTTTAGAGCACTCCCCGTGAATGACTGGGAGAATGCCCTACAGAGCAGTTTGTGATCATCATCAAAGTTCATCATGAAGTTTTTAAATTGCTCCAGATGGTTGTCCGGATCAGTACTGCCATCGTACTTCTCTATTTTGGTGCTGTCAAACCTCTTGGGGAAGTTTCCGGATAGAATTTTAGAAGACAATGGAGATTTCCTCCAATTCCTTCCACGACTGAACACAGTATCCTCATTGGGAGTTGCAAAGATACCTGGTTCATCGTGGAAAACAAAGGGATCCATCAGCATCTTCTCCACATGCCTCCGGCTGTGTGATGACCCTTTACCAATATTCTTCTTGATCCTTCCATGTATATCCCTCTTTCTTGAATACTTTTTGATCTGCCTTTGTTTCTTTCTAGTTCGACCCTCATCGCTACTTGAGGATAAAGATTTTTCAACTCCTTCATCGTCCGAAGAGCTATCAGAAGATTTTGAGCTTGAGTCAGAACTCTCCACAGGCTTGGACTGGTGAGACTTTTTAGAACTGGCATGAGTCTTTTTGGTGCTCACATGAGTTTTTAAAGATTCATGCTCTCTAGGGTTATCGGTGTGATGAGCAACCGATGCTTTAGACTTTTCTTTCACGCCCATCTTGGCCTTTTCTGCCCTCAGAGCTTCTATTTCACCCTTTAGCCTGTTACGCTCTTCGATAGTGTATTCATCGTTCTCTCCCACCACTTCGAGCAAAGCTGGTGGTAGTTCTGGATTGTCCGGATTCATTCGGACAGATTTTCTTAGCTGGTTTTGAATGCTTGATTCAGGCACCTTCTCCTCCCATTGTGGTCGCCAATTTGATGAGGATAATAATTGCTTGAGGGTAGGCTGGTAATTTCAGTTGGTGTTTTATGGTGGTGTGTAAGTGTTTAAGTGTTTAGAGTAGAGAGTAGAGAGATAATTAAGCAGCTTGGTAGCAGTTAATTCTCATTACCCACATTTAATGCAGGTGGTTGGGTATTTATACCCTGGTGATTGGGCCCTTATGGGCTTTCGGGTCATGTTAAATGGACCCGGGTCATGTTCAAAGACCCATGAGCTCTAAGTAGGAGAGCAAGTAGCTTAGTCAAGAAGTGTTTATGTTTTTTAGTACTTTTGTCATAGTTCGAACAGTCCTATGGTCACAGTGTTCAAAGTGATCTGTCCGGTCCATGCAATCTGTCCGGTCCGGAGGCCTTGGACTGATCTGTCCTTGCCCGGGGAGCGTGCAGAATTCGGACTCATCATATATGACGATATTAGAATATGCGGTAAGCGGTGTCTTAATTCGAGAAGAAGAAAACCTCCAAAAACTAGTATATTACATTATTAAAAGTTTATTGGATGTTTAGAAAATATATTTAAAGTTAGAAAAGTTTGCTCTTACGTTAGTAATTGCTGCTCGGAAAATTAGACCCTATTTTCAAGCTCATTCTATCATTGTACGAGCAACATTTGCGTTAAAAAATATGGTTCACGATCTGATATTTTGGAAAGAATGACAAAGTGGTCGGTTGAATTATGAGACTTTGATATTGAGTTTGACCCCATGGCTGCAATTAAAGCACAAGCGTTAGCATATTTATTGGTAGAATTTCATTTTGAACGACCAGATTTGGAAATAAATGATAATTTTGAGTCAAAGTGTAAAATCCGAGCAGATAGGAGGTTCAAGTAAGTTAGAAAGCGAGGCAGTGGTGCAGTTAATTTCTCCAGAAAAAACTTCCATGTATCAAGCTATCCGTTTCAGGTTTAAAGACACAAATAAATAGGCAGATACAAAGCGAATTTAGCATGTTTGCGGCTTGCTCAACTTTGTGGGGCTAAAAAGGTGAGGTTGATAAGTGATTCACAACTACTTGTAAACCATGCATTTGGTCAGTCTGAGGCTAGAAAGGATCATTTAGTGAAATATGTGAAGGTATTGAAAGCTTCATTTTTATCCTTCGAAAATATCAGATGCAAACATGTTCGAAGAGAGAAAAATTCGGTGGCAGACTCCTTGAAAACCGTTTCATTTTCAGAAGAGTATCCATGAATCATTACACATGAGAGCCTTTAATTATAAATTTTTTTAAGCAAGTGGTTGGAATAGTCAATGAGGATTTTCAAATATCAATTAGTAAAAAAAATACATAGAAGGCTAGACAACATATAATGTTTAGAGAACAATGAATTACCAATTGACATATTTTTGTTCAAGAAAATGTGTTTTGAATCTCATGCCTATCTGGTCCTTGGAGGAATCCTGTACAAGAAATCGTTTAGTAAACCTTTACTCCGATGTATGGGGAAAGATGAATCATAGATGATATTATCAGAATTACACGATGGAGAAGGGTCTGTAGATTGTGGGTACAAAGCTTTAATACGGAAAGTATTTTTGGTAGGATATTATTGGCCTATGATATCTTCCGATGCTAAAGAGTTGGTCAAAAGGTGTGATACTTGTAAAATATTGTCTAACATAATTCATAAAACAATGTCCCTCTTAAAAGCATATTTGAAACATTTCCATTTGACCAATGGGGTATTGACCTTGTTGGACCTTTCCCGCAAACAATAATTGTGGAAGTATATTATTTCTCGAAATGGGTAGAAACAGAACCATTAGCTAGAATAAAGGCTAAAGATGTAATTAAGTAAAATATTTCAAATATTTGTTGTCACTTTGAGGTTCCAATGAAGACCACTACAGATAATGGACCACAATTCGATAACAAAAAATTGAAAGATTTTTGCGTTTCTCGAGGAATACAACAATGGTTTTCAGCTTCTTTTCATCCGCAAGCAAATGGAAAGGTTGAAGTCATTAAATGAACAGGCCTTGATGGGTTAAAGAAAAATTTGGAAGGAAAGACAGGAAAATTGCCGTATTATTTGTAAGAAGTTCTTTGGGCATATCACACAACTCCTCGGACAACAACTTTAGAATCTTTGTTTGCATTGGTGTATGGAATGGATGCAGTAGTACCATCTGAAGCAAGTTTCCCGCCGTATCGTGTTGCTACATATTCAGAGAAATCTAATGATGAAATCAGGGCAGTTGAGTTGGGTCTGATTGAGGAGAAAAGAAGACGAGCACAAATAAACTCTTTACATTACGAAACATTGATGATAAGTAGATATGCCTCCAAAGTAAACAAAGAGAATTCAAGATAAGAGACCAAGTTTTAAGGAAATGTTTTCTCCATATGACCTAATTGGGAAGGCCCGTATGAAGTTATTGAAAGGAGAAAGCATGATATTTAATCAAGGAAAAAGAAAGAAGAAATCTCTGGCACACGTGGAAGATTGAACATCTTAAGTTGTACATAGAATGAATGTAAGAAATATATGTTTTCTATCTAAAATATTGGTGGCATACTATTTCTTACTCTGGTGGCACAAGAAGGTTTTAACGACGTGTCCTATTATCTGATTAATATATATGAAGTTCTTTTGCCATAAAAGTTGGCCTTTAACTATTTATTTTGGACCTACAGGGTCTTCTAACAAAAGTTGGTCTCTAACTATTTATTTTGGACCTAAAGGGTCTTGCAACAAAAGTTGGTCTTTAACTATCTATTTTAGACCTAAAGGGTCTTCCAACAAAAGTTGGTCTCTAGTTATTAATTTTTGATGTAAAGGGTCCTCCAACAAAATTTGGTCTTAATTTTTCTGTTTTGGACGTAAAGGTTCTTCCAACAAAAGTTGGTCTTTAACTATTAAAAGAATTATGAAGACATAGTTGAAAATCTGGTGCATCTAAAAAACATTGAAAGATATTATACAAAATAACCTCAAAACAATGAGGATTTTAACAAAATTTCCTCGAATATTATGAGGATTTTAACAAAACTGCCTCGTACATTATGAGGACTTCGAAAAACAAGAATTACAATACTTTATTCTGAAGAAGACCCGATGGAATTATCTTCAGTATAATAAGAATCGTCTTCATCATCATCTAAAGATATACCACAAGGCCCATATTCGACGAGGATAAGTACCCAGAAAATACCTGAATTCAAGTCGGGGTAAAGTTCGTGAATTTCCGTAGTCAGCCCAGATTTAACTGTCACATATCTTGTATTTAATTTGTCCACACAACAACCACCTTTTCATCTATTTTATCTTAGGCTATGATGAGTTTTTCTCCTTTATAATCCTTTATAAATTCCGCAAAACATTTCGATACCTTATCATTTCCCTCCTTATAAGCTGTGACGAGCTAATCTTTAATGGCGTTTTCCATGGCATAAAGATCTTTTTCCTCTTGACAATACTTGTCAGTAAGCATAACATAGTCATTGACAAGAACCAATTTTTCATAGATAGCGTCGACTTATTTTTGAAGTGTAGAAAGTTCTTGCTCAAGCTCCTCGAATCTTGACTTTGCTTGTGAAGCTTCCTTTTTGTGAAAATTCTCCCTCGTGAGGATTATTTTCAACTAAGCGTAATTTTGTCTGAAGTTTTGTGGAGCTTCAAAGGTATTTAATGTTTAAGTGGTTTGTACTGAGAGATTTGAGCTGCCTGGTTGTATTAAATGTTCATTATCCTCATTAATGAAAGTGGTTGGGTATTTATACCCTTAATTGTGGGCCTTATGGGTTTTCGGGTCAAACTCATGAAACCGGGTCGACTTCAAAGGACCATAAGTTTATTAAGCAGGTCGATAATTAGCTTAGTCATAAAGTGATTAGTTTTTAATACTTTAGTCCTGTTCGGATGGTTTAGTAGGTGGCTTTTGTCTGAAATGCCCCTGTCCGGTTTCCACAGTGAGTGGTGAGAAAATCCAGACTCATCACTCCCGATCCTTTATATATTGTATATTTTTCCCAATAATAACCAAGGACCGAAACAACTTACAAATGTTAAAAGATAAATCGTCCAAAGCAGGCATCTTAAATGAGCTAGATGAAGAACCAACTTTAAAAGAAATAGCGGTTGAAGAATCGGTTTTTTGAACAATATTATCTTCGTGAACTTGAATGAACATGTCATCTTGTAGTTGTGATGAATCAGGCTCGATGAGTATCTTCTCTGGCGAAGACTTAGTGTGCTCAGCAGCCTTATTTTCTGGGGAAACAATCGCGTCGGAAACCTCTACGTTTTCTTGAAGGATTTCTTTTAACTTTGGTTGATATTTATTTTTGGGAAGATTTTGTG
Source organism: Limnanthes douglasii subsp. nivea (assembly GCA_036936605.1). Lineage (NCBI taxonomy): Eukaryota > Viridiplantae > Streptophyta > Magnoliopsida > Brassicales > Limnanthaceae > Limnanthes > Limnanthes douglasii. Next base: position 112,763,547 of record JAUPFV010000005.1, on the reverse strand, counting down.
TGGGGTGTCTTTTAGATTCTTCAGTTTTAATATTTTTGGCCTTATATACCTTAGTATTAGTATCATGAGCTTCTGGACCAGAGAGTTCACGGACTTCTTCCTCTTCCAAAGACTCACCAGATTTCTTATCCCGATGGCTCTTGGCTCTAGCCCTTGAAAGGAGATAGACCAATATATCTCAACCCTCTAACCGGTCTAAAGCTTCTTGTTGGGGTGGGAGGAACCCTGCGTTTTTCTAAAGATAATCGTTCTAACCGGTTGGCTCTCCATAAACGACTCTTGGAAAGATTAGTTGGCGTGAAACAGAGATGAAATCTGTTAGACCAAGAAACTTTGGCCCACCTACTCAGCTCAGTTAATATCACCGTTGGTATAGGCACAAAGTCAACATAGGGCTTAAAAACACCAATAATAACTGTTTATGGAATGGATTGGACACCAGTCACACCAGGAAAGTAGGAAATAAAAATTCAAAGAGAGATAAAATTTAGAAACATACCTCTATTTGTCTATTTGAGGGATAATTTATGAGGTCTCTCAATTGACACCTCATATTATGTCTCCTAAAAACCGGAGATAAGAAGAAATCAATGCTTCCATTTATATATGCTTCGAGTAGATCCTTGACAATCTTCTAGTTACGACCAAAGGTTAAGGAATAGAGGGAGAAGTACATATTTTTGGCTAAACCAGATAGACCAACCAACTGTTCCAAAGAAAAACAGGTCCTTGAAATCCTGGAGGCCATAATACAAGCCATAAGAGTGAACGACATATTTGGTCCAGCTTAGGCTGAGCAAAGATCGACCATTTCAAATTATTCAACGAATAATGGATCTTAGGGAATCAAAAGCCCCAATTTTATCTATGTATATACAATCAATTCATGATTTTTGAATGATAAAAGTGTCTCCCCAGCAGTTATAAAATGAACAGTGATAGTAGAAGGAATGCCCCATCGGGCTCTTAGATTTTCCTTCTCGATTATATCATAGTATCCATATTGACCTCGTGTAGGGCCAAAATGTGCTTGTTTTCGAACGCCCGGAGATTCAACCTTGTACAGGGCTAAAATTTAGTTCAATGAGGGGGAAGCGTAACACTTTCTTTTGACTTCGCTTTTTTATTTGGAGGGGAATTCTCATCGTAAATATGAAGAGTAGCAACAGTTGGCTCTTTCTCCTTGAAAATTTGAAGAGTATCTACAATTGGCTATTTCTCCTTATTAATTTGAAGATTAGCAGCATTTGGCCTTTTTGCCTCGACAATTGGTACTAACGCTCCTTCAATGACAATAGCATCAGCTTGAGCATTAAGTGTTGGATCATCTTCCCCAAACACTAAAGCCAAAGCTCCCTCAATCTTACTATCGTTAGATTTAGCAACGTGATGCTCAACAAAAAAGGCGTTCAAATCTATCTCCTAGATAAGTTCGAGGGATCGTTTTGTCATGGAAGCTACATCAAATTTTGTTAATTTTAGAGGGGGTGCTTCAGGTGTTGGTCGAGGAGTCCCACGACATGGTGAAGATGGAGTGACATGTATTTCTGAGGAAGAAACTTTGGAATGTTTACTCTCTATAGAATGCTTGCTTTGTTTTTCAGATTTATGATGGTGTTTTTTTTCGAAAAAGAACCTTTGGAGTGTTTATCTTTACCGATCACTTTGTAGTCACCCTTATCGGTTACTGTGCAAGTGTGACTGGGAGGCTGAGAAGAGATATCAGAGGGGATGATTGCACTAGAAGAACCCTGAGTTGGAGGCCACATGTCGTAATATGTAATAACATGTGGTTAAGGCTCAGGACCGATGTATAATTCGTAGACTCGTCTTTCCTTGGATTTTTGGCTAATAGATAACCAATCTAAGATGAGAAAATTCTTTGGCATAAACTACCTTTCTCTCTCTACAAAATATTTTTCAAAAACATTATCTCTCTAGAAACTTTGGAATGAGATTGATGAGAAGCCATGAGTATTTATAGGAAAAGAATGGGATTTAACAAGACTTAAAGCCCTGAGGCGAGATAGTCTGTTTTCCTAGGGGAAAAGTGTCCAAAGTAGGGGCAATACGTGCCTAGGGAAGGAGTGCACCGCTCATATGCTAATTTGTGTCAGAATAGAAGACACGTAAATGGCATGCTCATCAACACATGACGGATGATGAAATATTTTCATTGGTGGTGTCCGAGAATTATGACGTTACTAGTAAAGAAAATTTTGGGAGAAACGGTTGGTATGAGCATCTATAAATAAATAAAATCCTACGACGTTTCTTCAATTTAAAATCCTCAAAACATTCGATGAAGACTGACCAAAATTTGAGGACATAAACCTTCAATAAAATTGAACTCTTTGCATGTGAGTATTAATTCGAGAAAGAATTCCTTGACTAAGATTTTCTGCCAATGAAGATTGATCAAAATTCGAGGCAAAATTCTTTGCCCAAGAAGAGCGTTTGACAAAATTCGATGAAGGATTTTTTCCATGGAAGATTGACAATAATGGGGGGCTACTCATAAGGGAAGAATTGTTAGATATAAACTATAAGTGACCAAAAGATGTAATATGGGCTCTATGGGAAGTTTTGGTCTCAACTTAAGGGGTTCGGCTATTGCAAGGGGACCGGTTTCTGAAAGGTTCTTGACAAATTTAAGGTCTTGGTCTCAGAGTATAGAGGCTCGACTACTGCGAGGTTTGGATTAAGATAACTTTAACTTTTGGAAGGTTTTTGGAAATCAGTATGGAACTAGATTTGATACATCGGTTTGGATTCAAATGGAAAATAGTTGAGGTGTTAAAGTGCTACAAGTTTTTAGAAATAATAGGGATTACTATTTGATAATAATTGTTGATATGAATATAATACAACTTTGTTATAACTATTTAGTGTACACTTTGTTAATGTGTATGTGATTTTATTTTGGATCATTGAAACTTTGTTAATTCTTGAGATATAATCATGATTGAGATACTGAGAGATGATAGATATAAGTGAAACTTGATGCTATCTTTTGAGAAGTTTTAGATAATATGTATGTGATTGTATTTTTTATTCTTATAATTCCGTGTAATTGTTTCATCTTTAAAATCAAATATATTACCGGTGGATGTAAAAAATTTCCATAATCTAAACCACATAAATTTCATGTGTTGTTCTGATTTTTGTTTCTATTACACTTTTCATATCTACCAAAACTTTAATGCATAAATTATACTCGAACTTAAATGTATGAATAGTGTGAGAGTTGAATTGCCAATTTAAAATAATTTATTTTCTCTAAATAAATCAATAAAACTGTTGATGATTTCCAAAACATGATCTAGTATATAATAAATGTAAGTTTGAATAATTTTTATTGTTTAGTAAACAAGCATAATGAAAAAAAACGACTTAAATATTTTTGGGAGACAGTGGTTTGGAGTGGCGCTGATCCCGTTTAGCATAGAATATGGGTTAATTTGTATAATTCATTTTGGGATAGTAGCTATTTTTAAAGAAAATTTTAATTTAAAATTATGAAATAATGATTTTTTAATACCAATTTTAATCTAAAAATATGAAATAATAGTTATTTTTTACGAGAATTATAAAATAAAACCTTTGATAATACGAGTTTTTAAGGAAAATTTTAAGTTAAAATATTTATAAATTGAAAGATGCAGTCCGCATCTACATCTCCATTTCTTCAAGATTAGAACCACAGATTAAACTCGGTAGTTTATGTAAGTTTTCTTATTTTTTTACAACAATTTGTTTCGATTTTATTTGGTTTAATCTTTCTCTCTTAAAATTGAATTTTTCTTTATCCTTGTCTTCTTCTATTGTTCTATGTTATTGATTTGATTTAAAAGTTAATGGATTATTGTTTATCAAAGAGACTAAAAAAGAGGAAGAAAATAAAAAACACGAAAGAAGATAGAGATTTTAATTAAACGAGAAAATGAAGAGCACGACCTTAAATAAATAAATAACATCGATAACCCAAATTCAAAGTTACATATATAAAAAACTTACATATGAGTGAGTACATCTACTTATTTTTTAGTTAGAAGATTTGTATAATCATATTTTTTTAAATATTTTTTTAAAGTATATTTTAAATAACAATTTTTATTTTATTTCTTTATTTCTTTATATTTTTTATTTTTTTAATTAGAAATATATTATGATTTGCATTTATAAAATAATAAATTTTATTTTTGAATATTGTTACACATGTTTATTAAAGAATATCCGGTGGCTTATCGCCGCTCTATTAATCTGGAATCAGGCGACCGTCCTAAAACATATCTGGTCTATTGTTAGTAATAAGAATCAATTTATTTTGTGTGATTGGATTAGATCTGAAAATATAAAAAATAAAAGTTTTTGGGAAGTTTCTGTTACCTCCTCCTCCTCTTGGATTTGGAGGAAAATTCTTCGGCTTCGGCCTTTGGCCCGTAATTTGTACAGGGTGGCTATCGGCGATGGAATGAACACTTCTTTCTGGCATGACTCTTGGCTACTCTCCTTACCGCTCTCAATTCACTATGGAGAGCACATCATCCGAGAGTCCAGAATGGGAAACAACCTTAAAGTCTCCGACATTATTTGCAACGGTGAATGGAATTGGCCAGCCAACCTGAGATCGGCGAGTGCAAGAAGTCGTCACCAACTGGTAGAAATTCACAAGATCATTCTCACTCTTCCCCACCCTATCACCCTATCGAAGGATGTTCCTTTTTGGACGGCAAAGGCTGGAAGTAACAACTTTACAATCAAGGACACATACAACGCCCTTCGCAAGCGTGTCCTAGTTAAGGGATGGGCAGGTTTAGTTTGGAATAAGTTCAATATTCCGCGCCACTCCTTTATCTCTTGGTTGGAAATTAAGGGCAAGCTTGTCACCAAAGATAAGCTCCGAATTTGGGGTTATAACACCCCAGCTGAGTGTCCTCTTTGCCTCTCTGATTCTGAAACTATTGCTCATATTCTTTTTGACTGTAGTTTCTCTCAGAGCATCTGGTCCTCTTCCAGTAACAAATTTGGATTTCCTTTTCACTCCCCGAATTGGTTATCTTGGATTGATGAGGCCTCAAATTGGTCAAATTCTCGGAACCATTGTATTTGGCGTACCTGTTTCAATGCGATAATATATCACATTTGGAAAGAGAGGAATTCAAGAATTTTTGGATCCACTCCAGCCCAGGCCTCATCTATATATTACCAGATCATATCGGATCTCCGATACAGATTTCTTGGTACCAAGATTAGCTGGCCGACTTAAAACTTTGTATTCTAACTTATTTTATGTGTATTTCAGGTATTCTTTGTCTGGACTGGAGCTTGGATGCCGGATGAGACGATAATGGAGACTCCACTCTGATACAGCTACCCAGTCACCCAGTCATGCTGCCTTATTAGATTTGCTTACCTTTGGGATCCACACTATTTGGATTCTCTAAGGGGACCCTTTTAGTTATATGTTCTAAAAGTTTGTTCTGTATGCTTCAGGGAGCTACCCTAAGACTATGTATGAACCTTTCTAATTAATTTAAGTTTTCATTCACACAAAAAAAAACAATATATATTGAAATATTTTTTTAAAATTTTACCATAAATTTTTTTTTATATATTATAAAAATTTTATATAATTTTACCCCAATGCATTTATCTATAATTGATTATCGCATTAAACAATATTTTTTATTACCATACATTTACATTACAAATAATATTTTCATACAATATCATATTACGTCACGAAAAAGAAAATATACTAACGCGACAACTAGAAACAACTTCAAGACTAAAACTTAGGATATGTAAAAGATATGATATAAATAAATAATTATGTATTGCATAGTAAAATACACATAAATTTAGTTATAGCCTAAAAAGAAAATATATAGTGAGTCTAATCGTGAATGCATCATCATCTTATTTATGCCTTGAAAACACCTTAGATATTATCATCGGTTATAGTAAATATATTTTTGTCCACAAATGGAACTAAGTAATCATTAACTCATGGACTACAATTTCGATTTCTCAATTTGTTCTCCACGTATTTCCTGGAATCATAGAAGAATGATCTTTAAGCAATTTTCACTAAACAATCTTTAAGACATGTTGAGCAAAACAATGCACATAATCGGCTCGCAAATTTACTTAACCTAAAATTTCCACTCTACCAAATTGCCCTTTCATATTACTTTCTGCATCATTTCTTTGTCCTCGAATTTTAGATACATGATTAGTTGATAAAGAAAAAAAAATAAAATCTCCAGCTGATCAGTTAGTTGAAGAAATTGAAAAAACTTAAGTGTTGATTCATTTATCATGGTAGAACTATTATACATGACATATCTAAGTGCAAACCATTCAAATTAGACAACTACTTCATTGAATTCAAGTATATTAAAAATGAATTAAATAAATCAAATAGATAAACAATATATAAATAAATCAATTAAACAAATTCAAACAAATTAAATTGATTATGTGTCCTAAGTTAAATAAAAATATAAAATTATTTGTCCCGAATAAAATAAAAAAACAAAAAAATCTAAAAAAAAGAGAATTAAAATTTTATGTCAAGACTCGAAACTTAAAACCTCTTTAAACTTATAAAGCAATCTTAACCATTGAACTAAATTATTTTTCTAGTTCTTACGGTAGTCCATAGAGTACGTGACCACCCCTTTAATCAATTTTTATATATTTAGTCTCATTTAAAAAAAAAATAATCATGTTAAAAAAGCCTTTTCAAACATATAATAAACATATCATATATTATTTTCGCAAACTTAAAATTTTCATTATCATTAATAATTTCAATCATAATCGTTTCAATCATGTTCCAATTTCATATATAAAATTATTTAAAATCCAATTATACATATTATAATCAAACTATATGCATTATGTTGTATACCTAAATATAATTAAATTTCTTCCAGTGTCACGATGTACTTTGGTATTTGGTTTAGATTTTTTGCATCCAAAATAGTTTGTCCGATGCGATGTTGTGCTATATTTCTGACTTGAGGTGTTTTGGTTGAAGACTTCTCTCCAATTTTAAAGGTGTTACATGAAATTTATTTCGATCGGCTCTTTTCTTGTTGGTTTTTATTAGTGTTTTCATTTTTATTTATCATCAACCTGCGCTATGCAGCTCGTTCTATCTTTCCTTTCACTTGGAATAGATAAAGTAGTCATTAGTTTATATTTTGGACTCTCAAGTTTCTTACTGTCCTTTTTTATATATATATATATATTCAATTATTGTTGATATTTTTGATCCATGATATTTGTTCCAACTATAATTTCGTATAGTTACACGATGTCGATCCTCCAAAATAATGTCTATTATATATATATATAAATAAAAAAATTAGTGCAACATTTATTTTGAAAAAAGAAAAATACATATAACCAAGTCAGGTAAAATACCAGCAGTATAAAATATTGTGATTCATATCTAAATATATAATGTTAACTGAAAACTTTAAAACATGCTGTACATGTTTGATGAATGAAAATTGTTCGTGGCTGTTTATGGCTGTACTTGTTGTCCACTAAAGAAAAAGAAGAGAAACGAAGTATACAAAAGTTGCTTTGAGTAGTCTATTTGTTGAATTTGTTGCGTTCCACTGTTTGGTACATACTCTCTACTCTCGTGTTCAGTTTTCGATTTTATCTGTCTGTCTCTTAGAAAAATTTGGAAGCAATTTTGCCACTGGTTTAGGTCCAAGATCAATTCTCATAAGACTATATTTAAATATTTGATTAGTGGTACATCCAAATTTTGTAGATGTAGGTGATAAAAATGGAAATTTTCAAATCTGTTTCACTATATTTATACTCAATAGTAATTATCCATTTGGTGGGATGTTTAGTTCCTTTTAGTTGAATTTTCTTAGAGTATATTTGAAATATTAAAAAAAAAAATCAAATAAATTTTATTAAATTAAAAAATAAAGGAGGTTCAGTCCAATTATAGCAATAGAATTTATGAAGTCTTTTTTTAGAATACTAAAAAAATAAAAAACGGACGTTAGTCATTTTACAAAGACATTTCTTTGTATGAATTCTCTTTTATTTAGAAGTACGAGTTTTTCGAATATATTAAATTTTGTAATTTTTTCATCTCAGTCTTTTTTTTTAAATTACTGGAATCGATTTCGAGTTATTTCATAAGAATACTTTCATTAATGGTTAGCCTTACGGAAGATTAGATGTTATTTTATTTACATGTAATATTTCTACAACTTATCTTAAATCGTTTCTTTTCTTTGAAAAATTTATATGCAAATGGTAGACCGATCTAAGGGTTAGCTAGGGATGAATTTTGAGGATTGATCTGTTTTGATTAGACTTAACTAAGGACAAAGTCATTTGATTAAATTTTACATTTGAGTTTAATCTATCCTTTTCTTAGCTATACCTTTATCTTCTTCATCTCCGAGTCTCCACCTCAAGACTTTTCAAGCATGTCAGGGCAGTAAGGTGAGTATAAGGCGTTTTATTGGTGTAGTCTAATTTTTTTTTTGCTTTAGAGTTTCTTTAGCTAGTCGGTCCGCAACTTGATTTTTCTCTCTAAAGTTATGATTTATAGTCATCCCAAATCTTAGAAATTTTCTGCATTTTTTTCAATTAGTGACGTCATGTACCAGTGGACATTTCTATTAGCTAGCATTTCTATTATTATCATTGAGTTGATTTCAATGTCAAGATTAGAAATATTTTTTGCATTGCAGATAGTTAGCCCATCTAACAAAACTCTGCATTCAACTACCAATGTATTTTGTTTGCCGTAAATTCTTCCAAAAGCTATGATAATTTCACATTTGTTGTCTCTTAAAAGACTACCTCCACCAGCTTCTCCTGTTAACAGACTAGAACCATCTGTATTTAGTTTTAATCTACAATACTAAGCATGAGACCATTTGACTATTGAGCAGTGGTTAGGTTTTTTTGAGTTGATGTAGCAGCATAAGTCATGAGCTATAAGTAGATCACATTTCTAGTGAGAGGGTTTAAATATATTGATATTATCCAACTTAAAGATTATATTGATTATTTAGTATATCAAAGATTTAGCTTATGTAGATAATCCTTGATGTTTAACTTTCTTTTTGGTTTTCTAAATTGACCAATATATGATAGAAGGTAGAATTGTTTTGATGTGAGTATTTTGTTGAGTTGACCAAAACCAGGTACATATAAGGTGGGTTAGAGTCATGTGATCAGATATGTACATTCTAAACAATCTAGAGAAGTATTCCCAAACATTCTAGGCAATATTGAAATCAACAAATAAATATTTGATGGATTTACATTCATTGCAGAATTAACTCTTGGATGCAAATGAGAGTTGTCTTCTTTGCATGATACATCCATATTAAGAATGAACAATTTTTGGGAGTAATGTTGTTCTATAATCTTTATAATAGTTTAGATGTCGCACTTTTGTCTTTAGTTACTAGCCAAGTTTTCTTGGTGCTGAATCCCTAATTATTAGATAATGATATTGGACTTTATCTTCCATTGTTGGCAGTAGTTCGATTTTAGTGATCTTGAAAATATTAGAGGGTAGAACATTATGTTTAAGTTTGTCAAGATCCCAATCACCATCTTCCCAATATTTGGCTATGGGTTCCACAAAGTTTGGTGATAATCATGGGAATAAGATGAAAGTATTATTATCACACCAATTTTTTATCCATAAGTCAACGTTGTCTCTTCTCACTTTTCAAAATATGTATTATTCAATTATGTATCTAATGCTTAGAATTTTCTCCATAGTTTAGAGCACTTGATAAGTAACTAGGCTAATAGGGGATGCGTGTTGGAGAAATAAAAAGAGTGCATGAATTGAGCTTAAATTGAAACCAACTTTTGCAAGAAAAACGTATTACAACTTCTCAATTCCTCTAATGTTGAGACCATTTTCATTGTAAGGTTTACACAATGACTTCTATTTGGACCAGTTCCAAGCTTTATTTTCCTTTGTAGAACCCTATATGAATCTATTGCACATCTGTTCAATTATGGGGATCACTGACTGAGGTAGAAGACAACTTGATTGGAATATCCATTAGTATAGTTTGTATCAAAGTTAGCCTTCCACCAAATGATAATAACTTGTCATCCCATTCCTAGATTTTTTATCTTATCTTAGTCACTAGCTGGTCAAAGATAATAGCTGCATTATTTATATGGATAAAGAGGCTTAAATCAAGAAATAGTCCGTCGACTATCCCATTTTCTTGTATTTAGTCCTTCAATTTTAAAATCATCGGTGAGGGTCCCTCGACTATTACATTTTTTTTTCATTTAGTCTTTCAAATTTAAAATCACCGGTGATGGTCCTTGGACTTTTTAAGATCTATAGATTTAGTCCATGGTAAAGGGTTTTTTCTTTGATTCAGGGACTAAATTGACAGATTTTGCAAAGTCTAGGGACCCTATTGTTGCATCTTCAAATATCCAATATACCTCTTTCTTGAGTTTTTGGTAATCTCTGAAAATGGATCTTCTCCAATAAAGACAAAATCCATTCACATATTTGGATTATAGTCCAAATATTATCCCTCTTCCTTATCAAATAATGCATTATTGTCTAAGGTTTCCGACACTTAGGCCCTCTCTTGTAATGGTATATCATTCATTGTTGGTTGGTCTTGGTCAATGCCAACATGTTTTGGTTTGTTCACGTTAATCGTTTTTTATAACTATGAGAGTTTCATCAATCATGTTTTGTACTTGGTTTTGTAAATCCCATAAATCTCTTATGTAGTGCCCGATACGTGGCAAAATTAATCATATTTTCTTTTATCTCTGTGCTCTCTAGAACCTTATAGGTTTTCTAGTATTTGATATATAAGAACATATTTGGTTCTCTCATATATTACCCCCAATTTTTCAGTTAAATTTATGTATGACCATATGACCAGCCGTTTTGGCTTTTGGTTGCTACTATTGTTGTTGTAGTTGTTTATGTAATTCTATCGGGAGCCTTGTCATTCGTTATAATACTTAGGCCAGGATGATCCTTCATTTTTATTGTTCTTAGACGCTTCATTGTGTGGCTTAGATTCGACATGTTCCACTGTGAGTGACTCATTATTGCGTGTCAATGAATGGTGATGTTAATACACAGTTAAGGTTGTTGTATCTTCATCAAGCCTTGCTCTTTCAATTTTTTTTACTTCGACGTGAAGCTAACAAATCTCAAAAATTGAGGGCTTTCTTTTTCTTGATGTTGATTGATAATGGTCTAAGAAATATTCCTTGCCTATATGTTGCAACTGCCACCAAGTCATGCCAGTTTTGCAGCTGGCTCTTGTTTTCAATAAAACTTGTATAATCCAACAAGCTCTACTTGGACCTCTATTTGCAGTGGATGGTGCAATCACCATCTTCATTTGTTTCTTTGAAATCGATTTTTTTCTTCTAAAAAGTAGTGTGCAAAATCTTAAATTTCATAATGCAACCCATTGGAAGGTTATATAACTACCTCATGGAATTTCTGCTCAAGGTTAAGATAAATTATTTAGACATCATCTTATAATCCTCTCCGTAACTCAATATCTCACATTTAAACTTCTCAACATGATGATATAGATCTCATTTATCGAAATTTGGCCATCTTGTGGTTGTTAATATTTGGCAATAGGTCTCTTCATAAGATGTTTAGTGTTATTTGGGACTCTTTATACAAATCGTCATCCTAATAATCATCAGGAAAGTTCTTGATTTTTGAATATTTACATGCTTAATGAAGGGATATAGATGTTGTTGTCCCGATTTATTGTAATTTTTTAATCGGAGGCTTGACATTGTTCTTATTCAGATACGTCGATTGGCATCCATTAGGGTGATGACCTTGTGTTGATGCAACATAATATGGATTTAGTTGTGTTTGGGGATAAATACCCTAAACTTTGTACTGATCCATGTATGCTATAAGTGGTCTATATTAGTTGTTTGCATCTACTCTTGTCAAAGCCTGAGAGTATCCCTAGTACATAGTTGAGTACACTGGTGGTACAAGTACAAGTTTACTGGAAAAAATGTTTCATATGAGGCGTTTAATATTCTTGATAGTTAGGATGGATCATTGGTTGGGTCACTTGGATATGTTGAAAGTTCAGTTAAATTCTCTGTAGAGCCACTAAGGCTAATTGATGATTCAATTGAATCTCTGGCTGAGCTATTGGGACTTGTTAATAATTCGGTGTGGTTCTCGGTTGCATTGTTAGAAATTCTTGATAGCCTTGGTTCATCCTAGGTTAGAATGAATAAATTTATTGATCATTTAATCGTAGCGAGGTATCCGCCACTGAGATTTATTTGTCATATATGTTTCTATTTTAGGCTTAATGCTGCCCCAGTCATGCTCTCCACTCGTCATGTCACTTTTGTCCCTAAATGTATGGGTTATGATCATCTTTCTCAGGTTGCAACAAAGACACTCATGTTTTTTCAGTTCTAGTGAAAGATCCTCCATCTGAGTTATCATGAACAACACCAGTATTGTTTCTAAATGGGTTATTACCGATTTATAATATTCTGGAGGTTCTCTTTTATGATCGAACTAGTCACATTCTTCCTATTATTCTTCAAAATCATCTTTAGGATGTTGAATCTTAGATTTTAATTTCGGCTAATAAGATGTGAACATCATCTCATGCACAATCTTAAAATTGTTAGCTTGTTCCTCCCGCAGTTCAATTGCTAGCTAATCTTCTAATTGAACAACTGTAGCGATGATATGTGAATGTTTTCCCCAATGTATTCGCGCATACCTTCGACATCGATGAATGAAGTATTTTTTTTTCTGAATTTATCTTGACGTCTGTTTAACCTTTTTCATTATTTGTTTTGGGTGAAAATATCCCAAGTACCAACATTTTTCACAAACAACGTCAACTTGGTGAATATAAATTTTATTGGATACAACCAGATGAATATTTGAACCCTTAATTGTACTATAAAGTATAAATACAATAATAATAATATTAATATTAATAAAAAAAATTAGAACTTTGGGGATCAAAATGTAAATAAATAAAACCTTGTATGAGAAATTGTATAGTTGTGAGAGAGATTTAGAGTTTTATGAATATGTGAGGGACTCATGCGCAATTTTACCATTTATTTAAAATGTTTAAGTCCTAGTGCCTATATATACTGGTCGTGGCTGAACTAAGAAAGGATTCTGACATTTAAGATTATCGACTACACTTTTTTATTTTCACTCTCTAGAAACTACTCCCAATCTTTCTCTTCATCTCTTTACTTACTCAACTCTACTTAGCAAACCATAAAGAATACTCACCAAATTGGTGACTCCAGTGGGACCCATCACTGATTGGTTCCTAGATTAATTCTGTTCGATGTCTCTCTTTTTTCCTGTTCGAATCTTTGAAAATTGTTTCAATTGACAATGAATCCAAGAAACAAAAATGATCCATTAGTTTGAGTAGTTGTCAAAACATTAAAATACTATTTGCAACAAGCTGGTGATATGCAGGATGACTCTGTTCCGGTTCGACAAACTCAATCAGGCATTGAAATGTGAATGAATCAACTGTTGGACAAAATTACAGCTCTGAATGAGAAGTATGACCAGAGAGAACAAAAAATTCAGTCAACTAGGTTGAAATCAGAGGTAAGACAATCGTATGATAAAAATGATGTTGGCGATCAGTCTGATCGATTTTGCACAGCTCTCCAGGTTAGAAGTGAACAGAAAAAGCGCGTTTTGAATCTTCTAAGGAGTGTTACACTTCATGAAAAGATAAAAAAAAGACAAACAGAGGTATATCACGTCTAGTGACGAAGAAATAGAAAGTTCAGGATTTGATTTTAAGAGATATCGAGGAACATCGAAAGAAGAAAAAGATCAACCTCGAAAATCGCAAAAATAATACAAAGCTAGAAAGGAAAGTATAGCACGATGCTTGAGTGAAGCTGATTGGTGTGAAGGGAACACATCGAATCAATATAATTTGGTGGATGATCGGAATTTATACGATATGATGGGAGTTGGGAATGACAATCAATATGTTTAGGGTGTTGACTGGAAAAACTCTCCTCTAACAACTGAGATAAGATCTATCCCTGTTCCGAAGGGGTTTGACATTTTAAAGGTTGAAAAATTTGATGGGATGCAAGACCGTGATGACCACATCGAATAGTTCAAAAATTAGATGATACATTTAGAGGACGATGACTGGTTGGTGTGTCGAGCTTTCCCTCAAACGTTCAAAGGGACAAATTTAAAATGATACAATAGAATTCCGAGGGGATCAATTTCAAATTTTAGAGATTTTTATACTGCTTTTCGAAGACAGTTTGTGGGGAGCAAAGAAATGCGAGAGAATGGAGATAGGATAATTCAACGCTTGTAAGCAATGAGAGAAAAATTGAAGGACTAGACTAAGCGGTTTGTCTTAACCAAGGCCGGTTTAGAAAATTATGAGGAGGTGGTAGCAATGGCAGCCTTTCAACAAGGATTGATACCATGAGATCTAGCAAATGAAATGATAAAGCGAAGATCTTTGACTTTTGAAGCACTGATGGCTCAGGTTAATGACCAAATTAAAGTAGAAGAGTCGACTAGAGTTTGAGGAGGAGTAGTTGGAACTAGTCAAAAGAGCTCGGGACAGGTGTCAAACAATCAAGTGAAATCTTTAAATTCAGCCCAACCAGCCCGTCCAAGAAACAACAACAATTTACCTCCTTGAACTAGGGGATATTCAAATCATGCATCAAGGTACCATTTCTTTATAGGACGAGGCCTAATCAGTGGATAAGACCTGAGTATTATGCCAATCTAACTGAAAATGTTGCTATAATCTATGAAAGACCCAAGGGGTATGTAAATTTCAAGAAGCCTACCCCGATAAATAAGCCAAGAGAGGACCAAAATAACAGGCTTTGTAAGTATCAAAATGACATCAGACATGATACTGCGGACTGTATTACATTAAAAAAGAGGTATATACACTGACTAAGAATGAAAATTTGTTGGCCTATGTAAAAGGATAGAGCAACGCGACAAAGGCTCCTGTTGCAACGACTTTACGAACCCCAAATCCAAATACACAGGCATAGAATTTGATGATTCTGGATTCAAAGGTTGATGATTTTGATGTTACATCAGAATATTTGGATGCAGATCCAGATCGGTTGATTTTAATGGCAGTTGAGTAGCCAGTGAAGCAAGGCCATGTTCGAAGTATATATGAGTAGTTTGAGTCTTTGGAAATTTTCGGAGGAGATACCATGACTGGAAACACTAACAGCTCTAGAAAGAGGCATATAGTGATCTTAGCTACTCAGATGGAAGGAGGGATGTCTACTCATCAATATGGTAAGAGAGATATTCCCTTTAATTTTTTATGAAGATGATTTAAGAGGTACTGCAAGTCCGCATGAGGCTGTAGTGGTTATTGAAGCAGAGATGGTGTCGAAATCTGACGTGTGCTGATAGATGCAGGGAGCTTCACAAAAGTTCTTTTCAAGAAAAATTATGACAAAATGCGTAATCATCCTTGGATTTCCCAAACATAGCGCACTATCATTGGTTTTACGGGAGTGACGACACAAGTAATTGGGGAATTCGACGGAGAGGCGTGTTTGGGAAATTGACCGTTCAAAAACAAGGTTTAGGTGCTGTTCATAGCGGTGGATTGTCCTACAAGTTACAATGCCATTTTTGGAAGATCTTGGCTATCAAGGATGTATGGAGTTGTGTGAACAGTCCACCAATGCTTTAAGTATGTTATCAGAGATCGAGTGGGGATCATACAAAGTGATTAAAAGTTTGATAAAGAGTGTTATGCCACAATTCTTCGAATTCGAGGGTCAGGCACTGTTGATAAAATGGTTGAATATCAACCGGGAGGGTTGATCTCGGATCATGAAGAAGGGGTTGACGATCCGAGGGAGACCCCGTGTTCTTTAACAGTAATTGAAAATATAAAGGAATATGTTTTTCTTGATGGAAAAGTACTTCGGATAGTAACCGTACTGACCCCAATTTTACGACAGCAGCTTTTATCTCATAATTTGGATGTTTTCGCTTGGAAAAAAGAAGACGAGATATGATATATAGTCGAAGTAATATTCCATAGCTCGGCAATTAATCCGAAGGTTAAACCTATAATACAAAAACAATGTGCTTTTTATTTTGAGAAATTAGAAGCAATCGATTCCGAGGTGACTCTTTTATCAAAGGTCGGACATATAAGGGAGTCATAATATCATTTATGGAAAACAAACCCAGTGGTGGTTAAGAAGAAGAATGGGAAATGAAGAATATGTGTTGACTTCAGTGATCTGAATCAAGCTCGTCCCAAAGACCTATTATTCGTTCCTCGAATAGACCAATTGATTGATTCCACTTGGGAAATAAAATTTTGACGTTTATGGATGCATTTGTTTGGTATAATCCAATTCAAATGGATCTAAAAGATCAAGAGAGTATCATCTTCATGGAGTTGTACATTGCTGGATCAACCTACCAGAGATTAATGAATAAAGCTTTTGCTTCACATATCGGAAGAAACATGGAGGTGTACATTGATGACATGGTGGTTAAGAGCTTAACGGATGATGCACACTTGGAAGATTTAGAGGAGACTGTTTGAATTTAAGGGCAAATAGGCTAAAATTATCCTGAGAAGTGTACCTTTAAAGTTCGATCATTGACGTTTTTGGGTTATGTTATTTGTGAAAAGGGAATAGAACTTGACCCAAAATAACTAAAAGTTGTGGTATCAATGACATATCCTCGAACTATGAAAGAAGTGAAAATTGTAACAAGAAAGTTAGCTGCTCTTAACAAATTCATTTCCTAGATTTTCAAATAAACGCTTTCATTTCTTTCAAGTGTTACAAAGACCAAAAGAATTTGAATGGACCTCGGAATGTGAAGCAACGTTTTAAAGCATTAAAGATTTATTGTCATCACCAGAGATACTATCCAAGCCTCAAAGTGGAGAACAACTCTCTTTGTATATTACACTATCGGATTATGCGGTAAGTGGTGTGGTGATAAGTGAAGATTCAGGAATTTCGAAGCTGGTGTATTATGTCAGCAAGAGTCTGGTAACAGTAGAAAAATAGGTATTTAAAGCTAAAAAAATTGGTTATGGCTTTAGTAGTGGCTGCCAGAAAGATGTGCCCCTATTTTCATTCTCACACCATTGAGGTTCAGACTTCATTCCCACTGAAAAATGTTTTATAGCGCCGAAATATTTCTAGAAGGATGACTAAGTTGTCAGTTGAGTTGGGAGATTTTAACATTACCTTTTCACCTTGAACGTCTATTAAGGCCCAAGCCTTAGCATATTTTCTTGTTGAATTTCATTCAAGCAGATCAGATGAAAAGATTAACAAGGAAGTTATGTCAAACAATTCGATGTGGATAGTTCAAACTGATGGGGGTTCTAGCATTTTAGGATGCAGTGCTGGATTTCAACGGATTGATCCATCTGGGGAAACAATGTTATAATCCATTAAGTTTGGGTTTCATGCATCAAATAATAAAGCTGAGTATGAAGCTGCATTAGGTGGTCTAAGGCTAGGAAACATCCGGGGGGAATCTTTAGTTCGTTTAGAAATAAATTTCCAGTTAGTAGAATATCAAGTAGTTGGATTCTTTTGCAACAATGGCTTACACAAACAAATACTCTTGGATTTTATTACATGAGATCCCTTTGATTTTAACTTGTGCTAAGAAATGTGAACACATTGAGGAGGTATTCGTCACTGTAGATACAATTTGTGGCAATTGGAGAACTGCCATATTGAATTTCTTGTTAAGAGGAATGCTGCATGATGATATGCATTTAGCCAAGAAACTGAGGGGCATAACATGTGGTTATATGGTGCTTGATGGGGTTTTATACAAAATAGAGTTAAGTAGGCCATTATTGCGATGCTTGAGCAAACAAGAATCATAGAAAATTCTATCATAGTTACATAATAAAGAGGGCTTGATACATTGTGGATTCAAGGCATTGACTCATCGAGTTTTGCTGCCAGGGTATTATTGTCTTTCGATTATAAACAAAGCTACGAGTCTAGTTCGAGGTTGTGATACTTTTCAAGGATTTTCCAACTCTATTCATAAGAAATTAGTTCAACATATGTCCATTACTGAAGCCGTCCCAATTGATAGATGAGGATTATACTTGGTAAGACCATTCCCAATGCCTTATAGAGGAGGACAAGTGATTATTTTGGCCGTGGACTATTTTACGAAGTGAGCAGAAGCTGAACCATTATTTAGGACAAAGGAAAATGTTGTAATTAAATTCATAGTAAAAAGTATTTTCTTCCTTTTTCAGGTACCTCGAAAGCTTACCACGGATAATGGACCTCAATTCAATAACAAAGAAAAGACTTCTTTTTGTGCTTCTAGGGAGATAAAACAATGTTTTTCCATACCTTTTTATCCTCAATTAAATGGTCAGGTAGAGGTGGTAAACATATATGTTTTAGAAGGTCTAAAGAAGAATTTGACAGGGGTGCAGGAAAATTGCATATTATTTGTAGGAGGTTAATGGACTATCAAACAACTCCTAGGGAAGCTACTAAAGAAACTTGTTTTGCCTTAGCATATGGGATGAATGCTCTTAGTCCTGAAAAACCTACATTTCCTTCTTTTAGAGTAGCTCAATATTCCAAAGACCTAAATCATGAAGCAAAACGAGAAGATTTGGATTTGATTGAGAAAAAACGAGTTAGAGCTCATGTGAATATGATTTATTATCATACTCTTATGAGGAGTAGATATAAGCCAAAGGTCGGAAAGATGGACTTCAAGGTGGGTGACAAAGTTCTAAGGAAGGTATTCCTCCATACTATGGAACAAAGCCTTGGCAAGATGGCCCCAAATTAGGAAGGTCTTTATATGGTTGTGGATAAAATGAAGTTAGGTTCTTATCTCCTTTGTGACGAACATGGGAGGATGCTTCAAAATCCTTGGAATATACAATATCTAAAATTGTACTAGTATTAATTGTCTTGAAATTATTATTTTTGGAATAACGGGCACACTCTTTCCTACACTGTTGGCCTATGGAGGTTCTAATGAGGTGCTATGTAAATATTCGAAGCTATCAATAACAATATTTTGTGGCCAGTGGTTCTTTATGTATGTATTTTTAAATTATTTTGGTAACTAGTCAAAGATTGATCATCTTTGAAGTTGACCAAGAGTAATTATCCCGAAGTTTTAAATACACTTTTCGAATAGACAACCATATTCGAAGTGCTACATTCTCTAAACGCACTATAATATTCGAGGTGCTACGTTTTCTAAAGCACTATAATATTCAAGGTATTAAGTTCTCTAAACGCACTATAATATTCGAGGTGTTACGTTCTCTAAATGTACTATTATTCGAAGTGTCACACACCAGTAAAGTATTCACACTTCAAACATTATATGTTTAGTTGTAATATAAGTTATATTTTGAAGTGAACAGGACTTGTGAGGTTAATGAATTTAGAAGAGAAACTAGGCCTTACTGCATTAAATTTATTTTGATGACAACAAAATATATTTTTAAATGCTAAGTAAAAATGCATCTACCAAAAACAAGTCATTCTACAATAATTGAATTAAAGCTAAAAAAAAGATAGCAAAGTTATGTATCCTTGGAGCTTCCTTCAGAAGATTTCCCTTATTCATAAACACTTTCTTCTCATTCCAATCAAGAGCTAAAACATGATCAAAAGCTTCGTCTGGGAGACTTTCGATAGGAATCTGCTCCCAAACGTTGGAGAGGTCCGCCTTAGGAAATGTGGCATGAATTTCGTGAAGAAGATTAATGGATCTTTGATATTCACCATTTTCCATGGCTGCTAACATATCCTTTCCACATTCGTTCTCAACAGCAAGGACAACGAGACTTTTCTCTTTGTTTGAAATTGAGTTTTGAGAGCATCCATATCCTCTGTTAATTGTATATTCTCTTCCTCAATCTTGTTAAGTAAAAGTTGAAGATCAACGGATTTTCTCTTCTTCGTAGCTAATTATTAGAGTGCTTAGATTTTACTTGATCTGTTTTATGTTGATGAGAAGTATTGAGCTCTTCCTTTTCTTTTCGATACACAAATCCGAGGTGATTCTTGAGATAAATAAGCCATTTGATGAATTCAGATCTGGCCAGTTGAAATCCATGAAATTGTTTTTCCACAAGGCCACCAAAAATTTCCCTCATTCTTTTATCAGCAACAACAATTTTCTTGTAGCGAACCATCTCATTTTTCCATATGCTCTAGTTGACTTCGAGCAGATTCGATTTCTTGGGTTAATTTTTGTGATGCAGCACCAAGATTGGCAAAGGTTTGAAGAGAAAATGTAACTTCTTCGGATGACTCTTCGGCAGGAAAGACCATTGGACTTGGAACAGGTATAAGGGCACAGGAGGATAGAGGAAATGAGACCTCTAGTGAAGCTGCTTCAGGAGGAATAGGAGCAGAACTTTTACTAAAATTTTACAGTTGGTCCTGAAGATCTTGAATGAAAGGATCTTTGTCTCTGACGAGCTCTTGAGTTTGATCAAAGTTGATGATGCTATCATGATCAAAATTTTCATCACCTCGATCATTGTCTACAACAATCTCTCATTGTTGAGTTCCTCCCTCTTCGACACCTGCTTCATTTTCTTTTTGTTGATTCTCCACAACAACAGTTTCATGAGCATCGGAGAGAACCTTTTGAATGTTTTGAACAACCTTTTTTTTGCTTTCTTTTGAGGGGTTATTTTGATGTGCTTTTCTTTTACATTGTGGGGCCTTTTCTTTTTTGGAGAAGGCTCATCTTCTACTCTATCTTTGATAGTGGGGAGGTTCTTTTCTGTTGTTTTTCTCTTCAAAATGTTTGGCATCAGATCTTTTGAAGGGCTAGCACCAGATATGCTAGCTGCCTTTTATTCTTTTTTGCCTTCTTTTTCTAGGGAAGGTAGCTATCTGATCTGTTTCGAACAAGCAGAAAGACTTTACAATCATGAGCCACTAGTCTTTTAACAACATACAGAGGATTGGGTGGCTCCATTAGATTCTCAAGGAGAGAAGCTCCCACATTGATTCTCTATAGGTGGCTGTTGAGAAAGTTGATAGGTTAAAGCTCCCATATTGATTCTCCATAGGTGGTTGTTGAGAAAATATCATTGGCATCTTTTCGACAAAGCTTGTAACGCCTCGAAATTTCTGTATAAAACACAAGACTTGATGAGAAATAACTAGAGAATTAATTGGAAATATGATTCAAATAATAAAATAAAAATCTTTACTGTTACTCCTCCAGACGAGGTTCAACTTCGATGGATTAGTTTCATAAATCTCTTTACCATTTTCTCAAGCTCCTAAACGAAGACAAATCTTTCTTTTCATTTTTTTCTTGCCTGCAATAAATCATCGATGATCGTCAAGTCATCATCCAATGTTAGATAATAAAATGGAAGTACTGGTCCCTTCAATAATTTGGTCAGTGAGATGAAGTCTTCGATGGAAAGGGGAATTTTAGGCAATCGAGAAGCCATAATCACAGAGAGAAAAGAGAACAACTAATTGAGTTTTACTTGAGTTGGGAACATATATAAAATTTTGAAGTATTCTACTATCATGGGGTCCATTGGAAATCGAAGATCCCAAATGATGATTTCTGGGTAGACCAACAATTCACCCTATTTGCAGTCCAAAGGGGTTTCTTCTTCTTTGGGAAGACGAAGTACAATGTTGTACCATGTTCCCTATTTTTTTTGAATTCATCTGCTTGACTCTCTTGGTAATATGTGTAAGTAACATTCTTTAACGTTAAGATGTATTGTGCATCGAGAGGCTTTAGGTTCTCACTGACTGATGCAACTATCTCATCGGAAAGTTTCACATGAGATTTCTTCTTTCTAATTTTAGGTTCGTTTGCCTTTGAGACACCTTTCATTGTTTCATTGTTTCATTGTCTATTTCTTTTAAAACATCTTTTTCTGTATCATCTTTGATATTTGATTATGTGGCTTCAAAATCTATTTTTTCATCACATGCCTTATCCACGAGTCGAGGTGGGTTACTTGATGGATTTTGTTGAGACTCTGTTGCCATCTCAAGAATATCACTTAGGGAAGGAGAAGAGGTTGATGGATTTGAGGCGAGATCAGCATCGTCACCCATGACTACGAATTTGTTTCTTTTTACGGCTTGAGGAAGTTGCGTTTATGTATGAGCTAAAAAGGTTTCCTTGCGTAATGGACGAGGGGGCTCAAAATTAACCGGTGAATGAGTTTCTTCTTATCTTCCTGAAAAGGATTTAACTTGGGTTACCTTGCAATTGATTCGAGGATTTGAGCTTGCAGAATGAATTTGAGGCGATGATATATTTAGAGGGGGTAAAGTTTAAGGGGTCTTCAGTGTTTGAGTTTTGGATGACTGACTCTCTTTTGCAAGTGACGAATCTGAAAAAGAAAGAGGAGTCTTGTTAGGATCAAAGTTACCATAGTATATAGTCTATGTAGACAAACCACGAGGAACGTTTCTTTTCAATCCAGCTGCTCTGTATTCATCTACCCTTTTGCTTATAAAGAAGTAATTATGTGATCCGAAGAACTTGTTGTATGATTTTGGAGGGCTAGGTTTTTTTGGGAATTTTGGCCTTGAATCTTCTAGTTTTCAGATGCTTTCTCATAAACCAGTTAAATATTAAACATAAAATTTGAGTTTTTCGGTGAAGATAGCCAACAGATTAAAGAATCAGATGAAGGTAGCCATAAATTTCTTGATATTTGCAGTTTCTCTCTCAAGAAAATAGGTCTATGAACCAAACAATGGTTCACAGAAGTATTTATAGGTTGAAAAAATGAGTGTTGAGAAGTGGAAGAGGTGGATAAAACAGAATTTCAAACGGTTGCGTAAATAAGGATTTAACACTTGTCATATGATAGACATAGTTGCAGACCTAGTGCCTAGGGCATCATCACTTGCCTAGTGGAATACCTAGCGCCTAGGTCATCATCACCTATTTTATTTAAACTTCGAACAATTATGACCGGTGGAAGGAAATGACATCATATGAAATAATTCAAGACATTGAGTCAGAAATATAAAGATAATAAAATTGAAGCAGCTCGAATCCTGGATGAAAGAATTTCTCTCTACTTATACAGATTTTCGAAGCTAATTAGTTCTCATTCATTAACTTTCATAAGAACTAAAACGGCTATTGATACGAAAATAGAACTTTGAGGATCAAGATGTAAATAAATAAAACTTTGTATGATAAATTGTATAGATGTGAGAGAGATTTAGAGCTTTATGGATATGTAAGGGACTAATGCGCAATTTTATCATTTATGTAACCGATTATGTTATGTTTAAGTCCTAGTGCCTATATATACTAGCCGAGGCTGAACTGAGAAAGAATTCTGACATTTGAGATTATCTACTTTCACGTCTTGATTTTCTCTCTCTGGAAACTACTCTTCTCAATCTCTCTCTTATTCTCTTTACTTACCCAATTCTACTTAGCAAACCATAAATAATATTCACCAATAACAACAACAATAACAAATAAGAATCTAATCGTTTATTTATTTATCCAACTATTATATAAATAAAGGTTATTGAGTATATTTTATAATCAAGCAAATTGTATCTTATCTATAACAAACTAGATATATTCTAATTTGCATTAATATATTTGACTAATAATATGTTTAACATGTAATGATATCTTTGAGTAACAATATCCAATGGGTTATGGATATCTTTGAATGATAATATTGTTTACTTGTTATAAAAAAATATTATTCACATTTTTCAACCTAAAAAATGGCTCCTTTACCACCTCACATTCATATAAGTTTATTAATAACCATTTAATAGTTATCTTTTTTTTAATACCAGTACCCTTATCCATACAAAAACCTCCATTTTTGCATTCTTTTTCATTAATTTTTATAAATATTCCAAAAGTTTGTATCTTTCAAACAGTAGTTTTGAAAATATATCAGAAAATATTATTGGTTTTATTTTTTCAAGACGAACAATACTAGATCTATGATTTTTTTTATTTTATTTTATTTTGATTTTATTTTTTAATGTGATATCAGTCAAACCTTAATTCACAATTCATAGTTGTTAAATGCTAATAAAGGATAAAAAAGCATGAATTGCAAATCAAGGGTTAAATTTAGATTTTACGCCTAAGTGCGAATTGCGAATCATGGGTAAATACGAATTGTGAAATACAAATGAATAGTGTTTTTTGCTTAAGTGGGATTTGCGAGCATGGATAAATGTGAATTATGAAAAAAAAATGTTAACATAAATGCGAATTGTGAATTAAGGAGTTTTTTTTGTTAAATGCAGGGTAAATGTGAATTTCATAACATAGGTTAAAGAGAATCCGTATTGCGAAACAAGTATTTTAATCTCGTAAAAACAATTATTTATGGATCTAGTTTTGTTCATCATAAAAAACTAATAATATTTTAGATATTTTTTCCAAGTTTAGTTTGAAATGAACAAACTTTTAAAAACAAAAATAAATAAACAAAGAGAAAAAAGATTTTAATCAACGTTTGTGATGAGACCTATATATACTAAACTGATATTCTGGAACAAAATATTGGTTTTTTTTCTAGTAGAAAAGTTAATAAATTAAAATTAAACTTGTCGAAGAAAACTAAAATCTGGTTGTTAAAAATGAAGTTTTAATAGAGAAGAATTATGAAACTTTTTTTCCCAAGAAAGAATTTATTTGTTGATGTTGAAAATAAATTTATATATGTTTTGATATTGTTACAGGAAATAGCTCAAAAGTGTTAAAGTTTTACACTCTAAGAATAGATGTAGAGCTTCTCATTGTATTGTTCCTAATACATGTGTGTAATAGCTTCTCTTTTAGTTTCTTCTACTCCTTGTATTGTTCCGAGTAATTGTGTGTAATAACTTCTCCTTCAGCTTCTCATGCAGCTTCTTCTACTTCTTACTATATGTATTCTTCATCTACATATTCTGTTTTCTATCCTCCATCAGCTACATATGCTGCTTTGTGTCTTTGTATCCTGCAAGAAAAGAGTTAAGACTACTGGTCAGGTTATACAACCTGCCAAGAACAATGATTAGTCAAAGAACCTAAATTTCCCTAGGTTTAATGATTCTAGCAATGTAATAGCGACAAGTTCCTTGAGTGAGTGATTATCAGTTATTTCAAATTCTATCTGATTTTTAAAAACATGTTTTGCCAACCAGTCAGCAGCCATATTTTGCTCTCTATACACATGTTTTTAAGTTATCTAAGGCATGCTTAAATTTCTACAACAGATGATAATTTGTTCTAAGTGCCATGGTTATTTTCATGTTGCTAGCATATTGAATAATCCTAGAGAGTCTATATCTATATCTATCATGTTAAGATTTTTCTCTTTGCAACTTAATAAGCCATTTTACAGAGCATGTATTTCAGCAATTATTGGTGTACATTTACATAATGTATTACCTTCAGCTAGAATCAGGTTACCTAGTTCATTTCTTATAATGAAACCATAACTAGAGTCTCCATTCTTTAAAGTTGATCTATCACAGTTTAACTTGTATCGATTATGTAAAGGGCAGATCCATTTAACATACATAGAAGGTTTGGAACTCTTAATGTAATTAAAGAAACTAAAGTCTTTTGATATATGATGGTCACATTTCCAATGTTTTCTGTTAAGTAATGATGCAGAGTCTAAATATATAACCATGAAGGATATCTGATATATAATTGCTTTTTGTGAAGTAGCAATGTTTTGATGCTTATGTTTGTTTCTAGCAATCCCCATGTTCCAAGTTATTAATACAGGTAAAATAGTCCTAATGTGAATGACATTAGCAGTGGATAGCAACCAAAGGTTAATGATATGATTTATTGTCATATGTTTGCCTATCTTTATGTTAACATTTTCAGAGAAATGAGACCATATAATCCAGGAAGATTCACAAGAGACAAAAGTATAGTTAAGTGATTCTATGTTCTGGCAATTTATACACTTTGAAGCAAGTATGAATCCTTTTTTCTGCAATAGTGTGTCTGCACTAATTAGATTATTTAATATTCTCCAAATGGTGAATGAACACTTCTTTGGAGAGATATTATTCCATATTATTCCTTTTATTAATGAAGTTGAGTCTTTTGTCAAATTAAGTTAACACTGTCTTTTAAATAAAAAGATCCATTCAGTGGAGATCTTCCATATGATGGAATCAGCAATGTTAAAGTTAACGCGAGTTTTTGTGATTCTATTTATATAAGCAGATGGTAAGTATAATTATAGCTTAGGTATATCCCAATTGTTATTATTCCGAAATTCGGTTACCTTTGTAAGTGAGTAGTGTTGTGAATTAATTGATGTTAGGGTTATTAAAGGTTTATCATGGTGCCAGCTGTCTAACAAGAAATCAAGTTCACCCTTTCCTAATCTCAACTTAATATGTTTTCAGCTTCCCCTTTAATTTCAAACATCATTTTCCATGTTTTAGAATCTGTTACACTTAAAGAAGATTGGAGGGGATGAATATTTTGACAGTACTTAGAGTGCATTAGATTGGACCATAAAGTTTTGTTGTTTCTAAAGTTAAACCAAAGCTTAAATGAATATGCTTTTTGAGTGTCCTCTAGGTTCCTTATGTTAATTACATTTTCATTGTGAGATTTACATGTTTTATTCAAGTTGCACCATCCTATTGTTTTATTGTTTTCACTATAACCCCATAAAACTTTGTTCAATAGTTTGTTAATATTGTTTATCACTTTCAAAGGTAAGTTTATTGACTGTAAATAATAGTTAAGGTAAGATAGTAGTACAGACTTAATCAATGTTATTCTACCACCAAACGAGATATTTTTAGAGTTCCATTCATTAATTTTGTTCCTAATATTTTCTATTAAGTTCTCAAAGTTGATAGAGAAATTATTTGTATGTATTAGGATTCAGAAGTAAATAAGAGGCAATTTTGTTTGTTTAAAGCCTAAAAGGTTTTCCAAAGCTTTTGTTCTAGTTCTGTTCATATGTATTGAGGCTATAAAAGTTGTTTTAAGTGTTTATTTGTTGGCCATATAACATTTGATATGTATCTACAAATTTAGAAATTTTCTTCATATTAGTTAATGAACCATTTTGAAAGAGAATTAGGTCATCATTATATGCTCAACAGTTAATTTTTAAAGAACTTTTCATTTTGTATGTCATTAATTTATGTTAACCAATTAATTTTCTTAAGCCTCTTATTAAAAGTTCCTCTACTATGATAAATAAACTTGGGGACAGGGGGTCTCTTGTCCTAAACCATTACTTGAGTTAAAACTGGTGTGGATTATTTTCGACTGAGGGTAATTTTGTCAGATGTTTTGTGGCATTTCAAGGGTATTAAATGTTTAAGTGTTTTGTAGTGAGAGATTTAAGCTGTCTGGTTGTATTAAATGTTCATTACCCTCATTAATGAAAGTGGTTGGGTATTTATACCCTTAATTATGGGCCATATGGGCTTTCGGGTCAAACTTATGAAATCGGGTCGAGTTCAAAAACCCATTAGTTTATTAAGCAAATTAGCAATTAGCTTAGTCAAAAAGTGTTTAGTGTTCTTAATACTTTTGTCCTCTCCGGATACTTCAGTGGGTGATTATTGTCCGGATTACCCATGTCCGGTTTCTACAGTGAGTGATGAATATTTCTGGACTCATCAGTAGCCCCTTTTTTAGGTTTTGTCGAAGGCCTTTGGCAAGACCAAAAAATCTGCTTAAGTACTAGCAACATTCTCAGGACTGTTAATGTATTCAGCTCAGGGTTTATCCGGACCGAATACTTCTAAGAATTTCAAGAGTTCTGCTATGGATCGTGGGACACGTGTCATATTTTGATTCGTCTCACCAACCTTTTCTTTCTAAAATATTGCTCCCACTAATCCCAAAAAGCAACCTCTGCATTTAATACTTATGACGTCAGCGTCGCCTTCAATCATTAATTTTTCCTTTTTCGTTTTCTCCTAGGTATTTGGTAACCTTTTTGCCTCACTAGTATAAATTACTTCCTTTTACTGTTTTACCATCTTCATCACTTTGTCATTTCTCCATTTCACAGCTTTTACTTCTCTTCTTAAAATATTTCGTGTGTAGTTTTATGTTCACGGCAAGAAACGCATTAGTGAAAGGTGGTTGGCTAAATCTTCCAGAGTTAGAAAAAGCACAAAAGGTTGAGCGAGAGAGATGTATCGTTGCGGGTCTTCCATTTTCTTCAATCAATAATCCAGAGTTAGGCAAGCTGATCGAGGATCATCCTCTGCTAAAAGTTCCAAAACCAAGAGTTTGTTTAAACCAAGCGTTTTTCCCATTCCACCAGGCTCCTCGGTTCAGCAGTCACAGCCCCCTGTAGTGCGGGCGAAAGAAGTATCAAGTATAAGAAGACCCTCTCCGTTCATTGCTATGGGGTCAGATACTGAGAAATCCCCAAAAAAAGTTACTCTTCACCGGACAGGTCGTCTAGTAAAAGGTCAGGCAACTGTCTCTCAACCCAAGTCCCCAAAGTCAGGGCCCTCTAAGTCTGGGACTAAGGATAAATCCACTGAATCAGGGGCATCTATTAGAGCCCCAAAAAACAAATCCTCAGGACCAGAGGCCACCAGAATTAGCTCCCAAACTGAGCCTTTAGGAACTGAGCCCCTGCCGGACACTGGATCCCTAAGAGAGGCTGATGCTCAACCGTTCAGACAACCTGCTGAGCCAGCCACCAGCACTCTCCCATTAACAACGGCTGATAAACCTTACATGGTGATGGAAGAGGTGATGGAGGAAAACATAGAAGATGCTCCATTTGAGATTGATATTTCTGGGCAGACCGGAGATGTCGCCTCTGATAAAAAAGGAAAAGGCAAAGAGAAAGTTTTGTCTGAAACATCCGGATCTGCCGGAGTGTCTGGAAGGTAAAGTGAGACCCTGCTTCCATAAAGTGAACGTGAAGTATCCGCTGGCCATGCAGAATATCAACTGTCTCTACACTCATACTGTTGATTTAGGTCAGATCCGGACAAAGTGGGGGATCCCTGAGTCTGTTAAGGTGAGGATATCAGTCACTCCGGAGACCCCGATGGACTATAAACTCAACGAAATAGTCATCTAGACCGAGCTGTTTAATTGGGGGCTCAGATTTCCCCTAGACCCAGAAATTGTCAGGTATTTCCACCTGATAAAACTCTGTCCAAGCCAACTGATTCCCAATGCTTGGTACACTCTTATGGCCTGTATTATGGCTTCTATGCTCTCCGGAATACCAGTTCCAATGAAGTAGTTTGCTGCTATGGCCAACCTCTGCAAGAACCATCATATCACATTCTACCACTACAGTATGGGAGACAAATTTAATATGGTAGATGACTTGCTCAAGTGAGAGAAGAATTGGAAGACTCAATTTCTGTTTATCAGCGGGACTTGGGAAAATGGGAGGAAAATCAAAGCTGGTGTTAATCCTAGCATGCTCTCCAGCAGATGGAAAAGCTCACGTAAATATTTTATCATGTTTGTCTTTCTTTCTTTGTAAACAATATGTTTCTGAACTTCTCTTCTTTTCCTTTAGTTAGTGCTGCCGAAGGAGTTCTCCGATTATGTGGAGGAGGGGCAGGCCACATGTGCCAAGCTGAACGTTTGGGTTGCTGATAAATGGGCAAACCATTTCCACAACTGCTTCACCTCCGACAACTTAGTGAGGTCCCACCTCTGGAACACAATAGGCAGGAGAGACCTTACTTGGGATGAGCTAACCACTCTACCTCCTCCAACTATCATCCTCAAGAGAACATAGGAGAAGGATGGCAATTTGGCCTTGCCTGCCAGAGCTAAGGCTCCAAGCAAGATGAAGGGAAAGAAGGGCAAGAAAAAACAAGTTGCAACAGAGGTTGTTCAATGTGCTATTGAGGAGATCGCCCGACGAGTCAGGGAATGCAGGCCCGAGAGGGAATTGATGCTACTCTACTTCAAGTAGTTGAAGATGAGAGTATTAGGGAGGCAGGTGCACCTCCAGATCTTCCAAAGGCTCCTAAGAATGACCGAAAACGGGGAGCCAAGAAGAAGAAAATCTCCTCGGGGGATGAAGTTGCCCTCCGGCCTTCAGAGTCTCTTCCTCCGGCCGACCCAACAGACCCCACATTGGAAGAGCAAATCCAAGTGGTCTACATGCCGGAGAGGGGTACCAGAGGGGATATCAATATTGATGGAGTGAACATCAGTGGCTTCCAAAACATTGGCCTTTACTTTGATGATCCTGAAAAAGATGACTTTGTTGGCCCCTACCTTCCCTCAAATTCCTCAAACATGGTTACTTTCAATGGTAAGTCCTTCACTATTTCAGGGGAGAACGACACGGTGACTCACTCCTTGCTAGGCCATATTCAGCCAGTGCTCAACTTGGAGAGGCAAGTACGAATTCAATATGCCCTTATCAACACACTCAATGCAGACAAAGAGATCTTATCTAGTGATCTTCTTAACGCCAATCAAAGTATTGAAGCCTTGAGGAAAGAGCTCGAGGAGCTAAAGAAAGGGAAAGAAGACTTTGCCACTAGGCTGGCCACTTCGGAGATGGTTAACACAGAACTCCAAACCAAGTATTATGGCTTGGATAAGGATCTCTCCGCTTCGAAGGAGGAGGTGAAGACCAAGGATAATGTTCTCCAAGCCCTGTCCAGTGACAAAACTTCCCTGGAAGGTGTTGTGTCTAAAGTTACCAAGGAAAATGAAGATTTGATAAAAGAGCAGGAGAAGACAATCCAGGCCAGGGTCGATGCATACACCAACAACGTGATAGATTCCTTAGAAGACAAATATGCCGAAGTTAAATCCGATATGGTATTGTTTTTTCATCGAACATTCCCGAAGAGGACACTTGGCACTCTGTGGCAACATGTGGAATACGAAGACCTCCCATTCCATACTATGGCAGATGGCAATAAGCACAACTACTCCAGTGGTTTTGACGATATCACTGATGAGGAAGAAGGGACCGGAGAGAGCTCCAATGATGAACCCAAAGATCCAAAGAAGAAACAAGATGAAGCAAGAACATCTAAGGGAAACTAGCCCTAAGGTTTTTGTGTTTACTTTTTATGTTTAAGACTAAAGTCCTTGGATGGCCAAGGTATTTATTATTTTTGTCCGGTTTGAGTCTGGTCAAGCTTTTTATTTTTAAACTTAAAGTCCTTGGATGACCAATGCACTCTTTATGTTTTAATATCATCCTCCTATGTTAGCCGGGCAGTTTTACTTTGCTAAATTCTTGCTTTGTTTGATATTCGCTCCATCTTAATGACTGGTGTTTAAATAGCCCCTATTAGTTTTACAAGTATTTCAAGATGAGAGTGTTTAAATTCTCTGATAACAAATGTTAAATGGTCATCACTTCACCGGATTAATCCGACCTGTCAAAGATACATAGAAGGCTTTAAAGAAACTGTAAATCAAACAACTCCGAATATTTTAAGAAGGCATCAAATTTTATTAAAAACCCGGACACCTCATTAAAACCTCCCCGCGCCATCAGGGTAGGAAAGAGTATGCCCTTAATATTTACATGGACTTTAAACAAGTAAATATTTACACAACTTTCATTCTAGATACATCTGGAGGTGTTCAATGTTCCATAGGTGGTTCAAGACTCTTCCATCTTTGTCCTGAAGCCTGTATGTTCCAGGCTTAAGCTTTTCAATGACCACATAAGACCCTTCCCAGTTTGGAGCTAGCTTGCCTAACTGCTTTTCGTTAGTATGTAAGAATACATTTC
Source organism: Limnanthes douglasii subsp. nivea (assembly GCA_036936605.1). Classification (NCBI taxonomy): domain Eukaryota; kingdom Viridiplantae; phylum Streptophyta; class Magnoliopsida; order Brassicales; family Limnanthaceae; genus Limnanthes; species Limnanthes douglasii. The sequence continues at coordinate 112,731,730 of JAUPFV010000005.1, read as the reverse complement.
TCAATACTTTATCCCCCGTTTGAAAATCCCTTCTTCTGATTCTGGAAGCAAACCTGCTTCTCATTAAACCTTGATAATGGGTGGCTCTAAGATGAGCCTTAACCATTTTCTCTTCGATTAAGTCCAATTGACTTCTGATTGCCACTTCATTAGCCTGTTCGGAAAAATTATGAACTTTGTATGATGGAAGAGTTACCTCTATAGGAGCAATCGCATCCATACCATATACCAAGGCAAACGGGGATTCATGTGTAGCAGCTCCATGAGTAGTCTGGTAAGCCCATAGTACTTCTTGGAGATAGCTTGGCCACTTTCCAGCATCTCCTTTTAAATTCTTCTTGAGACCGGACATAATGGTCCTGTTTTCCACTTCAACCTAACCATTCGCATATGGGTGAAAAGGAGAAGAGAAACAATGCTGAATGCCCCTAGAAGCACTTAAACTCTCCATATCCTTGTTATCGAATATTGGCCCATTATTTGTGGTTATCTTTTTTGAAACCCCAAATCTACAAAAAAATATTATAAATTTTATAACAGGTTTGGAAGTAGTACCTGCCAAGGGGGCAGCCTCTATCCACTTTGAAAAATAATCAATGGCTACAATAATAGTTCTGCACAGCCTCTATCCACCAGATCCCGTCCCCAACGAGCAAAAGGTATTGGCTCAGAAATCGACTCCAAAGGGACAGCTAGGATATGAATCTAATTACCATATATTTGGCATGGATCACACTTCTTTACCAATTCCTTGGCATCTTCCATTATGGATGGCCAGTAGTATGCGGCCAATAAAACTCTTCGAGTTAAAGCTCTATAACCACAATGTGCTGACCTTTCACCATCATGCAGTTCGGACAGCACTATTTGGGACTTTTCAATCCCCAAACAACGTAAGAGAGGTCTACTAAAAGACTTCTTATAAAGGATGTCTCTTATGATTAAAAAACCACGAGCCCTATACTTCATTTTTCTTGCTACTGCTTTTTCCAGGGGCAAAATGCCATCTGAAATGTATTGAAGAAGAGGATACCTCCAGTCTTTAGGTTGCACCACTTGTATACTTAAACTTTCCTCCTCTTCCTTGATGTGATTGGGTTGAATGGATGGGCATTCTTGCACATGAATCCATGGGTAGGACTCATAGTACACTATGGTTGCCAAGGAGTCTGCTAGTGTGTTCTCTGTTCTGGGAATGTGCTCATAGCTGATCTCTTTGAAGTTAACTGCCACCTCTTTAAGAATGAATAAGTATTTAATCAACTGCTGCTTTTTTTCCTCAGATTGACCTTGGACATGATGGATATGAAGCTGATAATCACTCATTAACCTAACTTTTTTGGCTCCACAAAGCAAGGCTAACTTCAAACCAGCTATAACAGCTTCGTATTCAGACTCATTGTTTGAAGCCTTGAAAGCAAAATATATATCCTGGTATATCTTGTCACCGTACGGAGAGGTTAAACATATCCCAGCACCACAGCCCATAGTAATTGATCCACCATCGGTCCGGACAACCCATACCTTCTTAGTTTTTTCACCTGTAGCTTGTTTAGTACTCATGTCCAAATAGAATTCAACTAGGAAATCAGCAACAGACTGAGCCTTGATTGCAGTTCGATGGGAAAAATCAATGTCATAGTCTCCCAAATCTTACTAACCTTGGTCCTTCTGCTTGATATGTCTGCCTTTTGAAGAATAATTTTCAAAGGAAAAGACGTCCGGACGATAATAGAATGAGACTGAAAGTAGGGCCTCATGAGGATTTTGTTGATGTAGTACACCGAACGACAATAATTGTCCACCTCTCTTACTAGCACCACACTTATGGCACATTCGGAGACTGCTAAATATATATATAATGTTTCTCCATCAATAGGTTTAAACAGGGTTTTGGGGGAAGATAAATGCTTCTTTATTTCATCAAAAGCCTGGTCGCACTGTGGAGACTAGTTGAAGTCTTTAACACCCTTTAAAGTTTGAAAAAACGGGGCACACCTATCCGAAGACCTTGAGATAAAAAGGTTTAGAGCAGCTAACCTCCCTGCCAATCTTTGTACTTCTTTAATATTCTAAGGAGGATCCATCTGCAGTAAAGCATTAAGTTGGTCTGGATCAGGCTGTATCCCTTTCTCACATATCACATACCCCAAAAACTTCCAGGACTATACTCCAAAAACGCATTTTTCTGGCAAAAGTCTCTTGCGGATCTACCAAGTGTAATTTTTCTTCCACACTCTTTAACATCATGTCATCAATGTAGACTTCCATATTTCTTCCAATCTGATCAGCAAATGCTTTGTTCACCAACCTCTGATAATTGGCCTTAACATTCTTAAATCCAAAAGGCATCACCTTGTAACAATGGAGGCCCCTATCAGTAACAAAAATAGTGTGTTCCTGGTCCTTCGGATCCACTTGAATCTGGTTATAACCGGAGAAGGCATCCATGAAGGACAACAACTTGTTCCCAGATGTGGAGTCTACTAACTGATCGATTCGGGGGACTGGATATAGATATTTTGGGCAAGCCCTATTAAGGTCAGTGAAGTGGATGCACATACGCCACTTCCTATTTTTATTTTTTACTAACACTGGATTGGCTGTCCATAAAGGGTACTGAGATTCCTTTATGTGCCCCATCTTAGTAAGTCGGTCAACCTCTTGAACTATGACATCAAATTTCTCCTTAGAAAAATCTCTTCTCTTCTGCACAACAGGTGCTACATCTCTCCGGATGGATAGCTGGTGTGATATAACATCTGCAGGTACTCCAGTTACATCAGTATTACACCAAGCAAAAACGTGTTGATGGTTTGTTAAAAAAGATAACACTTTGCATTTTAGTTCTGATGCCATCTTAGATCCAATGTTGACACTTCTTCCTTCAGCCAGAGAGTGAGTTTCAACCTCTTCAATCGGTATTAAAACACCATGGGTCTCTCTGGGGTCATCAATTTCACCCTCCCCCAGAGGGACCCACCAATTACTAATCTTCATTGATCCGAACTGCCGCCAAAGTTCTAGGGGCAAGGGCAGTTGCATAACATTCCCTTGCTATCTTTTCACTTCCTCGAGACAACTCCCATTTGTCATTGAACAACGTATTTTAAACATTGGTGAACTGTTGAAGCCACATTATGCATCCTAGAGAACCAAGACCTTCCCAAAATGGCATTATAGCATATGGGGCAATCTACCACAACAAAAAGTACCCTGACCATTTTCTTAAAAGGGCCCTTGCCCAACAAAACCTCGTCCTCAAACTCTCCGACTACGTCCGCAGAGCTTCCAGTGAAACCCATGATAGACCTGTTCGAACGTTAAATTACTACTGGATTCTTCATTTGTTTATAGGAAGTCAAAAAGAGGATATTGGCTGAGCTGCCAGTGTCCACCAAAATTCGTCTAATGTTATTGCCCCCAATCGATGCTCATATCACCACAACATCTTCATGGGGACCAGCTATGTCGCTCAAATCATCTTTATAAAAAACAATGAAGGTAAAAGGAATTTATGATTGATAAGAGGACATGTCTCCCTCCAACTGAGTAGCCAGGGTGTGAACATGCCTCTTCCTTGAAAAAGGAGTTGGTGCAGTCATGGTGTCTCCCCCAAATATGGTGAGTGACTCAAAAAAACTTATGAGCCCGGTCACCGTCTTGGTGTGTTCTTTTATAACACTCACCTTATTCCGGGTTGGATCAGGATCCAAATACTCTGATTCCACATCGAATCTTTCAATAATTACCATGGCCTCGTCCGGAGCCAGCGTCCCTCCATTGTTTGTTGGGCCAATCCGATGAGCATTATCAGGCCTATTCCCAATTCTTCTTTTAACATAAGCACCTAATTTTCCTCTTTCAATCAGATTTTACACCTCTTGCTTCAAAGCGATGCAATCTTCTGTGTTATGGCCAATATCATGGTGATATTGACAAAAACAAGCATTACAAATTTCCCTTGGAGATTGAAGCGCTGCCGGCTTCCTAAAATGCATATCATCTTTTGTTTTGTCATAGATGGTTGCCACATTCTCTTTTAATTCAGAAAACCACTCCAATTGGACCCAAGGTCCTCGCTTATTTCTGGACTACTGACTCTGAGCTGGAGCTGGGTGAGATTGAGCCTTGGCCCTATTGGGACCCTGTCCGGCCTCCTTAGCCTTGTATCCGGACTGATTCTGGTTTGGTACAACTGAGGTAGATCTCACTTGCCTGTGCACCCTAGTATTTTTTGTTTCATCTACCTTGATTTTCTTTCCCACCTGGTTCAACAAGCCGCCCCATGTCATGGCTTTCTTCCTGGTTACTGAATCGGCCAGATTGCCAGGGTTCAAACCCTGTCTTAGAGAAGCTATTGTTACTTGTTGAAAGCAATCAGCTAATCCATTATTGGTGTTCACAAACTGACTTATATATTCTTTCAATGACTCGTTTGGCTCCTGGGCACAATGAATAAGAGTGTCTTCATTGCCCTTTACATCCTTACTTCCAATAAACTACCTTCAGAAGGCCACCCAAAAAGTATCAAAATTCCTGATGCACCCTTGTGGTAGGCTGTTATACCACTTTAGAGCGCTCCCTGCAAAAGATTGAAAGAAGGCTGTACAAAACAACTTGTGATCATCGCTAAAATTCATCATAAAATTTTTAAACTACTCCAGATGATTATCTGCATCTTTGCTCCCATCTTATTTTTCCATCTTAGTACTATCAAACCTCTTAGGAAGGTTTCCGGACAGTATTTTGGAAGACAATGGAGATTGTCTCCAATTCCGGCCACGACTAAAAACAGTATCTTCATTGGGAGTTGCAAAGATACCTGGTTCATCATGGAAAGCGAAAGGATCAATCAACAGCTGGTCTATATGCCCCCGGCCATGGTTGTGGCTATGAGAGAACCCTTTACTTAGATGCCTTTTCAACCTTCCATGTCTGTCCCTCTTTCTTGAATATTTTTTGACCAACTTTTTCTTCTTCTTAGACCTGCCTTCATCACTACTGGATGACAGGGACTCCTGAACTCCATCTTCATTTGATGAGCTACTAAAGGATTCCGACTCCAAGCTCTCCACTGGTTTAGACCAGTGAGACTTCTTTGAGTTGACATGAGTCTTTTTAGTACTCAAATGGGTCTTTGATAATGGGTCATGCTCCCTTGGATTGTCAGTGTGGTGAATGGGAGATACTTTTGATTTTTCTTTCAAGCCTAACTCCATCTTTTTAGCAGCCCTCGAGGCTTCTATCTCAGCTTTCAACCTGTCTCACTCTTCGATCGTGTATTCATCGTTTTCTCCCACTACTTCTACCAAAGTTGGTGGCACTACCTGCTCGTCCGGATTCATCCGAACTGGTTTTTCTTGTTGGTTTTGAATGCTAGATTCAGGCACCTTCTCCTCCCATTGTGGTCGCCAATTTGGTGTGGATTATTTTCGAATAAGGGTAATTTTGTCAGATGTTTTGTGGTATTTCAAGGGTATTAAATGTTTAAGTGTTTTATAGTGAGAGATTTAAGCTGTCTGGTTGTATTAAATGTTCATTACCCTCATTAATGAAAGTGGTTGGGTATTTATACCCTTAATTATGGGCCATATGGGCTTTCAGGTCAAACTTATGAAATCGAGTTGAGTTCAAAAATCCATTAGTTTATTAAGCATATTAGAAATTAGCTTAGTCAAAAAGTTTTTAGTGTTCTTAATACTTTTGTCCTGTCCGGATACTTCACTGGGTGATTATTGTTCGGATACAGTAAGTGGTTAATATTTCTGGACTCATAAAAAACAACCATTTGCTTTGCCATTAATTATTATAGAGTATGAAATGTTTTCAATACTTTTCTTAACTAGCTCTATTACTTGTTGATTGAATCCAAATGAAAGTGTAACCTCATATATAAACTTAAACTCAAGCTTATCAAAAGATTTAGCCATATCTAATATAATTATTAAGTTATTCCCTCTAGATTTTCTGTTAAGGTCTCTAATCATTTCCTGAGTAATTAAGATGTTATCCTGAATTGTTCTTTTTTCAGTGCAGGCACCTTGTTCATTTGAAATAATAAGAGGTAATAGTTTAACTAGTCTGTTATTTAGTATTTTAGATATGATAAGTTAAAGACTGAGCATAGGCTTATGGGTCTGAATTGTAACCAAGTTTTAGGTGCTTTTACCTTAGGTATAAGGCAGATGAGTGTAGCCTACAAGCCTTTAGGAATTCGGGTTCCAGAGAAGTAATCTGTAACAGCTTTGACAAAATCTTCTTTTATTATTGACCAGCATGATAAGTAGAACCTGAAGTTGACTTCATCAACTCCAGAAGCACTATTAAAGTTAAGGTTTTTTATAACATTGTGCAGTCCATCCATTGTTGGCATTTTTGTTATATCTTCATTGTTTTGATCTGTTATGATATTAGGTACAATGTCATGAATCATAGAAAGTTTATTCTATTTCTTTGGATTGTTTAAGAGTGTTTTAAAGTATTCTACAGCAGATAAACCAATTTTGTTTTCATCTTCAATCCAAATATCATTTATTAAAATGCCATTGATTCTATTTTTTTATCTTCTCTTTTTAACATAGCTATGAAATGTTGCTGAGTTATTATCTCCATCTTTTAACTACTTTGAATAACTTTTTTGTTGCCAATATGTTTCCTCTCTTTCTAGTAATGTTATAAGCTTAGCATTAAGGTTAGATAAGTTAGTTTGGTTCTCCAGGTTATCTGTTTCTTCTAGCCTAATTTATGTGTTTTTTTATTTCTTCTTCAGTTTTGCTTAGACTATAAAAAATGATACCAAATATGTCATTGTTCCAGTTTTTTAGATGTTTCTTAAGTCTTTTCAACTTGGACCAAAAAATGTAAATATTAGATGAATCAGTCAGAGTTATGGACCAGTTTCTCTCTACAGTTGTAAGAAAGTCTTCATTTTTCAACCACATATTTTGGAATCTAAATGAAGGATTATGGTTTGTACTTTTTGGTATGATAGATATTATCAAGGGTGAATGGTCAAAACATGTTCTGGCCATGTGATTCACACTTGTAATTTGAAATGTTTCTTTCCATTTATCATTATGCAATGTTATGTCTAATCTTTTCCATTTGTGTTTATTTGTCCCTGTAAAGTTTGTGACTATGTAACCATGGTCTTCTAGTTTACAATCTAATATCATGTTATTAAAGTCATCCATACTTTTGGAACAAAGTATGGAGCAGTGTAGTTGTTCACTTGTGTTGGATATTGTGTTAAAATCTCCAACAATAAGCCAGGATAAGTTAGTGCTTGAATGGTTCTTAAATGATCCCATGCAGGAACTCTATGAGATCTAGTATATTTTGCATAAACTATGGTAAGCACAACTACTTTGTTAGTAGTAGAATGACTTACCATAGACTTAACAAGTTGATCTGAATTGTCTAGTACAGTGATGTTATAGTTATTTTTCCAGAAAATCCAAATTTTGTTATTAATATTTGCAAAGTGAGAATTAAAACCTAATTTATTACCTGTGGATTGTAAGTTCTCAACTGATATCATAGGTTCTTGTAGAGCTATGATATCAGTTGAAAATTTTCTAACAGTATTTTTAATTTTTTTTCATTGTTTTATGGTTTCCTAGTCCTCTAACATTCCAGTTGAGTATGGCCCTGTTCATTTTGAGATTTGTTTTGAGGATCTTAATGATCCTTTTAAAGTTATTGGTTTTATAAGTATCTTTCCTCTTGAAGATCTTCTTGTAGGAGTTTTAGTAGAACTTTTTGTATATGGCTTAGGTGATTAAGGTAGGCTCAAACTAATCCTATTAATTCCAGATTCAGGTTGTGCTTCTGATAACTCATCTACTTCTTCAACATTGAATGTTTTAAATGAGTTCTTTAGTTGAATAGTTTCCAGGGATTCTGTTCTGTTATTTTCAGTCTTCGGGTGGTTCATTAAGTTGGTTAAAGATTAAAATTTCTTCATTTTGGTCTGCATTGTTTATTATTATTACATCGTTGTTCTTTCCATTGTCGGTACTTAACTCAGGTGATTTATCTTGTTGTGTTATCAAATTTGTTTTTTCTGTTTTATCAATTATCATTTTATTTGTGTCTTTGTCAATTTTTTCATCTATTTTATTGTTAAATTCTATAACATTCCCAGATGTTATATTAACTATATCAAAATTAGTTAATAAATGATCAGTTTGAGTCTCTTTGTTAATTTTAATGGTTTCATTCGTTGATTTTGGAATCCAAACTCCTTTTGATGGAAGTTTGGATTGATTGTTTTTTGTATTGTTTTTTATGGTTCTGTTTTTTGTCATGTTTTGCTCAAATTCATCTTTTTGCAGTATTTTTCTTGATGTCCTATATGTCTACATTTTTTGCAGTAAAAAAGTTTATTTAAGTATGTAATATCTAGCCAGTAACCATCATGTTCCCCAAAGCATACCCAAATTATTTGGGGAAGAGGTTTAGAAATATCAGCTAGTATCCATGCTTTACTTTTGTTATAACTTGCTATGTTATTTTATGATATCCATACTGTTAAGGAAAATCCAATTTCCTTAGCAATATCAATAACAGAATTAGGGTTGTATAGTATTTAAGGCAATTTGGGCAGGGAAATCCAAAAATGAGTCACTAGAGACTTCTTTTTGGGGTCAAACTCAGGTGTCCATTTAAGTATTCTAAAAGGTAGCTTGCATATGGTTCTAACAGGTTTAACCCAAAAAAATTTAACGTCTTCTAATTCAACAAAGAAATGTATATAGTCTCATTTATAAATCTTGCATGCACCTAAGAATCTAAGTGAAAAAATGTATGCCTTAAGCTCACTGAGAGTAGGACTCCCATATGACAACTTGGCAATCAAATTGGTTTTAGCTATAGTTGTTAAAGAAAACTTATTTGTTAGTTGAAATTGCACCGAAGTGTAGTTCTCGTGCTCCTCATGGATGAATCCTTTGTGAAAGAAACCCTTTCCTTGTTGCTCTTCCTCCAACCATGTCTGCATATGTTCTTCTTTTTACCCCGTATTCTTTGTTTGGTATCGAATTTTCAAACACCTGGTTTGAGTACATCTGAGGTAGATCCTTCTCCGTTGTTGCAGCGGTGGTCTTGAGTGGTGGAAAGTCATCGGCTTTTTGGTTAGGTTCTTGTTCTGCATCTTTGATTAACTCCATGGATTTGATGATACTAAGTTTCTATAATCCTTCTTGATCAATATTGAAGAGATTTCAACCTCATCGATCAAGAACACGATCAACGACTAGTTGCTTCTTGAGCTAAGGTTTTTGTTTGGAAAAGTGCAGAGAGAATGAGAGGTCAGGAAGATTGATTTTGCTTGATCTATCCTCGAGAGGAGGAAACTAACAAAGAGAGAGAATGAGTGCTCTGATACGGAGCTACTTGGGATTTTTTGGGAACCTAGTAGCTTTCTTAGAGCTCCTTTTTTCAATATATATATACATTACTAATCATCTCAGAAGAATTATGAAACTTCAAAAATCCTTAATAATAAAAATAGAAAAAATATGAAATAGCATGAGATTGGTAAGAATCACCAGAAAATAAAAACATCACTATACCACATAAAAATACGACAACTATCATCTCTAAGTATGACATGAGATCGGTGGGTTACAACTTGAATAAAATGCATTATTAATGTTAAAGAAAATAACAATAGACGTGTAATTGTTTTATAATAAAAAAGAAAAGGAATTGTTGATATAATAACCGAAATTATATATATATATATATATATATATATATATATTATTTTTAATACAAACTTTCTAGAGTAGATTCCAAAGTTATAGTTTAATGTTATACTAAGCATCTCAATTCGTCTAGTTTGATTATTATTTTTATTTATCTTTCTCTTTCAATTTGTCACATGCTAAGCATCTCAACTTATCTACCTTTTTTCGTTTCAAAACTATCTCTGTTTCCAATGTATGCATATAAAGAATTCTTCTTTGAAATATTATTCACTCCGTCTCTTCCTAAGACCATGGAATTCGTTGGATAGACCTAGGGGAATTTAATGTTATCCGCAGTAACGTCGCACTTTCTCTGAATCATGGTCTTTGACGAGATGATTTTAACAATTGATTATTTAATTGTGATCTTAACGATCTTCACTCTACCGATTATTTTTGTATCTGGATGTTCTTCAAATCTTATTTATTCCAAGACTGATCGTGTCTTAGTTAATACCGATTAGGACGAGATCTTTCTAAATTCTTCCACCATTATGGTTATTCATGTTCCTCTGATTATACGACTGTCACTTTTAACCTTGAAATGTTGCGTAATCGTAAGAAAAAACCCTTTAAATTCTTCAATATGTGGCAATCCCATCATTCCTTTCAAGATATTGTTATGTCTAACTGGAACTCCCCATGCCCTCATCAAGGTATGAAGTTCGTATCTTTCAACCTTAACAAACTTTAATTTTCCCTTCGGAACCTCAATCGCACTGCCTATAGTGACATTAGTAAGAGAGTTTCCAATGCTCAAACAAAATTTTTCTCTGCCCAAATCGTTATAGATATTGATCTCTCTAATATTCAACTTCTTACTAAGTAAATTTAGGCATTCTCGAGCTAAGTCTTCCTTAATAGAGCGGAAGAACTTTCCTTTAGCAAACATCTAGTGAAAAATGGCTCAAGCTTGGAGACAGAAACACCAAATTCTTCCATAATAGCATAAAAAGTATTTGCTTCATAACAAAATCACCTCTATCATGACCCCTCAAATAAGATTGATCACTTCTCCCAGTGGCATTTCTAATGTTCTTGTCAGACATTTAACTTCTCTTTTAAGGACTAGGCACCCTCCCAATTAACTAGGCATTTTAGAGTCTTTTCTCTTATTTATTTAAAGGTTCATCCTTCTGACAAGTCTTCTATGATTCATCCAATTACATGTGAAGAAATAAAAGGAGCTCTGTTAAGTATCTATAGTAAAAAATCCTCTGGTCCCGATGGTTTTAATTCGAGTTTTTTTAAAAACTTTTGGACCATTGTGAGCAATGATATTTGCAATGGTGTTCTATAGTTTTTAAATATAACAAAATAGATCTTTCTTGGAATGCTTCCTCCATTGTGTGCATCCTGAAATCAAACCCTCCTACGTATGCCCATGACTTTTGTCCTATTGCCTTATGAAATGTCGTCTATAAAGTCATATTTAGAATTCTGGGTAACATAATTAAAGACTCTTTTCCTTTCCTGATTGATAAAATCCCAATCGGCCTTCATTACTAGAAGAATATCTCTGATATATTCTTCTCTCCCAAGAACTTCTTAAATGTTACCATCTCAACTCCAAAGCCAAAAGAATCGCTCTAAAGATCGAGTTGATGAATTTTTTTGGCAATGTTAGATGGCACCTTATGCTTGAAATTCTTGTCTTTATAAATTTCCTCGATCAAATGATCACTTGGTTCTTCTAATATATTGTTACTGCCTCTTACATCATTAATGTTAATGGTGATCGTACAGAGTTCTTTCAGGGTAGAAAATGACTCAGGCAAGAGGACCCTCTCTCGCCTATCCTTTTCGTCCTTGTCATGCAAGTTCTCTCTAACATTTTAAAGGAGAAAAGCACCATCCACAATTCAATTTCCATTGGAAATACCATAAGTTGAAAATTGTTAACCTTTGTTTTGTGGATGATCTTATGATCTTATGCCATACAGATATCAAGTCCTTGCTTGTCATTAATGAATGACTTAATGATTTCTTCCCTTCTCTCTAGGCTGCAAATAAGTCTAGAAAAAATACAGATATTTCTTTATGGTATCAACCCCACCCTTAAGTCTCAGCTCATCAATCTTTATGGTTTTAAGGTTGGTTATACGCCGGTGAAATATCTGGGTGTCCCCCTTATCACTAGTCGTTTTTCTCACTCTGACTGTCGTCCCCTCCTCTAAAAAATAACTGCCGTAATTGGTTTTTAGACTTCTAAATACCTCTCTTATGATGGTCGTCTTCAGCTTATTAAATATGTCATTTTTGTTGGTCAAGTGTATTGGTCCTCTATTTCATCATCCCGTTAAGAATTCTGAAAGAACTTTCCCAAATATTTTGTTGCTATCTTTGTACTGGCCATGATTAAAAACTCTATGGTGAAAAGTGTCATGGTTTTTGGTCAGCGTGTCCTGCTAGAGGGCAACATTGGGATTTTAAACTTAGAAGTTTGGAATCAGCCGATCGTCTTCAAGCACCTTTGGTCCATCATTAATAAAAAATCTAACTCTATCTAGCGAGACTAGATTAATTTTAAAATAGATTACAAAATCCAAATTGGGAAATTCCATTAGGCTCTACCCTATCCTGGACCTAGAGGAAAGTTTTATCTCTTACACTTCTTGTAAGTAATATTTTCAGGATGGGTATCGGCAACGGCAGAAATACCTCATCCTGGTTCGAATCCTAGCTCCTCTCTACCTCACTTGCTGCTTACTACGGTTATTCTATTATCAATGACTCATAAATAAACTTTTGGAACTCCTAAATACTATTCTTTCTCTTCCTCTCCCAAGTGTCCACTTCGATGATATCCCTCTCTAGATGGCGAATAAAATAACTTTCACTTTCATGATCAAAGACACTTACAATGCCATCCAAACACCCATCCCTGTATCGGATAGGAGAGTTGTAAATTTAATATTCCTCGCCGTTTATTTATTCTTTGGTTTGCCATCCATGGAAAACTTACCACTCGCAACAAGCTTTTATCTTAGAGGATTAATATTACCCCCTCTTACGTCCTATGCAATGATGCGGGTGAGAGTATTAATCATATCCTCTATAATTATAGTTTCTCCCAGATCCTTTGGGAGCATGCCCGCACTAAGATTGGGATTTCCTTCTGGTACCATTCCAATTGGAAGTTTTGGCTTCTTGGAAAGCCTCAAATTGGACTCTCTCAAACTCTCGTCATATTTGGAGGGCTTGCTTTGGCGCTCTCACTTACTATATTTGAAAGGAGCGTAATGATAGAATATTTGACCCTAATTCGAGCCTTGCATCTGTTGTTTACTTTCGCTTACTAGCTGACCTTTGCTCCCGATTTATGGGAACAAAGATTGGCTGGCCATACTAATTTACTATCCACTAACTTAATGTTGTTTATGTCTTTTACTTTCTGAGGATGTTGATGCCCTCGGCTATTTCAACGCATATTCTACTTAGTAGATCCTCATTGTACTTATCTTATTGTTATCTTATTACTACTATAAGACTTTTCTGACCTCGCTATGGTTTTTATCGCATTTTTCGTATCCTAGACATCCACCCAGCCTACATATAGTGTTGTTGCGTTTGCAATAGTTGCTGCTGCGAGTCCTAGGCAACGCCTTGCCCGCAATAGTGCTACTGTCACTGGGTTTATGCCCAACCAATAGCTTTCCACTACTATCATCGTGATAACAGTGGGTTTGCGAATCCTCGCAGGTCACGACTTTCACCATAGCGTCAACAATTCGTTGGCTATGATGTATACCGTTGGACAAATTTCGATCAATGTTAACCTAAGGGGATAATCCGTCAATAATCCACTGTCCCAATAGTTTTGATTTTACTCGTTATATTAGGGTTGATTTGATGCTAATTTCGGGAGAAGAAATTCGAGACATCAATCAATTCTAATTTAACCGGAAAAACCCCAAACTATCAAAATTACAATTTATTCATATTAAACCTGAAAAAAAGAGATAAAAATATTTTTCAATACGAACAATCACATAAACATGATTTTCGTACAGTCTATAAATCCATGCTTTAACCAGCTCAATTAACACATAATCCCAATGACATGGATTTTTTACTGTGAATAAAAACATGCATATATATATATATATCCTCATACAATTCTACTATTCTATCGAATCTAAAAAATATTTTTTGCAGACTTTGATACCAATTGTTATATATGATTCGAAATCGCATCAAGTAATATATAATATAACAAAACGTTGAAAAATAATTAAACCCTTTCCTAGATTCACCTAATGAATAAACAGAAAATCAAGAAAACTTACGGGACAAGCATATTTATGTGATTTCTATCTAGTATTCTTTTGTTCCTCTTCGTTCTTCCGCAATTATGTATATTAATTTGAGAAGCCTACAGAACAAGTTGGTAAATAAAGGAGTTTGGTTTCCAAACACTGCTGGAAGCGACCGTCTGTTTGATTAGGGTTTTACAATAATAAAATTCATAAATCTTGCCCCTTACTTATAGTCTTTACAATGTGAAGCCAACATTGTGAAATCTATCCTATTATACTTTCTTGTGTTCGGGGACCATAACCCGATAAATTGAAAATTCAATTTATGTTTCTGATTTATTAATTCAGATTTAAATGTTGAGATTTGGACCCTCTTCATGACAGTGTCCAAATTCAACCCGATTACCATACTTAATCCTATAACGCATTTTCATTCATAGGTACAATATAGTAATTAAAATTGATTACTTTTAATTTGGACTTCTTTAAAACAATGACCGAATATGTTTATTTAGTATGTCGCTTCAAGTTGTTATTGGTCCATAAATACATTAAATAAATATATTCCAACATACAATACTTTTAATATCATAGCTCAAATTAAACTAATATTATACCACTTTGTTTTTATTACATCGGTTTTTTTTATATTACGATTTATTCTTCGGTATTTATTGGAAACGAGATGTTAAAGGTGAGAAAATTTCTGTACCATTTTGGAAAGAGGGAGGGAGGGAGAGAGGGTTGAAATGTGTTAGAGCCGACCATGGGACCAGTTTCGTGTTTTATGGTTGGAATTTTGAAATATTGGCCTCACACTACTCTTTCTCTCTCTTTTACTATAATTGCTTCAACTCTAGGTTACGGTTTCCTTGCATATAAAAAGCGGTTAGATCCACCAAAACCCACCCCGCTGGACCCAATTCATTTCGGATTCAAAAGGGATCATTTTTTACAATCCGGTAGATCTAGCCAGTTCCATATCTCATAGTCAAAATTAGAGATGCTGAAATATTTTGTACATGGAAACGTATATGTAATTTGGATAGATTAGGAATAAATTTGTAACGGAATGAATTTTTGTTGCTATATTAGTTGTTGTTTTGTTACTTTATCCACAATTTTTAGTTAAAATTATTAAGTTTTGTTGTTAAAACACTAACTTTTTAAAGTTGGGATTATATATTTACCTATGACTTTATTATAAATAATCTAATCAATCACAAGTCTACCTAATAAATTACCAATAATAAATAAATATTTTTTTATAATTTATTATTTTTATTTAAACTTTTTTTCTATATAAGAAGCAGTTTTGGGTTTGAATTTTCTCTACCTAATAAACATACATATTTACTATAGTATCGGTTAGATAATACATGTATCATTACATGTTATGTTTATACTATTATCCATAAAACCAACTTTCGTCTTTAATATACCTGTCTCATTTATGTTGATTAAACATATTTTCATTTTTTTATCTTAATTTCAGGATTTTATAATAATAGAAAGAAGATGATTGTCAAAAAAATGGTAAAAGAAGTGTATGTCTTCAATAAGAATATTATATTATATATATATATATATATATAACCATTCTCGCAATAATCATGTTTTCAACTATCACATAAATGAAATTGGACTTCTCATAGATTATAACATAGAAATCACACGAATGTATAATAATTACATGTCATATTCTAAATGGTCTTATTGTAATGAATTTGATCGCTAAATTAAACTTTAAATTCAATATGTATCATTGTATTAATTAATTAAAAATATACATACAAAGTTGAAACAATAATACATTTTGAAACCTATATTAGAAAATGTAAACAATAACTAATACATAACTCCCATTGAAACTAAATACCTTATAAAATAAGGGCACTCATACGAACTTTGTATTCGTAAAAGATCGATGATGGTAATACCATAATGAAAGGATCTACAACCGTGAAATGTGTGTTGATGTGATCAATCATGATTTGATATTCTGGATTATGTCTTAAATGCACATAAACTTTATGTTTATGTGTTTATAAATTATTGTGATACTATTGTTGATTGAGAACAAGATAACCAATCTATTGTCACAGTAAAGTAAAAGTAGTCTTAAATTCTCCATAATTTTGTTAATCATGTGAAAACATTTCTGAGCCATAACGCATGGTTTGAAGCTTTAAACGTGCTACATACTCAATTTTCATGGTTGAGGCTAAACAAAAGTATACTTTGCACTCTTCCATGAGATGACGCTTCTCACCATAATGTATATGTAACCAAATGTGGATCATCTTGTGTCCACATAACTGATAAAATTTATATCGAAATAGATTATGATCTTCAAGCTATCTAATTTGACATATGTCAATTTATAGTGCTTAGCGCTCTTCAAATATTTGAGAATCCTCTTCACTTTTGTCCATTATTTTGGATTGCTCACATATTTTGTCAATATTCCTATTTCAAATGATGTGTATGTTCAAGTACATAATTGAACATACATGATATTTCTAATAGCTATAGTGTATGGACATTTCCTTATAGCGTGCATGTCTGAACCTATCTTAGCACTTATTAAGTGAGAATGTTTCACCTTTGGTTATAATGGTGTACATAGTTTTGTATTTCTCTATAGCACAATGATGTATCATGCTCTTAATATGTCTTTTATGACAAAACCATGATGTCCCTAGGACGATCCTTACTATTTGAATCTCTGTCACATAAAATGCTTCACCAAGATATTTAATGTAAAAATATTATGACAAAGAACCTTAATGTCATGTAAGAAATTGAAAACGTTAGTGACAATGAATATATCATCAATATACATCAATAGATAATTTACTTTATCCCATTAAGTTTCATGGTTGTTGCATGTAGATCGTTTCCTCAATATTTTTATTCAGAAACGTCATCTTAGCATCCACTCGATGAAGATCAAAACCAAAGCGAGCAAGTAAGGCCATGATTATCTTAAACGAGTCATTCATGAAAATGAGAGAAAAGGTCTTGGAGTAGTCAATGCATTCACGTTAGGTTTAATTATTTTACTGCAAATATGCTTTATATTTTTTCACTTTGTCTAAAACATCACTCTTGCTTTTAAATATCCATTCACAACCAATCACTCTCTTTTGTTTAGGTAACGTGGCAAAATCTCATGCTAAATTGTCTTATATTAATTTATAATCTTTGTTCATAAGTTTAATCCAAAATTTAGATATTCTAATTTAGGATATATATACATAATAATCTTAAAACATTACAAATATGAGGTTAAAATTACATAATTTTTTAATTTTTTTAAAATAATTGAGTCAAATACGATCTTTTTATGAATACAATTTTCTAAAAGTAGATGTATGATTTTGAAAGTCTTTTATTTATTGTATATGTTATGGTGGCGACCAAAGTGTGTCACATCCCACATCGGTTAAACATGGGAGGGATCAGTGGTATATAAGTAAGAGCATATCTCAACTAGTATGAGGCCTTTTGGTAGTGGACCAAATGCAAAGCCGTGAGGGCCTTCGGGTGCCAAAGCGGACAATATCATACTATTGTTGAGATTGGTTGTGTTCTTACTTATATACGGAGGCGGAATATGCGGACCGGACCCCATATTCACAACACCCGTATTCCCAACACGTGGTATCAGAGCGCCAGGCCCAAACGGAACGCGATGGTGGTGATATTCTTGAAGGTCGAACATGAAGAAGTTAGACGCCATGCTCAAGATGATCTGCTCTAGAGATCCTGGTTCGGAGTGCCCGTGGCTCATCAAGCAGTGTGGCTTGATTGGAGTGGCATTAAGGAACAAGACAGTGCGGTCTAAGAGGAGGAGGAGAGCAGTAACATCCGTAGTGCCTCTATAGTCAGGTAGTCTTCCAACCTAATTAGAGTGGGCGGATGAAAGTCAATTGAGAGGAGGCTAAGATTATACTTTGTTCGAGAGGAGGATTTGTTATGGTGGCGACCAAAGTGTGTCACATCCCACATCGGTTAAAAATGGGAGGGATCAGTGGTATATAAGTAAGAGCATATCTCAACTAGTATGAGGCCTTTTGGTAGTGGACCAAATGCAAAGCCGTGAGGGCCTTCGGGTGCCAAAGCGGACAATATCATACTATTGTTGAGATTGGTTGTGTTCTTACTTATATACGGAGGCGGAATATGCGGACCGGACCCCATATTCACAACACCCGTATTCCCAACAGTATATAAAACCAAAAAGAACATCTTGAACAAAAAATAGATTTTTTTTTGTCTAGGCTAATATTATATTTTGGATTATAACAAATAAATTAATCATTCTCCTTAATATATATATATTTTCATTATGGAAAATCATAACATAAATATACGATGTTCCAAGATCATAATTCAGTTGGTTCATAAAGAAAAAAAATATGATACATTGAGTTGTTGGTCTATGATTAAAATTTTTAGAGAACAAAAATGCCAACATGGTATATACTCTTTAAAACATATTATATTAGCCTATAATTTCCTAATGATCGAAACATAATTTATTATGAGTCCTTATTAACTGGATCAACTATTTATTCTAGCTATGATATATTAAATTAACATATTATGATCTATACCAAACCTGAGTTTATATACTCTTCCACTTAGTTTATTATTTGTTTTAAAGATATATCAACTAAAAAGTGTTTAAAATATATTATTATATTAGAAGCTAAACTAAAAACATCTTATCATGTTATTAATGTATAACTAAATACTAAAATGGTTAATATTACTTAGTTACAATACAACATAGTCCATTAATAATCAAAGTATTGTCCATCACCTTAGATTCCCAAGGGTGTGCAACATCCAAATCGTCTGACCTTATAATGTCACATACCAACTCTCAAGTGGTACAATTAATTTGAATTTATGATCCATGAAAAACTGAATTACACAAAAATTAAGTGATATAAGACCAAAATTGAATATCAAAATACAATGGCGACAAAACTACACACAAAACTTAAAGTAATACAATATAAATCTTAAGGTAACTGACTCTTTTACATGGACTTATAGATGGGTAAATACATAAGGTAACTGACTCTTTTACATTCAAGTCCTCATCTATACATGGTAGTAACTCTGGTTCAAATACTTTTAACTATGATTTTACTTTTGTACGGATGTGTGTGATTTGTCTATATTTTAGAAATATTCCAACATGATTTTTAACTTTTTCCAGTATTCAAGATACCTAAAATATTTTTACTTAATGTTATTTTTGTTGGATATCATACTGGCACAATTAATATGTAGACCTGAAAGTAACAACGAAGTTTTATAGGCAAAATAGTCTTCTAGTCACTATATAATGGGTCTTTACATCAAGATTTTTTTTAAGTAGTTGATTTTAGTTTTTTTTTCTTTTTCAAATATAGATGGTGCTCATTATGTTTTCTGACACATCTAAGTATAATGTGAGTATATTTCTTAGTTTATTGATGCATAAAATAATGAGTGGAGTGAGGTAATATTTTAGTTCCTTAACACTTTGGTTCCAATTTACACTTCATTCTATTTATTTAATTTGATCATATTAAGATATGTTAATTATATCATGGGAATATTATGGAATAATATATTAAGAAATAATTATTTAATATTATAAATTTTAAATATTTAGTATTCTAGTTTTTATTTTTTTTCAAATTTGTTTATATATATGTATGTTATTTTCTATGATATAGAACATATCATTTCATTATCTCATTATACATGGTACAAGAGCATACAGTTTGAAAATAGCTTAGTCGTTGTGGCTTTATCTCAGTGTCCAAGTCATATTGTTTTTCCCATCTTGTAAACACCTAGCACATTATAAATGACCTATTTATGTTCATTTTTAATAGATACTTCAAATAACGCTCATAAAAATGCATCCTAAGTTTTGAAACCATGCTCACTATGTGTTGCGAAGATTTTCAAGTTTCAATAATTGATGTCGTACTAAGACTCTTTTGATTTTGGTTTATGGGTTAATATTTTTAAAAATAATATATAAAATGCTTAACAAATATTACCAAAAAAAACCATAATGAAAAAAAAATACATTTGTATGTAGTCTTTTGTGAAAATTTGTTAAACAATCACTCATAAGCAACAATCATCATAATCATACTTGTTATACATATGGCATAAAATAATTAAAACCATAACTCAATTGTCTTTATTATTTCTCGTATGAAAATGATTAATAGATATAATCAACATATACAAAAATACATAGGTAAACTATAGACTTTCCACAGTGAATTTGATGAGATGATGCATATTTTAGTTAATGTTACAAAACAAAAAATCAATGATAAAAAATTATGTATGGTTCTCACACTAGTATTCTTGTTTACTAAATGATGTATATGATGTTTGAGTCATTAATTTATAGTTATAAACCTTTAATAAATCCACTATATTCATTTATTTTATTTTATTAATATCTATAATGATTTATATAATAGATGATATATATATATATATATGAATAATAAGGTCAATGAAAATTAAAGTATACTCGTTGCAGAATTGTAGGTCGTGCAGAAGATAATTGCTAGATATTTCCTTATTATCCACCTGAAGTTTGTCACTTTTTCAAGATATGATCCATGTTTTAGAATATACTTAAGAATATGACACATACATACAAGTGAGTATAGTTCATTTCATAAAATTCAGAAGACTAGTCAGTCATTTTTCATTGACTCAACCAACTAAATTGGTAATCATATTGCATGTCTCTCTCAATTATAATCTAGTGCTGTCTCAATTAGTAAGCACACAAACATTACTTTCATACTATATTTCTATTTTAAAATTTGTGTTCTTTCATAAATTTTAAATCATATCTCTCACTAGTCACTTTTTATAATAACTTATTATCACCGCCCTCGAATACCCCATATCAAGTATGTAAATGAGAATTTATTTGATCTATTTCCTACAATCTAAGAATTAAGATACTCATATTTTATTCTTGCTACATCTTTGATTTTGGTCTCATCTTAGATTTTTTTAAAACACAAATGTATTTATTTTACTCGTGATATTAATCTCATTTATAGTTTTCTCTATTATTGCTCATTATCATTTGAATATATTTCTATTGTATTATATTTTTTATCCACTTAAAGTGCAGATCATGCTATGTATGATCCAAATTGGTGCCATGTTGTGTTTCATCATATATTTTTCTTACATTTCAGTTGTAGATATGATCCAATGTCTATTTTTATTTGTAACAAAATTATTGGATTTATATTTTCAAAATTGGTCTGATAATACTAATATGTGTATGAAAGCTCAAGTTTTTGAAAAAATATACAAGTATATATGGGGATAACTCCACTATTGAGTTCGGTATGGTGGCTAATCTGTCCTAGAATCACATGTTTTTTCTCTATAAAGTTATCATCACTTGCTTTTATATTAATTGATATCAAAAATATAATTTTATGGAAAATTACATAAAAATGTATATGTGTGACAAAATATTTGTTCATATAAAGTCAAATAACATGTCAAGTCTCCACAAGTTTAATCTAGAATTTTTAGTTATATTGTTTAAACCTCTAATATGATTAGTGGGGGTCTTAAATCAGGGAATAGTCCATCGACTATCCTGTTTTCTTGCATTTAGTCTCTCGACTTCAAAATCACCCGTCTAGGTCCCTCGACTTGGCAAAACCTGTAAATTAAGTCCATGACGCGTGGTCTCTTCTCAGATGTAGTCACATGTCACCACAATCAATTTAGGAACTATTATACAAATATTTATTCGAGTTTAAATCCCTTTTTACCCTTCAAATTTAATATCTTTTAAATATTTTTTTATCTTTTTTTTATCTTTTTTTTATCTTTTTTTTATTCTTTTAAAAATAAAGTACCTTAAATTTGTAATACTCTCTTTTCTTCTTTGTTTTCTTTCTCTTTTTTCTTCGTTGTTTTCTTTTTTCGTTTTATTTCCCTCTTTATCTCACTTATTGTTTTTAAGAAAACACAAAGATGACGCCATGAACTATCAATTAATGTTCAGAGTTCTTATCCTCTCATTTAATCACTCTATATTTGCTGCTTTTGCAGAAGATGACGCACTACTATATTGGGGATGGAATAAGGATGGACAAGTATGGTTTATAAATCTAATTTGTTTTCAACGATTATTGATTTTTCTTGTATCAATCGTCTATAACTCTTATGGTACATGTTTGATCACATCGAGAATATATTTGGATTAGAGAAAAAAAATAAAAAAATAAAAAAAATTATTTTCCATGGATGAATAGATATCCAACTTTTCGACCTCGTGCTCGAAATATAAAGCTACTCAAACATAGCTCAAGTTAATCTTGCATATGATGTCCAAACCAAATTTTAGTATGATTTTGGGGGTTTATTTATTATGCATTAAACACTTAAACTCGAATAGCTCAGACAGGGGTGTTTCCATTTTCTAAATTCATTAATGAGTTTTTTAATGGCTTATATCATTTATGCATATAAAATCTTTAGGATGCTGATACTAGTCTTTTATTAAACTCTTAAAAAATTGGTAGACATGGTGAACTCTTACAGTAGTTTATGTGGATACAACTATATGATCTTTTTATAGAGTTAAAATAATATTTTGTTTGAAGAAGAAAATATGGAATAATGTTTAGCTTTCTCTCCAAGAAAGTAATTCTTGAAGCTCAAGAAATCTACTCATTCCTGTTAAACTAGCATACTGCTTAATCAAGTCTTGAAGCTATCAACCAGTAGTAGATATACAACATTTTAAGACCATTTATCGATAAATAGAAGAGTTTCCTGCTCTTTGTCCATCCCGAAATCAAAACCCGTAAAACATTCCCAAAAATGGTGAGGCTCTCAATCAGCAAAAGTCTTATTCGCAAGCTGTTGTTCAGTCAAATCTAGACAAATCAATCAAAACTAAACCTACTTACACACATTACAAAGAAAGCCATATATACATATAATTTGAAGACCATGTAAATGATACTCTACTGCAAACAACTTCCTATACCTTAATAGGAAAGTTCACTAAGCGTCTGCCCAAGAAAACCATTCTTGACAAAATGTTTGAGGCAAGTAAGTTTAAGGTGATTTCTCCTACTCCAACTGGGACTTAAGACATCTGTTTCTTGAATTCTCTTTAAAAGATGACATAAGTAAAATATGGTCGAAAGGGGTATGGACTATGGGAGAATACTCCATGAGAGCTCTGAAATGGTTTTCTTCATTTAACGTAAAAAAAAAAAGAATGCCCAATAGTCCCCATATGGCTGAGACATTATATAATAAAGACATTATACACTCGATAGCTTCATCAATTGGTAACCCTCTCAAATTCTGGATACCTCCTAAGAATAAGTCCATGTATAATGCTTGTTATGCATGGGTCAGAACTGATATTTTGAAAAAACTTCAACATCAAGTGTGGTTAGGATTTGGAAGTAACAAAGGTGCATGGATCAATATTATCTACAATGACGTACCAAAATACTTTGACATTTGGTTTCATGTTGGCCATGACTCTTCATCTTGTAAAAAGAGCAGAGAGGAAACAGATAAAAGGATTAACAATGATAATAGAAGTGGAATGATTACAGTCCAAGAACCCTTCTTGCCAAAGAATAAACCTGATCAAAACACAATCAAAGAAGTAGAAACTTCCAACCTCAAATCTATCATAGTTAATTCTATAGACAAGAATGACAAAGAATCTGAACTGATAACTTGTGAAATAGTTACTGGAAATGAAGCCAACAAGACTAAAGAAAAGGTGGAAGATAATGAAGCTAGCTGTCAGAATGAAGATGGCATAATAGAAGCTATTAAATCTCTTGATGACAATATGGATTTTTCTCAGCTAGTCAAAGAATTTACCCCTCCAGTTATAAATACAACACTAAAAAAGGACAACACATGGAGTCTTCCACCGTCTCCCGCCCTAAAACTTAAGAAGGTGGATCCTAGAATTCAAAAACTTCTGGACCAAAAGTTGAAACAAACAAGGAAAAGAAAAAGGAAGAAAGCAGTAGTCATAAAATCTCTCCAGTTTAATGAGACACGAAGATCCTCATTCAGAAGCCCCAAATGATAAAGCTCTTAAGTTGGAATATACGTGGAGTAGGAAATAAATTTTTGTAAGAAAACTTAAATATATAGTCAAGAAATAAGGAATAAAAATAGTGTTTTTTACAGGAACCTATGATAAGTAGTGACCAGATTAATACACTCTCTGCTAAGCTTAATCTCTCGTATTCCTTTGTAAATACATCAAACAAAATATAGATGTTTTGGCATGAAGATTTGGATGTTACAATTATGTGGACAAACAAAACAAGGTGAAAGAGATTAAATAGAATATTATTCAACCTAGACTGGTCAAAGTATTTTACATAAACAAAAATAGTTCATCTAGCCCGTACATGCTCAGATCACACTCCTCTATGTAATAGAATAAACAAAAATAAAAGGAAGCAAAATAAGGATTTCAGATTCCTTAACATCTAGACTATGGATCATGACCCAAACGTTTGATTTTACTATATCATTTCATATATAAAATGGTTCAGTCATTTAAAGGTTTTCATGACTAGTCAGTAGCACCTCAGACTTCAAATAGTTCATCAAGTTATAAGATTTGTATGGCTAGTTATTAATGCTTTATACTCGAAGTAATTCCACAATCATATGGTTCGGTCATTTATCATTGGCTCGGTTGTGACAATAATTCACAGCTCAGATAATTAACTTGTTTAACCATTTTTTATTGCTTACCCAAACTTCAAAAGGACTAGCCTACCTCCATAAACATAGTAGGTTTATTTTTTAATATGAATTGTTAAAATATTCCAAATATGAACCTGATCGTAAAATCTTACTTACGCGATAACCAACTACCTCAAAATCCAAAAACATAAATGTTGATCATTCTTGTAATTTTTTTCTTTCGACAAAATAAAGTTTTTTTCCTCAAGATAAGTTTTGGCCGGCTAATGTTTTAACGAGTTAGGTATGAAAAAAATTGACCTCAAGCCTCCGGCAAGTTCAACTATATTGGTTTGGTAGTTTGGTTTTTTATACAACTCGATTCGGTAAAGACAACTTTTGTTACGCACCCAGCTCACACAACCTTAAGAAAAAGACGTTCAAGCATAAATCTCAATGGTTCGCCTCAACAACAACTATGCTAACAAAGAAACATTCGAAGTTATAATCCTCAGTGGATTTTTTTAAGACTAAAGAGATATTGATAAAATTCGTAATTGTAAGAGTTTAGCCTATTAGATCTGATCCTATTGAATAAGATTTTAGACAAAACTTAGTATAATAAAAGTTTAGATATAACTGTAAGTTTAGAATACTTTAGACCAAATTGTTGTCTAAAAAATATTTAGACGAAATCTAGATAAGTTGGAGATTAAGCATTATTACCTTCAATAAGATTCACAATGGCTATATATATATATATATATTAATTGAATCAAACGGCAGTTACTTTTTGTATAATTATTTTTTGGGTTTGGCTAAATTAGGGCCCTTGATGATAACCATACCCAAAAAATTTCAGCCGTCTTTTACCCTGCCGGTTGAGACCCTCTCAACCGGCGGGGAAGCTTACCCCGGTGGATGAAACAGCTTTTCCGCCGGATGAAAGGGTTTCAACCGGCGGTTGGGATGGGTTCAACCGCCGGGGTAAAGATAAAATTGTAAAAATTTAAAAACGCCATTTTTTTGGGGCTGGTTAACATTTTTTGGGCCCGAATTTAGCCGTACCCTTATTTTTTGTCTTAGCGCTTATTATTTTTTTTGCTAATAGGCAACTTATTCTTTTTTATTGTAAATTACTTATAAAATCTCGGCACATATTTCCTAAGTTGTGTCTTTCCTCAACTAGCTATAAATTCTCATTTCTCTCATTACTCCCTTCACCTCTTCCTATCATTTCATTACCTTCTGTTAGGGCCGTCAACGGTTCTCCGGAACCGAGTCGGACCGGAACCGAACCGATAAAGACCGGACCGAAAACCGGACTGAACCTTAACGGTCCGGTTCGCGGTTCCATTCTAAAAACCGAAAACCGATACGGAACCGAAACAAAAAACCGGTTAGGAACCGAATCGATATAACCGAAAAACCGATAGGACCGATAAGGTATCGAACCGATAAACCGATAGAACCGATACGGAATCGAACCGATGAAACCGATAAACCGGTAGAACCGATAAGAAATCGGACCAATAAAACCGTTAAAACCGATTATTTATTATTATTATATATTCTTTTATAAATGATAGTACAAAAATTAATAGTTAATTACCATTTTTTTAAGAAAATCAAATATCTACCTTATAAACTTTAGTTTTTATATAATTTATTTTAATAAAAAAAATAAAAATTAATTTTTAATTAGTTTTATTTTTTTTAAAGAACCGAACCGGATCTAACCGAAATCGGAACCGAACCGAATTGGACCGGATCGAACCGAAAACTTAGCGGTTCGGTCCGATTTTAAAAATTAAAACCAAAAGCTTAGCGATTCAGTCTGATCCGAACCGATAAATTTAACGATCCAATCCGATTTCTTCAGAATCCAGAACGAACCGAACTTATAACAGCCCTACCTTCTGCTACTCCTTCCAACACATCTAACCACCTTTGTCACTCGTGGATCAGGAGTTTGAACTTTGACACACATTTGTTAACTGTAGTACTTGCCATAATTTATTACTCTAACCAATATATTTCGAAATCATCCCAATATACAAATACATCACCTTAATATATATATATATATATATATATATATATATATATATATATATTTATTGATAATAAAACCAATTATCAATAATTAAAATCTTACAAAATATCTGTGAATTATATAATTGAGAATATATATTTATTAAAACCTCATTTTTAAGACATACAAAATATTGTAGCTTAAAACTAACAAATCATTTTGAAAAGATAAAAAACACTAATTAAACTGAAATAATTTGAAATTTGTTATTTTAAAGGTGAGTTATCACGAAGTACACCGATTGTGTTCCAAATAACCTATACAGTAGTTTTATTTTTCAACTAGTACTTCAAATAATGCAATTACAAAAAAAACCTTCCAAAATTCAATATTTCTTCCAAACTTAACGCATTCTCTTTTTGTTTTTCCAAAACTTTTCTCACAAATATTTAATATTTTTTCACAAAAATTAAACCTAGCCTAATAGACTAGAGATTGAGTATAATTGCATCATCAACCATAAACAACGGTTCGAAACCTCTCGAATTTTTGGTCGATTCATCTTTGACGAAGCTCTAATATTGTTTACAAAGAAGGTCAAAAATCCTGAGACTATTTGTTAAGAGTTTGCAAGATTATATGTTTGTTTAAGTATTTTTTCTTTCTCTAGCGTCTTATGTTTATAATTTCTTTGAGTTTTTTGGTTGCTAGGAAAATGACACACTTTCTATAGAATTATCTTTTTATGGATTATGAATCATTTTATGTAGTTTTCCTTGAACTTTGAGAGTTGTGTTGATCATTGTTTCATACTAATATCAATAATGTATTCTACATACGGTGTTATTTATATATAATGGAATTTTTTAATTCTATAAGTTATATTTGTTATAGTTTGCTACATTGGTTACATCCAAATATGATCAAGATGACATATTTCAGGTTGTGTTTTAGTTCTAAAATCAAAGTCGATATCCTCCTCATAATGGTATATTTTGATTTACTTTTGGATTTTTTGTTTTTTTGAATTCTAAGTAATTTAAAAATATTTGTTTTGTTATGATATATTGAGTTTAATTATTGTATATATGCTTTTATTAGCCAATTTGGATTCTTTGTTTGTTCTTTTTTGCTACTGATTGTTGCATGATCATATGTTTGGTTGGTGAGATAAGTAAAAAATGAACTTTAAGGAAAAATATAGTGTTATGGTTTTGATTTTTGTATGACCGTATTCAAATAAAGGTAACGGACCGAAATACTCATCAAATGGTCCAAGTAACAAGTTTTAATTAAACTTAGGTGCAGATTTTAGTGAGGGATGGATATTATAGTCTTCTGATTTGAAGAATTTTAGTTTTAACGAGCTAAGAACAGCTACTCGGAACTTCATACGGGATAGTGTTTTAGGCGAACAAGTTTTTAGTTCTTTTTTCAATGGTTGGATTGATGAGCGATCATTTACATCTACCAAACTTGATATTGGTTTAATTATTATTGTTAAGAAACTTAATCAAGATGGGTTTCAATGTCACCTTAATGGTTGGTTGGTATTTTTTCCCATTCTATATTGGAAAATGTTGGCCTCGTTACTAAATTTAGCTTATTATAAAAAAATAAAGTTATCTTATTTACCAATTAAAACTCCTCTGTCTTGAACAAAAATTTGCAGCATTTGCACTTAAAGAAATTGAAGCATTTACCTGTTAAGGTATATGATCTTGTGCATAATGTAGGTTTTGTTTGTGGTAATTTTTTAGAATGCATACATATATAAATTACATAGGTTACTATGATTTGTTACTATTTTGAGAATGAATAATGACTTTTTATATATGAGTTTATGTTAAGCGAAGCTTGGAAAATAATTTATTAAAAAAGATGAATTCTACATAATTGGTTTTGTTTAACCTCTTTTAAATCCAATAGGACTTAATTTGAAATACTTGATTTGTTTATGAGGTGCTTATTTTCAACCCCTTACTTGGAATCTTTGTATCAAACTAGTCTACACATTGAACAAGTACAAGTCACTTAAAGGCCTCTAACATATTGCTTGACTCGGGATACAATATAATTTTAAAGTAAATGATGTATTAGATAATATTTCTACTTACTTATTTTAATATTTCTAAATAAAACTACAAATTACAGGTTATGTCATTATAATTTTCGTTAATAATCACAATTATGTCGTCATTCTACTTTATGAACTATGGAGCCTCGAGTGAAGCATATAAAGCTATGTGTTTGTTTCTTTTTATACTATTTCGTATATGTAAGGTAATTGCACTGTATACACAATGATGAATAATTTTATTTTGTTGAATAGTTTATGATAGTTGATATTTATTAACTCTTATGTTTTCTCTATTGAATATTAGAATATATATATTAATAAACTTTTATTTATATAGTTTAAGCATGATCATAAATTTGTTATTGAAAATAGATTTTTATTATACAAAATAATAGCTATACAATAGAAACTCGATAAATTAATACTCGATTATTTAATAAACTCTCTAAAATAATATTTTTGGCTGGTCCCCACTCGAGGATATGATGCTAAATTAATAATTCGCTAAAATTATAAGATAATACATTTTTTTATAATTTCTTTAGACCTCATATAAAATATAAATTAATAATTCCTTATATATAGCATATTACATGAATGATTTATGAAGGTTTCTTGAAAAATGACTCAATTGTGTTTGGTTTTTTGTTGAAATCAATTTCCCCTTGAATCTCGTCTCTAATTTTCCTTAGTATGGTAAAAACTTCTGTTGTTGCTTTTCTCATAGCTCAACAAGAAATTATTTAATGTGATTGCCGCTTTAATAGCTTCGTTTCGCGAAGGGGTATCTATTGTGTAACTTTCACCATCTTCTTTATCGATATCATCTTTATTAATTCCAATAACGCTCTAATTTTCTTCTAGGTGATTCAGAACATCTTCGACATCCATTGCATTGCGATAACCCAACTCTTTGATCAAATTCTGAAGTTCTTGAGTGCTTTCACCACCTTGAAAGGTGTTTGTAAACTAAGTATTTTACTATAAATTAATAAAATATTAATTATTAATTATTAATTTCTCAATTAATTAATAACTCTTTTAATTAATAAATTTTGGTGGTCCCAAATGTATTATTTTATAGAGTTTCTACTGTCAATAATTATATTTGAAATAACATTATTATATTAAGAATAACAATATTAGCATTGTTAAACTATTTTGAGTAAAATGTATTAGCATTGTTAAATTGTCATGCGTAAATCATGATAGTTTAACAATACTAATACTATTATTAATAATATAATATTGTTTACCATTATGTTATTCCCGATATAAACTTTTTAATATAATATTTTTTACCATTATGTTATTCCAGATATAAACTTGTTAATATAATATTAACTAGTTTATGAACAACGAATAATAAAATACATTTATGATTATATATAAAACAATAATCTCAAACATTCATCATGATAATTACTCCATAAAATACATAAATTACTCCATAAAAATGTTAAAGGGAAATAAAACATGATAATTACTCCATAAAAATGTTAAAGGGAAATAAAACATACAAAATTATAAACTATTAAGAACATTATGAGCATTCTATTCCCAAAAAGTTTATACTCTCTGCATATTATTATACCTACGAGAATGAATGAAAAACACGTTGAAACACAATGAAAATTTGTTAACCGATGACGATTTTAAGAATAGTGGAAGCGTAATAAGTGGCATGAAATGCACTTATTACATGTATCATATGTTGCTACTCCAACTACCTCGTAAGTTCTCTTAGAAACAAGTAACATATTACCATCAATTTTCACAACTACTACCATAATATCAACTGATCGAACTCAACCGTCAAAGCACCTTTGAAAATGGAAACTCAAAGTTAGAACCGCATTTATCAAACCCCCAAACTTAAACTATTGCTTATCCTCAAGCAATGTAAAACAGGTTTAACAATTGATGCATGAATGCAATGATCCCGAACGAGTAACCGTAACTAATTCAGCATAAATGCCTCAAGAATGTAATGACCTCGGAATGCGAAATAACTAGGTACTCAAATACTAGCAATACAAGCGTAGAAGCGTGCGTGTGTGCTCAAACTCAATCGACATGTTTTTAGTACAAGTTAATGGGCCTTACTCGTTCTTATCATAATAACCACAAGTTTAGAAACGAAATACAACTTAGATTCTTCATAGTCAAGATGCACATTCATATTTCCCCGGGATTGTCAAAGATTTATTATGCTTTAATCCATATACAGACATACAAAGGCTTATTTGACCATGCAATGGACGAGGTCCCCAAAAGACTTATACAATGGTGCCCATGTAGCGAGCTTTAGGTTAGCGGATCTTAGACCGGAAAAGTCTTAGGTCGCTAGGCACAAAGTCCCCTAGAAGTTAATAACTCAAGTACCAAAGAGTTCATCCTAGCCAAATTTGTCTTTTATTTTTTCATCTTTTCTTTTCTTTTTCTTTCTCTTTTTTTAGGTAATCGATTGGGAATGAGTGTGTTTCGCTCCATCTCATTCCACCCTATACTACTTATAATATGCAGCCCCAGCGAGAGGACGCACGTCAACGAGCGGCTACTAGCCTTTGACGCCTAACTGAATAATACGCATATTTATCTTTTAACTCCCCCAAGCTTGTATTTTTGTAATCCATAAGCTAATAAAGGATTAAGGTATGATTCTGAACCTAAGAAAGGATTATGTATAACAATACTCAAGTGTGTCCTTAACTAGCATAAAAACAATCGATGAGTCTACGTGTATTAATTGTGCTTCTACATCAAGCAAGCTAACTTAGAAGCAACCTAATAGATTTTATTCCTACTGTCATTCCAAACAATTTTCATCATTGGCTACTTAAGTAGAAACAACAACTCAAGGGATCAAAGATGCAAAATGCATGAACAAAAAGGTATGCTAATAGATTAACTCGATCCTAAACACATTCTATAAGCATGACTAACATGAAGATGCACTGTCTATCATGAATAACTACTATGGTGAATGCAACTACAAGAAATTAAAATATACAAGAAGCGCTGCCCTACTCGTCCAGCTTTCTTGATCATTATTTCCTAGTGGGTTTCCTCCCACGAAGCGCTTATTTAACGTCGATAGCTCGAAGATACCACTCGGAATCATGTATTGTCAAGGCTGATGATGAATGCCTCACGGTTCACCACATCGCCATAGTAATGCTTGAGTCGTTGACCATTGACTTTGAATGCTTTGTTTGGTGATTCCTCATATATTTCAACTGCTCCATGTGGGTATACTGTCTTGACTTTAAAAGGTCCAGACCATCTTGATTTGAGCTTCCCAGGGAAAATCTTTCGACGAGAGTTGAAAAGAAGAACCATTTGACTCGGCTCAAAAGCTTTATGTAAAAGCTTCCTATCATACCATTTCTTGACTTTTTTCTTTATACATCTTCTGATATCTGTTATGGTTCAACCAATGGTTGATTTGAACTTCCTCAGAACTCTCAATAGATTTTCTTTCTCACTACCTGAAGGTTAGATGCAATAATAAAGTTTAGGAGCTTCTTCTAGAGAAGGTTTAAGCCTTTCCTGAGAATCCTTAAGATCACCCAATCCGAGCGACTCATGTGGAATATTGAGCTTTTTTTGATACAGAGATGCCTGTAGTAGTTGAACACATTTAGATATTTCTTCATCTTCGAAGTTAGATTCACCATGTAGAACTCTTCCTAGAACATCTGAACTCGCAAACTGATACAACTCATTATTGTGCAGAGAATCGACCATATCCAACCTGAAACATTCCTCATCCTCTGTTGGAGATTCCATGGCCTTGAAAACGTTGAAAGTGACCTTCTGATCTTGCACTCTCATAGTGACCTTCCCTTTTTGGACATCAATCAAAATTTTGTCCATAGCCAAGAATGGCCTTCCCATGATTATGGGGATGTTTTTATCCTCTTCGAAATCCAAGATAACGAAGTCAGCCGGAAAGATGAGCTTATCTACCTTTACTAAGACTTCTTCAACAATACCACGAGGATATATGATAGAACGATCAGCCAATTGTAAAAAGATGTTAGTCAGTTTTGGCTCATGTAGCCCAAGTTTGTCAAACACAGATAGGGGCATCAGATTGATGCTCGCTCCCAAGTCACATAAACATTTGTTGAAATATAAATTGTCGATCGAACAAAGAATGGTGAAGTTCCTGGATCTTTAATCTTGGGAAGTAATTTTTGTTGTAAGATCGCACTACATTCCTCAGTGAGCGCCATTGTCTCAAAATTATCAAGCTTTAGCTTTTTCGAAAGAATTCCCTTCATGAACTTGGCATAACTAGGCATTTTCTCTAATGCTTCAGCAAAGGGTATGTTGATGTGTAGGTTCTTAAATACCTCCAGAAATCTCCCAAACTGAGTATTTAGCTTATGTTTTTGCAACCTTTGCGGAAAAGGTAGAGGAGGGTAGATCGTAGGCTCAACAACTGACTGATTTGGCTTTTTAGGCGGCTGATCTTGATCAGAGTTAACCTCAGATGAAGGCTGATTTAGAGAAGATTCAGCCTCTTATTCAACTGTGGGGTTCTCGACAACCTTTCCTGATCTCAATGTGATAGCTTGGCATTTGCTCCTTGTCGTCCCGTTTACCTGGATTATGTTCCGTGTCGCTAGGAAAAACTCCCTGAGGTCTAACGATCATGTTACTGGCCATCTTCCCAATCTGATTTTCCAAGGTCTTGTGAGATAACATCATACTTTTAATCATTAACTTCATCTCTTTGAATTCAGAGTCTCTCACATAATGTTGAGAAGGGCCAGGATACTGATTCTGAGGTTGTCTTGGGGCATACTGTTGAGATTGATGTTGCTGACCTTGTTGCTGAAATCCAGGAGAAGCGTATGGCTTAGCACCATAATGTTGATTACCTTGTTGATTATTGCTCCAACTGAAGTTCGGATGATTTCTGTTCCTTGGTTGATAGGTATCTGCGATTGGTTGTTGATTCTGCCTCTGAAAGTTACTCACAAATTGCACTAACTCAGTAGAGATAGGGCATTGTTGAGTGTCATGCTCTCCATCACAAATTTCGCACACACTAGCTACCTGATGTACCCCTAGTTTAGTCAAAGAATCCACCTTCATGTTTAGAGCTTCAAGCTGAGCTGCTAAAGCAGTGGCAGTGTCTACGTTAAGAATACCAACTACTTTATGTTGTGACAGTCTCTGCGAAGGGTTATGGAATTCATTAGCAGCCATCATCTCAATGAGCTCGTGAGCCTCCTCATAGTTCTTCGTTAATAAGACTCCCCCGGATGCAGCATCGACCATGGGCCTTGTTTGCGCACTCAAACCATTGTAGAAGCAATTTATTACTAACCAATTTGGCTTCCCATGATGAGGACATTTTCTGAGCATCTCCTTGTAACGCTCCCAAGATTCACTTAAATGTTTCACCATGTGACTGAGAAAACTGAGTAATAGCATTCCTTATGGCGGCTATTCTCGTCATAGGAAAGAATTTTGAGAGAAATTTCTGCACTAATATATCCCAAGTAGTGATAGAGCCTGCCGGTAAAGAGTGTAACCAGCTCTTAGCTTTGTCCCTCAGAGAAAATGGGAAGAGTCTCAGTGTTATGGCCTCATCTGAAACACTGTTGAACTTGAAAGTATCACAGATTTCAAGGAAGGTCATAATGTGCATATTAGGATCCTCAGATAAAGCTCCCCCGAACTGACAAGAATTCTGCATCATCTGAATAGTGTCGGGTTTAATCTCAAAATTATTCGCAGCAATATTGGGTCTGACAATGCTAGAATGAATATCCATTATATTTGGTTGAGAGTACTCCATGAGTGCTTTTGGAGCTGGATCTCCCATTGTAGAATTAGTATCAGAATCTGAGACTAGTAACTCTATTCCTTGGCTTGTTTCAAGCTCCTTTTGTACTAGTGCTCTAGTTTAAGACCGTGTTTGTATACACACTCAAGTACCTGAAGTACAAGAAAACACACGAAAATCAAGTAATCTAATCAAGTCGGTAGTTTTATAACGACCCATGCTGATAAGCAATAAAATTGTCAAATAACACCGAGTCCCTGGCAACGGCGCCAAAAACTTGTTAGTCATTTTCTCACGCAAGTTTACGTGGTCAATTAATAGCAAGTAATAAGTAAGTTCGATCCCACGAAGACCAAGTGTATTTGACAAGAATTCACTTATGCAACAATGTATGATTATTAAACTAATGCTTGAATGAGTAATAAAGTTTGGGTGAATGATTATAACTAAGCAAATTAACTAACGAAATTAACTAACGAGTTTACTTATGCGAGAGAAAACATGGAACCCTAACTTCATTATTTATTTTACTCAGAGTATTAAGATACATAACTAATATGTGTGATAACAACGATTACTAATCAGATAACACGAAATCAGTATACGCTACTTCTCAGTACACGTAAACCAAACCTATTAAACAGCCACAAAAGAGATAGCAGCTAAGCACACACCGCTTGCATGACAATCCAATATGTCTATACGAATTGAGGTACAATTGGTTTTATGCACAAGTTATCTATTTCGATTACATAGGGTAATATGATATGGTTAGTGACATATTACGAATCATGGACAATCACAATACGAATCATTCAAGAACCTATGCTAGCATGGCAAGTTCTAAACCTTTAAATCCACTTTCGCATTCATTAAAAATTAAGAAACTAGATGTTTGCGACGCATCTAACGAAAAGCACAACCATACAAGGTAACCGATAAACGTATCTCACAAATCAATCAAGCAATCAAACCGTAAGTATTATTCGAACAAATCCGCTAGAGTTCCATGACAACGATTAGTTCATAATCGAACGAATCATCATCATGGGCTCAAAAGTTAACATAGCTTTAAGACAAATGTAAATAAACAAATAAGCGTTTAGAGAACGTCAAACCGAACAATAACCACCAAGTATCGCCTGACAGAAACAATCCATAAACTACCGATCGAGAAACAAAAAAGGTAGTCGTCCCCTGTTTTGAGCAATACATAAACTACCGATCGAAAACACCGTAGCCGTTACCTCAACTGTCGGTCGAAAACCACCGTAGTTGTCACCTGCTGCCTCTCGAAAACCACGGAAGCAACTGCCTACCTCATGCCATTTGTTTGGAAGTTACCGATCGGAAACCCAAAGTCATCGTCCTGCTCCTTCTCTCTTTCTTCTGTCGTTTTGTATTTTGCTGAATACCCTAGTAGTCAATTTCCTTTTTCTCCTTTTTTCTCTCGTTTTGTATTCTGCAGGTTAAAAACCAAAAAAGGTAGCCAATGGCGTTGTTTCTTCCTTCTTGGGTATTCTGTCGTTCTCTCTCTTTATATCTTCTGCACAAAACCCTAAGGAAGCCTATTTCCTTTTTTCTTCCTTTTTTCCTTTCTTTTATCTTTTTGTTTTCCCTTTTTGTTTCTTCTGATTCATGCAGCCCAATGAAGCCCATTTGTACGACTTTGGAACAACATATCCAAAACTTATTCAAAACTTTCCCTCAAGTACATTAAATTTTCAGTTTCTTCAATTTCAACCCCAAATTTATTAATATTATCATAGTTTACCCGCGGCACAACTCCAACCCTTTACTATAAATTTTCTTTGGAACAGAAGGCCTAGTGGTGCAGGTAAAGGAAACACTATCTTCCTGCGATGCCAAATAAAATGAAATATTAAAATCATTGGATCGTAATCGAAATAATAAACAATTCTTATGGAAATCTCTCATGACTACTGCCACTTATATGCATACCTTTACACTAAAATAAAATGAAGATTACGAACATAAACAATAGTCAATCTAGCCATAAAAATGTTAAAGGGAAATAAAAAATAAAAAATTATAAACTATTAAGAACATTATGAGCATTCCATTCTTAAAAAGTTTATACTGTCTGCATATTGTTATACCTACGAGAATGAATGAAAAACACGTTGAAACACAATGAAAACTTGTTAACCGATGACGATTTTAAGAATAGTGGAATCGTAATAAGTGGCATGAGATGCACTTATTACATGTATCATATGTTGCTACTACAACTACCTCGTAAGTTCTCTTAGAAACAAGCAACGTATTACCATCAATATTCACAATTACTACCATAGTATCAACTGATCGAACTCAACCGTCAAAACACCTTTGAAAATGGAAACTCAAAGTTAGAACCACAATGCAACATTGCTTAAACACAAAGGAAAAATTAAATGCATTCAATAAACACCTAAGGCCAAAAAACGTATGCATACTTCAATCAATTGAGAGATAAAAAAACCCAAAAACAAAATTTACTAAGGAAATAATAATTGTTAAAAATGTATAAAAAAGTGTAACTATATAGAAGCTCTAATTAATCATAAAAGTAAAAAATATTCAATCATCGAATTAAAAATTCCAAATTACAAAATGAAAATAAAAATCTAGACAATAAAATTAAAATAAACTGACAAAACACCAAAAAAATATGGGAAAACAAAAATATGCTTAAATATAAATAATTATCAATGTGAATGAGGTTTAAAACAATAATTAAAAACTATTTAAAAAAATCAAAATAAATAAACATCTAAAATATTTGTTAGAAATGGTGAACTACCCATAAATACCTAGTCAAGATTCTCATTACCACCTATTACCTAAAATTGGCAAAGTACCAGTAGGTACGTGGACCATTATGAAAACCAACAAATAACTTTCTTCTTATCTTTGAACAAAATCTTTTATTTTCTATTTTTTATTTTATATTTGTTTTAAAGTCTGTATCTTTCAAACCGTAGTTCAGAAAAAAAAAACTAAAAGTAGTATCGGTTTTGTTTTTTTAAGACAAATAAAACTACATCCATTGATGATATTTTTTTATTTTTCTTTCGCGAGAAAACATGCCAGACCAAGCATATAACTATGTTGGGGAATACATAAAAAATATGAGATGAGGCATAATTAATCACGCAAGACTAGGTATAATAAATCATGCGAGACCAGGTATTATTAAACAATGTGAAATCAAACATAATAAAGTTGAGAGACCAAGAATTATTAAATCATACGAAACCATGCATGTTAAAATTGAGAGACCATGCATTATTAAATCATGTGAGATCGAGCATAATAAAATTGCAAAACCGAACCTTACTAAATCATGCGAGACCATACATGATAAACTTGAGAGACCAGAATTATTAAAACATGTGAAACCAGGCATGATAAAGTTGAGAGACCATACATTATAAAAACTTGCGAGACCAAGCATGATAAAGTTGAGAGACCAAGCATTATTAAATTACGTCAGACCATACATGATGAGATTGGACTGATACGGTCATTATTATCAACCTAACTCCATTGGGCGAGATGTGACTTAGTAAATAATAAACTTAGTGGAAAGCCAAGGGCAAACTGAGGTCAGTGACAAAGGACCAAGGTCAACGACAAAGAAATTAGGCCAAACTGAGGTCATCGACAAAGAACTGAGGCCAAACCGAGGGATATTTACTTCATAACAAGATAGCCCAAAAACTGTCGAGCATGATTACCACTAGAAACCGCGTTAAGGCCTAAACGAGGGACATCAAGGTAATTTTATGAAAAGAAATTGAGCGGAAGTCATATGAAATGGTCATCAAAACCTGATTGAGGCCTGGCTAATACAGAAAACCAAGTAGATGCTCTATTGAGCTGAGGCCACACAAGAATCTCACTGATCATAGGCTTTATCGAGCAGAGATCATGCCCTAATAGTAACAGGCAAAGCAAGGCCTACCAAGGAATTACACTCATTTACTGATACCTTGAAGATCTAGCCATCAACAACAGCTAATGAAGATCTCATAAAGAAGGTCAACACTAATTAAAAGAACTGTTGACTAATCGATCTAAAAAACGCACCATAACCAGAATTATGACCGCAATTATAGGACCATTACCATAAATTTGGATCAACGATCATAATTAGTGGAATTATGTAAGTAGTAAGAAAATAACTTCGAATCGTAAATAGTATAAATATGATAAGGATTCTAGAAAAATGTATATTTTCTTCTCGAATCAATAAATTTATTACTCGGCAAATATTTATTAGATTGTCCCTTAACAACTTTGGCATTTTCGGTGGGAACTTCTAGAGAAAATCACACACAAACTTTTTCACGAACAAATGGTAGTAACAAGATCCAGGATTAAAAATAAAAATTCTGAGAGAAACGTTGCAATTATAAACCAAGCACCATTACGATACCGAATCGTCTGATTGAATCCAATTGCGCTTACTTGTGTAATACCCTAAGAAAACCAAAATTTGGAAATAGTGGAAATACCAATTAAACCCTCCCCATTCCGACCAACCCTGAAATTTCTCACTTTATAAACGATAAATTTTTTGGAATCTAATCTGGTCGGCAAAAGATAAGGGCATGTTGAGAATGTAATAATTGTTTGTAATAAAAAGGAGATAATATAAAAGAGAAAGGAATTATCTTGTATATAAAGATTATATTGGTACAATTAGAGGGAATAAAGGTAAAGATATGATAAAGTGGGGCACCCATGTGGGTGCGGGCCCACACCAAATACTATATAAAGTAAGATTTCCTTTATGAAGGATGGTAAACATTTATTATTAACAATTATTATTTACCAATTTCTCTCTCTATGATCTCGTGTTTCTCTTTCTACACACTGTTACGATCTTATCTAGTAGTTAGATCATGGCCCGAATATTTGTGGAACTATTAGTGGCTCCGTCTGTGGGATACAGAAGTGATACTCGGTGACATGTTCTCCTAAATTACAAATTAAAGAGAGATGAACACAAATACTAGAGAGGGTAGAACGATGGGCTTAAATGTCGGTGGAATTGTCTCTTATTTCGAGGATCGTCGACTAGAAGGACAACAATTTAAAGAGAAACACCACGGCTACGATCAATATGGACAAGGGTGAAGTAAACGATCGAAAGTTAAGCTCGATATCGTTGAGAAAGAAGCGACTTTAGCTGACAAAAGAAATAGGATGGGAGTTCATAGATAACGATTTCTTGAAAACGACAAATAAGAAAATCACAGTCATGGTCAAGAAGAAAAAGACCGTGGTTAAGGTTGAACCCGGCTGCGAAGAAAAAATAATGAATTGATAAAGAATGATATGAAGGTAGAGCATCGGCATACGCAAGATCATAGTGATTCTTCCTATTATGATTCGGATAAATCCACATACTCAGACCGTGAATACCTTAAAGATATGATGGGATGAAGGACCCGGAGATTCATTTGGATTTGTTAAAAAAATATGTTAAATTTCGATAACGATGACAAATTTCTTTGGCTTGCATTCTCGCAAACTTCCAAAAACCGCGCCTTGAAATGGTATAATTAATTATCACGATGTTGCATAAAACGTTTTGATATGTTGTGGGTGATGTTTAGACGGTAGTTCGTGGGGAGTAAATTTTTTGGAGCAAATGGCGATACGATTGTCAACTTTAGATAGAAGGTCAGAGAAAGCATGAGAGACTACACTTGACGCTTTGTGGATGCCAAAACAGATTTAGAACATTGTGAAGAAAGTTTTTTTTTGATGGGTTTTAAATTGGGTCTTTTGTATGGTCCTATGAAGGAGGTTATAACGAAGAAACAAGATTTTACTTTTTTGGCTTTGCTAGCTCAGGTCGAAAAGTGAATTTTGATTGAGGAAACCCAAGCGTCTGAGTGGCGGTTCAGTAGCAGCAAAGTGCATAAGCAGCCATCATGCTTTAATGTTGGTATCTGACCCATATCATCAACCATAAACAACGGTTCGAAACCTCTCGAATTTTTGGTCGATTCATCTTTGACGAAGCTCTAATATTGTTTACAAAGAAGGTCAAAAATCCTGAGACTATTTGTTAAGAGTTTGCAAGATTATATGTTTGTTTAAGTATTTTTTCTTTCTCTAGCGTCTTATGTTTATAATTTCTTTGAGTTTTTTGGTTGCTAGGAAAATGACACACTTTCTATAGAATTATCTTTTTTATGGATTATGAATCATTTTATGTAGTTTTCCTTGAACTTTGAGAGTTGTGTTGATCAGTGTTTCATACTAATATCAATAATGTATTCTACATACGGTGTTATTTATATATAATGGAATTTTTTAATTCTATAAGTTATATTTGTTATAGTTTGCTACATTGGTTACATCCAAATATGATCAAGATGACATATTTCAGGTTGTGTTTTAGTTCTAAAATCAAAGTCGATATCCTCCGCATAATGGTATATTTTGATTTACTTTTGGATTTTTTGTTTTTTTGAATTCTAAGTAATTTAAAAATATTTGTTTTGTTATGATATATTGAGTTTAATTATTGTATATATGCTTTTATTAGCCAATTTGGATTCTTTGTTTGTTCTTTTTTGCTACTGATTGTTGCATGATCATATGTTTGGTTGGTGAGATAAGTAAAAAATGAACTTTAAGGAAAAATATAGTGTTATGGTTTTGATTTTTGTATGACCGTATTCAAATAAAGGTAACGGACCGAAATACTCATCAAATGGTCCAAGTAACAAGTTTTAATTAAACTTAGGTGCAGATTTTAGTGAGGGATGGATATTATAGTCTTCTGATTTGAAGAATTTTAGTTTTAACGAGCTAAGAACAGCTACTCGGAACTTCATACCGGATAGTGTTTTAGGCGAACAAGTTTTTAGTTCTTTTTTCAATGGTTGGATTGATGAGCGATCATTTACATCTACCAAACTTGATATTGGTTTAATTATTATTGTTAAGAAACTTAATCAAGATGGGTTTCAATGTCACCTTAATGGTTGGTTGGTATTTTTTCCCATTCTATATTGGAAAATGTTGGCCTCGTTACTAAATTTAGCTTATTATAAAAAAATAAAGTTATCTTATTTACCAATTAAAACTCCTCTGTCTTAAACAAAAATTTGCAGCATTTGCACTTAAAGAAATTGAAGCATTTACCTGTTAAGGTATATGATCTTGTGCATAATGTAGGTTTTGTTTGTGGTAATTTTTTAGAATGCATACATATATAAATTACATAGGTTACTATGATTTGTTACTATTTTGAGAATGAATAATGACTTTTTATATATGAGTTTATGTTAAGCGAAGCTTGGAAAATAATTTATTAAAAAAGATGAATTCTACATAATTGGTTTTGTTTAACCTCTTTTAAATCCAATAGGACTTAATTTGAAATACTTGATTTGTTTATGAGGTGCTTATTTTCAACCCCTTACTTGGAATCTTTGTATCAAACTAGTCTACACATTGAACAAGTACAAGTCACTTAAAGGCCTCTAACATATTGCTTGACTCGGGATACAATATAATTTTAAAGTAAATGATGTATTAGATAATATTTCTACTTACTTATTTTAATATTTCTAAATAAAACTACAAATTACAGGTTATGTCATTATAATTTTCGTTAATAATCACAATTATGTCGTCATTCTACTTTATGAACTATGGAGCCTCGAGTGAAGCATATAAAGCTATGTGTTTGTTTCTTTTTATACTATTTCGTATATGTAAGGTAATTGCACTGTATACACAATGATGAATAATTTTATTTTGTTGAATAGTTTATGATAGTTGATATTTATTAACTCTTATGTTTTCTCTATTGAATATTAGAATATATATATTAATAAACTTTTATTTATATAGTTTAAGCATGATCATAAATTTGTTATTGAAAATAGATTTTTATTATACAAAATAATAGCTATACAATAGAAACTCGATAAATTAATACTCGATTATTTAATAAACTCTCTAAAATAATATTTTTGGCTGGTCCCCACTCGAGGATATGATGCTAAATTAATAATTCGCTAAAATTATAAGATAATACATTTTTTTATAATTTCTTTAGACCTCATATAAAATATAAATTAATAATTCCTTATATATAGCATATTACATGAATGATTTATGAAGGTTTCTTGAAAAATGACTCAATTGTGTTTGGTTTTTTGTTGAAATCAATTTCCCCTTGAATCTCGTCTCTAATTTTCCTTAGTATGGTAAAAACTTCTGTTGTTGCTTTTCTCATAGCTCAACAAGAAATTATTTAATGTGATTGCCGCTTTAATAGCTTCGTTTCGCGAAGGGGTATCTATTGTGTAACTTTCACCATCTTCTTTATCGATATCATCTTTATTAATTCCAATAACGCTCTAATTTTCTTCTAGGTGATTCAGAACATCTTCGACATCCATTGCATTGCGATAACCCAACTCTTTGATCAAATTCTGAAGTTCTTGAGTGCTTTCACCACCTTGAAAGGTGTTTGTAAACTAAGTATTTTACTATAAATTAATAAAATATTAATTATTAATTATTAATTTCTCAATTAATTAATAACTCTTTTAATTAATAAATTTTGGTGGTCCCAAATGTATTATTTTATAGAGTTTCTACTGTCAATAATTATATTTGAAATAACATTATTATATTAAGAATAACAATATTAGCATTGTTAAACTATTTTGAGTAAAATGTATTAGCATTGTTAAATTGTCATGCGTAAATCATGATAGTTTAACAATACTAATACTATTATTACTAATATAATATTGTTTACCATTATGTTATTCCCGATATAAACTTTTTAATATAATATTTTTTACCATTATGTTATTCCAGATATAAACTTGTTAATATAATATTAACTAGTTTATGAACAACGAATAATAAAATAAATTTATGATTATATATAAAACAATAATCTCAAACATTCATCATGATAATTACTCCATAAAATACATAAATTACTCCATAAAAATGTTAAAGGGAAATAAAACATGATAATTACTCCATAAAAATGTTAAAGGGAAATAAAACATACAAAATTATAAACTATTAAGAACATTATGAGCATTCTATTCCCAAAAAGTTTATACTCTCTGCATATTATTATACCTACGAGAATGAATGAAAAACACGTTGAAACACAATGAAAATTTGTTAACCGATGACGATTTTAAGAATAGTGGAAGCGTAATAAGTGGCATGAAATGCACTTATTACATGTATCATATGTTGCTACTCCAACTACCTCGTAAGTTCTCTTA
The DNA here is from genome assembly GCA_036936605.1 of Limnanthes douglasii subsp. nivea. NCBI lineage: Eukaryota > Viridiplantae > Streptophyta > Magnoliopsida > Brassicales > Limnanthaceae > Limnanthes > Limnanthes douglasii. Next base: position 112,687,735 of record JAUPFV010000005.1, on the reverse strand, counting down.
GAAACAAGTAACATATTACCATCAATTTTCACAACTACTACCATAATATCAACTGATCGAACTCAACCGTCAAAGCACCTTTGAAAATGGAAACTCAAAGTTAGAACCGCATTTATCAAACCCCCAAACTTAAACTGTTGCTTATCCTCAAGCAATGTAAAACAGGTTTAACAATTGATGCATGAATGCAATGATCCCGAACGAGTAACCGTAACTAATTCAGCATAAATGCCTCAAGAATGTAATGACCTCGGAATGCGAAATAACTAGGTACTCAAATACTAGCAATACAAGCGTAGAAGCGTGCGTGTGTGCTCAAACTCAATCGACATGTTTTTAGTACAAGTTAATGGGCCTTACTCGTTCTTATCATAATAACCACAAGTTTAGAAACGAAATACAACTTAGATTCTTCATAGTCAAGATGCACATTCATATTTCCCCGGGATTGTCAAAGATTTATTATGCTTTAATCCATATACAGACATACAAAGGCTTATTTGACCATGCAATGGACGAGGTCCCCAAAATACTTATACAATGGTGCCCATGTAGCGAGCTTTAGGTTAGCGGATCTTAGACCGGAAAAGTCTTAGGTCGCTAGGCACAAAGTCCCCTAGAAGTTAATAACTCAAGTACCAAAGAGTTCATCCTAGCCAAATTTTCCTTTTATTTTTTCATCTTTTCTTTTCTTTTTCTTTCTCTTTTTTTAGGTAATCGATTGGGAATGAGTGTGTTTCACTCCATCTCATTCCACCCTATACTACTTATAATATGCAGCCCCAGCGAGAGGACGCACGTCAACGAGCGGCTACTAGCCTTTGACGCCTAACTGAATAATACGCATATTTATCTTTTAACTCCCCCAAGCTTGTATTTTTGTAATCCATAAGCTAATAAAGGATTAAGGTATGATTCTGAACCTAAGAAAGGATTATGTATAACAATACTCAAGTGTGTCCTTAACTAGCATAAAAACAATCGATGAGTCTACGTGTATTAATTGTGCTTCTACATCAAGCAAGCTAACTTAGAAGCAACCTAATAGATTTTATTCCTACTGTCATTCCAAACAATTTTCATCATTGGCTACTTAAGTAGAAACAACAACTCAAGGGATCAAAGATGCAAAATGCATGAACAAAAAGGTATGCTAATAGATTAACTCGATCCTAAACACATTCTATAAGCATGACTAACATGAAGATGCACTGTCTATCATGAATAACTACTATGGTGAATGCAACTACAAGAAATTAAAATATACAAGAAGCGCTGCCCTACTCGTCCAGCTTTCTTGATCATTATTTCCTAGTGGGTTTCCTCCCACGAAGCGCTTATTTAACGTCGATAGCTCGAAGATACCACTCGGAATCATGTATTGTCAAGGCTGATGATGAATGCCTCACGGTTCACCACATCGCCATAGTAATGCTTGAGTCGTTGACCATTGACTTTGAATGCTTTGTTTGGTGATTCCTCATATATTTCAACTGCTCCATGTGGGTATACTGTCTTGACTTTAAAAGGTCCAGACCATCTTGATTTGAGCTTCCCAGGGAAAATCTTTCGACGAGAGTTGAAAAGAAGAACCATTTGACTCGGCTCAAAAGCTTTATGTAAAAGCTTCCTATCATACCATTTCTTGACTTTTTTCTTTATACATCTTCTGATATCTGTTATGGTTCAACCAATGGTTGATTTGAACTTCCTCAGAACTCTCAATAGCTTTTCTTTCTCACTACCTGAAGGTTAGATGCAATAATAAAGTTTAGGAGCTTCTTCTAGAGAAGGTTTAAGCCTTTCCTGAGAATCCTTAAGATCACCCAATCCGAGCGACTCATGTGGAATATTGAGCTTCTTTTGATACAGAGATGCCTGTAGTAGTTGAACACATTTAGATATTTCTTCATCTTCGAAGTTAGATTCACCATGTAGAACTCTTCCTAGAACATCTGAACTCGCAAACTGATACAACTCATTATTGTGCAGAGAATCGACCATATCCAACCTGAAACATTCCTCATCCTCTGTTGGAGATTCCATGGCCTTGAAAACGTTGAAAGTGACCTTCTGATCTTGCAATCTCATAGTGAGCTTCCCTTTTTGGACATCAATCAAAATTTTGTCCATAGCCAAGAATGGCCTTCCCATGATTATGGGGATGTTTTTATCCTCTTCGAAATCCAAGATAACGAAGTCAGCCGGAAAGATGAGCTTATCTACCTTTACTAAGACTTCTTCAACAATACCACGAGGATATATGATAGAACGATCAGCCAATTGTAAAAAGATGTTAGTCAGTTTTGGCTCATGTAGCCCAAGTTTGTCAAACACAGATAGGGGCATCAGATTGATGCTCGCTCCCAAGTCACATAAACATTTGTTGAAATATAAATTGTCGATCGAACAAAGAATGGTGAAGTTCCTGGATCTTTAATCTTGGGAAGTAATTTTTGTTGTAAGATCGCACTACATTCCTCAGTGAGCGCCATTGTCTCAAAATTATCAAGCTTTAGCTTTTTCGAAAGAATTCCCTTCATGAACTTGGCATAACTAGGCATTTTCTCTAATGCTTCAGCAAAGGGTATGTTGATGTGTAGGTTCTTAAATACCTCCAGAAATCTCCCAAACTGAGTATTTAGCTTATGTTTTTGCAACCTTTGCGGAAAAGGTAGAGGAGGGTAGATCGTAGGCTCAACAACTGACTGATTTGGCTTTTTAGGCGGCTGATCTTGATCAGAGTTAACCTCAGATGAAGGCTGATTTAGAGAAGATTCAGCCTCTTATTCAACTGTGGGGTTCTCGACAACCTTTCCTGATCTCAATGTGATAGCTTGGCATTTGCTCCTTGTCGTCCCGTTTACCTGGATTATGTTCCGTGTCGCTAGGAAAAACTCCCTGAGGTCTAACGATCATGTTACTGGCCATCTTCCCAATCTGATTTTCCAAGGTCTTGTGAGATAACATCATACTTTTAATCATTAACTTCATCTCTTTGAATTCAGAGTCTCTCACATAATGTTGAGAAGGGCCAGGATACTGATTCTGAGGTTGTCTTGGGGCATACTGTTGAGATTGATGTTGCTGACCTTGTTGCTGAAATCCAGGAGAAGCGTATGGCTTAGCACCATAATGTTGATTACCTTGTTGATTATTGCTCCAACTGAAGTTCGGATGATTTCTGTTCCTTGGTTGATAGGTATATGCGATTGGTTGTTGATTCTGCCTCTGAAAGTTACTCACAAATTGCACTAACTCAGTAGAGATAGGGCATTGTTGAGTGTCATGCTCTCCATCACAAATTTCGCACACACTAGCTACCTGATGTACCCCTAGTTTAGTCAAAGAATCCACCTTCATGTTTAGAGCTTCAAGCTGAGCTGCTAAAGCAGTGGCAGTGTCTACGTTAAGAATACCAACTACTTTATGTTGTGACAGTCTCTGCGAAGGGTTATGGAATTCATTAGCAGCCATCATCTCAATGAGCTCGTGAGCCTCCTCATAGTTCTTCGTTAATAAGACTCCCCCGGATGCAGCATCGACCATGGGCCTTGTTTGCGCACTCAAACCATTGTAGAAGCAATTTATTACTAACCAATTTGGCTTCCCATGATGAGGACATTTTCTGAGCATCTCCTTGTAACGCTCCCAAGATTCACTTAAATGTTTCACCATGTGACTGAGAAAACTGAGTAATAGCATTCCTTATGGCGGCTATTCTCGTCATAGGAAAGAATTTTGAGAGAAATTTCTGCACTAATATATCCCAAGTAGTGATAGAGCCTGCCGGTAAAGAGTGTAACCAGCTCTTAGCTTTGTCCCTCAGAGAAAATGGGAAGAGTCTCAGTGTTATGGCCTCATCTGAAACACTGTTGAACTTGAAAGTATCACAGATTTCAAGGAAGGTCATAATGTGCATATTAGGATCCTCAGATAAAGCTCCCCCGAACTGACAAGAATTCTGCATCATCTGAATAGTGTCGGGTTTAATCTCAAAATTATTCGCAGCAATATTGGGTCTGACAATGCTAGAATGAATATTCATGATATTTGGTTGAGAGTACTCCATGAGTGCTTTTGGAGCTGGATCTCCCATTGTAGAATTAGTATCAGAATCTGAGACTAGTAACTCTATTCCTTGGCTTGTTTCAAGCTCCTTTTGTACTAGTGCTCTAGTTTAAGACCGTGTTTGTATACACACTCAAGTACCTGAAGTACAAGAAAACACACGAAAATCAAGTAATCTAATCAAGTCGGTAGTTTTATAACGACCCCTGCTGATAAGCAATAAAATTGTCAAATAACACCGAGTCCCTGGCAACGGCGCCAAAAACTTGTTAGTCATTTTCTCACGCAAGTTTACGTGGTCAATTAATAGCAAGTAATAAGTAAGTTCGATCCCACGAAGACCAAGTGTATTTGACAAGAATTCACTTATGCAACAATGTATGATTATTAAACTAATGCTTGAATGAGTAATAAAGTTTGGGTGAATGATTATAACTAAGCAAATTAACTAACGAAATTAACTAACGAGTTTACTTATGCGAGAGAAAACATGGAACCCTAACTTCATTATTTATTTTACTCAGAGTATTAAGATACATAACTAATATGTGTGATAACAACGATTACTAATCAGATAACACGAAATCAGTATACGCTACTTCTCAGTACACGTAAACCAAACCTATTAAACAGCCACAAAAGAGATAGCAGCTAAGCACACACCGCTTGCATGACAATCCAATATGTCTATACGAATTGAGGTACAATTGGTTTTATGCACAAGTTATCTATTTCGATTACATAGGGTAATATGATATGGTTAGTGACATATTACGAATCATGGATAATCACAATACGAATCATTCAAGAACCTATGCTAGCATGGCAAGTTCTAAACCTTTAAATCCACTTTCGCATTCATTAAAAATTAAGAAACTAGATGTTTGCGACGCATCTAACGAAAAGCACAACCATACAAGGTAACCGATAAACGTATCTCACAAATCAATCAAGCAATCAAACCGTAAGTATTATTCGAACAAATCCGCTAGAGTTCCATGACAACGATTAGTTCATAATCGAACGAATCATCATCATGGGCTCAAAAGTTAACATAGCTTTAAGACAAATGTAAATAAACAAATAAGCGTTTAGAGAACGTCAAACCGAACAATAACCACCAAGTATCGCCTGACAGAAACAATCCATAAACTACCGATCGAGAAACAAAAAAGGTAGTCGTCCCCTGTTTTGAGCAATACATAAACTACCGATCGAAAACACCGTAGCCGTTACCTCAACTGTCGGTCGAAAACCACCGTAGTTGTCACCTGCTGCCTCTCGAAAACCACGGAAGCAACTGCCTACCTCATGCCATTTGTTTGGAAGTTACCGATCGGAAACCCAAAGTCATCGTCCTGCTCCTTCTCTCTTTCTTCTGTCGTTTTGTATTTTGCTGAATACCCTAGTAGTCAATTTCCTTTTTCTTCTTTTTTCTCTCGTTTTGTATTCTGCAGGTTAAAAACCAAAAAAGGTAGCCAATGGTGTTGTTTCTTCCTTCTTGGGTATTCTGTCGTTCTCTCTCTTTATATCTTCTGCACAAAACCCTAAGGAAGCCTATTTCCTTTTTTCTTCCTTTTTTCCTTTCTTTTATCTTTTTGTGTTCCTTTTTTGTTTCTTCTGATTCATGCAGCCCAATGAAGCCCATTTGTACGACTTTGGAACAACATATCCAAAACTTATTCAAAACTTTCCCTCAAGTACATTAAATTTTCAGTTTCTTAAATTTCAACCCCAAATTTATTAATATTATCATAGTTTACCCGCGGCACAACTCCAACCCTTTACTATAAATTTTCTTTGGAACAGAAGGCCTAGTGGTGCAGGTAAAGGAAATATTATCTTCCTGCGATGCCAAATAAAATGAAATATTAAAATCATTGGATCGTAATCGAAATAATAAACAATTCTTATGGAAATCTCTCATGACTACTGTCACTTATATGCATACCTTTACACTAAAATAAAATGAAGATTACGAACATAAACAATAGTCAATCTAGCCATAAAAATGTTAAAGGGAAATAAAAAATAAAAAATTATAAACTATTAAGAACATTATGAGCATTCTATTCTCAAAAAGTTTATACTGTCTGCATATTGTTATACCTACGAGAATGAATGAAAAACACGTTGAAACACAATGAAAACTTGTTAACCGATGACGATTTTAAGAATAGTGGAATCGTAATAAGTGGCATGAGATGCACTTATTACATGTATCATATGTTGCTACTACAACTACCTCGTAAGTTCTCTTAGAAACAAGCAACGTATTACCATCAATATTCACAACTACTACCATAGTATCAACTGATCGAACTCAACCGTCAAAACACCTTTGAAAATGGAAACTCAAAGTTAGAACCACAATGCAACATTGCTTAAACACAAAGGAAAAATTAAATGCATTCAATAAACACCTAAGGCCAAAAAACGTATGCATACTTCAATCAATTGAGAGATAAAAAAACCCAAAAACAAAATTTACTAAGGAAATAATAATTGTTAAAAATGTATAAAAAAGTGTAACTATATAGAAGCTCTAATTAATCATAAAAGTAAAAAATATTCAATCATCGAATTAAAAATTCCAAATTACAAAATGAAAAAAAAAATCTAGACAATAAAATTAAAATAAACTGACAAAACACCAAAAAAATATGGGAAAACAAAAATATGCTTAAATATAAATAATTATCAATGTGAATGAGGTTTAAAACAATAATTAAAAACTATTTAAAAAAATCAAAATAAATAAACATCTAAAATATTTGTTAGAAATGGTGAACTACCCATAAATACCTAGTCAAGATTCTCATTACCACCTATTACCTAAAATTGGCAAAGTACCAGTAGGTACGTGGACCATTATGAAAACCAACAAATAACTTTCTTCTTATCTTTGAACAAAATCTTTTATTTTCTATTTTTTATTTTATATTTTTTTTAAAGTCTGTATCTTTCAAACCGTAGTTCAGAAAAAAAAAACTAAAAGTAGTATCGGTTTTGTTTTTTTAAGACAAATAAAACTACATCCATTGATGATATTTTTTTATTTTTCTTTCGCGAGAAAACATGCCAGACCAAGCATATAACTATGTTGGGGAATACATAAAAAAATATGAGATGAGGCATAATTAATCACGCAAGACTAGGTATAATAAATCATGCGAGACCAGGTATTATTAAACAATGTGAAATCAAACATAATAAAGTTGAGAGACCAAGAATTATTAAATCATACGAAACCATGCATGTTAAAATTGAGAGACCATGCATTATTAAATCATGTGAGATCGAGCATAATAAAATTGCAAAACCGAACCTTACTAAATCATGCGAGACCATACATGATAAACTTGAGAGACCAGAATTATTAAAACATGTGAAACCAGGCATGATAAAGTTGAGAGACCATACATTATAAAAACTTGCGAGACCAAGCATGATAAAGTTGAGAGACCAAGCATTATTAAATTACGTCAGACCATACATGATGAGATTGGACTGATACGGTCGTTATTATCAACATAACTCCATTAGGCGAGATGTGACTTAGTAAATAATAAACTTAGTGGAAAGCCAAGGGCAAACTGAGGTCAGTGACAAAGGACCAAGGTCAACGACAAAGAAATTAGGCCAAACTGAGGTCATCGACAAAGAACTGAGGCCAAACCGACGGATATTTACTTCATAACAAGATAGCCCATAAACTGTCGAGCATGATTACCACTAGAAACCGCGTTAAGGCCTAAACGAGGGACATCAAGGTAATTTTATGAAAAGAAATTGAGCGGAAGTCATATGAAATGGTCATCAAAACCTGATTGAGGCCTGGCTAATACAGAAAACCAAGTAGATGCTCTATTGAGCTGAGGCCACACAAGAATCTCACTGATCATAGGCTTTATCGAGCAGAGATCATGCCCTAATAGTAACAGGCAAAGCAAGGCCTACCAAGGAATTACACTCATTTACTGATACCTTGAAGATCTAGCCATCAACAACAGCTAATGAAGATCTCATAAAGAAGGTCAACACTAATTAAAAGAACTGTTGACCAATCGATCTAAAAAACGCACCATAACCAGAATTATGACCGCAATTATAGGACCATTACCATAAATTTGGATCCACGATCATAATTAGTGGAATTATGTAAGTAGTAAGAAAATAACTTCGAATCGTAAATAGTATAAATATGATAAGGATTCTAGAAAAATGTATATTTTCTTCTCGAATCAATAAATTTATTACTCGGCAAATATTTATGAGATTGTCCCTTAAGAACTTTGGCATTTTCGGTGGGAACTTCTAGATAAAATCACACACAAACTTTTTCACGAACAAATGGTAGTAACAAGATCCAGGATTGAAAATAAAACTTCTGAGAGAAACGTTGCAATTATAAACCAAGCACCATTACGATACCGAATCGTCTGATTGAATCCAATTGCGCTTACTTGTGTAATACCCTAAGAAAACCAAAATTTGGAAATAGTGGAAATACCAATTAAACCCTTCCCATTCCGACCAACCCTGAAATTTCTCACTTTATAAACGATAAATTTTTTGGAATCTAATCTGGTCGGCAAAAGATAAGGGCATGTTGAGAATGTAATAATTGTTTGTAATAAAAAGGAGATAATATAAAAGAGAAAGGAATTATCTTGTATATAAAGATTATATTGGTACAATTAGAGGGAATAAAGGTAAAGATATGATAAAGTGGGGCACCCATGTGGGTGCGGGCCCACACCAAATACTATATAAAGTAAGATTTCCTTTATGAAGGATGGTAAACATTTATTATTAACAATTATTATTTACCAATTTCTCTCTCTATGATCTCGTGTTTCTCTTTCTACACACTGTTACGATCTTATCTAGTAGTTAGATCATGGCCCGAATATTTGTGGAACTATTAGTGGCTCCGTCTGTGGGATACAAAAGTGATACTCGGTGACATGTTCTCCTAAATTACAAATTAAAGAGAGATGAACACAAATACTAGAGAGGGTAGAACGATGGGCTTAAATGTTGGTGGAATTGTCTCTTATTTCGAGGGTCGTCGACTAGAAGGACAACAATTTAAAGAGAAACACCACGGCTACGATCAATATGGACAAGGGTGAAGTAAACGATCGAAAGTTAAGCTCGATATCGTTGAGAAAGAAGCGACTTTAGCTGACAAAAGAAATAGGATGGGAGTTCATAGATAACGATTTCTTGAAAACGACAAAGAAGAAAATCACAGTCATGGTCAAGAAGAAAAAGACCGTGGTTAAGGTTGAACCCGGCTGCGAAGAAAAAATAATGAATTGATAAAGAATGATATGAAGGTAGAGCATCGGCATACGCAAGATCATAGTGATTCTTCCTATTATGATTCGGATAAATCCACATACTCAGACCGTGAATACCTTAAAGATATGATGGGATGAAGGACCCGGAGATTCATTTGGATTTGTTAAAAAAATATGTTAAATTTCGATAACGATGACAAATTTCTTTGGCTTGCATTCTCGCAAACTTCCAAAAACCGCGCCTCGAAATGGTATAATTAATTATCACGATGTTGCATAAAACGTTTTGATATGTTGTGGGTGATGTTTAGACGGTAGTTCGTGGGGAGTAAATTTTTTGGAGCAAATGGCGATACGATTGTCAACTTTAGATAGAAGGTCAGAGAAAGCCTGAGAGACTACACTTGACGCTTTGTGGATGCCAAAACAGATTTAGAACATTGTGAAGAAAGTTTTTCTTTGATGGGTTTTAAATTGGGTCTTTTGTATGGTCCTATGAAGGAGGTTATAACGAAGAAACAAGATTTTACTTTTTTGGCTTTGCTAGCTCAGGTCGAAAAGTGAATTTTGATTGAGGAAACCCAAACGTCTGAGTGGCGGTTCAGTAGCAGCAAAGTGCATAAGCAGCCATCATGCTTTAATGTTGGTATCTGACCCATATCATCAACCATAAACAACGGTTCGAAACCTCTCGAATTTTTGGTCGATTCATCTTTGACGAAGCTCTAATATTGTTTACAAAGAAGGTCAAAAATCCTGAGACTATTTGTTAAGAGTTTGCAAGATTATATGTTTGTTTAAGTATTTTTTCTTTCTCTAGCGTCTTATGTTTATAATTTCTTTGAGTTTTTTGGTTGCTAGGAAAATGACACACTTTCTATAGAATTATCTTTTTTATGGATTATGAATCATTTTATGTACTTTTCCTTGAACTTTGAGAGTTGTGTTGATCAGTGTTTCATACTAATATCAATAATGTATTCTACATACGGTGTTATTTATATATAATGGAATTTTTTAATTCTATAAGTTATATTTGTTATAGTTTGCTACATTGGTTACATCCAAATATGATCAAGATGACATATTTCAGGTTGTATTTTAGTTCTAAAATCAAAGTCGATATCCTCCTCATAATGGTATATTTTGATTTACTTTTGGATTTTTTGTTTTTTTGAATTCTAAGTAATTTAAAAATATTTGTTTTGTTATGATATATTGAGTTTAATTATTGTATATATGCTTTTATTAGCCAATTTGGATTCTTTGTTTGTTCTTTTTTGCTACTGATTGTTGCATGATCATATGTTTGGTTGGTGAGATAAGTAAAAAATGAACTTTAAGGAAAAATATAGTGTTATGGTTTTGATTTTTGTATGACCGTATTCAAATAAAGGTAACAGACCGAAATACTCATCAAATGGTCCAAGTAACAAGTTTTAATTAAACTTAGGTGCAGATTTTAGTGAGGGATGGATATTATAGTCTTCTGATTTGAAGAATTTTAGTTTTAACGAGCTAAGAACAGCTACTCGGAACTTCATACCGGATAGTGTTTTAGGCGAACAAGTTTTTAGTTCTTTTTTCAATGGTTGGATTGATGAGCGATCATTTACATCTACCAAACTTGATATTGGTTTAATTATTATTGTTAAGAAACTTAATCAAGATGGGTTTCAATGTCACCTTAATGGTTGGTTGGTATTGTTTCCCATTCTATATTGGAAAATGTTGGCCTCGTTACTAAATTTAGCTTATTATAAAAAAATAAAGTTATCTTATTTACCAATTAAAACTCCTCTGTCTTAAACAAAAATTTGCAGCATTTGCACTTAAAGAAATTGAATCATTTACCTGTTAAGGTATATGATCTTGTGCATAATGTAGGTTTTGTTTGTGGTAATTTTTTAGAATGCATACATATATAAATTACATAGGTTACTATGATTTGTTACTATTTTGAGAATGAATAATGACTTTTTATATATGAGTTTATGTTAAGCGAAGCTTGGAAAATAATTTATTAAAAAAGATGAATTCTACATAATTGGTTTTGTTTAACCTCTTTTAAATCCAATAGGACTTAATTTGAAATACTTGATTTGTTTATGAGGTGCTTATTTTCAACCCCTTACTTGGAATCTTTGTATCAAACTAGTCTACACATTGAACAAGTACAAGTCACTTAAAGGCCTCTAACATATTGCTTGACTCGGGATACAATATAATTTTAAAGTAAATGATGTATTAGATAATATTTCTACTTACTTATTTTAATATTTCTAAATAAAACTACAAATTACAGGTTATGTCATTATAATTTTCGTTAATAATCACAATTATGTCGTCATTCTACTTTATGAACTATGGAGCCTCGAGTGAAGCATATAAAGCTATGTGTTTGTTTCTTTTTATACTATTTCGTATATGTAAGGTAATTGCACTGTATACACAATGATGAATAATTTTATTTTGTTGAATAGTTTATGATAGTTGATATTTATTAACTCTTATGTTTTCTCTATTGAATATTAGAATATATATATTAATAAACTTTTATTTATATAGTTTAAGCATGATCATAAATTTGTTATTGAAAATAGATTTTTATTATACAAAATAATAGCTATACAATAGAAACTCGATAAATTAATACTCGATTATTTAATAAACTCTCTAAAATAATATTTTTGGCTGGTCCCCACTCGAGGATATGATGCTAAATTAATAATTCGCTAAAATTATAAGATAATACATTTTTTTTATAATTTCTTTAGACCTCATATAAAATATAAATTAATAATTCCTTATATATAGCATATTACATGAATTATTTATGAAGGTTTCTTGAAAAATGACTCAATTGTGTTTGGTTTTTTGTTGAAATCAATTTCCCCTTGAATCTCGTCTCTAATTTTCCTTAGTATGGTAAAAACTTCTGTTGTTGCTTTTCTCATAGCTCAACAAGAAATTATTTAATGTGATTGCCGCTTTAATAGCTTCGTTTCGCGAAGGGGTATCTATTGTGTAACTTTCACCATCTTCTTTATCGATATCATCTTTATTAATTCCAATAACGCTCTAATTTTCTTCTAGGTGATTCAGAACATCTTCGACATCCATTGCATTGCGATAACCCAACTCTTTGATCAAATTCTGAAGTTCTTGAGTGCTTTCACCACCTTGAAAGGTGTTTGTAAACTAAGTATTTTACTATAAATTAATAAAATATTAATTATTAATTATTAATTTCTCAATTAATTAATAACTCTTTTAATAAATAAATTTTGGTGGTCCCAAATGTATTATTTTATAGAGTTTCTACTGTAAATAATTATATTTGAAATAACATTATTATATTAAGAATAACAATATTAGCATTGTTAAACTATTTTGAGTAAAATGTATTAGCATTGTTAAATTGTCATGCGTAAATCATGATAGTTTAACAATACTAATACTATTATTACTAATATAATATTGTTTACCATTATGTTATTCCCGATATAAACTTTTTAATATAATATTTTTTACCATTATGTTATTCCAGATATAAACTTGTTAATATAATATTAACTAGTTTATGAACAACGAATAATAAAATACATTTATGATTATATATAAAACAATAATCTCAAACATTCATCATGATAATTACTCCATAAAATACATAAATTACTCCATAAAAATGTTAAAAGGAAATAAAACATGATAATTACTCCATAAAAATGTTAAAGGGAAATAAAACATACAAAATTATAAACTATTAAGAACATTATGAGCATTCTATTCCCAAAAAGTTTATACTCTCTGCATATTATTATACCTACGAGAATGAATGAAAAACACGTTGAAACACAATGAAAATTTGTTAACCGATGACGATTTTAAGAATAGTGGAAGCGTAATAAGTGGCATGAAATGCACTTATTACATGTATCATATGTTGCTACTCCAACTACCTCGTAAGTTCTCTTAGAAACAAGTAACATATTACCATCAATTTTCACAACTACTACCATAATATCAACTGATCGAACTCAACCGTCAAAGCACCTTTGAAAATGGAAACTCAAAGTTAGAACCGCATTTATCAAACCCCCAAACTTAAACTGTTGCTTATCCTCAAGCAATGTAAAACAGGTTTAACAATTGATGCATGAATGCAATGATCCCGAACGAGTAACCGTAACTAATTCAGCATAAATGCCTCAAGAATGTAATGACCTCGGAATGCGAAATAACTAGGTACTCAAATACTAGCAATACAAGCGTAGAAGCGTGCGTGTGTGCTCAAACTCAATCGACATGTTTTTAGTACAAGTTAATGGGCCTTACTCGTTCTTATCATAATAACCACAAGTTTAGAAACGAAATACAACTTAGATTCTTCATAGTCAAGATGCACATTCATATTTCCCCGGGATTGTCAAAGATTTATTATGCTTTAATCCATATACAGACATACAAAGGCTTATTTGACCATGCAATGGACGAGGTCCCCAAAATACTTATACAATGGTGCCCATGTAGCGAGCTTTAGGTTAGCGGATCTTAGACCGGAAAAGTCTTAGGTCGCTAGGCACAAAGTCCCCTAGAAGTTAATAACTCAAGTACCAAAGAGTTCATCCTAGCCAAATTTGCCTTTTATTTTTTCATCTTTTCTTTTCTTTTTCTTTCTCTTTTTTAGGTAATCGATTGGGAATGAGTGTGTTTCGCTCCATCTCATTCCACCCTATACTACTTATAATATGCAGCCCCAGCGAGAGGACGCACGTCAACGAGCGGCTACTAGCCTTTGACGCCTAACTGAATAATACGCATATTTATCTTTTAACTCCCCCAAGCTTGTATTTTTGTAATCCATAAGCTAATAAAGGATTAAGGTATGATTCTGAACCTAAGAAAGGATTATGTATAACAATACTCAAGTGTGTCCTTAACTAGCATAAAAACAATCGATGAGTCTACGTGTATTAATTGTGCTTCTACATCAAGCAAGCTAACTTAGAAGCAACCTAATAGATTTTATTCCTACTGTCATTCCAAACAATTTTCATCATTGGCTACTTAAGTAGAAACAACAACTCAAGGGATCAAAGATGCAAAATGCATGAACAAAAAGGTATGCTAATAGATTAACTCGATCCTAAACACATTCTATAAGCATGACTAACATGAAGATGCACTGTCTATCATGAATAACTACTATGGTGAATGCAACTACAAGAAATTAAAATATACAAGAAGCGCTGCCCTACTCGTCCAGCTTTCTTGATCATTATTTCCTAGTGGGTTTCCTCCCACGAAGCGCTTATTTAACGTCGATAGCTCGAAGATACCACTCGGAATCATGTATTGTCAAGGCTGATGATGAATGCCTCACGGTTCACCACATCGCCATAGTAATGCTTGAGTCGTTGACCATTGACTTTGAATGCTTTGTTTGGTGATTCCTCATATATTTCAACTGCTCCATGTGGGTATACTGTCTTGACTTTAAAAGTTCCAGACCATCTTGATTTGAGCTTCCCAGGGAAAATCTTTCGACGAGAGTTGAAAAGAAGAACCATTTGACTCGGCTCAAAAGCTTTATGTAAAAGCTTCCTATCATACCATTTCTTGACTTTTTTCTTTATACATATTCTGATATCTGTTATGGTTCAACCAATGGTTGATTTGAACTTCCTCAGAACTCTCAATAGCTTTTCTTTCTCACTACCTGAAGGTTAGATGCAATAATAAAGTTTAGGAGCTTCTTCTAGAGAAGGTTTAAGCCTTTCCTGAGAATCCTTAAGATCACCCAATCCGAGCGACTCATGTGGAATATTGAGCTTCTTTTGATACAGAGATGCCTGTAGTAGTTGAACACATTTAGATATTTCTTCATCTTCGAAGTTAGATTCACCATGTAGAACTCTTCCTAGAACATCTGAACTCGCAAACTGATACAACTCATTATTGTGCAGAGAATCGACCATATCCAACCTGAAACATTCCTCATCCTCTGTTGGAGATTCCATGGCCTTGAAAACGTTGAAAGTGACCTTCTGATCTTGCACTCTCATAGTGAGCTTCCCTTTTTGGACATCAATCAAAATTTTGTCCATAGCCAAGAATGGCCTTCCCATGATTATGGGGATGTTTTTATCCTCTTCGAAATCCAAGATAACGAAGTCAGCCGGAAAGATGAGCTTATCTACCTTTACTAAGACTTCTTCAACAATACCACGAGGATATATGATAGAACGATCAGCCAATTGTAAAAAGATGTTAGTCAGTTTTGGCTCATGTAGCCCAAGTTTGTCAAACACAGATAGGGGCATCAGATTGATGCTCGCTCCCAAGTCACATAAACATTTGTTGAAATATAAATTGTCGATCGAACAAAGAATGGTGAAGTTCCTGGATCTTTAATCTTGGGAAGTAATTTTTGTTGTAAGATCGCACTACATTCCTCAGTGAGCGCCATTGTCTCAAAATTATCAAGCTTTAGCTTTTTCGAAAGAATTCCCTTCATGAACTTGGCATAACTAGGCATTTTCTCTAATGCTTCAGCAAAGGGTATGTTGATGTGTAGGTTCTTAAATACCTCCAGAAATCTCCCAAACTGAGTATTTAGCTTATGTTTTTGCAACCTTTGCGGAAAAGGTAGAGGAGGGTAGATCGTAGGCTCAACAACTGACTGATTTGGCTTTTTAGGCGGCTGATCTTGATCAGAGTTAACCTCAGATGAAGGCTGATTTAGAGAAGATTCAGCCTCTTATTCAACTGTGGGGTTCTCGACAACCTTTCCTGATCTCAATGTGATAGCTTGGCATTTGCTCCTTGTCGTCCCGTTTACCTGGATTATGTTCCGTGTCGCTAGGAAAAACTCCCTGAGGTCTAACGATCATGTTACTGGCCATCTTCCCAATCTGATTTTCCAAGGTCTTGTGAGATAACATCATACTTTTAATCATTAACTTCATCTCTTTGAATTCAGAGTCTCTCACATAATGTTGAGAAGGGCCAGGATACTGATTCTGAGGTTGTCTTGGGGCATACTGTTGAGATTGATGTTGCTGACCTTGTTGCTGAAATCCAGGAGAAGCGTATGGCTTAGCACCATAATGTTGATTACCTTGTTGATTATTGCTCCAACTGAAGTTCGGATGATTTCTGTTCCTTGGTTGATAGGTATCTGCGATTGGTTGTTGATTCTGCCTCTGAAAGTTACTCACAAATTGCACTAACTCAGTAGAGATAGGGCATTGTTGAGTGTCATGCTCTCCATCACAAATTTCGCACACACTAGCTACCTGATGTACCCCTAGTTTAGTCAAAGAATCCACCTTCATGTTTAGAGCTTCAAGCTGAGCTGCTAAAGCAGTGGCAGTGTCTACGTTAAGAATACCAACTACTTTATGTTGTGACAGTCTCTGCGAAGGGTTATGGAATTCATTAGCATTCATCATCTCAATGAGCTCGTGAGCCTCCTCATAGTTCTTCGTTAATAAGACTCCCCCGGATGCAGCATCGACCATGGGCCTTGTTTGCGCACTCAAACCATTGTAGAAGCAATTTATTACTAACCAATTTGGCTTCCCATGATGAGGACATTTTCTGAGCATCTCCTTGTAACGCTCCCAAGATTCACTTAAATGTTTCACCATGTGACTGAGAAAACTGAGTAATAGCATTCCTTATGGCGGCTATTCTCGTCATAGGAAAGAATTTTGAGAGAAATTTCTGCACTAATATATCCCAAGTAGTGATAGAGCCTGCCGGTAAAGAGTGTAACCAGCTCTTAGCTTTGTCCCTCAGAGAAAATGGGAAGAGTCTCAGTGTTATGGCCTCATCTGAAACACTGTTGAACTTGAAAGTATCACAGATTTCAAGGAAGGTCATAATGTGCATATTAGGATCCTCAGATAAAGCTCCCCCGAACTGACAAGAATTCTGCATCATCTGAATAGTGTCGGGTTTAATCTCAAAATTATTCGCAGCAATATTGGGTCTGACAATGCTAGAATGAATATCCATGATATTTGGTTGAGAGTACTCCATGAGTGCTTTTGGAGCTGGATCTCCCATTGTAGAATTAGTATCAGAATCTGAGACTAGTAACTCTATTCCTTGGCTTGTTTCAAGCTCCTTTTGTACTAGTGCTCTAGTTTAAGACCGTGTTTGTATACACACTCAAGTACCTGAAGTACAAGAAAACACACGAAAATCAAGTAATCTAATCAAGTCGGTAGTTTTATAACGACCCCTGCTGATAAGCAATAAAATTGTCAAATAACACCGAGTCCCTGGCAACGGCGCCAAAAACTTGTTAGTCATTTTCTCACGCAAGTTTACGTGGTCAATTAATAGCAAGTAATAAGTAAGTTCGATCCCACGAAGACCAAGTGTATTTGACAAGAATTCACTTATGCAACAATGTATGATTATTAAACTAATGCTTGAATGAGTAATAAAGTTTGGGTGAATGATTATAACTAAGCAAATTAACTAACGAAATTAACTAACGAGTTTACTTATGCGAGAGAAAACATGGAACCCTAACTTCATTATTTATTTTACTCAGAGTATTAAGATACATAACTAATATGTGTGATAACAACGATTACTAATCAGATAACACGAAATCAGTATACGCTACTTCTCAGTACACGTAAACCAAACCTATTAAACAGCCACAAAAGAGATAGCAGCTAAGCACACACCGCTTGCATGACAATCCAATATGTCTATACGAATTGAGGTACAATTGGTTTTATGCACAAGTTATCGATTTCGATTACATAGGGTAATATGATATGGTTAGTGACATATTACGAATCATGGACAATCACAATACGAATCATTCAAGAACCTATGCTAGCATGGCAAGTTCTAAACCTTTAAATCCACTTTCGCATTCATTAAAAATTAAGAAACTAGATGTTTGCGACGCATCTAACGAAAAGCACAACCATACAAGGTAACCGATAAACGTATCTCACAAATCAATCAAGCAATCAAACCGTAAGTATTATTCGAACAAATCCGCTAGAGTTCCATGACAACGATTAGTTCATAATCGAACGAATCATCATCATGGGCTCAAAAGTTAACATAGCTTTAAGACAAATGTAAATAAACAAATAAGCGTTTGGAGAACGTCAAACCGAACAATAACCACCAAGTATCGCCTGACAGAAACAATCCATAAACTACCGATCGAGAAACAAAAAAGGTAGTCGTCCCCTGTTTTGAGCAATACATAAACTACTGATCGAAAACACCGTAGCCGTTACCTCAAATGTCGGTCGAAAACCACCGTAGTTGTCACCTGCTGCCTCTCGAAAACCACGGAAGCAACTGCCTACCTCATGCCATTTGTTTGGAAGTTACCGATCGGAAACCCAAAGTCATCGTCCTGCTCCTTCTCTCTTTCTTCTGTCGTTTTGTATTTTGCTGAATACCCTAATAGTCAATTTCCTTTTTCTCCTTTTTTCTCTCGTTTTGTATTCTGCAGGTTAAAAACCAAAAAAGGTAGCCAATGGTGTTGTTTCTTCCTTCTTGGGTATTCTGTCGTTCTCTCTCTTTATATCTTCTGCACAAAACCCTAAGGAAGCCTATTTCCTTTTTTCTTCCTTTTTTCCTTTCTTTTATCTTTTTGTTTTCCCTTTTTGTTTCTTCTGATTCATGCAGCCCAATGAAGCCCATTTGTACGACTTTGGAACAACATATCCAAAACTTATTCAAAACTTTCCCTCAAGTACATTAAATTTTCAGTTTCTTCAATTTCAACCCCAAATTTATTAATATTATCATAGTTTACCCGCGGCACAACTCCAACCCTTTACTATAAATTTTCTTTGGAACAGAAGGCCTAGTGGTGCAGGTAAAGGAAACACTATCTTCCTGCGATGCCAAATAAAATGAAATATTAAAATCATTGGATCGTAATCGAAATAATAAACAATTCTTATGGAAATCTCTCAGGACTACTGTCACTTATATGCATACCTTTACACTAAAATAAAATGAAGATTACGAACATAAACAATAGTCAATCTAGCCATAAAAATGTTAAAGGGAAATAAAAAATAAAAAATTATAAACTATTAAGAACATTATGAGCATTCTATTCTCAAAAATTTTATACTGTCTGCATATTGTTATACCTACGAGAATGAATAAAAAACACGTTGAAACACAATGAAAACTTGTTAACCGATGACGATTTTAAGAATAGTGGAATCGTAATAAGTGGCATGAGATGCACTTATTACATGTATCATATGTTGCTACTACAACTACCTCGTAAGTTCTCTTAGAAACAAGCAACGTATTACCATCAATATTCACAACTACTACCATAGTATCAACTGATCGAACTCAACCGTCAAAACACCTTTGAAAATGGAAACTCAAAGTTAGAACCACAATGCAACATTGCTTAAACACAAAGGAAAAATTAAATGCATTCAATAAACACCTAAGGCCAAAAAACGTATGCATACTTCAATCAATTGAGAGATAAAAAAAACCCAAAAACAAAATTTACTAAGGAAATAATAATTGTTAAAAATGTATAAAAAAGTGTAACTATATAGAAGCTCTAATTAATCATAAAAGTAAAAAATATTCAATCATCGAATTAAAAATTCCAAATTACAAAATGAAAAAAAAATCTAGACAATAAAATTAAAATAAACTGACAAAACACCAAAAAAATATGGGAAAACAAAAATATGCTTAAATATAAATAATTATCAATGTGAATGAGGTTTAAAACAATAATTAAAAACTATTTAAAAAAATCAAAATAAATAAACATCTAAAATATTTGTTAGAAATGGTGAACTACCCATAAATACCTAGTCAAGATTCTCATTACCACCTATTACCTAAAATTGGCAAAGTACCAGTAGGTACGTGGACCATTATGAAAACCAACAAATAACTTTCTTCTTATCTTTGAACAAAATCTTTTATTTTCTATTTTTTATTTTATATTTTTTTTAAAGTCTGTATCTTTCAAACCGTAGTTCAGAAAAAAAAACTAAAAGTAGTATCGGTTTTGTTTTTTTAAGACAAATAAAACTACATCCATTGATGATATTTTTTTATTTTTCTTTCGCGAGAAAACATGCCAGACCAAGCATATAACTATGTTGGGGAATACATAAAAAAATATGAGATGAGGCATAATTAATCACGCAAGACTAGGTATAATAAATCATGCGAGACCAGGTATTATTAAACAATGTGAAATCAAACATAATAAAGTTGAGAGAGCAAGAATTATTAAATCATACGAAACCATGCATGTTAAAATTGAGAGACCATGCATTATTAAATCATGTGAGATCGAGCATAATAAAATTGCAAAACCGAACCTTACTAAATCATGCGAGACCATACATGATAAACTTGAGAGACCAGAATTATTAAAACATATGAAACCAGGCATGATAAAGTTGAGAGACCATACATTATAAAAACTTGCGAGACCAAGCATGATAAAGTTGAGAGACCAAGCATTATTAAATTACGTCAGACCATACATGATGAGATTGGACTGATACGGTCGTTATTATCAACATAACTCCATTGGGCGAGATGTGACTTAGTAAATAATAAACTTAGTTGAAAGCCAAGGGCAAACTGAGGTCAGTGACAAAGGACCAAGGTCAACGACAAAGAAATTAGGCCAAACTGAGGTCATCGACAAAGAACTGAGGCCAAACCGAGGGATATTTACTTCATAACAAGATAGCCCATAAACTGTCGAGCATGATTACCACTAGAAACCGCGTTAAGGCCTAAACGAGGGACATCAAGGTAATTTTATGAAAAGAAATTGAGCGGAAGTCATATGTGATGAGTAAATAGCTGAAAAAGGAATTTATTTCGGATATAGCGTCTGAGGAGTCTAGAGAGAGAAAGTATAGAGAGATAAAGTAGTCTTTTTGTAAAGAAAATATTCCATACCATTTTAGGCAAAAAGGGTCCTCCTTTTATAGTAAAATTCGGAGGACCCGCTTAAGTTCTATGGGCCATCATCACATGTCGATGGGCCCTCTTTTGCTACTTTTGTTTTTGCATATTAGTCCCTAAAGAACTTTGTCTATTCAAATAATTATATTAACTATTGTCTATTACATTGTTACCCCTATTTCTTGGATCGGCGAATTCCGCCCTCATCAGTAGCCCCCCAGTCTTCGGGAACTATCAGGAGCGGAGACTTTCCAGAAGTATTTTCGCCGGTCACCTGCCTCCATTATGGGATCCCGATCCCGTCGGTTTCATCTCCCCGACGCGCGGGGTAACTACTTCGGATTTCTTCACACGTTTCATCTTCTGGTTTCGTGGGCTTTTAACTTTAGGCCTATCCCAATGGGCCAAACCATATTACCGGACCTGGTAGTGACGGCCCACTCCCACACGGCACTTGGGACGGGTGCTTACGTCAAGGCTCATCAGACCCGGATCGACACGTGTCAAGGGTTACTAGCCCATCCCTCTGACAGACTAGAGTCCTAGGTGACTCTTCGCCTTCCCGCTGTGTTTCTGTCGATTGATATCCCCCGCTCTTCCATGCTTCCCTATAAATACCCCAAAGCCTTCTGTGTCTCTCAGAAGCTTTTTAGAGAGAGAAAACGCTGCCAGAGCATTTCTAGAGAGAGAGAGTGAATTCGCCCGACCCTTCTTCGTTTTGGCTCTTGTTGTATGAAACCCGGACGGTCGCGGAAAAAACCCACCAAGAAAAAAGGATCTGAGTGGAGCTTCGAACAGTGGTCTAGTATTGGCGATAGAGCAGAGGAATACCGACGTGCTGGCCTGATCTGGGGTTCCAACTCCAAACCTTTCGTTCCCGCTCCACCTCCTCACGATCCCGTTCTAGCTACCCCGGTTCCCGCAGAGGTTTTCCTCGCTTCCGATCTCTCCGTTTCTACGACTCCCGAAGCCGGTCGATCTCCAGAGCCCATCGCCCTTTCCTCTAGCGACAGTCCATCGGTTCGTCCGGAAAATCCGACCCAATCTTCCACAAACTTGCCTACTCCCCGACGCGCTCGTAAATCTACCTTTCTGACCATGGGGGACGACGAGTTACTGCAATACACGGAAGGAGGTAATAGTCCCGAAATGGTTCAGCTTACGCCCTCGATTAGAGGATTTCGGACCGGTATTAACACTGCGGTCACTTTTTTAGGTCTGCCCAAAATGCAGCTGACACCTAAGCAAGTTGAGGAGGCGCATAAAGCCATGGCTCGCGGTATTCCTGATGCTTCTTCCTCCCAGGTTCGACCGTCTGACACAAACGCTGCTGCTGACCGCTGCTCTGACCCGGTTCCGACCCATGAAGCCGAAGAGCCTGAGGTCGATATTGCTCCCGCGGGGGAGTGTGTTGCACCTCGTTGCCATGCTGCTAACAACCAGGATGATCCCTGGCCCGAGGCGATCAAATCTGTCGTTTCGACCAAGTACTTTGACTGGCTTTTGACCAGGGACGTTGTTTCTCTCTTCGAGGGGAAGTACCTCTACTTCCCCGAGTCCGATCACGAGGAGATGCTGATTCGCTGGGGAATCCCTGAATGTGTTACCGTTCGATTTCCTACCCCGGGGGAGACGCCCATTCATGTCAGATCCAGAGAAATCGTGGTATTCACCGAATTGTTCAACTGGGGTCTGCGATTTCCCCTGGACCCCGAGATTGCGCTCTACTTCCGCACTCTTCAAATCTGCCCCTCCCAGCTGACGCCCAATGCGTGGTATACCCTGATGTCCTGCATCATGGCTTCCCGCCTCTCTGGTCGAGCCATGCCGATGGAGGAGTATATCGCCATGTCGGGTTTGTCGAAATCCCCGAAGTCACCCTTCTTCTATTCCTCTCTTGGCAATAAATGGAAAATTGTCAACGACTTTTTAGAGGGGGACAAGGGGTGGAAGCATCGGTTCGTTTTTTTGAGCGGGTGTTGGGAGAACGGGCTTCCATACACGAAGAAAAATCCGAGGCAGATCCTGCGGACTTGGGTCCATGATGGTACTCCCCCTTTATTCACTACCGATATTATTTTTTTTATTTTTTTTTTTTCTTTTTTAAAAATTCTGATCCGCTGCGTAGTGTCGAAGGACTGGCTGCAGGGGGTAAAGAAGGACCATGCCAAAGCTGCGGAAGACACCTTTGAGGTGCTGAAAAACTATGCCCGGACGAATTGGGGTCGGGGCATGCACCGCACCTTCATGGACAAGAATCTGTTCATGAGCAACCTTTGGCGGTGCTCGTCCGAGGTGCTAACCATCGAACAGCTGCGGGAACCCCCAAACCTCGACGAGGTGTGCATCCGAACCGGCCGCCCTGGGTACATACTGTATTTGCCTAAGCGGAACAAAGCGCCCAGCAAGCGTCCCAAGTCAGAGGATGACGGGAAGGAGCCTGCAGTCGTACCCGAAGCTGAGAGCAACCCGATCAGGGCGGCCGCACCGGTGGCGGATCCAGCGGAGGTGAGTCAGAACCCGGTCGTGACGCCGAAGAGGAAGAATCGCGCGGAGATGGAGGGGTCCAAGCTAAAGAAAGCCAAGGCTGTGGCAAAGGATCGGGTGGCAGTCAGCGCTGAGGCGATCGCTTCACGACCCGCGCTTTTAGACCATGTTGAAAGTGGGAATCCTGCTCCGGTCGATGTGGTTTCTATCCCGGACGATGCTGAGCCTTCTGAGGCTGTTGGCCCTGATGCTTCGTCGTCGAGCGGTCCCAAATATCCGGTGCTAACGACGATGGGCAGTCCGCACCCTTACCCGCTTCGGAGCACAGATGGGCTGACATTGTCGTTGTACAGCTTGCTGGTACCGATCGCTATGAAAGAGCGCCAGGCTAGGGGGCTTGGCAAGAAGTTATCCGCGGCAGAGGCGAAAATTTCTCGTCTCTCCACGCAGGCGAAAACCGCTGAAGATGCTCTGGCCGTGGCGAAAGGTCAGATTGCTGAGGCTGAGAGGCTAGCCAACGAAGCTAAGGCTGCCGCGGAGGCAGCAAATCAGGCGAAGGAGTTGGCTGAGTCGGCGAGAAAAACTGCGGAAGACCGCGCCTCAGCCCTAGCGTCGGAGGTTCAGAAGCTGAAATCCTCTAACAAGGCCTACCTTGAACGGTGCAGACTGTGGTCGGACCAAGACGCTGCAGCCACCAAGGCCGCATATGTTCTGTCACTCCACAACCGATACCCGGAGCTTCACCTTGGCTCGTTATGGCTCGATGTGCCGGAAAAGGATCGTCCCGAGGGGATTGTAATGGAGGAGTCCGATGGGGCGGATGATGAAGAGGAAGATGAGGAGGGAGATGAAGAAGGTGGGGATCAGTGAATCAGTTTTCCCTTTTTTTTTGTTCGGGTTTTTTTTGTTTCGACAATGTGTTGTAGACCTTTGGGGGCCGCGGCCCCCCCCCTATTCTGTACTGTACCTATTTTATTTTGGGGGCCATGGGGCTCCCTGTATGAGGATGATGTATTTTCCTAAGTACTGTGTTGTGGATTGACTGTTTTATTAGTGATAGTCGCGTCAGTAGGTCTGGAAGGCCAAAAAGTAGATCGGGAAACCCGAAAAACTTTTCGAAAAGGAAATTGATCGGTAAAATGTAAATTGTCTTATCATCGCAAGCCCACCTACAGGGTCTGAAAGACCAAAATGTAGATCGGCAAAACCGAAAAACTCTTGTGAGAGTTCTGCAGATCGATTTATTATCGAAGGTCAATCCAGAGGGTCTGGAAGGCCAAAATGTAGATCGGTAAGACCGAAAAACTCTTTGAGAGTTCTGCAGATCGATTTATTATCGAAGGCCAATCCAGAGGGTCTGGAAGACCAAAATGTAGATCGGTAAAACCGAAAAACTCTTTGAGAGTTCTGTAGATCGAGTTATTATCGAAGGTCAATCCAGAGGGTCTGGAAAGCCAAAATGTGGATCGGTAAAACCGAAAAACTCTTTGAGAGTTCTGTAGATTGATTTTAAATTTAGATTACGGTGCCCAGCTCGTCAGCCGCCCACCGTCATAATGAATCGATTTTTTAAAAGGCAAGGAATTTTCATAATCAATAACGTGGTTCGGGTTTTGACCTGTGCCTCGTTAAAACCTCCTTGCGCCACAAAGGTAGGAAAAAGAGTACACCCCCGATCATTACAAATTTGACCAAAACGGCAAGAAATACAAAACTCACAAAAAATTACAAACTATTCAAGATATAATTTCAGATGCTCAATATTCCACGGTAACCTAAGGAGTTGCCCGTGCCGATTCTGCAGGCGGTACGTCCCGCTCCTGATTCTGTCGACTATCTCGTAAGGTCCCTCCCAGTTCGGAGCGAGTTTCCCGAGGCTCTTGTCTTTGGTGTGTAGAAAAACCCGTCGCAGGACCTTGTCCCCGACCTTAAACTCCCGACGACGAACCTTAGTGGAGTACCGACTTCTCATTAAAGTCTGGTAGTGCAAAGCGTTTAAATGGGCGCGGTGACGTTTTTCGTCAATGAGATCAAGCTCTAGCCGTCGGGTGTCGTCATTCGTCTCCGGCTGATAAGTGCCGATCCTGAAAGAGGGAAAAATAGATTCCGCGGGGGTGACCGCGTCCATACCATACACCAAGGCAAAGGGTGACTCCTGGGTCGCCGTGCGAGGTGTTGTTCGGTAGGCCCATAATACTTCCTGTAAATAGTCGGGCCACTTGCCAGCCTTTCCCTCGAGATTCTTCCTAAGGCCATCCAGAATGGTTCGATTCGTAACTTCGACCTGGCCGTTCGCCTGTGGGTGAAAAGGAGCAGAAAAACACTGTCGAATATTATGCGTGGTGCAGAACGCTTTCATTTCCGCGCTATCAAACTGTGGTCCGTTGTCCATGGTTAGCCGTTGTGGCACCCCGAACCTACAACAAATGTTTGCCCAGATAAATTTGACAATGTCCTTGGTTTTTGTAGCAGATAAGGGCTTGGCCTCGATCCATTTTGAAAAATAGTCGACCGCGACGACGATCGTTTGTCTTCCCCCCGATGCCATGGGCAACGGTCCGACCAGGTCGATTCCCCATCGGTCAAAGGGTAACCCCTCGGATATAGATTCTAGATGCGTTGCAGGAATGTTGATCGCATTCCCAAATCGTTGACACGTATCACAAGTTTTCACCATGAGTTTTGCGTCTGTTGTTATGGTCGGCCAATAGAAACCGGCGAGAAACACTCTTCTAATCAAAGACTTGTATCCGCAGTGAGCCGCGCCCTCCCCGTCGTGTAGCTCGGACAAAATTACTTGGGACTCGTTAAAACCTAAACATCGAAGCAAAGGTCGGCTAAAGGACTTTTTGTACAGCACATCCCCCAAAAGGACGTATCCCCTTGCTTTGTTACGTAATTTGCGAGCCGAGGCCGCATCGTCGGGGAGCTGCCCTCCAGCTAGAAACGCGATTATATTCCGCCGCCAATCAGAATTCGCAACTGAAGAGATCTGACACGCGATTTCTGGTCGGTTATTGAGCTCATGTTGTTTAAAAATGGACGGATTCTCTTGTTCTATCACCCAAGGATAACTGGTCGAGCACGAAATTGTTGCCAGAGAATCTGCCGTCATATTCTCACTTCGGGGGACATGTTCGTACCTGACTTTGTCAAAGGATGCGGCCAGAATTCTTAAGGCCGCTAAGTACTGCACCAGGTGTTCTTTCCGTGCCTCTGCATTCCCCGAGGCCTGGTTTATCAAAAGTTGGGAGTCGCTTACCAGGCGCACTTGCCTCGCCCCACAGACTTGTGCCAATCGCAATCCAGCCAAAGCCGCTTCATATTCTGCTTCGTTGTTCGACGTGTGAAAACCAAAACGGATGGCCTGAAACATGCTCAAACCCGAAGGGGTAATGATCTGAACTCCCGCCCCACAACCACTAATGTTGGCTCCTCCATCAGTGCGGATAGTCCATTCGCCCCCCGCAGCTTCTTGTAGGGGTGTTTCTTGTTCGGGTCGCTCGGAATGGAATTCGACCAAAAAATCTGCCAAGGCTTGTCCCTTAATCGCGGTTCGGGGCTCGAACTCAATGTCGAAATCCCCTAGCTCGACCGACCACTTGGCTATCCTTCCGGACATATCTGGTCGCTGGAAAACGTATTTTAGTGGAAACGAGGTGCGGACGACAATGTGGTGCGCCTGGAAGTAAGGGCGCATCTTCCTTGCAGCCGTTACCAGAGCCAGAGCCACTTTTTCGAGCTTTAAGTATCGAGTTTCGGCGTCAAGCAGACTTTTGCTTATATAGTAAACAGCTGTCGGAACTGGCCCGGACTCGCTGATCAGTGCCGCACTGACCGCATAATCGGTAACTGCCACGTAGAGGAACAAAGTTTTGTGCGCCGTGGGCTTGGTCAGTCGGTTTGGGGACGATAGATACTCTTTGATCCCCAAAAATGCCTTGTCACATTCGTCAGTCCAAACGAAATTTTTTACCTGTCGAAGGACCTGAAAAAACGGTGCACATTTGTCAGATGATCGAGAGATGAAGCGATTCAATGCGGCTAGTCGCCCGGTCAGAATCTGGACTTCTTTTACGCTCCGAGGAGGAGTCATGTCCGCTAGGGCTCGGAGTTGAACAGGGTCGGCTTCAATGCCCTTTTCGCTGACAAGGAACCCCAAAAATTTCCCTGACCAAACACCAAAAGAACACTTCTCTGGGTTTAGCTTTAGGTTTACCCTTCGCAAGTTATCAAATGCCTCTCTGAGGTCGGTAAGGTGATCCACGTCGGTCCCACTTTTGACCAACATGTCATCGATGTACACCTCCATGTTTCTCCCGATCTGGTCTTCAAACGTTCGGTTAACCAGTCTTTGGTATGTTGCTCCCGCGTTCTTTAGTCCGAAGGGCATTACTTTGTAACAATATAGCCCTCGGCCCGTGATGAATGTGGTATTCTCCTGATCCGCGGGGTGTAGCTTAATTTGATTGTAACCGGCATAGGCGTCCATGAAAGATAGTAGCTTATTGCCCGATGTGGAATCTACCAGTTGATCGATCCGCGGCATCGGGAAAGGGTCCTTCGGGCACGCCCGATTGAGATCGGTAAAGTCCACGCACATCCTCCATTTCCCGCTTTTCTTTTTTACCAGAACGGGGTTGGATATCCACAAAGGGTATCGCGCCTCTACGATATGTCCGACCCCAGTCATCCTTTCGACTTCCTGTAAAATTACCTCTGCCTTCTCGGGAGAGAAAGCTCGTCGCTTCTGAATTATTGGTCTAACATTCCTGTTTATGGTCAACTTGTGAATTGCAATTGATTCGGGTACTCCCGTGACGTCCCCCGAACACCACGCGAATAAATCAAGATTCTCCCGGAGCAACGCTAACATCTGTTCTCTTAAGGTCGGTAAAATATTCATCCCGACCCGCAACCCTTTTCCATCTGCAAAATGATGCAGCTCACATTCTTCGTTGGTTGTCAAAAGGCTTGGGGTCTCCCGAGGGTCGTCCACCGGCTGCGATCCGGGGGAGCTCCCCATTAATTGCTATGCATGGGACGGGAACATCTCTTGATCTGTCTTTGGTGCCAACGCAGCTCGGTAACATTCTCGGGCCGTCTTCTGGCTGCTTCGCACGACTCCGATGTTATTGCCAACCACATACTTTACACACTGATGAATAGTTGAAGTCACTGCATGCATGCGCGATATCCAAGATCGTCCCAGAATAGCGTTGTGCGACGCTGGCGCGTCGACCACTATGAACAGCACGGTGACCTCTTTTTTAAACGGGCCGCGGCCTAATTGTACCACACCTTCGAACTCTCCAACGACGTCTGCTGCTGTTCCCGTAAACCCAACGATGGCACGGTCGGATCGTTCGAGTACCGGCCGTGTTCGGAATTTGGCGAAAGTTGAAGCAAAGATGATATTAGCTGAGCTCCCGGTATCTATCAAAATACGCCGAACCTCTTCGCCCGCGATCGCTGCCCCGATCACAACGGCATCCTCATGAGGCCCGGCTAAGTCTCTCATATCGTCATCGTCAAAGTGCAAAATTGGGGAAGGGGTGCTTCGGGTTTGGAAGCAAGTTCTGGCTTCCAGCTGGGTAGCTAAGTTAACGATGTGTCTCTTTCTGGAGGAATGCGTTATTCCTGCCATCGAATCCCCTCCGAAGATGGTCATGGATTCGAATAGATCGCGCAGGCCTTGTACCTTACCGACGAGCCCGTGAATTTTTTCATCAACAACTCTGATATCGCCGCGGTCGCCAATTTTTTCATCAACAACTCTGATATCGCCGCGGTCGCCAATTTTTTCATCAACAACTCTGATATCGTCGGGGTACAGAGTTGGGGAAAAGGTGCGCCAGGTTTGGAAGCAAGTTCTGGTTTGGAAGCCAGTTCTGGTTCCCGTCGCAGACCCTTCTCCGAGGTCTGTTGATGAATCAAACAGTTGACAAAGGCCACGCACGCTAACTTCCGCCTCTTCCTCGATGACCCCGATGATATTCCGACCGACCTCGGGATCAAGGTACTCAACCGATACGTCGAACTGATCCGTAACTTCCGAAATCGCCATGGTGGTTTCCGGCTTTGGAATTATGACCACCTCTTTCGAGGGTGCGGCATGTTGGGCCTTCTTGACATACTCTAAAAGGTTACCGTGCTCAATGAGCATCTGTATTTCCTTCTTTAAAGCTATGCAGTCCTTCGTGTCATGGCCGACGTCCTCGTGGTAACGACAATAGCGGTTATTCCTTTGTTCCCGAGGCGTCGGGATAGGAAAAGGCTTTCGGTACATCCCGCTTCTCTTGGTTTTTTCGTAGATTGAGGATACGCACTCCGTGAGATCCGCGAAGTAGGCCGGTCGTATCCATTTGTTGGACATGGGTCGGGACGTTGCCTGTCCGTTTTGTTTCGGCCTAAAGCCGGTCGGGGCGGAAGGTTTAGTTACCGCTTGCGAGCTCGGGGGTATTGTGCTAATCGGCTGGGCCGTTCTAACCTGGTCGAGTCGGGAACCCTGCTTTATTACGACCGATGCCTGGGCGCTCTGTTGGATCTGCGCCGCCACTTCAGAAGCCTCCGTTTCTTCAATCAGTATCTGTTTTTCTATTTGTGCCAACAACGCGGAAAAAGTGAACGCCTGCTTCTTCGTGACCGCCTGCTTCATCGGCCCCGGGAGCAGGCCTAACCGAAACGCCGTTAGGGCCACGTTCTCTTCACAATGGTCCAGATCGGTCTTCGCATCGATGAAACGCCTGGTATAGTTTTTTAGGCTCTCCCCTAGCTTCTGTCGACAGTTCATTATAGTATCTCCATTAGCACGGAAACTCTTACTTCCCACGAAGTGTTGCCTAAACATAGCCCAAAAAGTCCCGAAGTTTCTGATGCACCCCTGCGGTAATCGGTTGTACCATTTTGAAGCCCTATCTTTGAATGTCATAGAAAAAGCCCTACATAAGAGCTTATCGTCGTTATCGAAGCTCAGCATAAAGTTCTTAAAGGCTTCCAAATGGTTGTCCGGATCCGTCTTCCCGTCGTATTTCTCCAGTTTAGAAATGTCAAAACGCCTCGGGAGCGGTCCCGCTAATATCTCATCAGATAACGGGGAGGCTCTCCAGTTAACTCCGAGCTCGAAAGCTCCTCCCCCCAGGCCCTCGGTCCTGATTTCATAGAGCCCCTCGGCTCTTGGGCCGACGAACTGGCTGCTCGTTCGGTATCCAAGGTTTTGGCTGTTCGTTGGCTGCCACGGAATTGGTGGTAACATTTCTCGCTCTCCGCGGCTGGCGACGTGCGTTCCTTCTTTTTCAAAGGATACAGGGGTCGGCTTATCGGTGCCGCCCTTTTTGTACCGCGAAGGGTCTGCCCTGGACCCTCGAATGCGCTGGGACCGAGTCTTTCGCGTCCGCTGGGCTCTCTCCCGACGTCGGTACTCCTCGTCGGACGAGTCGCCTGAGGGATAGTCCGACGTCATGGTATGATGGGCGCCCGAGTTCCGACGAATCTTGACAGCCTCTTCATCATCGGGAGGTGAATCTCGGTAATACCTGACAGGTCGGGCCTCCATCCTCGATGCTTGGGCGCGACCCACCGCTCCCCGATCGACCAGGGCGGGCTCTTTGCCCTTCCCTTCACGAATCCTTTTCTCGTCCAGTGCCCGCTCTCGCTCCTCTTCTAACCGGGCAATATCTTCGAGCAGCTGGTTTCGGGTCATAATCAGGGTCGAACGCTTATCACGACCGCCGTTCCACTCCCGACCAGGAGCTCCCGCGTCTTCCGACCCCGCAACGGCCCGGACGACCTCCCTACCGTCCCTCTCTGTCGCCGCTTCGCTATTCATCCCGTATAATGCGATTTTCAAAGGACAGAAGATTCCTTTTCGGTATCACTGTTCCCACAGACGGCGCCAATGATGAGTAAATAGCTGAAAAAGGAATTTATTTCGGATATAGCGTCTGAGGAGTCTAGAGAGAGAAAGTATAGAGAGATAAAGTAGTCTTTTTGTAAAGAAAATATTCCATACCATTTTAGGCAAAAAGGGTCCTCCTTTTATAGTAAAATTCGGAGGACCCGCTTAAGTTCTATGGGCCATCATCACATGTCGATGGGCCCTCTTTTGCTACTTTTGTTTTTGCATATTAGTCCCTAAAGAACTTTGTCTATTCAAATAATTATATTAACTATTGTCTATTACATTGTTACCCCTATTTCTTGGATCGGCGAATTCCGCCCTCATCAATATGAAATGGTCATCAAAACCTGATTGAGGCCTGGCTAATACAGAAAACCAAGTAGATGCTCTATTGAGCTGAGGCCACACAAGAATCTCACTGATCATAGGCTTTAT
The DNA here is from genome assembly GCA_036936605.1 of Limnanthes douglasii subsp. nivea. Lineage (NCBI taxonomy): Eukaryota > Viridiplantae > Streptophyta > Magnoliopsida > Brassicales > Limnanthaceae > Limnanthes > Limnanthes douglasii. Next base: position 112,655,557 of record JAUPFV010000005.1, on the reverse strand, counting down.
CGAGCAGAGATCATGCCCTAATAGTAACAGGCAAAGCAAGGCCTACCAAGGAATTACACTCATTTACTGATACCTTGAAGATCTAGCCATCAACAACAGCTAATGAAGATCTCATAAAGAAGGTCAACACTAATTAAAAGAACTGTTGACTAATCGATCTAAAAAACGCACCATAACCAGAATTATGACCGCAATTATAGGACCATTACCATAAATTTGGATCCACGATCATAATTAGTGGAATTATGTAAGTAGTAAGAAAATAACTTCGAATCGTAAATAGTATAAATATGATAAGGATTCTAGAAAAATGTATATTTTCTTCTCGAATCAATAAATTTATTACTCGGCAAATATTTATTAGATTGTCCCTTAACAACTTTGGCATTTTCGGTGGGAACTTCTAGAGAAAATCACACACAAACTTTTTCACGAACAAATGGTAGTAAGATCCAGGATTGAAAATAAAACTTCTGAGAGAAACGTTGCAATTATAAACCAAGCACCATTACGATACCGAATCGTCTGATTGAATCCAATTGCGCTTACTTGTGTAATACCCTAAGAAAACCAAAATTTGGAAATAGTGGAAATACCAATTAAACCCTCCCCATTCCGACCAACCCTGAAATTTCTCACTTTATAAACGATAAATTTTTTGGAATCTAATCTGGTCGGCAAAAGATAAGGGCATGTTGAGAATGTAATAATTGTTTGTAATAAAAAGGAGATAATATAAAAGAGAAAGGAATTATCTTGTATATAAAGATTATATTGGTACAATTAGAGGGAATAAAGGTAAAGATATGATAAAGTGGGGCACCCATGTGGGTGCGGGCCCACACCAAATACTATATAAAGTAAGATTTCCTTTATGAAGGATGGTAAACATTTATTATTAACAATTATTATTTACCAATTTCTCTCTCTATGATCTCGTGTTTCTCTTTCTACACACTGTTACGATCTTATCTAGTAGTTAGATCATGGCCCGAATATTTGTGGAACTATTAGTGGCTCCGTCTGTGGGATACAGAAGTGATACTCGGTGACATGTTCTCCTAAATTATAAATTAAAGAGAGATGAACACAAATACTAGAGAGGGTAGAACGATGGGCTTAAATGTCGGTGGAATTGTCTCTTATTTCGAGGATCGTCGACTAGAAGGACAACAATTTAAAGAGAAACACCACGGCTACGATCAATATGGACAAGGGTGAAGTAAACGATCGAAAGTTAAGCTCGATATCGTTGAGAAAGAAGCGACTTTAGCTGACAAAAGAAATAGGATGGGAGTTCATAGATAACGATTTCTTGAAAACGACAAAGAAGAAAATCACAGTCATGGTCAAGAAGAAAAAGACCGTGGTTAAGGTTGAACCCGGCTGCGAAGAAAAAATAATGAATTGATAAAGAATGATATGAAGGTAGAGCATCGGCATACGCAAGATCATAGTGATTCTTCCTATTATGATTCGGATAAATCCACATACTCAGACCGTGAATACCTTAGAGATATGATGGGATGAAGGACCCGGAGATTCATTTGGATTTGTTAAAAAAATATGTTAAATTTCGATAACGATGACAAATTTCTTTGGCTTGCATTCTCGCAAACTTCCAAAAACCGCGCCTCGAAATGGTATAATTAATTATCACGATGTTGCATAAAACGTTTTGATATGTTGTGGGTGATGTTTAGACGGTAGTTCGTGGGGAGTAAATTTTTTGGAGCAAATGGCGATACGATTGTCAACTTTAGATAGAAGGTCAGAGAAAGCCTGAGAGACTACACTTGACGCTTTGTGGATGCCAAAACAGATTTAGAACATTGTGAAGAAAGTTTTTCTTTGATGGGTTTTAAATTGGGTCTTTTGTATGGTCCTATGAAGGAGGTTATAACGAAGAAACAAGATTTTACTTTTTTGGCTTTGCTAGCTCAGGTCGAAAAGTGAATTTTGATTGAGGAAACCCAAGCGTCTGAGTGGCGGTTCAGTAGCAGCAAAGTGCATAAGCAGCCATCATGCTTTAATGTTGGTATCTGACCCATATCTCACAGCCCCAACCAATCAACACCTACCCAGCGGCAGGGTAATTTTAGCTAAGAGCATCAAGCTCACATCCTCATGAGCAAGGTTTAACAATTGGATAATAAGTTCTCAATCCACAGCCTCACCCATTCAAACACATGGATACGGCCGCTTTACTTTGCTGATTTAACTAAGTGTGCGTCGACCAAGAAAATCGTAATAACCGATACGGCAAGTATCATGAAGATGTGGGGCATGATACGCAGGCACGTATTTGGTTAAAGAAGTAACTTCAGACGACTGAGAATGGAAAGTTGACGGTGTTAGTGAAGAACCAAGCTCAATAGAGTGTCGGGGTTAAAGATATTGGATTGAAATATAGGGGAGATTATAGGGGAGATGGTGGATTGAAATAGTTTCTTGGGCTTAGTACCTTTAGAAGAGGACGAGCCTCGATCTGACTCTGTAGCGGAGGAGATTGGTATGTCAACAGGCGAAGTAGGTAACCCTGCTAAGATTCGTCTTTCCTTCTCAACTTTTTGTGCCTTTTCCAACTCAAAAAGGTTGAGCCACCCGCCTTTGATCAAAGCTGTCCTTGCTGTAAACATAAACTACCAAGAAAATCTTTGCTTTAGAGAGAGAAAGCTCTAAGTAAATATGCAGAGTAAATATGAAAGAGATAGTAAAACAGTAGAAAGTGAGTTTGAATTTATAGTAAATCTGAAAAAAGAAGTTGATTCCTAGGAGAATTCGAAAAGTTTGGAAATGATTAAAAGACGGAGCTGATGTCACCATTTGTAATTAAAGAGGTTGCTTTTCGAAGAAGGTGGGTTCGAAATTCAAGGTGAAAAAACGGCTGGAGTGACCAATCAAAGAGCGACACGTGTCCCACGAACTCTGGCAAAAACCGTTTTGAATTCGTGAAGCTTACTCTGTCCAGGTAAACACATAGATCTGTCCGGATTGAAAAGTACTTCTGACGTCAGACTGTTTTTCAGGTCTCTGACAAGAATACTTGCTCAAACACCTAAAAAATGGGCTCATGATGAGTTTGAATTCAGCATGCTCCCCAGAAACGGACAGATCAGTCCAAGGCCTCCAAACGGGACAGATCACATGGACCGGACAGATCACTTTGAACACTACGACCATAAGACTGTTCGAACTATGACAAAAGTACTAAAAAACCTAAACACTTCTTGACTAAGCTACTTGCTCTCCTGCTTAGAGCTCATGGGTCTTTGAACATGACCCGATTCCATTAAACATGACCCGAAAGCCCATAAGGGCCCAAACATCAGGGTATAAATACCCAACCACCTGCATTAACTATGGGTAATGAAAATTAACTGCTACCAAGCTGCTTAATTATCTCTCTACTCTCTACTTTAAACTCTTAACACCCACATACTTCCTTAAAACACCAACTGAAATTACCAGCCTACCCTCAGGCGATTATTATCCTCACCAAAGGTAATATGCTGTTGGAGCATCATTTCTCTTTATTAAAAAAATAAAGTTATAATAAACAAAGTCAAGAAAAGACTGGTCAATGTAACAATATGAAAGACGAAAAACTTATATACTAATGAATGATGGACGGTAAATGACATTTGATTGAAAATACAGATATCTTAGAAATATTATAATATTTAAGAAAGATGTAACATATTACTAGAATGTCCATGGTAGCTAAGGGTTAAAATAATAATTTTATATGCCATTTGTAATAGACACACGTGTTATTAAGATATACATGTTATCCATTCCTACAATTTAGGGATAAAAGTGTCTATAAATATAAAGTCCAATCATTATAAAATATATGGAATCATTGATTTATCAAACTATTCTTGATCATTTTTAGTCTCATTTGTTTTTGTATTCTCTTAAGGAAGAAAATTCTCTCATCATTTTTAGCATCGTCTGTGGGAATGTTTTTTCCAAAGAAATATTTTATTTTCCAAATTGAATGACTAAGTCAAAAGTTTATGAAGATATTACCGTTTTCCAATAACAAGATTTTCAAGTTTTGTCGTTTAAAATTTGACGGAACAAAGTTCATGTACTATTTTCGAAGGATAAAGTTTATCAGAAAAAGGTATATCACTCAATTCAATTCATGAATTATCCACACATTTGATTGATGATCCTATTTTAAATTTTATCATTTACTAATGAAGATTTGATAGGATTAATAATTTTATATGAGGACGTTTTGTTAATTACTCCCTTATTGTTAGGATAATTACTAGGAGAGTATTAATTGATATTGAAATTTTCACTAATTTGATTTATAAAACCAGTTATGATCAAATGGCTGGAGTTGTACCAATAAAGAAAACTGATAGACGTTTATTGAATTAAGTTGGAACATCAAATAACTATGAAGGAAATATTGAGTTAGATGTAACTGTAAAAAATATAATAGCATTTTATTGACCAAAATAGGAAGTAAAACAAGTTATATCGGGTGAAAATGTTATAAAATTTATATTTCCAAAAGGGTTGCACAAAGATGAAAAGTTCGTTGGGATAACATCAACAAGTATTTATATTTTTCCAATCTTTAAAAATAGTTTTAGCCTCTGAAAAGACTTAAAAGACTGGCAGAAGACTTAACTAATGACATCAACAAAATGACAAGATAATGTAACAAGATGAATGATGACAAAAATATCTACTAATGAATGGCCGACGCTAAATGAAATTTGATTGAAGATACAAATAACTTAGAAATATTAGAATCTTTAAGGAATATGTAACATACTACTAGAATGCCCATGATAGTTAATTATTTAAATATGAATTTTATATGTCTTATGTAATAAATGGTTGACATGTATTATTAAGATACAAATATCATCTATCCCTATAATTTAGGGACACAAATATTTATAAATAGGAAGTCCAATCATTGTAAAATGTATGAAATCACTGATTAATAAAACTACTTTTGATAATTTTTAGTCCATCTTTTTGTCATTCTCTTAAGGAAATAATTCCCTCGTCACGATGAGCCCCTTGATATTGTTTGAATGTGCTCCTTATGCACATGTAAAACAAGATAATGTTTTACCTAGAGCAATAAAGTGTATGTTTCTCAGATATCCATAATGAGTGAAAATGCATAGATTGTGGAGTATGGAATGTAGAAATGAGAAGGCTTTATTTAACAAAGATGTCGTATTCAATTGAAATGAAATACGAATGCTCAAGAAGGTAAATACTAGACTTAATTCTAATAAGGGTGAAGTTAAAGTTGATTTGGAGTTTAAACAAGGTAATAAAACCGATGGTGCTTTTCCTGAAGCCGGTTTCAGAAGTAATATATGTTTGGCCCTTGTGGAGGAAGTTATACCATAACATAGGTTTGGCTTTGGATGGGAGTTTGATATTTCAGATGATTTAGATGTTTGGACTGAAAATCAACATGAAGATTTTGGCGATTATCAGCTGGTGAGGGATACGGCTGGAAGCCCTGAAGGCCCAAAAAAGGTACAAATACACATATATTATAATTTATCGTTTGTATGTTAAAATTTATGAATATATTATTGAATCTAAGATATATCATGATGTTACGAAGACTAGTGATAAATTGAAATAAAAGAAGACCATGGGTTGAGAAATGAATTCTCTACATGGGTCGAGAAATGAATTATCGTAAACCATCTAAAGGGTCAGAATATTATTGGATGTAACTTGGATATTACAGAAAAATCAATGTATTCTGAGAGTTGAACTGTCTAGGTACAAATCTAGGCTAGTGGGTGAGGGCTTTATGCAAAGGTAATGTGTTAATTTCACTAAAAGTTTCTTACCAGTGTTAAAAAACCTTTATATGAAGGAGATCATTTATTTGAGATAGTCTCAAGGTTTTGAAGAAGGCCAAGAAGCTGATATGTGTTTGTTGAGGAGGCCTTTATATGGGTTTCAACAATCACCAAATTAGTGGAATATAATATATGACTCTTTCATTAAGTCAATAATTATGTGAGAAATTGTTATGATACATGTGTCTATTATAATGTGGAAACACACATATATAGGAAAATTAGATTACTATTTTATGTGAGTGACATACTTATAGCTATAAGGAATATAATGAAAATTAAAATCGTGAAGAATTAACTTCAGAAAGAGTTTGAAATGAAGTATATAAAAAATGTTAAGAGAATTCTTAGAAAAAACATTAATAAGAACAACTTGAGATATTATCTATTTTTATCTAAACAAAAATACATACAAAAGATGCTCAAGAATTTTGGAATGTCCGAATCTAGATATGTTGAGACTCTCATTAATGCTCAATTCAAACTTCATATTACTCAAGTAAGAGCCAATGTGAAACATATGAAGCTTAACTTACGAAAATTTATTAAAAGTATCATGGATGCTATGATTTGCACCAGATCTTGCATACTGAATTAGTATTTTGAGCATATTTATGGTCAATCCAGGGAAACTTTAGTAGCATGATCTTAAATGGCTCATGGGATAATTGAGAGGTATATTAGACATTGGAGTGTGTCATAATTAGACACAAAAGGATGATGAGATATTAAGGGGTTATGTGGACTTCGATTATATATGTTATCTTAATAAAAAAAAATCAAATTTAGGAAATATATTTACAGTATTCTGTGGAATGGTTTAGCTGGAGAGGTAGTCTATAAAAGGTCGTTGTATTTTCATATACACAAGCTTAATATGTGGATACAAGTGATGCAACAAAAGAATCTATATGGTCAAAATGATTGGTAAGTGGGATACCTGGTATAGATGAATAAGTAACTTTGTTCAGAAATAATTATAGTGCATTTTACTTGATGAAGAGTCATAAATTCCATGAAAGAATGAAAAATTATGTGTAAAGTTTCACTTCATCATAGATGTTATGAAGAAATAGAAAGTGAATGTTAAATATTACAATTGAAGACAGCCCTTTAAATGCTCTAACAAAAGTAGTGCAAGTTTAAAAGTTCACCTTATTGTATGGTACTTGTTCAAGTATGGGATGTAGGTGGACTGACTGTATTCGGTAAAAATTAGTTGGATCATCAGGGTTGATAAGGGAAGAATTATGCAACTAGAAGACATTGATAAATTAAGGGTGTAATTTGGTATAAAGAAACCCTCTTAAGAATAATTGAAAACTATGTAGTATAAAATGACTATTCTGTAATAAATAATAAACTTAAGGAAAGGAACAAAATCAGTAATTTTTTAGGCATGTGGGACCCAACAAATGTACTATAAAAGCACACCACCTCTTTTGGGGAATGATGATTGAAAATAATTAGAGAATTATTGCTTGTGGCTCTCTCTAGACTGTGGAACTTCTCTCTCTAAAATATTTTTTATTATCTAAATTGGTCTTCTAAACATTGTTTTACTCACAAATCCTCTCCAAAATATTTATGGAACGATCATGGGCGTCGTGTGTGGGAAACGGTTTGGTACTCGGAATTGTTTTCCAAAATAGTTTTTGTGATTTTGAAAGTTAGTGATGGAAATTCGAGGGGAATTAGATATGAATAATGATTTGACGACCGAAAAAGAATTTCAAGGGAACCTCATCTTAGATAACATGAAGATTGAGCAACAACATGACGATCAATATGTTGGTGAAATATTAGAAGAGTCCATCTTGGTGGCTCAAAGAAAATAAATTTTAGAATAAATTGAAAAGTTAAATTCTGAGAGAGATGTTGCGATGGCCTTCAAAAAGATCCGATCAGAGGTTTGAAGGGAAAATGTGACTGAGAAAGAAGAGTTGAATGACAATCTTCGACTTGATAATAAGAAAGATAAATATTGAAGGTGTAAACGTTATTCTTCGAATAGGGAAATGAAGCCTAGGTATCATTGTGAATCATCTGAATCTAGTGATTATTCACTCTACGATTCGAGTAAATCTTCCCCAGAAAGGGCTTATCATCGGGAGAAGAGTACTAAAAAAAATATTCGAAGAGATATAGAAGTGAATATTGAGGGGCTCATCAAACTAAGGATTCAAAGGAAAAAATACAAGGGTATGAGGACCATGGGAAGAAAGAACAAGTTACATATGTTCAAAATCCATTCAGAAGCCAAACTTTTAAGTATCGAGTGAGCAACCAGTTCACGATTTCATCCGAGGAAGGTCTTTATGCAATTGCAAATGAAGGGCCAAGGCTAATGTTGATAGGGTTGGTCATAATTAGAGATCTTCTCATTTGTTATCAGAAATACTTTCGAGCAATTTACTAAAGCATTTTGATATTTCAAAGTTGGAAACGTTCGATGGAATCCAGGATCTTGATAGCCACATTGAACAATTCAAAACTTTTATGATTAATTTCGATGGTGATAATAAATTACTTTGAAGAGCGGTCTCCCAAACATTCAAGGGCACAACTTCAAAGTGGTATAATCAACTTCCGCAAGGTTATATAAAAAAAATTGATATGTTGTGGAATATTTTCCGACAATATTTTATGGGAAGTAAAATGTTCCGAGCTAATGGAGACACTATAATATATTATAGGCTAAAGGTTGAGGAAAGTTTGAAAAATTATACTAATCATTTTATCAAAATTAAAATTGATATGAAATATTGCGAGGACTCCATGATATTGGCAATTTTTCGTATGGGACTTCTCCCAGGAATATTGAAGACAAACGATAACATTTGGGGCTTTGCTTGATGAAGTTGATAAAATAATACTAGCGGAGGAGATTGATGCGTCAGAAATATACTGTTTGATCAGTTGGAACAAAATCAGCTCCAAAGATCTCTTAATGTACTTTAGCCTCCTTGTACAAAGGTTTACCCTAAAGTATCAAGTCATTTTCGTATGAGGCCTAGGTTGAACCAACAACCATTTACTTCCTAGAAATATACTAGGCCAATGTTAAATATATGGATTCATCCAACTTATTTTGCGGATTTAAATGAGTGTGTAGCAAAAATATTCGATAAAACTCGGAGTCATGTACAATTTCGCTAGCCTTTCCTGATACAAAATCCAAGGGAGAATACATTAGATATTCTAAATATCACGAAGATGTTGGGCATGCTACAAAGGAATGCGTAGCACTAAAAAAAGAAATGCAAACACTGATTGAAAATGGGAAGCTAATTAATTTTGTAAAGAAGCATTCTCCAAATAATCTGATGATTACAGAAGCTGCTGAAACTTCGAAGGAAGAAAGTGCATTGGTTATTTCTGAGGGAAGAAACAACATTAGCATTGTCGAATAGATTATTCCGAGAAGGAAGGTTAGTAAATTATATGCATTTTTAGAATATTTGGCACTCTTTAGGGGTGATACTGTTTCAGGAAATTTGAACAGCCTCTGAAAAAGGCATATAGTGAGTCTTACTACTCAGCTCGAAGCAGGCACTTCAACGCATTTATATCAGAATCCTTCTCCAATAATTTTATTTGAAGATAATGGTATGAGATATATGGGGGAACTATATGAACATAGAGTAGTAATTGCAGTTGGGATAGCTAGTGATGAAGTGCAAAGGGTTTTGATTGATACTGGAAATTCTGCCAACGTTTTGTTCATGAGTACTTATGAGAAGATTGTTAGCCCTTCTATAATCCAACGATCGGATCAGACTATTGTGGGTTATATAGGGGTTGCAGTAGAAGTCGTTGGAGAATTTGAAAGTATGGTGGAATTGGGTCAAGGGCCTTTAAAAGAAGAAGTGACTATATTATTCATTGTGGTAGATGTACCAACATCTTGCAATGCTATCTTTGGAAGGTTTTGGTTATCTAAGATGCGTGCAGTAATTTCTAATTCCCACCAAGCTTAATATATATTGTGAGAAATAACATTGGAACAGTTGGCAAGAAAATGCTATTGTATTGCTTTGTCTTCCAAGCAAATTGGGGGGAATAAAACCGGACAAAGCATAACAATTAGCGGGGAGTTCCTCGGAACCTACCCCTTTTGATGATCCAAGGGAGACTCTCGGTCTTTTGGTTTATGATGAAAGCTTCGAAAATCATACGTATCCAAATGGTAGAGTTTTGAAAATCAGTAAGAAATTGTCTCCAACTTTAAGAAAGAAATGAATTGAATTTTTATTTACCAAGTTAGATATGTTTTCTTGGTGTTATGATGATGTGATCAGTGTGCCCGCGAAAATATTTTTTCACAGATTGGCAATAAAAAACAATGTACGTCCAATAATACAAAAAAGAAGGTTTTTTTCTCAAGAAAAATTGGAGGCAATAATTACGGAGGTAGATCGTTTATCCAGAGTAGGACATATACAAGAATCTCAATATCCATTCTGGATGACAAATCCTATGTTGGTAAAAGATAAAACCGGTAAGAGGCGAATGTGTCTAGATTTTGATGACTTAAATAGAGCCTGTCCAAAAGATCCTTTCCCAGTTCCCCTGATAGATGAGTTGGTAGATTCTACGTCAAGAAATCGATTACTTTATTTTATGGATGTCTATGCAGGGTATAATCAGATAAATATGGATCCAAAAGATGAAGAGAGAAATTCGTTTATTACTGGAAGAGGTTTGCATTGCTACAAAGTAATGCTTTTTTGGGTTAAAAATGTAAGGCAATTTATCAACGTTTGGTGAGCAAAAATTTCGAAGAATAGATTGGGAGAAATGTTGAGGTATATATTGATAATATGTTGGTAAAACGTTTTAAGGATGATGATCATTTTGGTGATCTTGGGGAAACCTGTGCTAACTTAAAGAGGGTCAATCTAAAGTTAAATCTAAAAACGTGTACGGTTGGGGTTCGATCAGGAAACTTTCTTGGGTACATAGTCAATGAACGAGAGATTGAAGCCGATCTAGCACATTTAAAAGCTATAAATACGATGACACCTCCTCGAAATATTAAAGAAGTGCAAATATTAACGGGATGGTTGACAGCGTCAAATAGATTTATATATCATTTTTTTGGATAAATATACCTATTTTTTCCAAGTATTAAGACAAGGAAATTGTTTTAATTGGACAAAAGAGTGTTATGAGGCCTTTCATTGAATTAAAGAATACCATTCATCGCCAGAAATCTTGACAAAAATGGCTCAAGGGGAAAAATTATATGTTTATATTGATGAGGATAATAATTGCCTGAGGGTAGGCTGGTAATTTCAGTTGGTGTTTTATGGTGGTGTGTAAGTGTTTAAGTGTTTAGAGTAGAGAGTAGAGAGATAATTAAGCAGCTTGGTAGCAGTTAATTCTCATTACCCACACTTAATGCAGGTGGTTGGGTATTTATACCCTGGTGATTGGGCCCTTATGGGCTTTCGGGTCATGTTAAATGGACCCGGGTCATGTTCAAAGACCCATGAGCTCTAAGTAGGAGAGCAAGTAGCTTAGTCAAGAAGTGTTTAGGTTTTTTAGTACTTTTGTCATAGTTCGAACAGTCCTATGGTCACAGCGTTCAAAGTGATCTGTCTGGTCCATGCGATCTGTCCGGTCCGGAGGCCTTGGACCGATCTGTCCTTGTCCGGGGAGCGTGCAGAATTCGGACTCATCAAGAGCCCCTTTTTTAGGTGTTTGTGCAAATATCCTTGTCAAAGACCTGAAAAACAGTCCGACGTCAGAGGTAGTTTTTAATCCGGACAGGTCTATGGGTTTATCCGGACAGATAAAGCTTCACGAATTCAAAACGGTTTTTGCCAGAGTTCGTGGGACACGTGTCGCTCTCTGATTGGTTGCTCCAACCATTTTTTCACCTTGAATTTCGAACCCACCTTCTTCGAAAAGCAACCTCTTTGATTACAAGTGGTGACATCAACGTCGTCTTTTAATTATTGCCAAACTTTTCGAATTCTCCTAGGAATCAACTGCTTTTTCATATTTACTATAAATACAAATTCATTTCTACTGTTTTACCATCTCCTTCAAACTTACTTCTGTAAAAAACTCTCAAAGCTTTCTCTCTCTAAAGCAAAAAACTTAGTTCAATAGTTTATGTTTACAGCGAGGAACGCTCTTGTCAAAGGCGGGTGGCTCAACCTTTCTGAGTTAGAGAAGGCTCAAAAAGTAGAAAGAGAGAGACGGATTCCTGCAGGGTTACCTGCCTCACCTGTTGACAGACCTATCACTTCTGCATCTGAGTCAGATCATGGCTCGTCCACTTCCAAAGGTACCAAGCCTAGAAAACTATTTCAAACCACTCTCTCCCCCATAATCTCTGGTTCCTCAGTTTAGGAATCGGTGCCTACTGTCGAGCCAGGAGTCACAGCCACTAGCCTTAGAAAACCTTCTCCCTTTCTTGCAATGGGATCAGACACGGAGCGCTCTCCTGAGAAGCTGGTTGATAAGAGGAAAGGTCGGCTGGTTAAAGGCCAAGGAACCAGAAACACCCCCTCAAGATCGGGGGCAAAAAATAGCAGCACCGGATCAGAGGTGCCAATTAGAGCTCCTAAGGACAAGCTGTCCGGACCGGAGGGGTCCAACCCAAATCTTCAGCCAGAAATGTCTGTTCCAAACACTCTACCGGAGAGTAGAAATCAAAGTGGCAATGAGGCCCATCAGTCCGGAGATAAGGCTGAATCAAGTTTGAATCCTTCCCCCCACTACAGCTGCTGAAATCCCTTCAACGATCATGGAGGAAGTGATAGAGGACTCCGTTGAAGAGGCCCCGTTTGAGTCTGAGCCCTCCGGTCAGACTAGCAAAGAGATAGTTGTCAAGAAGGACAAGGGCAAGGAAAAGTTGTACTTGAGGCATCCGGATCTGCCGAAGAGCCTAGAAGGAAAAGTAGGGCCTTGTTTTCACAAGGTCAGCGTCAACTATCTTCTCTCCCTACAGAAAATCAACTATGCATTCATCCACACTGCCGAGTTGGGCAGGATGCGTTCAAAATGGGGTATTCCAGAAAATGTAAAGATCAGGATCCCTATTCATCCGGAGACCCCCATGGATTGCAAGTTAAGTGAGGTGGTTATGTTCACGGAGCTGTTCAACTGGGGGCTTAGGCTCCCACTAGACCCAGAGATTGTCAGATATTTCCATATGATCAAACTCTGTCCGAGCCAGCTGAGCCCCAATGCTTGGTATACCCTTATGTCATGCATCATGGCATCAAGGCTGTCCGGGATCCCTCTGCCTATGGAGGAGTTTGCTGCAGTGGCTAGCCTGTGTAGAAACCACCACATCCCCTTCTACCACTTTAACATGGGGGATAACTTCAAGGCGGTGGATGATTTGCTGGAGGCAGAGAGGAATTGGAGGACCCAGTTCCTATTTGTCAGTGGTGCTTGGGAAAATGGCAAGAAGATTAAAGCCGGAGAGAACCCAAGCTTCCTCAGAAGCAGGTGGAGGAGTGATCGTAAGTTTCCTACTTTATTTATTATTTTTTGTTTCTCTCTTTTTTATCTAACGCAGTTCGAACTAATGGGTCTCACTTTTTCCTTGGCAGTGCTACCTAAGGAGTTCGGCGACTATCAGAAAGCCGGACAGATAACCTGTGGCAAGATTAATGCCTGGGCTGCTGAGAATTGGGGGAATCGATTCCACGATGCTTTCACCAGTAGAAATCTGGCAAGGTCTCACCTGTGGAACACCACAGGTCGAAGAGACTTGACCTGGGAGGAGCTCACCACCTAGCCTTCTCCAGACGTCGTGCTTAAGAGGACCCATGAACCAGATGGGACACTCTTCCTGCCTGGCCGGGCCATAGCCCCGAGCAAGATGAAGGGCAAGAAGAAGAAGGGCAAAAAGGTGGTGGGTGATGCCAACCCTGCTGATGCTGAGAAGGATGCTCCAATAGTCCCGGAGGGGCCAGCCCATAGCCAAATCGATGCTGCTCTCTTGCAAGTAGTAGAGCAAGAGACTGAGAGGCAGGAAACGAATCTCCTAAAAACTCCAAGAGCTTCCAAGAGAAATCGCAAACAGGGAAGCGAAGGTGCAGACCGGGAGGCGAAGAAGAAAAAAACTTCTAAGGGAAACGAGATTTCTCTCCGGGCTCCGGAGCCTTCTTTCCAAGTTGAGCCTTCTGACCCAACGCACGCCAAAGAGATTCTGGGTGACGAGATTTCACACTGATGAGGTTGAGGGAGGAGATCTCAACATTGATGGAGTGGACATCACCGGTCTTGGTGAGCTTGGTGAATACTTCCTCAACCTCCCAAAGATGACTTTGCAGGGCCTTACATTCCTCCGAGCAGCTCCAACACGGTCAATTTTAATGGTAAGACTTTTATTGTCTCTAGTGAAAAGGATACCATAGCCCACTCCTTCTTAAGCAATGTGCAGCCGGTACTTACGTTAGAGAGACAAGTCTGGGGTCAGGCAGACATCATTAAAGACCTTAAGTCTGAGAAGGAAAAACTGTCCGAAGACCTTCGCACTACCACCTCCAATGCTGCCATGTTGAAAGAAGAAAACGAGGAGTTGAAGAGAAGCCAAAAGACAAGCACCACCAAAGTCACCACTTTAGAGGAAACTATCAAAGACCTCCAGGAGAAGCTGTCCGGTGTGGAGAAAGACCTTGCTACCTCAAAGGGAGAAACCAAGGCAAAGGACAAAGTCATTACCAACTTAACTACTGATAAGATTGCCCTTGATAATGAAGTGTCCAAGTCCGCCAAAGAGAAAAATACTTTGCTACAGGAGCAGGAGGCCAAGATCCAAGCCAAGATTAATGCTTACGCCAACCAGATGATCAAGAGAGAAGAGCTACTGCTTGAGAAGGTGAGGTCTGACATGGTTCTACTCTTTCATGAAAAATTTATGCAGAGGAACCTATGAGACTTATGGCTTTATGTTGAGCCTGAAGACCTCCCATACCACACGATGGCCGAAGGTGACAGGTATGGCTACTCTAGTGGCTCCTCGGATGATGAAGAACATACTGGGGAGAGCCCAGATGACGAGAAAGATGATCCTAAAGGCAAGAAGGTAGATGAAGGGAAAGACGACCCTAAGGGTAAGAAGGTAGATGAAGGTGAGCCATCTTCAAAGGCTCAACCTTAACTTATGATCTACTTTGTTTATTTTTTATCCAAACTAAAGTCCTTGGAAGGCCAAGGCACTCTTTTTGTAATGGTGTCCGGTATCTGACCGGATAGGTTTTTTGTATTCTACTTTGACCATTTAAAAGTCCTTGGAAGGCCAAAGCAATTTTAAGTTATTTATTTCAATGAATATTTCTATTCTGTGCAACCATCATCTTCTTTCATTGCTTGTTCTAATTTTGATAGCCAGAGTTTAAGTAGCCTTTAGCTGTTGCATTGTGAGAGTGTTTAAGTTCTCCGGCTAGAGTTTAAATAGCCCTTAGTTATTTCAATCCGGATAGTATGACAAGGGAAAAAACTTTAAAAACAGTTAGAAATTTTTTAAGAAGGCATCAAATTTTATTCAACCGCCCGGACACCTCATTAAAACCTCCCCGTGCCACCAGGGAGGAAAGAGTATGCCCCCAAATAGTTACATGGATGTTTAAAAAAGTAAATATTTACACAAGTGCTATTCCAAGTACATCCGGAGATGCTCGATATTCCAAGGATGAGTTAGAACTTTGCCATCTTTGTCTTCCAACCAATAAGTTCCAGGATTAATTCTTTCAACAACCATATACAGACCCTCCCAAGTTGGGGCCAGCTTTTCGAAGAGCTTTTCTTTAGTGTGTAAGAAGACCTTCCTTAATACTTTGTCCCCTGGTTGAAAATCTCTTCTTTTTAACTTTGGAAGCAAACCTGCTTCTCATTAAGCCCTGATAGTGTGCAACTCTAAGGTGAGCTTTAACTCGTCTTTCTTCTATCAAATCAAGTTGATCTCTGATTGCCACCTCATTAGCATGTTCGGAGAAGTTATGAACATTGAAAGAGGGGAGAGTTGCTTCTATGGGAGCTACTGCATCCATCCCATAGACCAAGGCAAAGGGTGATTCTTGTGTTGCAGCCCCAGGTGTTGTCCGGCCCACAAGACCTCTTGTAAATAAATAGGCCACTTCCCAGCAGCCCCTTCCAAATTCTTCTTTAAACCGGACAGTATAGTTCTATTAGCCACTTCAACTTGCCCATTTTCTTGTGGGTGGAAAGGTGAAGAAAAACAATGCTGTATACCCCTTGAGGCACAGAAGCTCTCCATTTCTCTATTGTCGAACTATGGCCCATTGTCTGTTGTTATTTTCTGTGGGACACCAAATCTGCAACAGATGTTGGATAAAATGAATTTTATAACAGCTTTTGATGTTGTCCCTGGTAGGGGGGCTGCTTCTATCCACTTCGAAAAGTAATCTATGGCCACAATTATAGTTTTGCGTCCTCCGGACGCCATAGGGAGAGGCCCCACTAAATCCAATCCCCATCGAGCAAAAGGAATGGGCTCAGAAATTGATTCTAAAGGAATGGCTGGTACATGAATTTCATTGCTGTACCTCTGGCATGGGCCACACCTTCTTACCAATTCCTTAGCATCTTTCATAATTGATGGCCAATAGTAACCGGAGAGTAAAAGCTTTCTTGTTAAAGCTCTAAAACCACAATGGGCTGATCCTTCACCATCATGCAATTCAGAGAGGACTACTTGTGATTCTTCATCCCCCAAACAGCGCAGGAGAGGTTTGCTATAGGACTTTTTGTACAACACTTCTCTCAATATGATGAAACCACGAGCCTTATGTTTCAATGTTCTGGCTAGTGACTTATCTGGAGGCACGACACCATCGGAGAGATATTGCATGAGAGGAAACCTCCAGTATTGAGGTTGTTTCACTTGTACTTCAAAAATTTCCTCTTCTTTACCCTTACTAAGTTGAATAGAGGGGCTTTCGAGCACATGGATCCATGGATATGACTCCGTATATGATATGGTTGCCAATGAGTCTGCTACCTCATTTTCTGTTCGAGGAATGTGCTCATAGATAACATTTTTAAACTTAAGTGCTTCATTTTTGAGGAGGAGTAAATACTTCACAAGTTGCTCCTTCTTAGCCTCAGATTGGCCTTGGGCATGGTGGATAAGTAGTTGGGAGTCGCTTAACAGCTTGACCCTCTTAGCCCCACAAATGTAGGCTAACTTTAACCCAGCTATAGCTGCTTCGTATTCAGACTCGTTATTAGATGCCCTGAAAGCAAAACAAATAGCCTGGTACATCTAGTCTCCATATGGGGAAGTTAAACATACTCATGCACCACATCCCATAGTGCTAGATCCACCATCTGTTCGGACGACCCATACTTTTTTATCTTTTATATCAGTAGCTTGCTCTGAATCCCTGTCGGAGTGGAATTCGACCAGAAAATCAGCCACAGCTTGGGCTTTGACTGCTGTTCGGGGAGCAAAGTCTATGTTGAAGTCCCCCAACTCTACTGACCACTTAGTCATCTTGCTCGAAATTTCTGTTTTTTAAGGACATTCTTCAGCGGAAAAGAGGTCCGGACGATGATAGGATGAGCCTGGAAATAAAGCCTCATCTTCCTTGCAGCTATCACCAGGGCTAATGCCAATTTTTCAAGTTTCAAGTAACGCCTTTCTGCATCTATCAAGCTTTTGCTGATGTAGTACAATGGATGGGGATGACCATCGACCTCTCTGATCAGCACAACACTGATAGCACAACTTGAAACTGCCAAATATACGAAGAGAGTCTCCCCATCAACTGGCTTAAACAAAGTTTTGGGGGAGGACAAGTGTTTCTTGATCTCATTGAAAGCCTCATCACACTGCGGGGTCCAATCGAATCCCTTTGCACCCTTCAAAGTTTGAAAGAAAGGAGCACACCTGTCCGAAGACCTGGAGATAAATCTGTTGAAGGCAGCTAATCTCCCCGTTAGCCGCTATACTTCTTTAATGTTTCGAGGAGGCTCCATTTGGAATAGAGCATTGAGCTAGTCCGGATCGGGTTGTATTCCATGCTCACTTATTACATAGCCTAGAAACTTCCCGGACTGCACTCCGAACACACATTTTTCCGGGTTTAATTTCAAATTCACTTTTACCAAGTTGGCAAAAGTTTCTTGAAGATCGGACAAGTGCAACTGCTCATCTACACTCTTCACCATCATATCATCAATGTATACTTCCATGTTTCTTCCAATCTGATCAGCAAATGCTTTGTTTACTAATCTCTGATAAGTAGCCCCAGCATTTTTCAAACCAAACGGCATCACCTTGTAGCAATGAAGTCCCCTGTCAGTAACAAATGTGGTATGCTCTTGATCCTTCGGATCCACTTGAATCTGATTGTATCCGGAGAAGGCATCCATAAAGGAAAGCAGCTTGTTCCCAGAGGTAGAGTCTACTAACTGATCAATCTGGGGGACCGGATACAAATATTTTGGGCAAGCTCTATTGAGATCTGTGAAGTCAATGCACATGCGCCACTTGGCATTTTTCTTTTTAACCAAGACCGGGTTAGCAGTCCACAAAGGGTATTGAGACTCCTTGATGTGCCCCATCTTTGTGAGCCTGTCAACTTCTTGCACAATGACATCAGCCTTTTCTTTAGAAAAAACTCTTCTTTTTTGAACCACTGGTGCTACGTCTCTCCGGACAGATAGGTGATGTGATATTACTTCTGATGGGACTCCAGTAACATCAGCATTGCACCAAGCAAAAACGTGCTGATGGTTCTTCAAAAACTTCAACATTTCATCTTTCAACATAGGTGGCATCTTAGACCCTATCTTGACACTTTTCCCATCTTCCAAATAGTGTGTTTCTACCTCTTCGATCGGTATCAATACTCCAGGGGTCTCTCTGGGGTCATCAATGTCACCCTCACCCCCAGAAAGGCCCTCAAACTGCTATTGTTCATTAATACGAACTGCCCCCAGCGTTCGAGGAGCCAGGGCAGTGGCATAACCTTCTCTTGCAATCTTTTGACTGCTCCGGACGACTCCAACCTGTCCCTGAACAGCATACTTCAAGCACTGGTGGACTGTTGAAGCCATTGCATGCATCCTAGAGAGCCAAGACCTCCCTAGAATAGCATTATAGCAAGTGAGACAATCCACCACAATAAAGAGTATTCTGACCATTTTTTTGAAAGGGCCCTTGCCCAATAACACCTCTTCTTCGAACTCTCCGATCACATCTGCTGAGTTGCCTGTGAAGCCCACGATTGACCTGTCCAAATTCTGAATTACAGCTGGATTTTTCATTTTCTTGTAAGTGGTTAGGAAAAGGATATTGGCTGAGCTTCCAGTATCCACCAGGATCCGTCTTATGTCATTGCCCCCTATAGATGCTCCTATGACAACAACATCCTCATGAGGGCCAGCAATGTCTCTCAAATCATCTTCATCAAAAACAATGAAGGGGAATGAGTTTGGTGACTGATAGGATGTCATGCCTCCTTCTAGCTGGGAGGCTAAAGTATGAACATGCCTCTTCCTCGAAGAAGCAGTAGGAGCTGTCATAGTGTCCCCTCCGAAAATTGTAAGCGACTCAAAAAACTTAATGAGCCCGGAGACCGATCTAGAACATTCCTTTATAGCACCCACTCTGTTTCGAGTTGGATCAGGATCCAAGTATTCAGATTCCATGTCAAACCTTTCAACTATAACCATGGCCCCCTCCGGAGCAGCATTACTTGGACCAACCCGGTGAGTGTTGTCAGGCCTGTTGCCTCCTCTTCTTTTAACTTAAGCTCCCAGCTTTCCCTTCTCAATCAAGTTTTGAACTTCTTGTTTCAATGCTATGCAGTCGTCAGTGGTATGGCCAATATCATTGTGATATTGGCAAAAAGAGTTGTTGCGATGCTATCTGGGAGACTGCAGTGTTGCCGGTCTCCGGTAATGCACCTCATCCTTTGTTTTATCAAAGATAGTGGCCACACTTTCTTTTAACTCTGCGAACCACTCCGGTTGGACCCATGGCCCTCTCTTGTTTCTAGATTGTTGACTTTGAGCAGGAGCAGCTGGCTGAGACTAAGCTTTTGCCCTACCATGCCCCTGTCCGGTCTCTCTTGCTTTGTTCCCGGACTGATTCTGATTGGGATTTGGTACCACTGGGGTAGACCTCACCTGCCTGTGCACCATGGTTTTCTTTGTTTCATCGACGTTTATTTGTTTGCCAACCTGATTCAGCAACCCTCCCCATGTCATGGCCTTCTTTCTAGTCACTGAATCAGCTAGATTGCCTGGGTTCAAACCCTGCCTTAGGGACGCTATTGCCACCTGTTCGAAACAATCAGCCAACCCATTCTTGGTGTTTACAAAACGGCTTATATACTCTTTCAAGGACTCATTTGGTTCCTGGGCTTAATGGATTATTGTGTCTCCATTGCCTTTTAGCTCTTTACTCCCTACGAACTGCCTTCGAAAGGCTACCCAAAAAGTATCGAAATCTTTAATACAACCCTGAGGCAGGCTGTTGTACCACTTTAGAGCACTCCCCGTGAATGACTGGGAGAATGCCCTACAGAGCAGTTTGTGATCATCATCAAAGTTCATCATGAAGTTTTTAAATTGCTCCAGATGGTTGTCCGGATCAGTACTGCCATCGTACTTCTCTATTTTGGTGCTGTCAAACCTCTTGGGGAAGTTTCCGGATAGAATTTTAGAAGACAATGGAGATTTCCTCCAATTCCTTCCACGACTGAACACAGTATCCTCATTGGGAGTTGCAAAGATACCTGGTTCATCGTGGAAAACAAAGGGATCCATCAGCATCTTCTCCACATGCCTCCGGCTGTGTGATGACCCTTTACCAATATTCTTCTTGATCCTTCCATGTATATCCCTCTTTCTTGAATACTTTTTGATCTGCCTTTGTTTCTTTCTAGTTCGACCCTCATCGCTACTTGAGGATAAAGATTTTTCAACTCCTTCATCGTCCGAAGAGCTATCAGAAGATTTTGAGCTTGAGTCAGAACTCTCCACAGGCTTGGACTGGTGAGACTTTTTAGAACTGGCATGAGTCTTTTTGGTGCTCACATGAGTTTTTAAAGATTCATGCTCTCTAGGGTTATCGGTGTGATGAGCAACCGATGCTTTAGACTTTTCTTTCACGCCCATCTTGGCCTTTTCTGCCCTCAGAGCTTCTATTTCACCCTTTAGCCTGTTACGCTCTTCGATAGTGTATTCATCGTTCTCTCCCACCACTTCGAGCAAAGCTGGTGGTAGTTCTGGATTGTCCGGATTCATTCGGACAGATTTTCTTAGCTGGTTTTGAATGCTTGATTCAGGCACCTTCTCCTCCCATTGTGGTCGCCAATTTGATGAGGATAATAATTGCTTGAGGGTAGGCTGGTAATTTCAGTTGGTGTTTTATGGTGGTGTGTAAGTGTTTAAGTGTTTAGAGTAGAGAGTAGAGAGATAATTAAGCAGCTTGGTAGCAGTTAATTCTCATTACCCACATTTAATGCAGGTGGTTGGGTATTTATACCCTGGTGATTGGGCCCTTATGGGCTTTCGGGTCATGTTAAATGGACCCGGGTCATGTTCAAAGACCCATGAGCTCTAAGTAGGAGAGCAAGTAGCTTAGTCAAGAAGTGTTTATGTTTTTTAGTACTTTTGTCATAGTTCGAACAGTCCTATGGTCACAGTGTTCAAAGTGATCTGTCCGGTCCATGCAATCTGTCCGGTCCGGAGGCCTTGGACTGATCTGTCCTTGCCCGGGGAGCGTGCAGAATTCGGACTCATCATATATGACGATATTAGAATATGCGGTAAGCGCTGTCTTAATTCGAGAAGAAGAAAACCTCCAAAAACTAGTATATTACATTATTAAAAGTTTATTGGATGTTTAGAAAATATATTTAAAGTTAGAAAAGTTTGCTCTTACGTTAGTAATTGCTGCTCGGAAAATTAGACCCTATTTTCAAGCTCATTCTATCATTGTACGAGCAACATTTGCGTTAAAAAATATGGTTCACGATCTGATATTTTGGAAAGAATGACAAAGTGGTCGGTTGAATTATGAGACTTTGATATTGAGTTTGACCCCATGGCTGCAATTAAAGCACAAGCGTTAGCATATTTATTGGTAGAATTTCATTTTGAACGACCAGATTTGGAAATAAATGATAATTTTGAGTCAAAGTGTAAAATCCGAGCAGATAGGAGGTTCAAGTAAGTTAGAAAGCGAGGCAGTGGTGCAGTTAATTTCTCCAGAAAAAACTTCCATGTATCAAGCTATCCGTTTCAGGTTTAAAGACACAAATAAATAGGCAGATACAAAGCGAATTTAGCATGTTTGCGGCTTGCTCAACTTTGTGGGGCTAAAAAGGTGAGGTTGATAAGTGATTCACAACTACTTGTAAACCATGCATTTGGTCAGTCTGAGGCTAGAAAGGATCATTTAGTGAAATATGTGAAGGTATTGAAAGCTTCATTTTTATCCTTCGAAAATATCAGATGCAAACATGTTCGAAGAGAGAAAAATTCGGTGGCAGACTCCTTGAAAACCGTTTCATTTTCAGAAGAGTATCCATGAATCATTACACATGAGAGCCTTTAATTATAAATTTTTTTAAGCAAGTGGTTGGAATAGTCAATGAGGATTTTCAAATATCAATTAGTAAAAAAAATACATAGAAGGCTAGACAACATATAATGTTTAGAGAACAATGAATTACCAATTGACATATTTTTGTTCAAGAAAATGTGTTTTGAATCTCATGCCTATCTGGTCCTTGGAGGAATCCTGTACAAGAAATCGTTTAGTAAACCTTTACTCCGATGTATGGGGAAAGATGAATCATAGATGATATTATCAGAATTACACGATGGAGAAGGGTCTGTAGATTGTGGGTACAAAGCTTTAATACGGAAAGTATTTTTGGTAGGATATTATTGGCCTATGATATCTTCCGATGCTAAAGAGTTGGTCAAAAGGTGTGATACTTGTAAAATATTGTCTAACATAATTCATAAAACAATGTCCCTCTTAAAAGCATATTTGAAACATTTCCATTTGACCAATGGGGTATTGACCTTGTTGGACCTTTCCCGCAAACAATAATTGTGGAAGTATATTATTTCTCGAAATGGGTAGAAACAGAACCATTAGCTAGAATAAAGGCTAAAGATGTAATTAAGTAAAATATTTCAAATATTTGTTGTCACTTTGAGGTTCCAATGAAGACCACTACAGATAATGGACCACAATTCGATAACAAAAAATTGAAAGATTTTTGCGTTTCTCGAGGAATACAACAATGGTTTTCAGCTTCTTTTCATCCGCAAGCAAATGGAAAGGTTGAAGTCATTAAATGAACAGGCCTTGATGGGTTAAAGAAAAATTTGGAAGGAAAGACAGGAAAATTGCCGTATTATTTGTAAGAAGTTCTTTGGGCATATCACACAACTCCTCGGACAACAACTTTAGAATCTTTGTTTGCATTGGTGTATGGAATGGATGCAGTAGTACCATCTGAAGCAAGTTTCCCGCCGTATCGTGTTGCTACATATTCAGAGAAATCTAATGATGAAATCAGGGCAGTTGAGTTGGGTCTGATTGAGGAGAAAAGAAGACGAGCACAAATAAACTCTTTACATTACGAAACATTGATGATAAGTAGATATGCCTCCAAAGTAAACAAAGAGAATTCAAGATAAGAGACCAAGTTTTAAGGAAATGTTTTCTCCATATGACCTAATTGGGAAGGCCCGTATGAAGTTATTGAAAGGAGAAAGCATGATATTTAATCAAGGAAAAAGAAAGAAGAAATCTCTGGCACACGTGGAAGATTGAACATCTTAAGTTGTACATAGAATGAATGTAAGAAATATATGTTTTCTATCTAAAATATTGGTGGCATACTATTTCTTACTCTGGTGGCACAAGAAGGTTTTAACGACGTGTCCTATTATCTGATTAATATATATGAAGTTCTTTTGCCATAAAAGTTGGCCTTTAACTATTTATTTTGGACCTACAGGGTCTTCTAACAAAAGTTGGTCTCTAACTATTTATTTTGGACCTAAAGGGTCTTGCAACAAAAGTTGGTCTTTAACTATCTATTTTAGACCTAAAGGGTCTTCCAACAAAAGTTGGTCTCTAGTTATTAATTTTTGATGTAAAGGGTCCTCCAACAAAATTTGGTCTTAATTTTTCTGTTTTGGACGTAAAGGTTCTTCCAACAAAAGTTGGTCTTTAACTATTAAAAGAATTATGAAGACATAGTTGAAAATCTGGTGCATCTAAAAAACATTGAAAGATATTATACAAAATAACCTCAAAACAATGAGGATTTTAACAAAATTTCCTCGAATATTATGAGGATTTTAACAAAACTGCCTCGTACATTATGAGGACTTCGAAAAACAAGAATTACAATACTTTATTCTGAAGAAGACCCGATGGAATTATCTTCAGTATAATAAGAATCGTCTTCATCATCATCTAAAGATATACCACAAGGCCCATATTCGACGAGGATAAGTACCCAGAAAATACCTGAATTCAAGTCGGGGTAAAGTTCGTGAATTTCCGTAGTCAGCCCAGATTTAACTGTCACATATCTTGTATTTAATTTGTCCACACAACAACCACCTTTTCATCTATTTTATCTTAGGCTATGATGAGTTTTTCTCCTTTATAATCCTTTATAAATTCCGCAAAACATTTCGATACCTTATCATTTCCCTCCTTATAAGCTGTGACGAGCTAATCTTTAATGGCGTTTTCCATGGCATAAAGATCTTTTTCCTCTTGACAATACTTGTCAGTAAGCATAACATAGTCATTGACAAGAACCAATTTTTCATAGATAGCGTCGACTTATTTTTGAAGTGTAGAAAGTTCTTGCTCAAGCTCCTCGAATCTTGACTTTGCTTGTGAAGCTTCCTTTTTGTGAAAATTCTCCCTCGTGAGGATTATTTTCAACTAAGCGTAATTTTGTCTGAAGTTTTGTGGAGCTTCAAAGGTATTTAATGTTTAAGTGGTTTGTACTGAGAGATTTGAGCTGCCTGGTTGTATTAAATGTTCATTATCCTCATTAATGAAAGTGGTTGGGTATTTATACCCTTAATTGTGGGCCTTATGGGTTTTCGGGTCAAACTCATGAAACCGGGTCGACTTCAAAGGACCATAAGTTTATTAAGCAGGTCGATAATTAGCTTAGTCATAAAGTGATTAGTTTTTAATACTTTAGTCCTGTTCGGATGGTTTAGTAGGTGGCTTTTGTCTGAAATGCCCCTGTCCGGTTTCCACAGTGAGTGGTGAGAAAATCCAGACTCATCACTCCCGATCCTTTATATATTGTATATTTTTCCCAATAATAACCAAGGACCGAAACAACTTACAAATGTTAAAAGATAAATCGTCCAAAGCAGGCATCTTAAATGAGCTAGATGAAGAACCAACTTTAAAAGAAATAGCGGTTGAAGAATCGGTTTTTTGAACAATATTATCTTCGTGAACTTGAATGAACATGTCATCTTGTAGTTGTGATGAATCAGGCTCGATGAGTATCTTCTCTGGCGAAGACTTAGTGTGCTCAGCAGCCTTATTTTCTGGGGAAACAATCGCGTCGGAAACCTCTACGTTTTCTTGAAGGATTTCTTTTAACTTTGGTTGATATTTATTTTTGGGAAGATTTTGTGTGGGGTGTCTTTTAGATTCTTCAGTTTTAATATTTTTGGCCTTATATACCTTAGTATTAGTATCATGAGCTTCTGGACCAGAGAGTTCACGGACTTCTTCCTCTTCCAAAGACTCACCAGATTTCTTATCCCGATGGCTCTTGGCTCTAGCCCTTGAAAGGAGATAGACCAATATATCTCAACCCTCTAACCGGTCTAAAGCTTCTTGTTGGGGTGGGAGGAACCCTGCGTTTTTCTAAAGATAATCGTTCTAACCGGTTGGCTCTCCATAAACGACTCTTGGAAAGATTAGTTGGCGTGAAACAGAGATGAAATCTGTTAGACCAAGAAACTTTGGCCCACCTACTCAGCTCAGTTAATATCACCGTTGGTATAGGCACAAAGTCAACATAGGGCTTAAAAACACCAATAATAACTGTTTATGGAATGGATTGGACACCAGTCACACCAGGAAAGTAGGAAATAAAAATTCAAAGAGAGATAAAATTTAGAAACATACCTCTATTTGTCTATTTGAGGGATAATTTATGAGGTCTCTCAATTGACACCTCATATTATGTCTCCTAAAAACCGGAGATAAGAAGAAATCAATGCTTCCATTTATATATGCTTCGAGTAGATCCTTGACAATCTTCTAGTTACGACCAAAGGTTAAGGAATAGAGGGAGAAGTACATATTTTTGGCTAAACCAGATAGACCAACCAACTGTTCCAAAGAAAAACAGGTCCTTGAAATCCTGGAGGCCATAATACAAGCCATAAGAGTGAACGACATATTTGGTCCAGCTTAGGCTGAGCAAAGATCGACCATTTCAAATTATTCAACGAATAATGGATCTTAGGGAATCAAAAGCCCCAATTTTATCTATGTATATACAATCAATTCATGATTTTTGAATGATAAAAGTGTCTCCCCAGCAGTTATAAAATGAACAGTGATAGTAGAAGGAATGCCCCATCGGGCTCTTAGATTTTCCTTCTCGATTATATCATAGTATCCATATTGACCTCGTGTAGGGCCAAAATGTGCTTGTTTTCGAACGCCCGGAGATTCAACCTTGTACAGGGCTAAAATTTAGTTCAATGAGGGGGAAGCGTAACACTTTCTTTTGACTTCGCTTTTTTATTTGGAGGGGAATTCTCATCGTAAATATGAAGAGTAGCAACAGTTGGCTCTTTCTCCTTGAAAATTTGAAGAGTATCTACAATTGGCTATTTCTCCTTATTAATTTGAAGATTAGCAGCATTTGGCCTTTTTGCCTCGACAATTGGTACTAACGCTCCTTCAATGACAATAGCATCAGCTTGAGCATTAAGTGTTGGATCATCTTCCCCAAACACTAAAGCCAAAGCTCCCTCAATCTTACTATCGTTAGATTTAGCAACGTGATGCTCAACAAAAAAGGCGTTCAAATCTATCTCCTAGATAAGTTCGAGGGATCGTTTTGTCATGGAAGCTACATCAAATTTTGTTAATTTTAGAGGGGGTGCTTCAGGTGTTGGTCGAGGAGTCCCACGACATGGTGAAGATGGAGTGACATGTATTTCTGAGGAAGAAACTTTGGAATGTTTACTCTCTATAGAATGCTTGCTTTGTTTTTCAGATTTATGATGGTGTTTTTTTTCGAAAAAGAACCTTTGGAGTGTTTATCTTTACCGATCACTTTGTAGTCACCCTTATCGGTTACTGTGCAAGTGTGACTGGGAGGCTGAGAAGAGATATCAGAGGGGATGATTGCACTAGAAGAACCCTGAGTTGGAGGCCACATGTCGTAATATGTAATAACATGTGGTTAAGGCTCAGGACCGATGTATAATTCGTAGACTCGTCTTTCCTTGGATTTTTGGCTAATAGATAACCAATCTAAGATGAGAAAATTCTTTGGCATAAACTACCTTTCTCTCTCTACAAAATATTTTTCAAAAACATTATCTCTCTAGAAACTTTGGAATGAGATTGATGAGAAGCCATGAGTATTTATAGGAAAAGAATGGGATTTAACAAGACTTAAAGCCCTGAGGCGAGATAGTCTGTTTTCCTAGGGGAAAAGTGTCCAAAGTAGGGGCAATACGTGCCTAGGGAAGGAGTGCACCGCTCATATGCTAATTTGTGTCAGAATAGAAGACACGTAAATGGCATGCTCATCAACACATGACGGATGATGAAATATTTTCATTGGTGGTGTCCGAGAATTATGACGTTACTAGTAAAGAAAATTTTGGGAGAAACGGTTGGTATGAGCATCTATAAGTAAATAAAATCCTACGACGTTTCTTCAATTTAAAATCCTCAAAACATTCGATGAAGACTGACCAAAATTTGAGGACATAAACCTTCAATAAAATTGAACTCTTTGCATGTGAGTATTAATTCGAGAAAGAATTCCTTGACTAAGATTTTCTGCCAATGAAGATTGATCAAAATTCGAGGCAAAATTCTTTGCCCAAGAAGAGCGTTTGACAAAATTCGATGAAGGATTTTTTCCATGGAAGATTGACAATAATGGGGGGCTACTCATAAGGGAAGAATTGTTAGATATAAACTATAAGTGACCAAAAGATGTAATATGGGCTCTATGGGAAGTTTTGGTCTCAACTTAAGGGGTTCGGCTATTGCAAGGGGACCGGTTTCTGAAAGGTTCTTGACAAATTTAAGGTCTTGGTCTCAGAGTATAGAGGCTCGACTACTGCGAGGTTTGGATTAAGATAACTTTAACTTTTGGAAGGTTTTTGGAAATCAGTATGGAACTAGATTTGATACATCGGTTTGGATTCAAATGGAAAATAGTTGAGGTGTTAAAGTGCTACAAGTTTTTAGAAATAATAGGGATTACTATTTGATAATAATTGTTGATATGAATATAATACAACTTTGTTATAACTATTTAGTGTACACTTTGTTAATGTGTATGTGATTTTATTTTGGATCATTGAAACTTTGTTAATTCTTGAGATATAATCATGAATGAGATACTGAGAGATGATAGATATAAGTGAAACTTGATGCTATCTTTTGAGAAGTTTTAGATAATATGTATGTGATTGTATTTTTTATTCTTATAATTCCGTGTAATTGTTTCATCTTTAAAATCAAATATATTACCGGTGGATGTAAAAAATTTCCATAATCTAAACCACATAAATTTCATGTGTTGTTCTGATTTTTGTTTCTATTACACTTTTCATATCTACCAAAACTTTAATGCATAAATTATACTCGAACTTAAATGTATGAATAGTGTGAGAGTTGAATTGCCAATTTAAAATAATTTATTTTCTCTAAATAAATCAATAAAACTGTTGATGATTTCCAAAACATGATCTAGTATATAATAAATGTAAGTTTGAATAATTTTTATTGTTTAGTAAACAAGCATAATGAAAAAAAACGACTTAAATATTTTTGGGAGACAGTGGTTTGGAGTGGCGCTGATCCCGTTTAGCATAGAATATGGGTTAATTTGTATAATTCATTTTGGGATAGTAGCTATTTTTAAAGAAAATTTTAATTTAAAATTATGAAATAATGATTTTTTAATACCAATTTTAATCTAAAAATATGAAATAATAGTTATTTTTTACGAGAATTATAAAATAAAACCTTTGATAATACGAGTTTTTAAGGAAAATTTTAAGTTAAAATATTTATAAATTGAAAGATGCAGTCCGCATCTACATCTCCATTTCTTCAAGATTAGAACCACAGATTAAACTCGGTAGTTTATGTAAGTTTTCTTATTTTTTTACAACAATTTGTTTCGATTTTATTTGGTTTAATCTTTCTCTCTTAAAATTGAATTTTTCTTTATCCTTGTCTTCTTCTATTGTTCTATGTTATTGATTTGATTTAAAAGTTAATGGATTATTGTTTATCAAAGAGACTAAAAAAGAGGAAGAAAATAAAAAACACGAAAGAAGATAGAGATTTTAATTAAACGAGAAAATGAAGAGCACGACCTTAAATAAATAAATAACATCGATAACCCAAATTCAAAGTTACATATATAAAAAACTTACATATGAGTGAGTACATCTACTTATTTTTTAGTTAGAAGATTTGTATAATCATATTTTTTTAAATATTTTTTTAAAGTATATTTTAAATAACAATTTTTATTTTATTTCTTTATTTCTTTATATTTTTTATTTTTTTAATTAGAAATATATTATGATTTGCATTTATAAAATAATAAATTTTATTTTTGAATATTGTTACACATGTTTATTAAAGAATATCCGGTGGCTTATCGCCGCTCTATTAATCTGGAATCAGGCGACCGTCCTAAAACATATCTGGTCTATTGTTAGTAATAAGAATCAATTTATTTTGTGTGATTGGATTAGATCTGAAAATATAAAAAATAAAAGTTTTTGGGAAGTTTCTGTTACCTCCTCCTCCTCTTGGATTTGGAGGAAAATTCTTCGGCTTCGGCCTTTGGCCCGTAATTTGTACAGGGTGGCTATCGGCGATGGAATGAACACTTCTTTCTGGCATGACTCTTGGCTACTCTCCTTACCGCTCTCAATTCACTATGGAGAGCACATCATCCGAGAGTCCAGAATGGGAAACAACCTTAAAGTCTCCGACATTATTTGCAACGGTGAATGGAATTGGCCAGCCAACCTGAGATCGGCGAGTGCAAGAAGTCGTCACCAACTGGTAGAAATTCACAAGATCATTCTCACTCTTCCCCACCCTATCACCCTATCGAAGGATGTTCCTTTTTGGACGGCAAAGGCTGGAAGTAACAACTTTACAATCAAGGACACATACAACGCCCTTCGCAAGCGTGTCCTAGTTAAGGGATGGGCAGGTTTAGTTTGGAATAAGTTCAATATTCCGCGCCACTCCTTTATCTCTTGGTTGGAAATTAAGGGCAAGCTTGTCACCAAAGATAAGCTCCGAATTTGGGGTTATAACACCCCAGCTGAGTGTCCTCTTTGCCTCTCTGATTCTGAAACTATTGCTCATATTCTTTTTGACTGTAGTTTCTCTCAGAGCATCTGGTCCTCTTCCAGTAACAAATTTGGATTTCCTTTTCACTCCCCGAATTGGTTATCTTGGATTGATGAGGCCTCAAATTGGTCAAATTCTCGGAACCATTGTATTTGGCGTACCTGTTTCAATGCGATAATATATCACATTTGGAAAGAGAGGAATTCAAGAATTTTTGGATCCACTCCAGCCCAGGCCTCATCTATATATTACCAGATCATATCGGATCTCCGATACAGATTTCTTGGTACCAAGATTAGCTGGCCGACTTAAAACTTTGTATTCTAACTTATTTTATGTGTATTTCAGGTATTCTTTGTCTGGACTGGAGCTTGGATGCCGGATGAGACGATAATGGAGACTCCACTCTGATACAGCTACCCAGTCACCCAGTCATGCTGCCTTATTAGATTTGCTTACCTTTGGGATCCACACTATTTGGATTCTCTAAGGGGACCCTTTTAGTTATATGTTCTAAAAGTTTGTTCTGTATGCTTCAGGGAGCTACCCTAAGACTATGTATGAACCTTTCTAATTAATTTAAGTTTTCATTCACACAAAAAAAAACAATATATATTGAAATATTTTTTTAAAATTTTACCATAAATTTTTTTTTATATATTATAAAAATTTTATATAATTTTACCCCAATGCATTTATCTATAATTGATTATCGCATTAAACAATATTTTTTATTACCATACATTTACATTACAAATAATATTTTCATACAATATCATATTACGTCACGAAAAAGAAAATATACTAACGCGACAACTAGAAACAACTTCAAGACTAAAACTTAGGATATGTAAAAGATATGATATAAATAAATAATTATGTATTGCATAGTAAAATACACATAAATTTAGTTATAGCCTAAAAAGAAAATATATAGTGAGTCTAATCGTGAATGCATCATCATCTTATTTATGCCTTGAAAACACCTTAGATATTATCATCGGTTATAGTAAATATATTTTTGTCCACAAATGGAACTAAGTAATCATTAACTCATGGACTACAATTTCGATTTCTCAATTTGTTCTCCACGTATTTCCTGGAATCATAGAAGAATGATCTTTAAGCAATTTTCACTAAACAATCTTTAAGACATGTTGAGCAAAACAATGCACATAATCGGCTCGCAAATTTACTTAACCTAAAATTTCCACTCTACCAAATTGCCCTTTCATATTACTTTCTGCATCATTTCTTTGTCCTCGAATTTTAGATACATGATTAGTTGATAAAGAAAAAAAAATAAAATCTCCAGCTGATCAGTTAGTTGAAGAAATTGAAAAAACTTAAGTGTTGATTCATTTATCATGGTAGAACTATTATACATGACATATCTAAGTGCAAACCATTCAAATTAGACAACTACTTCATTGAATTCAAGTATATTAAAAATGAATTAAATAAATCAAATAGATAAACAATATATAAATAAATCAATTAAACAAATTCAAACAAATTAAATTGATTATGTGTCCTAAGTTAAATAAAAATATAAAATTATTTGTCCCGAATAAAATAAAAAAACAAAAAAATCTAAAAAAAAGAGAATTAAAATTTTATGTCAAGACTCGAAACTTAAAACCTCTTTAAACTTATAAAGCAATCTTAACCATTGAACTAAATTATTTTTCTAGTTCTTACGGTAGTCCATAGAGTACGTGACCACCCCTTTAATCAATTTTTATATATTTAGTCTCATTTAAAAAAAAAAATAATCATGTTAAAAAAGCCTTTTCAAACATATAATAAACATATCATATATTATTTTCGCAAACTTAAAATTTTCATTATCATTAATAATTTCAATCATAATCGTTTCAATCATGTTCCAATTTCATATATAAAATTATTTAAAATCCAATTATACATATTATAATCAAACTATATGCATTATGTTGTATACCTAAATATAATTAAATTTCTTCCAGTGTCACGATGTACTTTGGTATTTGGTTTAGATTTTTTGCATCCAAAATAGTTTGTCCGATGCGATGTTGTGCTATATTTCTGACTTGAGGTGTTTTGGTTGAAGACTTCTCTCCAATTTTAAAGGTGTTACATGAAATTTATTTCGATCGGCTCTTTTCTTGTTGGTTTTTATTAGTGTTTTCATTTTTATTTATCATCAACCTGCGCTATGCAGCTCGTTCTATCTTTCCTTTCACTTGGAATAGATAAAGTAGTCATTAGTTTATATTTTGGACTCTCAAGTTTCTTACTGTCCTTTTTTATATATATATATATTCAATTATTGTTGATATTTTTGATCCATGATATTTGTTCCAACTATAATTTCGTATAGTTACACGATGTCGATCCTCCAAAATAATGTCTATTATATATATATATAAATAAAAAAATTAGTGCAACATTTATTTTGAAAAAAGAAAAATACATATAACCAAGTCAGGTAAAATACCAGCAGTATAAAATATTGTGATTCATATCTAAATATATAATGTTAACTGAAAACTTTAAAACATGCTGTACATGTTTGATGAATGAAAATTGTTCGTGGCTGTTTATGGCTGTACTTGTTGTCCACTAAAGAAAAAGAAGAGAAACGAAGTATACAAAAGTTGCTTTGAGTAGTCTATTTGTTGAATTTGTTGCGTTCCACTGTTTGGTACATACTCTCTACTCTCGTGTTCAGTTTTCGATTTTATCTGTCTGTCTCTTAGAAAAATTTGGAAGCAATTTTGCCACTGGTTTAGGTCCAAGATCAATTCTCATAAGACTATATTTAAATATTTGATTAGTGGTACATCCAAATTTTGTAGATGTAGGTGATAAAAATGGAAATTTTCAAATCTGTTTCACTATATTTATACTCAATAGTAATTATCCATTTGGTGGGATGTTTAGTTCCTTTTAGTTGAATTTTCTTAGAGTATATTTGAAATATTAAAAAAAAAAATCAAATAAATTTTATTAAATTAAAAAATAAAGGAGGTTCAGTCCAATTATAGCAATAGAATTTATGAAGTCTTTTTTTAGAATACTAAAAAAATAAAAAACGGACGTTAGTCATTTTACAAAGACATTTCTTTGTATGAATTCTCTTTTATTTAGAAGTACGAGTTTTTCGAATATATTAAATTTTGTAATTTTTTCATCTCAGTCTTTTTTTTTAAATTACTGGAATCGATTTCGAGTTATTTCATAAGAATACTTTCATTAATGGTTAGCCTTACGGAAGATTAGATGTTATTTTATTTACATGTAATATTTCTACAACTTATCTTAAATCGTTTCTTTTCTTTGAAAAATTTATATGCAAATGGTAGACCGATCTAAGGGTTAGCTAGGGATGAATTTTGAGGATTGATCTGTTTTGATTAGACTTAACTAAGGACAAAGTCATTTGATTAAATTTTACATTTGAGTTTAATCTATCCTTTTCTTAGCTATACCTTTATCTTCTTCATCTCCGAGTCTCCACCTCAAGACTTTTCAAGCATGTCAGGGCAGTAAGGTGAGTATAAGGCGTTTTATTGGTGTAGTCTAATTTTTTTTTTGCTTTAGAGTTTCTTTAGCTAGTCGGTCCGCAACTTGATTTTTCTCTCTAAAGTTATGATTTATAGTCATCCCAAATCTTAGAAATTTTCTGCATTTTTTTCAATTAGTGACGTCATGTACCAGTGGACATTTCTATTAGCTAGCATTTCTATTATTATCATTGAGTTGATTTCAATGTCAAGATTAGAAATATTTTTTGCATTGCAGATAGTTAGCCCATCTAACAAAACTCTGCATTCAACTACCAATGTATTTTGTTTGCCGTAAATTCTTCCAAAAGCTATGATAATTTCACATTTGTTGTCTCTTAAAAGACTACCTCCACCAGCTTCTCCTGTTAACAGACTAGAACCATCTGTATTTAGTTTTAATCTACAATACTAAGCATGAGACCATTTGACTATTGAGCAGTGGTTAGGTTTTTTTGAGTTGATGTAGCAGCATAAGTCATGAGCTATAAGTAGATCACATTTCTAGTGAGAGGGTTTAAATATATTGATATTATCCAACTTAAAGATTATATTGATTATTTAGTATATCAAAGATTTAGCTTATGTAGATAATCCTTGATGTTTAACTTTCTTTTTGGTTTTCTAAATTGACCAATATATGATAGAAGGTAGAATTGTTTTGATGTGAGTATTTTGTTGAGTTGACCAAAACCAGGTACATATAAGGTGGGTTAGAGTCATGTGATCAGATATGTACATTCTAAACAATCTAGAGAAGTATTCCCAAACATTCTAGGCAATATTGAAATCAACAAATAAATATTTGATGGATTTACATTCATTGCAGAATTAACTCTTGGATGCAAATGAGAGTTGTCTTCTTTGCATGATACATCCATATTAAGAATGAACAATTTTTGGGAGTAATGTTGTTCTATAATCTTTATAATAGTTTAGATGTCGCACTTTTGTCTTTAGTTACTAGCCAAGTTTTCTTGGTGCTGAATCCCTAATTATTAGATAATGATATTGGACTTTATCTTCCATTGTTGGCAGTAGTTCGATTTTAGTGATCTTGAAAATATTAGAGGGTAGAACATTATGTTTAAGTTTGTCAAGATCCCAATCACCATCTTCCCAATATTTGGCTATGGGTTCCACAAAGTTTGGTGATAATCATGGGAATAAGATGAAAGTATTATTATCACACCAATTTTTTATCCATAAGTCAACGTTGTCTCTTCTCACTTTTCAAAATATGTATTATTCAATTATGTATCTAATGCTTAGAATTTTCTCCATAGTTTAGAGCACTTGATAAGTAACTAGGCTAATAGGGGATGCGTGTTGGAGAAATAAAAAGAGTGCATGAATTGAGCTTAAATTGAAACCAACTTTTGCAAGAAAAACGTATTACAACTTCTCAATTCCTCTAATGTTGAGACCATTTTCATTGTAAGGTTTACACAATGACTTCTATTTGGACCAGTTCCAAGCTTTATTTTCCTTTGTAGAACCCTATATGAATCTATTGCACATCTGTTCAATTATGGGGATCACTGACTGAGGTAGAAGACAACTTGATTGGAATATCCATTAGTATAGTTTGTATCAAAGTTAGCCTTCCACCAAATGATAATAACTTGTCATCCCATTCCTAGATTTTTTATCTTATCTTAGTCACTAGCTGGTCAAAGATAATAGCTGCATTATTTATATGGATAAAGAGGCTTAAATCAAGAAATAGTCCGTCGACTATCCCATTTTCTTGTATTTAGTCCTTCAATTTTAAAATCATCGGTGAGGGTCCCTCGACTATTACATTTTTTTTTCATTTAGTCTTTCAAATTTAAAATCACCGGTGATGGTCCTTGGACTTTTTAAGATCTATAGATTTAGTCCATGGTAAAGGGTTTTTTCTTTGATTCAGGGACTAAATTGACGGATTTTGCAAAGTCTAGGGACCCTATTGTTGCATCTTCAAATATCCAATATACCTCTTTCTTGAGTTTTTGGTAATCTCTGAAAATGGATCTTCTCCAATAAAGACAAAATCCATTCACATATTTGGATTATAGTCCAAATATTATCCCTCTTCCTTATCAAATAATGCATTATTGTCTAAGGTTTCCGACACTTAGGCCCTCTCTTGTAATGGTATATCATTCATTGTTGGTTGGTCTTGGTCAATGCCAACATGTTTTGGTTTGTTCACGTTAATCGTTTTTTATAACTATGAGAGTTTCATCAATCATGTTTTGTACTTGGTTTTGTAAATCCCATAAATCTCTTATGTAGTGCCCGATACGTGGCAAAATTAATCATATTTTCTTTTATCTCTGTGCTCTCTAGAACCTTATAGGTTTTCTAGTATTTGATATATAAGAACATATTTGGTTCTCTCATATATTACCCCCAATTTTTCAGTTAAATTTATGTATGACCATATGACCAGCCGTTTTGGCTTTTGGTTGCTACTATTGTTGTTGTAGTTGTTTATGTAATTCTATCGGGAGCCTTGTCATTCGTTATAATACTTAGGCCAGGATGATCCTTCATTTTTATTGTTCTTAGACGCTTCATTGTGTGGCTTAGATTCGACATGTTCCACTGTGAGTGACTCATTATTGCGTGTCAATGAATGGTGATGTTAATACACAGTTAAGGTTGTTGTATCTTCATCAAGCCTTGCTCTTTCAATTTTTTTTACTTCGACGTGAAGCTAACAAATCTCAAAAATTGAGGGCTTTCTTTTTCTTGATGTTGATTGATAATGGTCTAAGAAATATTCCTTGCCTATATGTTGCAACTGCCACCAAGTCATGCCAGTTTTGCAGCTGGCTCTTGTTTTCAATAAAACTTGTATAATCCAACAAGCTCTACTTGGACCTCTATTTGCAGTGGATGGTGCAATCACCATCTTCATTTGTTTCTTTGAAATCGATTTTTTTCTTCTAAAAAGTAGTGTGCAAAATCTTAAATTTCATAATGCAACCCATTGGAAGGTTATATAACTACCTCATGGAATTTCTGCTCAAGGTTAAGATAAATTATTTAGACATCATCTTATAATCCTCTCCGTAACTCAATATCTCACATTTAAACTTCTCAACATGATGATATAGATCTCATTTATCGAAATTTGGCCATCTTGTGGTTGTTAATATTTGGCAATAGGTCTCTTCATAAGATGTTTAGTGTTATTTGGGACTCTTTATACAAATCGTCATCCTAATAATCATCAGGAAAGTTCTTGATTTTTGAATATTTACATGCTTAATGAAGGGATATAGATGTTGTTGTCCCGATTTATTGTAATTTTTTAATCGGAGGCTTGACATTGTTCTTATTCAGATACGTCGATTGGCATCCATTAGGGTGATGACCTTGTGTTGATGCAACATAATATGGATTTAGTTGTGTTTGGGGATAAATACCCTAAACTTTGTACTGATCCATGTATGCTATAAGTGGTCTATATTAGTTGTTTGCATCTACTCTTGTCAAAGCCTGAGAGTATCCCTAGTACATAGTTGAGTACACTGGTGGTACAAGTACAAGTTTACTGGAAAAAATGTTTCATATGAGGCGTTTAATATTCTTGATAGTTAGGATGGATCATTGGTTGGGTCACTTGGATATGTTGAAAGTTCAGTTAAATTCTCTGTAGAGCCACTAAGGCTAATTGATGATTCAATTGAATCTCTGGCTGAGCTATTGGGACTTGTTAATAATTCGGTGTGGTTCTCGGTTGCATTGTTAGAAATTCTTGATAGCCTTGGTTCATCCTAGGTTAGAATGAATAAATTTATTGATCATTTAATCGTAGCGAGGTATCCGCCACTGAGATTTATTTGTCATATATGTTTCTATTTTAGGCTTAATGCTGCCCCAGTCATGCTCTCCACTCGTCATGTCACTTTTGTCCCTAAATGTATGGGTTATGATCATCTTTCTCAGGTTGCAACAAAGACACTCATGTTTTTTCAGTTCTAGTGAAAGATCCTCCATCTGAGTTATCATGAACAACACCAGTATTGTTTCTAAATGGGTTATTACCGATTTATAATATTCTGGAGGTTCTCTTTTATGATCGAACTAGTCACATTCTTCCTATTATTCTTCAAAATCATCTTTAGGATGTTGAATCTTAGATTTTAATTTCGGCTAATAAGATGTGAACATCATCTCATGCACAATCTTAAAATTGTTAGCTTGTTCCTCCCGCAGTTCAATTGCTAGCTAATCTTCTAATTGAACAACTGTAGCGATGATATGTGAATGTTTTCCCCAATGTATTCGCGCATACCTTCGACATCGATGAATGAAGTATTTTTTTTTCTGAATTTATCTTGACGTCTGTTTAACCTTTTTCATTATTTGTTTTGGGTGAAAATATCCCAAGTACCAACATTTTTCACAAACAACGTCAACTTGGTGAATATAAATTTTATTGGATACAACCAGATGAATATTTGAACCCTTAATTGTACTATAAAGTATAAATACAATAATAATAATATTAATATTAATAAAAAAAATTAGAACTTTGGGGATCAAAATGTAAATAAATAAAACCTTGTATGAGAAATTGTATAGTTGTGAGAGAGATTTAGAGTTTTATGAATATGTGAGGGACTCATGCGCAATTTTACCATTTATTTAAAATGTTTAAGTCCTAGTGCCTATATATACTGGTCGTGGCTGAACTAAGAAAGGATTCTGACATTTAAGATTATCGACTACACTTTTTTATTTTCACTCTCTAGAAACTACTCCCAATCTTTCTCTTCATCTCTTTACTTACTCAACTCTACTTAGCAAACCATAAAGAATACTCACCAAATTGGTGACTCCAGTGGGACCCATCACTGATTGGTTCCTAGATTAATTCTGTTCGATGTCTCTCTTTTTTCCTGTTCGAATCTTTGAAAATTGTTTCAATTGACAATGAATCCAAGAAACAAAAATGATCCATTAGTTTGAGTAGTTGTCAAAACATTAAAATACTATTTGCAACAAGCTGGTGATATGCAGGATGACTCTGTTCCGGTTCGACAAACTCAATCAGGCATTGAAATGTGAATGAATCAACTGTTGGACAAAATTACAGCTCTGAATGAGAAGTATGACCAGAGAGAACAAAAAATTCAGTCAACTAGGTTGAAATCAGAGGTAAGACAATCGTATGATAAAAATGATGTTGGCGATCAGTCTGATCGATTTTGCACAGCTCTCCAGGTTAGAAGTGAACAGAAAAAGCGCGTTTTGAATCTTCTAAGGAGTGTTACACTTCATGAAAAGATAAAAAAAAGACAAACAGAGGTATATCACGTCTAGTGACGAAGAAATAGAAAGTTCAGGATTTGATTTTAAGAGATATCGAGGAACATCGAAAGAAGAAAAAGATCAACCTCGAAAATCGCAAAAATAATACAAAGCTAGAAAGGAAAGTATAGCACGATGCTTGAGTGAAGCTGATTGGTGTGAAGGGAACACATCGAATCAATATAATTTGGTGGATGATCGGAATTTATACGATATGATGGGAGTTGGGAATGACAATCAATATGTTTAGGGTGTTGACTGGAAAAACTCTCCTCTAACAACTGAGATAAGATCTATCCCTGTTCCGAAGGGGTTTGACATTTTAAAGGTTGAAAAATTTGATGGGATGCAAGACCGTGATGACCACATCGAATAGTTCAAAAATTAGATGATACATTTAGAGGACGATGACTGGTTGGTGTGTCGAGCTTTCCCTCAAACGTTCAAAGGGACAAATTTAAAATGATACAATAGAATTCCGAGGGGATCAATTTCAAATTTTAGAGATTTTTATACTGCTTTTCGAAGACAGTTTGTGGGGAGCAAAGAAATGCGAGAGAATGGAGATAGGATAATTCAACGCTTGTAAGCAATGAGAGAAAAATTGAAGGACTAGACTAAGCGGTTTGTCTTAACCAAGGCCGGTTTAGAAAATTATGAGGAGGTGGTAGCAATGGCAGCCTTTCAACAAGGATTGATACCATGAGATCTAGCAAATGAAATGATAAAGCGAAGATCTTTGACTTTTGAAGCACTGATGGCTCAGGTTAATGACCAAATTAAAGTAGAAGAGTCGACTAGAGTTTGAGGAGGAGTAGTTGGAACTAGTCAAAAGAGCTCGGGACAGGTGTCAAACAATCAAGTGAAATCTTTAAATTCAGCCCAACCAGCCCGTCCAAGAAACAACAACAATTTACCTCCTTGAACTAGGGGATATTCAAATCATGCATCAAGGTACCATTTCTTTATAGGACGAGGCCTAATCAGTGGATAAGAC
This sequence comes from Limnanthes douglasii subsp. nivea, assembly GCA_036936605.1. Taxonomy (NCBI): domain Eukaryota; kingdom Viridiplantae; phylum Streptophyta; class Magnoliopsida; order Brassicales; family Limnanthaceae; genus Limnanthes; species Limnanthes douglasii. Next base: position 112,615,225 of record JAUPFV010000005.1, on the reverse strand, counting down.
CTGAGTATTATGCCAATCTAACTGAAAATGTTGCTATAATCTATGAAAGACCCAAGGGGTATGTAAATTTCAAGAAGCCTACCCCGATAAATAAGCCAAGAGAGGACCAAAATAACAGGCTTTGTAAGTATCAAAATGACATCAGACATGATACTGCGGACTGTATTACATTAAAAAAGAGGTATATACACTGACTAAGAATGAAAATTTGTTGGCCTATGTAAAAGGATAGAGCAACGCGACAAAGGCTCCTGTTGCAACGACTTTACGAACCCCAAATCCAAATACACAGGCATAGAATTTGATGATTCTGGATTCAAAGGTTGATGATTTTGATGTTACATCAGAATATTTGGATGCAGATCCAGATCGGTTGATTTTAATGGCAGTTGAGTAGCCAGTGAAGCAAGGCCATGTTCGAAGTATATATGAGTAGTTTGAGTCTTTGGAAATTTTCGGAGGAGATACCATGACTGGAAACACTAACAGCTCTAGAAAGAGGCATATAGTGATCTTAGCTACTCAGATGGAAGGAGGGATGTCTACTCATCAATATGGTAAGAGAGATATTCCCTTTAATTTTTTATGAAGATGATTTAAGAGGTACTGCAAGTCCGCATGAGGCTGTAGTGGTTATTGAAGCAGAGATGGTGTCGAAATCTGACGTGTGCTGATAGATGCAGGGAGCTTCACAAAAGTTCTTTTCAAGAAAAATTATGACAAAATGCGTAATCATCCTTGGATTTCCCAAACATAGCGCACTATCATTGGTTTTACGGGAGTGACGACACAAGTAATTGGGGAATTCGACGGAGAGGCGTGTTTGGGAAATTGACCGTTCAAAAACAAGGTTTAGGTGCTGTTCATAGCGGTGGATTGTCCTACAAGTTACAATGCCATTTTTGGAAGATCTTGGCTATCAAGGATGTATGGAGTTGTGTGAACAGTCCACCAATGCTTTAAGTATGTTATCAGAGATCGAGTGGGGATCATACAAAGTGATTAAAAGTTTGATAAAGAGTGTTATGCCACAATTCTTCGAATTCGAGGGTCAGGCACTGTTGATAAAATGGTTGAATATCAACCGGGAGGGTTGATCTCGGATCATGAAGAAGGGGTTGACGATCCGAGGGAGACCCCGTGTTCTTTAACAGTAATTGAAAATATAAAGGAATATGTTTTTCTTGATGGAAAAGTACTTCGGATAGTAACCGTACTGACCCCAATTTTACGACAGCAGCTTTTATCTCATAATTTGGATGTTTTCGCTTGGAAAAAAGAAGACGAGATATGATATATAGTCGAAGTAATATTCCATAGCTCGGCAATTAATCCGAAGGTTAAACCTATAATACAAAAACAATGTGCTTTTTATTTTGAGAAATTAGAAGCAATCGATTCCGAGGTGACTCTTTTATCAAAGGTCGGACATATAAGGGAGTCATAATATCATTTATGGAAAACAAACCCAGTGGTGGTTAAGAAGAAGAATGGGAAATGAAGAATATGTGTTGACTTCAGTGATCTGAATCAAGCTCGTCCCAAAGACCTATTATTCGTTCCTCGAATAGACCAATTGATTGATTCCACTTGGGAAATAAAATTTTGACGTTTATGGATGCATTTGTTTGGTATAATCCAATTCAAATGGATCTAAAAGATCAAGAGAGTATCATCTTCATGGAGTTGTACATTGCTGGATCAACCTACCAGAGATTAATGAATAAAGCTTTTGCTTCACATATCGGAAGAAACATGGAGGTGTACATTGATGACATGGTGGTTAAGAGCTTAACGGATGATGCACACTTGGAAGATTTAGAGGAGACTGTTTGAATTTAAGGGCAAATAGGCTAAAATTATCCTGAGAAGTGTACCTTTAAAGTTCGATCATTGACGTTTTTGGGTTATGTTATTTGTGAAAAGGGAATAGAACTTGACCCAAAATAACTAAAAGTTGTGGTATCAATGACATATCCTCGAACTATGAAAGAAGTGAAAATTGTAACAAGAAAGTTAGCTGCTCTTAACAAATTCATTTCCTAGATTTTCAAATAAACGCTTTCATTTCTTTCAAGTGTTACAAAGACCAAAAGAATTTGAATGGACCTCGGAATGTGAAGCAACGTTTTAAAGCATTAAAGATTTATTGTCATCACCAGAGATACTATCCAAGCCTCAAAGTGGAGAACAACTCTCTTTGTATATTACACTATCGGATTATGCGGTAAGTGGTGTGGTGATAAGTGAAGATTCAGGAATTTCGAAGCTGGTGTATTATGTCAGCAAGAGTCTGGTAACAGTAGAAAAATAGGTATTTAAAGCTAAAAAAATTGGTTATGGCTTTAGTAGTGGCTGCCAGAAAGATGTGCCCCTATTTTCATTCTCACACCATTGAGGTTCAGACTTCATTCCCACTGAAAAATGTTTTATAGCGCCGAAATATTTCTAGAAGGATGACTAAGTTGTCAGTTGAGTTGGGAGATTTTAACATTACCTTTTCACCTTGAACGTCTATTAAGGCCCAAGCCTTAGCATATTTTCTTGTTGAATTTCATTCAAGCAGATCAGATGAAAAGATTAACAAGGAAGTTATGTCAAACAATTCGATGTGGATAGTTCAAACTGATGGGGGTTCTAGCATTTTAGGATGCAGTGCTGGATTTCAACGGATTGATCCATCTGGGGAAACAATGTTATAATCCATTAAGTTTGGGTTTCATGCATCAAATAATAAAGCTGAGTATGAAGCTGCATTAGGTGGTCTAAGGCTAGGAAACATCCGGGGGGAATCTTTAGTTCGTTTAGAAATAAATTTCCAGTTAGTAGAATATCAAGTAGTTGGATTCTTTTGCAACAATGGCTTACACAAACAAATACTCTTGGATTTTATTACATGAGATCCCTTTGATTTTAACTTGTGCTAAGAAATGTGAACACATTGAGGAGGTATTCGTCACTGTAGATACAATTTGTGGCAATTGGAGAACTGCCATATTGAATTTCTTGTTAAGAGGAATGCTGCATGATGATATGCATTTAGCCAAGAAACTGAGGGGCATAACATGTGGTTATATGGTGCTTGATGGGGTTTTATACAAAATAGAGTTAAGTAGGCCATTATTGCGATGCTTGAGCAAACAAGAATCATAGAAAATTCTATCATAGTTACATAATAAAGAGGGCTTGATACATTGTGGATTCAAGGCATTGACTCATCGAGTTTTGCTGCCAGGGTATTATTGTCTTTCGATTATAAACAAAGCTACGAGTCTAGTTCGAGGTTGTGATACTTTTCAAGGATTTTCCAACTCTATTCATAAGAAATTAGTTCAACATATGTCCATTACTGAAGCCGTCCCAATTGATAGATGAGGATTATACTTGGTAAGACCATTCCCAATGCCTTATAGAGGAGGACAAGTGATTATTTTGGCCGTGGACTATTTTACGAAGTGAGCAGAAGCTGAACCATTATTTAGGACAAAGGAAAATGTTGTAATTAAATTCATAGTAAAAAGTATTTTCTTCCTTTTTCAGGTACCTCGAAAGCTTACCACGGATAATGGACCTCAATTCAATAACAAAGAAAAGACTTCTTTTTGTGCTTCTAGGGAGATAAAACAATGTTTTTCCATACCTTTTTATCCTCAATTAAATGGTCAGGTAGAGGTGGTAAACATATATGTTTTAGAAGGTCTAAAGAAGAATTTGACAGGGGTGCAGGAAAATTGCATATTATTTGTAGGAGGTTAATGGACTATCAAACAACTCCTAGGGAAGCTACTAAAGAAACTTGTTTTGCCTTAGCATATGGGATGAATGCTCTTAGTCCTGAAAAACCTACATTTCCTTCTTTTAGAGTAGCTCAATATTCCAAAGACCTAAATCATGAAGCAAAACGAGAAGATTTGGATTTGATTGAGAAAAAACGAGTTAGAGCTCATGTGAATATGATTTATTATCATACTCTTATGAGGAGTAGATATAAGCCAAAGGTCGGAAAGATGGACTTCAAGGTGGGTGACAAAGTTCTAAGGAAGGTATTCCTCCATACTATGGAACAAAGCCTTGGCAAGATGGCCCCAAATTAGGAAGGTCTTTATATGGTTGTGGATAAAATGAAGTTAGGTTCTTATCTCCTTTGTGACGAACATGGGAGGATGCTTCAAAATCCTTGGAATATACAATATCTAAAATTGTACTAGTATTAATTGTCTTGAAATTATTATTTTTGGAATAACGGGCACACTCTTTCCTACACTGTTGGCCTATGGAGGTTCTAATGAGGTGCTATGTAAATATTCGAAGCTATCAATAACAATATTTTGTGGCCAGTGGTTCTTTATGTATGTATTTTTAAATTATTTTGGTAACTAGTCAAAGATTGATCATCTTTGAAGTTGACCAAGAGTAATTATCCCGAAGTTTTAAATACACTTTTCGAATAGACAACCATATTCGAAGTGCTACATTCTCTAAACGCACTATAATATTCGAGGTGCTACGTTTTCTAAAGCACTATAATATTCAAGGTATTAAGTTCTCTAAACGCACTATAATATTCGAGGTGTTACGTTCTCTAAATGTACTATTATTCGAAGTGTCACACACCAGTAAAGTATTCACACTTCAAACATTATATGTTTAGTTGTAATATAAGTTATATTTTGAAGTGAACAGGACTTGTGAGGTTAATGAATTTAGAAGAGAAACTAGGCCTTACTGCATTAAATTTATTTTGATGACAACAAAATATATTTTTAAATGCTAAGTAAAAATGCATCTACCAAAAACAAGTCATTCTACAATAATTGAATTAAAGCTAAAAAAAAGATAGCAAAGTTATGTATCCTTGGAGCTTCCTTCAGAAGATTTCCCTTATTCATAAACACTTTCTTCTCATTCCAATCAAGAGCTAAAACATGATCAAAAGCTTCGTCTGGGAGACTTTCGATAGGAATCTGCTCCCAAACGTTGGAGAGGTCCGCCTTAGGAAATGTGGCATGAATTTCGTGAAGAAGATTAATGGATCTTTGATATTCACCATTTTCCATGGCTGCTAACATATCCTTTCCACATTCGTTCTCAACAGCAAGGACAACGAGACTTTTCTCTTTGTTTGAAATTGAGTTTTGAGAGCATCCATATCCTCTGTTAATTGTATATTCTCTTCCTCAATCTTGTTAAGTAAAAGTTGAAGATCAACGGATTTTCTCTTCTTCGTAGCTAATTATTAGAGTGCTTAGATTTTACTTGATCTGTTTTATGTTGATGAGAAGTATTGAGCTCTTCCTTTTCTTTTCGATACACAAATCCGAGGTGATTCTTGAGATAAATAAGCCATTTGATGAATTCAGATCTGGCCAGTTGAAATCCATGAAATTGTTTTTCCACAAGGCCACCAAAAATTTCCCTCATTCTTTTATCAGCAACAACAATTTTCTTGTAGCGAACCATCTCATTTTTCCATATGCTCTAGTTGACTTCGAGCAGATTCGATTTCTTGGGTTAATTTTTGTGATGCAGCACCAAGATTGGCAAAGGTTTGAAGAGAAAATGTAACTTCTTCGGATGACTCTTCGGCAGGAAAGACCATTGGACTTGGAACAGGTATAAGGGCACAGGAGGATAGAGGAAATGAGACCTCTAGTGAAGCTGCTTCAGGAGGAATAGGAGCAGAACTTTTACTAAAATTTTACAGTTGGTCCTGAAGATCTTGAATGAAAGGATCTTTGTCTCTGACGAGCTCTTGAGTTTGATCAAAGTTGATGATGCTATCATGATCAAAATTTTCATCACCTCGATCATTGTCTACAACAATCTCTCATTGTTGAGTTCCTCCCTCTTCGACACCTGCTTCATTTTCTTTTTGTTGATTCTCCACAACAACAGTTTCATGAGCATCGGAGAGAACCTTTTGAATGTTTTGAACAACCTTTTTTTTGCTTTCTTTTGAGGGGTTATTTTGATGTGCTTTTCTTTTACATTGTGGGGCCTTTTCTTTTTTGGAGAAGGCTCATCTTCTACTCTATCTTTGATAGTGGGGAGGTTCTTTTCTGTTGTTTTTCTCTTCAAAATGTTTGGCATCAGATCTTTTGAAGGGCTAGCACCAGATATGCTAGCTGCCTTTTATTCTTTTTTGCCTTCTTTTTCTAGGGAAGGTAGCTATCTGATCTGTTTCGAACAAGCAGAAAGACTTTACAATCATGAGCCACTAGTCTTTTAACAACATACAGAGGATTGGGTGGCTCCATTAGATTCTCAAGGAGAGAAGCTCCCACATTGATTCTCTATAGGTGGCTGTTGAGAAAGTTGATAGGTTAAAGCTCCCATATTGATTCTCCATAGGTGGTTGTTGAGAAAATATCATTGGCATCTTTTCGACAAAGCTTGTAACGCCTCGAAATTTCTGTATAAAACACAAGACTTGATGAGAAATAACTAGAGAATTAATTGGAAATATGATTCAAATAATAAAATAAAAATCTTTACTGTTACTCCTCCAGACGAGGTTCAACTTCGATGGATTAGTTTCATAAATCTCTTTACCATTTTCTCAAGCTCCTAAACGAAGACAAATCTTTCTTTTCATTTTTTTCTTGCCTGCAATAAATCATCGATGATCGTCAAGTCATCATCCAATGTTAGATAATAAAATGGAAGTACTGGTCCCTTCAATAATTTGGTCAGTGAGATGAAGTCTTCGATGGAAAGGGGAATTTTAGGCAATCGAGAAGCCATAATCACAGAGAGAAAAGAGAACAACTAATTGAGTTTTACTTGAGTTGGGAACATATATAAAATTTTGAAGTATTCTACTATCATGGGGTCCATTGGAAATCGAAGATCCCAAATGATGATTTCTGGGTAGACCAACAATTCACCCTATTTGCAGTCCAAAGGGGTTTCTTCTTCTTTGGGAAGACGAAGTACAATGTTGTACCATGTTCCCTATTTTTTTTGAATTCATCTGCTTGACTCTCTTGGTAATATGTGTAAGTAACATTCTTTAACGTTAAGATGTATTGTGCATCGAGAGGCTTTAGGTTCTCACTGACTGATGCAACTATCTCATCGGAAAGTTTCACATGAGATTTCTTCTTTCTAATTTTAGGTTCGTTTGCCTTTGAGACACCTTTCATTGTTTCATTGTTTCATTGTCTATTTCTTTTAAAACATCTTTTTCTGTATCATCTTTGATATTTGATTATGTGGCTTCAAAATCTATTTTTTCATCACATGCCTTATCCACGAGTCGAGGTGGGTTACTTGATGGATTTTGTTGAGACTCTGTTGCCATCTCAAGAATATCACTTAGGGAAGGAGAAGAGGTTGATGGATTTGAGGCGAGATCAGCATCGTCACCCATGACTACGAATTTGTTTCTTTTTACGGCTTGAGGAAGTTGCGTTTATGTATGAGCTAAAAAGGTTTCCTTGCGTAATGGACGAGGGGGCTCAAAATTAACCGGTGAATGAGTTTCTTCTTATCTTCCTGAAAAGGATTTAACTTGGGTTACCTTGCAATTGATTCGAGGATTTGAGCTTGCAGAATGAATTTGAGGCGATGATATATTTAGAGGGGGTAAAGTTTAAGGGGTCTTCAGTGTTTGAGTTTTGGATGACTGACTCTCTTTTGCAAGTGACGAATCTGAAAAAGAAAGAGGAGTCTTGTTAGGATCAAAGTTACCATAGTATATAGTCTATGTAGACAAACCACGAGGAACGTTTCTTTTCAATCCAGCTGCTCTGTATTCATCTACCCTTTTGCTTATAAAGAAGTAATTATGTGATCCGAAGAACTTGTTGTATGATTTTGGAGGGCTAGGTTTTTTTGGGAATTTTGGCCTTGAATCTTCTAGTTTTCAGATGCTTTCTCATAAACCAGTTAAATATTAAACATAAAATTTGAGTTTTTCGGTGAAGATAGCCAACAGATTAAAGAATCAGATGAAGGTAGCCATAAATTTCTTGATATTTGCAGTTTCTCTCTCAAGAAAATAGGTCTATGAACCAAACAATGGTTCACAGAAGTATTTATAGGTTGAAAAAATGAGTGTTGAGAAGTGGAAGAGGTGGATAAAACAGAATTTCAAACGGTTGCGTAAATAAGGATTTAACACTTGTCATATGATAGACATAGTTGCAGACCTAGTGCCTAGGGCATCATCACTTGCCTAGTGGAATACCTAGCGCCTAGGTCATCATCACCTATTTTATTTAAACTTCGAACAATTATGACCGGTGGAAGGAAATGACATCATATGAAATAATTCAAGACATTGAGTCAGAAATATAAAGATAATAAAATTGAAGCAGCTCGAATCCTGGATGAAAGAATTTCTCTCTACTTATACAGATTTTCGAAGCTAATTAGTTCTCATTCATTAACTTTCATAAGAACTAAAACGGCTATTGATACGAAAATAGAACTTTGAGGATCAAGATGTAAATAAATAAAACTTTGTATGATAAATTGTATAGATGTGAGAGAGATTTAGAGCTTTATGGATATGTAAGGGACTAATGCGCAATTTTATCATTTATGTAACCGATTATGTTATGTTTAAGTCCTAGTGCCTATATATACTAGCCGAGGCTGAACTGAGAAAGAATTCTGACATTTGAGATTATCTACTTTCACGTCTTGATTTTCTCTCTCTGGAAACTACTCTTCTCAATCTCTCTCTTATTCTCTTTACTTACCCAATTCTACTTAGCAAACCATAAATAATATTCACCAATAACAACAACAATAACAAATAAGAATCTAATCGTTTATTTATTTATCCAACTATTATATAAATAAAGGTTATTGAGTATATTTTATAATCAAGCAAATTGTATCTTATCTATAACAAACTAGATATATTCTAATTTGCATTAATATATTTGACTAATAATATGTTTAACATGTAATGATATCTTTGAGTAACAATATCCAATGGGTTATGGATATCTTTGAATGATAATATTGTTTACTTGTTATAAAAAAATATTATTCACATTTTTCAACCTAAAAAATGGCTCCTTTACCACCTCACATTCATATAAGTTTATTAATAACCATTTAATAGTTATCTTTTTTTTAATACCAGTACCCTTATCCATACAAAAACCTCCATTTTTGCATTCTTTTTCATTAATTTTTATAAATATTCCAAAAGTTTGTATCTTTCAAACAGTAGTTTTGAAAATATATCAGAAAATATTATTGGTTTTATTTTTTCAAGACGAACAATACTAGATCTATGATTTTTTTTATTTTATTTTATTTTGATTTTATTTTTTAATGTGATATCAGTCAAACCTTAATTCACAATTCATAGTTGTTAAATGCTAATAAAGGATAAAAAAGCATGAATTGCAAATCAAGGGTTAAATTTAGATTTTACGCCTAAGTGCGAATTGCGAATCATGGGTAAATACGAATTGTGAAATACAAATGAATAGTGTTTTTTGCTTAAGTGGGATTTGCGAGCATGGATAAATGTGAATTATGAAAAAAAAATGTTAACATAAATGCGAATTGTGAATTAAGGAGTTTTTTTTGTTAAATGCAGGGTAAATGTGAATTTCATAACATAGGTTAAAGAGAATCCGTATTGCGAAACAAGTATTTTAATCTCGTAAAAACAATTATTTATGGATCTAGTTTTGTTCATCATAAAAAACTAATAATATTTTAGATATTTTTTCCAAGTTTAGTTTGAAATGAACAAACTTTTAAAAACAAAAATAAATAAACAAAGAGAAAAAAGATTTTAATCAACGTTTGTGATGAGACCTATATATACTAAACTGATATTCTGGAACAAAATATTGGTTTTTTTTCTAGTAGAAAAGTTAATAAATTAAAATTAAACTTGTCGAAGAAAACTAAAATCTGGTTGTTAAAAATGAAGTTTTAATAGAGAAGAATTATGAAACTTTTTTTCCCAAGAAAGAATTTATTTGTTGATGTTGAAAATAAATTTATATATGTTTTGATATTGTTACAGGAAATAGCTCAAAAGTGTTAAAGTTTTACACTCTAAGAATAGATGTAGAGCTTCTCATTGTATTGTTCCTAATACATGTGTGTAATAGCTTCTCTTTTAGTTTCTTCTACTCCTTGTATTGTTCCGAGTAATTGTGTGTAATAACTTCTCCTTCAGCTTCTCATGCAGCTTCTTCTACTTCTTACTATATGTATTCTTCATCTACATATTCTGTTTTCTATCCTCCATCAGCTACATATGCTGCTTTGTGTCTTTGTATCCTGCAAGAAAAGAGTTAAGACTACTGGTCAGGTTATACAACCTGCCAAGAACAATGATTAGTCAAAGAACCTAAATTTCCCTAGGTTTAATGATTCTAGCAATGTAATAGCGACAAGTTCCTTGAGTGAGTGATTATCAGTTATTTCAAATTCTATCTGATTTTTAAAAACATGTTTTGCCAACCAGTCAGCAGCCATATTTTGCTCTCTATACACATGTTTTTAAGTTATCTAAGGCATGCTTAAATTTCTACAACAGATGATAATTTGTTCTAAGTGCCATGGTTATTTTCATGTTGCTAGCATATTGAATAATCCTAGAGAGTGTATATCTATATCTATCATGTTAAGATTTTTCTCTTTGCAACTTAATAAGCCATTTTACAGAGCATGTATTTCAGCAATTATTGGTGTACATTTACATAATGTATTACCTTCAGCTAGAATCAGGTTACCTAGTTCATTTCTTATAATGAAACCATAACTAGAGTCTCCATTCTTTAAAGTTGATCTATCACAGTTTAACTTGTATCGATTATGTAAAGGGCAGATCCATTTAACATACATAGAAGGTTTGGAACTCTTAATGTAATTAAAGAAACTAAAGTCTTTTGATATATGATGGTCACATTTCCAATGTTTTCTGTTAAGTAATGATGCAGAGTCTAAATATATAACCATGAAGGATATCTGATATATAATTGCTTTTTGTGAAGTAGCAATGTTTTGATGCTTATGTTTGTTTCTAGCAATCCCCATGTTCCAAGTTATTAATACAGGTAAAATAGTCCTAATGTGAATGACATTAGCAGTGGATAGCAACCAAAGGTTAATGATATGATTTATTGTCATATGTTTGCCTATCTTTATGTTAACATTTTCAGAGAAATGAGACCATATAATCCAGGAAGATTCACAAGAGACAAAAGTATAGTTAAGTGATTCTATGTTCTGGCAATTTATACACTTTGAAGCAAGTATGAATCCTTTTTTCTGCAATAGTGTGTCTGCACTAATTAGATTATTTAATATTCTCCAAATGGTGAATGAACACTTCTTTGGAGAGATATTATTCCATATTATTCCTTTTATTAATGAAGTTGAGTCTTTTGTCAAATTAAGTTAACACTGTCTTTTAAATAAAAAGATCCATTCAGTGGAGATCTTCCATATGATGGAATCAGCAATGTTAAAGTTAACGCGAGTTTTTGTGATTCTATTTATATAAGCAGATGGTAAGTATAATTATAGCTTAGGTATATCCCAATTGTTATTATTCCGAAATTCGGTTACCTTTGTAAGTGAGTAGTGTTGTGAATTAATTGATGTTAGGGTTATTAAAGGTTTATCATGGTGCCAGCTGTCTAACAAGAAATCAAGTTCACCCTTTCCTAATCTCAACTTAATATGTTTTCAGCTTCCCCTTTAATTTCAAACATCATTTTCCATGTTTTAGAATCTGTTACACTTAAAGAAGATTGGAGGGGATGAATATTTTGACAGTACTTAGAGTGCATTAGATTGGACCATAAAGTTTTGTTGTTTCTAAAGTTAAACCAAAGCTTAAATGAATATGCTTTTTGAGTGTCCTCTAGGTTCCTTATGTTAATTACATTTTCATTGTGAGATTTACATGTTTTATTCAAGTTGCACCATCCTATTGTTTTATTGTTTTCACTATAACCCCATAAAACTTTGTTCAATAGTTTGTTAATATTGTTTATCACTTTCAAAGGTAAGTTTATTGACTGTAAATAATAGTTAAGGTAAGATAGTAGTACAGACTTAATCAATGTTATTCTACCACCAAACGAGATATTTTTAGAGTTCCATTCATTAATTTTGTTCCTAATATTTTCTATTAAGTTCTCAAAGTTGATAGAGAAATTATTTGTATGTATTAGGATTCAGAAGTAAATAAGAGGCAATTTTGTTTGTTTAAAGCCTAAAAGGTTTTCCAAAGCTTTTGTTCTAGTTCTGTTCATATGTATTGAGGCTATAAAAGTTGTTTTAAGTGTTTATTTGTTGGCCATATAACATTTGATATGTATCTACAAATTTAGAAATTTTCTTCATATTAGTTAATGAACCATTTTGAAAGAGAATTAGGTCATCATTATATGCTCAACAGTTAATTTTTAAAGAACTTTTCATTTTGTATGTCATTAATTTATGTTAACCAATTAATTTTCTTAAGCCTCTTATTAAAAGTTCCTCTACTATGATAAATAAACTTGGGGACAGGGGGTCTCTTGTCCTAAACCATTACTTGAGTTAAAACTGGTGTGGATTATTTTCGACTGAGGGTAATTTTGTCAGATGTTTTGTGGCATTTCAAGGGTATTAAATGTTTAAGTGTTTTGTAGTGAGAGATTTAAGCTGTCTGGTTGTATTAAATGTTCATTACCCTCATTAATGAAAGTGGTTGGGTATTTATACCCTTAATTATGGGCCATATGGGCTTTCGGGTCAAACTTATGAAATCGGGTCGAGTTCAAAAACCCATTAGTTTATTAAGCAAATTAGCAATTAGCTTAGTCAAAAAGTGTTTAGTGTTCTTAATACTTTTGTCCTCTCCGGATACTTCAGTGGGTGATTATTGTCCGGATTACCCATGTCCGGTTTCTACAGTGAGTGATGAATATTTCTGGACTCATCAGTAGCCCCTTTTTTAGGTTTTGTCGAAGGCCTTTGGCAAGACCAAAAAATCTGCTTAAGTACTAGCAACATTCTCAGGACTGTTAATGTATTCAGCTCAGGGTTTATCCGGACCGAATACTTCTAAGAATTTCAAGAGTTCTGCTATGGATCGTGGGACACGTGTCATATTTTGATTCGTCTCACCAACCTTTTCTTTCTAAAATATTGCTCCCACTAATCCCAAAAAGCAACCTCTGCATTTAATACTTATGACGTCAGCGTCGCCTTCAATCATTAATTTTTCCTTTTTCGTTTTCTCCTAGGTATTTGGTAACCTTTTTGCCTCACTAGTATAAATTACTTCCTTTTACTGTTTTACCATCTTCATCACTTTGTCATTTCTCCATTTCACAGCTTTTACTTCTCTTCTTAAAATATTTCGTGTGTAGTTTTATGTTCACGGCAAGAAACGCATTAGTGAAAGGTGGTTGGCTAAATCTTCCAGAGTTAGAAAAAGCACAAAAGGTTGAGCGAGAGAGATGTATCGTTGCGGGTCTTCCATTTTCTTCAATCAATAATCCAGAGTTAGGCAAGCTGATCGAGGATCATCCTCTGCTAAAAGTTCCAAAACCAAGAGTTTGTTTAAACCAAGCGTTTTTCCCATTCCACCAGGCTCCTCGGTTCAGCAGTCACAGCCCCCTGTAGTGCGGGCGAAAGAAGTATCAAGTATAAGAAGACCCTCTCCGTTCATTGCTATGGGGTCAGATACTGAGAAATCCCCAAAAAAAGTTACTCTTCACCGGACAGGTCGTCTAGTAAAAGGTCAGGCAACTGTCTCTCAACCCAAGTCCCCAAAGTCAGGGCCCTCTAAGTCTGGGACTAAGGATAAATCCACTGAATCAGGGGCATCTATTAGAGCCCCAAAAAACAAATCCTCAGGACCAGAGGCCACCAGAATTAGCTCCCAAACTGAGCCTTTAGGAACTGAGCCCCTGCCGGACACTGGATCCCTAAGAGAGGCTGATGCTCAACCGTTCAGACAACCTGCTGAGCCAGCCACCAGCACTCTCCCATTAACAACGGCTGATAAACCTTACATGGTGATGGAAGAGGTGATGGAGGAAAACATAGAAGATGCTCCATTTGAGATTGATATTTCTGGGCAGACCGGAGATGTCGCCTCTGATAAAAAAGGAAAAGGCAAAGAGAAAGTTTTGTCTGAAACATCCGGATCTGCCGGAGTGTCTGGAAGGTAAAGTGAGACCCTGCTTCCATAAAGTGAACGTGAAGTATCCGCTGGCCATGCAGAATATCAACTGTCTCTACACTCATACTGTTGATTTAGGTCAGATCCGGACAAAGTGGGGGATCCCTGAGTCTGTTAAGGTGAGGATATCAGTCACTCCGGAGACCCCGATGGACTATAAACTCAACGAAATAGTCATCTAGACCGAGCTGTTTAATTGGGGGCTCAGATTTCCCCTAGACCCAGAAATTGTCAGGTATTTCCACCTGATAAAACTCTGTCCAAGCCAACTGATTCCCAATGCTTGGTACACTCTTATGGCCTGTATTATGGCTTCTATGCTCTCCGGAATACCAGTTCCAATGAAGTAGTTTGCTGCTATGGCCAACCTCTGCAAGAACCATCATATCACATTCTACCACTACAGTATGGGAGACAAATTTAATATGGTAGATGACTTGCTCAAGTGAGAGAAGAATTGGAAGACTCAATTTCTGTTTATCAGCGGGACTTGGGAAAATGGGAGGAAAATCAAAGCTGGTGTTAATCCTAGCATGCTCTCCAGCAGATGGAAAAGCTCACGTAAATATTTTATCATGTTTGTCTTTCTTTCTTTGTAAACAATATGTTTCTGAACTTCTCTTCTTTTCCTTTAGTTAGTGCTGCCGAAGGAGTTCTCCGATTATGTGGAGGAGGGGCAGGCCACATGTGCCAAGCTGAACGTTTGGGTTGCTGATAAATGGGCAAACCATTTCCACAACTGCTTCACCTCCGACAACTTAGTGAGGTCCCACCTCTGGAACACAATAGGCAGGAGAGACCTTACTTGGGATGAGCTAACCACTCTACCTCCTCCAACTATCATCCTCAAGAGAACATAGGAGAAGGATGGCAATTTGGCCTTGCCTGCCAGAGCTAAGGCTCCAAGCAAGATGAAGGGAAAGAAGGGCAAGAAAAAACAAGTTGCAACAGAGGTTGTTCAATGTGCTATTGAGGAGATCGCCCGACGAGTCAGGGAATGCAGGCCCGAGAGGGAATTGATGCTACTCTACTTCAAGTAGTTGAAGATGAGAGTATTAGGGAGGCAGGTGCACCTCCAGATCTTCCAAAGGCTCCTAAGAATGACCGAAAACGGGGAGCCAAGAAGAAGAAAATCTCCTCGGGGGATGAAGTTGCCCTCCGGCCTTCAGAGTCTCTTCCTCCGGCCGACCCAACAGACCCCACATTGGAAGAGCAAATCCAAGTGGTCTACATGCCGGAGAGGGGTACCAGAGGGGATATCAATATTGATGGAGTGAACATCAGTGGCTTCCAAAACATTGGCCTTTACTTTGATGATCCTGAAAAAGATGACTTTGTTGGCCCCTACCTTCCCTCAAATTCCTCAAACATGGTTACTTTCAATGGTAAGTCCTTCACTATTTCAGGGGAGAACGACACGGTGACTCACTCCTTGCTGGGCCATATTCAGCCAGTGCTCAACTTGGAGAGGCAAGTACGAATTCAATATGCCCTTATCAACACACTCAATGCAGACAAAGAGATCTTATCTAGTGATCTTCTTAACGCCAATCAAAGTATTGAAGCCTTGAGGAAAGAGCTCGAGGAGCTAAAGAAAGGGAAAGAAGACTTTGCCACTAGGCTGGCCACTTCGGAGATGGTTAACACAGAACTCCAAACCAAGTATTATGGCTTGGATAAGGATCTCTCCGCTTCGAAGGAGGAGGTGAAGACCAAGGATAATGTTCTCCAAGCCCTGTCCAGTGACAAAACTTCCCTGGAAGGTGTTGTGTCTAAAGTTACCAAGGAAAATGAAGATTTGATAAAAGAGCAGGAGAAGACAATCCAGGCCAGGGTCGATGCATACACCAACAACGTGATAGATTCCTTAGAAGACAAATATGCCGAAGTTAAATCCGATATGGTATTGTTTTTTCATCGAACATTCCCGAAGAGGACACTTGGCACTCTGTGGCAACATGTGGAATACGAAGACCTCCCATTCCATACTATGGCAGATGGCAATAAGCACAACTACTCCAGTGGTTTTGACGATATCACTGATGAGGAAGAAGGGACCGGAGAGAGCTCCAATGATGAACCCAAAGATCCAAAGAAGAAACAAGATGAAGCAAGAACATCTAAGGGAAACTAGCCCTAAGGTTTTTGTGTTTACTTTTTATGTTTAAGACTAAAGTCCTTGGATGGCCAAGGTATTTATTATTTTTGTCCGGTTTGAGTCTGGTCAAGCTTTTTATTTTTAAACTTAAAGTCCTTGGATGACCAATGCACTCTTTATGTTTTAATATCATCCTCCTATGTTAGCCGGGCAGTTTTACTTTGCTAAATTCTTGCTTTGTTTGATATTCGCTCCATCTTAATGACTGGTGTTTAAATAGCCCCTATTAGTTTTACAAGTATTTCAAGATGAGAGTGTTTAAATTCTCTGATAACAAATGTTAAATGGTCATCACTTCACCGGATTAATCCGACCTGTCAAAGATACATAGAAGGCTTTAAAGAAACTGTAAATCAAACAACTCCGAATATTTTAAGAAGGCATCAAATTTTATTAAAAACCCGGACACCTCATTAAAACCTCCCCGCGCCATCAGGGTAGGAAAGAGTATGCCCTTAATATTTACATGGACTTTAAACAAGTAAATATTTACACAACTTTCATTCTAGATACATCTGGAGGTGTTCAATGTTCCATAGGTGGTTCAAGACTCTTCCATCTTTGTCCTGAAGCCTGTATGTTCCAGGCTTAAGCTTTTCAATGACCACATAAGACCCTTCCCAGTTTGGAGCTAGCTTGCCTAACTGCTTTTCGTTAGTATGTAAGAATACATTTCTCAATACTTTATCCCCCGTTTGAAAATCCCTTCTTCTGATTCTGGAAGCAAACCTGCTTCTCATTAAACCTTGATAATGGGTGGCTCTAAGATGAGCCTTAACCATTTTCTCTTCGATTAAGTCCAATTGACTTCTGATTGCCACTTCATTAGCCTGTTCGGAAAAATTATGAACTTTGTATGATGGAAGAGTTACCTCTATAGGAGCAATCGCATCCATACCATATACCAAGGCAAACGGGGATTCATGTGTAGCAGCTCCATGAGTAGTCTGGTAAGCCCATAGTACTTCTTGGAGATAGCTTGGCCACTTTCCAGCATCTCCTTTTAAATTCTTCTTGAGACCGGACATAATGGTCCTGTTTTCCACTTCAACCTAACCATTCGCATATGGGTGAAAAGGAGAAGAGAAACAATGCTGAATGCCCCTAGAAGCACTTAAACTCTCCATATCCTTGTTATCGAATATTGGCCCATTATTTGTGGTTATCTTTTTTGAAACCCCAAATCTACAAAAAAATATTATAAATTTTATAACAGGTTTGGAAGTAGTACCTGCCAAGGGGGCAGCCTCTATCCACTTTGAAAAATAATCAATGGCTACAATAATAGTTCTGCACAGCCTCTATCCACCAGATCCCGTCCCCAACGAGCAAAAGGTATTGGCTCAGAAATCGACTCCAAAGGGACAGCTAGGATATGAATCTAATTACCATATATTTGGCATGGATCACACTTCTTTACCAATTCCTTGGCATCTTCCATTATGGATGGCCAGTAGTATGCGGCCAATAAAACTCTTCGAGTTAAAGCTCTATAACCACAATGTGCTGACCTTTCACCATCATGCAGTTCGGACAGCACTATTTGGGACTTTTCAATCCCCAAACAACGTAAGAGAGGTCTACTAAAAGACTTCTTATAAAGGATGTCTCTTATGATTAAAAAACCACGAGCCCTATACTTCATTTTTCTTGCTACTGCTTTTTCCAGGGGCAAAATTCCATCTGAAATGTATTGAAGAAGAGGATACCTCCAGTCTTTAGGTTGCACCACTTGTATACTTAAACTTTCCTCCTCTTCCTTGATGTGATTGGGTTGAATGGATGGGCATTCTTGCACATGAATCCATGGGTAGGACTCATAGTACACTATGGTTGCCAAGGAGTCTGCTAGTGTGTTCTCTGTTCTGGGAATGTGCTCATAGCTGATCTCTTTGAAGTTAACTGCCACCTCTTTAAGAATGAATAAGTATTTAATCAACTGCTGCTTTTTTTCCTCAGATTGACCTTGGACATGATGGATATGAAGCTGATAATCACTCATTAACCTAACTTTTTTGGCTCCACAAAGCAAGGCTAACTTCAAACCAGCTATAACAGCTTCGTATTCAGACTCATTGTTTGAAGCCTTGAAAGCAAAATATATATCCTGGTATATCTTGTCACCGTACGGAGAGGTTAAACATATCCCAGCACCACAGCCCATAGTAATTGATCCACCATCGGTCCGGACAACCCATACCTTCTTAGTTTTTTCACCTGTAGCTTGTTTAGTACTCATGTCCAAATAGAATTCAACTAGGAAATCAGCAACAGACTGAGCCTTGATTGCAGTTCGATGGGAAAAATCAATGTCATAGTCTCCCAAATCTTACTAACCTTGGTCCTTCTGCTTGATATGTCTGCCTTTTGAAGAATAATTTTCAAAGGAAAAGACGTCCGGACGATAATAGAATGAGACTGAAAGTAGGGCCTCATGAGGATTTTGTTGATGTAGTACACCGAACGACAATAATTGTCCACCTCTCTTACTAGCACCACACTTATGGCACATTCGGAGACTGCTAAATATATATATAATGTTTCTCCATCAATAGGTTTAAACAGGGTTTTGGGGGAAGATAAATGCTTCTTTATTTCATCAAAAGCCTGGTCGCACTGTGGAGACTAGTTGAAGTCTTTAACACCCTTTAAAGTTTGAAAAAACGGGGCACACCTATCCGAAGACCTTGAGATAAAAAGGTTTAGAGCAGCTAACCTCCCTGCCAATCTTTGTACTTCTTTAATATTCTAAGGAGGATCCATCTGCAGTAAAGCATTAAGTTGGTCTGGATCAGGCTGTATCCCTTTCTCACATATCACATACCCCAAAAACTTCCAGGACTATACTCCAAAAACGCATTTTTCTGGCAAAAGTCTCTTGCGGATCTACCAAGTGTAATTTTTCTTCCACACTCTTTAACATCATGTCATCAATGTAGACTTCCATATTTCTTCCAATCTGATCAGCAAATGCTTTGTTCACCAACCTCTGATAATTGGCCTTAACATTCTTAAATCCAAAAGGCATCACCTTGTAACAATGGAGGCCCCTATCAGTAACAAAAATAGTGTGTTCCTGGTCCTTCGGATCCACTTGAATCTGGTTATAACCGGAGAAGGCATCCATGAAGGACAACAACTTGTTCCCAGATGTGGAGTCTACTAACTGATCGATTCGGGGGACTGGATATAGATATTTTGGGCAAGCCCTATTAAGGTCAGTGAAGTGGATGCACATACGCCACTTCCTATTTTTATTTTTTACTAACACTGGATTGGCTGTCCATAAAGGGTACTGAGATTCCTTTATGTGCCCCATCTTAGTAAGTCGGTCAACCTCTTGAACTATGACATCAAATTTCTCCTTAGAAAAATCTCTTCTCTTCTGCACAACAGGTGCTACATCTCTCCGGATGGATAGCTGGTGTGATATAACATCTGCAGGTACTCCAGTTACATCAGTATTACACCAAGCAAAAACGTGTTGATGGTTTGTTAAAAAAGATAACACTTTGCATTTTAGTTCTGATGCCATCTTAGATCCAATGTTGACACTTCTTCCTTCAGCCAGAGAGTGAGTTTCAACCTCTTCAATCGGTATTAAAACACCATGGGTCTCTCTGGGGTCATCAATTTCACCCTCCCCCAGAGGGACCCACCAATTACTAATCTTCATTGATCCGAACTGCCGCCAAAGTTCTAGGGGCAAGGGCAGTTGCATAACATTCCCTTGCTATCTTTTCACTTCCTCGAGACAACTCCCATTTGTCATTGAACAACGTATTTTAAACATTGGTGAACTGTTGAAGCCACATTATGCATCCTAGAGAACCAAGACCTTCCCAAAATGGCATTATAGCATATGGGGCAATCTACCACAACAAAAAGTACCCTGACCATTTTCTTAAAAGGGCCCTTGCCCAACAAAACCTCGTCCTCAAACTCTCCGACTACGTCCGCAGAGCTTCCAGTGAAACCCATGATAGACCTGTTCGAACGTTAAATTACTGCTGGATTCTTCATTTGTTTATAGGAAGTCAAAAAGAGGATATTGGCTGAGCTGCCAGTGTCCACCAAAATTCGTCTAATGTTATTGCCCCCAATCGATGCTCATATCACCACAACATCTTCATGGGGACCAGCTATGTCGCTCAAATCATCTTTATAAAAAACAATGAAGGTAAAAGGAATTTATGATTGATAAGAGGACATGTCTCCCTCCAACTGAGTAGCCAGGGTGTGAACATGCCTCTTCCTTGAAAAAGGAGTTGGTGCAGTCATGGTGTCTCCCCCAAATATGGTGAGTGACTCAAAAAAACTTATGAGCCCGGTCACCGTCTTGGTGTGTTCTTTTATAACACTCACCTTATTCCGGGTTGGATCAGGATCCAAATACTCTGATTCCACATCGAATCTTTCAATAATTACCATGGCCTCGTCCGGAGCCAGCGTCCCTCCATTGTTTGTTGGGCCAATCCGATGAGCATTATCAGGCCTATTCCCAATTCTTCTTTTAACATAAGCACCTAATTTTCCTCTTTCAATCAGATTTTACACCTCTTGCTTCAAAGCGATGCAATCTTCTGTGTTATGGCCAATATCATGGTGATATTGACAAAAACAAGCATTACAAATTTCCCTTGGAGATTGAAGCGCTGCCGGCTTCCTAAAATGCATATCATCTTTTGTTTTGTCATAGATGGTTGCCACATTCTCTTTTAATTCTAGAAAACCACTCCAATTGGACCCAAGGTCCTCGCTTATTTCTGGACTACTGACTCTGAGCTGGAGCTGGGTGAGATTGAGCCTTGGCCCTATTGGGACCCTGTCCGGCCTCCTTAGCCTTGTATCCGGACTGATTCTGGTTTGGTACAACTGAGGTAGATCTCACTTGCCTGTGCACCCTAGTATTTTTTGTTTCATCTACCTTGATTTTCTTTCCCACCTGGTTCAACAAGCCGCCCCATGTCATGGCTTTCTTCCTGGTTACTGAATCGGCCAGATTGCCAGGGTTCAAACCCTGTCTTAGAGAAGCTATTGTTACTTGTTGAAAGCAATCAGCTAATCCATTATTGGTGTTCACAAACTGACTTATATATTCTTTCAATGACTCGTTTGGCTCCTGGGCACAATGAATAAGAGTGTCTTCATTGCCCTTTACATCCTTACTTCCAATAAACTACCTTCAGAAGGCCACCCAAAAAGTATCAAAATTCCTGATGCACCCTTGTGGTAGGCTGTTATACCACTTTAGAGCGCTCCCTGCAAAAGATTGAAAGAAGGCTGTACAAAACAACTTGTGATCATCGCTAAAATTCATCATAAAATTTTTAAACTACTCCAGATGATTATCTGCATCTTTGCTCCCATCTTATTTTTCCATCTTAGTACTATCAAACCTCTTAGGAAGGTTTCCGGACAGTATTTTGGAAGACAATGGAGATTGTCTCCAATTCCGGCCACGACTAAAAACAGTATCTTCATTGGGAGTTGCAAAGATACCTGGTTCATCATGGAAAGCGAAAGGATCAATCAACAGCTGGTCTATATGCCCCCGGCCATGGTTGTGGCTATGAGAGAACCCTTTACTTAGATGCCTTTTCAACCTTCCATGTCTGTCCCTCTTTCTTGAATATTTTTTGACCAACTTTTTCTTCTTCTTAGACCTGCCTTCATCACTACTGGATGACAGGGACTCCTGAACTCCATCTTCATTTGATGAGCTACTAAAGGATTCCGACTCCAAGCTCTCCACTGGTTTAGACCAGTGAGACTTCTTTGAGTTGACATGAGTCTTTTTAGTACTCAAATGGGTCTTTGATAATGGGTCATGCTCCCTTGGATTGTCAGTGTGGTGAATGGGAGATACTTTTGATTTTTCTTTCAAGCCTAACTCCATCTTTTTAGCAGCCCTCGAGGCTTCTATCTCAGCTTTCAACCTGTCTCACTCTTCGATCGTGTATTCATCGTTTTCTCCCACTACTTCTACCAAAGTTGGTGGCACTACCTGCTCGTCCGGATTCATCCGAACTGGTTTTTCTTGTTGGTTTTGAATGCTAGATTCAGGCACCTTCTCCTCCCATTGTGGTCGCCAATTTGGTGTGGATTATTTTCGAATAAGGGTAATTTTGTCAGATGTTTTGTGGTATTTCAAGGGTATTAAATGTTTAAGTGTTTTATAGTGAGAGATTTAAGCTGTCTGGTTGTATTAAATGTTCATTACCCTCATTAATGAAAGTGGTTGGGTATTTATACCCTTAATTATGGGCCATATGGGCTTTCAGGTCAAACTTATGAAATCGAGTTGAGTTCAAAAATCCATTAGTTTATTAAGCATATTAGAAATTAGCTTAGTCAAAAAGTTTTTAGTGTTCTTAATACTTTTGTCCTGTCCGGATACTTCACTGGGTGATTATTGTTCGGATACAGTAAGTGGTTAATATTTCTGGACTCATAAAAAACAACCATTTGCTTTGCCATTAATTATTATAGAGTATGAAATGTTTTCAATACTTTTCTTAACTAGCTCTATTACTTGTTGATTGAATCCAAATGAAAGTGTAACCTCATATATAAACTTAAACTCAAGCTTATCAAAAGATTTAGCCATATCTAATATAATTATTAAGTTATTCCCTCTAGATTTTCTGTTAAGGTCTCTAATCATTTCCTGAGTAATTAAGATGTTATCCTGAATTGTTCTTTTTTCAGTGCAGGCACCTTGTTCATTTGAAATAATAAGAGGTAATAGTTTAACTAGTCTGTTATTTAGTATTTTAGATATGATAAGTTAAAGACTGAGCATAGGCTTATGGGTCTGAATTGTAACCAAGTTTTAGGTGCTTTTACCTTAGGTATAAGGCAGATGAGTGTAGCCTACAAGCCTTTAGGAATTCGGGTTCCAGAGAAGTAATCTGTAACAGCTTTGACAAAATCTTCTTTTATTATTGACCAGCATGATAAGTAGAACCTGAAGTTGACTTCATCAACTCCAGAAGCACTATTAAAGTTAAGGTTTTTTATAACATTGTGCAGTCCATCCATTGTTGGCATTTTTGTTATATCTTCATTGTTTTGATCTGTTATGATATTAGGTACAATGTCATGAATCATAGAAAGTTTATTCTATTTCTTTGGATTGTTTAAGAGTGTTTTAAAGTATTCTACAGCAGATAAACCAATTTTGTTTTCATCTTCAATCCAAATATCATTTATTAAAATGCCATTGATTCTATTTTTTTATCTTCTCTTTTTAACATAGCTATGAAATGTTGCTGAGTTATTATCTCCATCTTTTAACTACTTTGAATAACTTTTTTGTTGCCAATATGTTTCCTCTCTTTCTAGTAATGTTATAAGCTTAGCATTAAGGTTAGATAAGTTAGTTTGGTTCTCCAGGTTATCTGTTTCTTCTAGCCTAATTTATGTGTTTTTTTATTTCTTCTTCAGTTTTGCTTAGACTATAAAAAATGATACCAAATATGTCATTGTTCCAGTTTTTTAGATGTTTCTTAAGTCTTTTCAACTTGGACCAAAAAATGTAAATATTAGATGAATCAGTCAGAGTTATGGACCAGTTTCTCTCTACAGTTGTAAGAAAGTCTTCATTTTTCAACCACATATTTTGGAATCTAAATGAAGGATTATGGTTTGTACTTTTTGGTATGATAGATATTATCAAGGGTGAATGGTCAAAACATGTTCTGGCCATGTGATTCACACTTGTAATTTGAAATGTTTCTTTCCATTTATCATTATGCAATGTTATGTCTAATCTTTTCCATTTGTGTTTATTTGTCCCTGTAAAGTTTGTGACTATGTAACCATGGTCTTCTAGTTTACAATCTAATATCATGTTATTAAAGTCATCCATACTTTTGGAACAAAGTATGGAGCAGTGTAGTTGTTCACTTGTGTTGGATATTGTGTTAAAATCTCCAACAATAAGCCAGGATAAGTTAGTGCTTGAATGGTTCTTAAATGATCCCATGCAGGAACTCTATGAGATCTAGTATATTTTGCATAAACTATGGTAAGCACAACTACTTTGTTAGTAGTAGAATGACTTACCATAGACTTAACAAGTTGATCTGAATTGTCTAGTACAGTGATGTTATAGTTATTTTTCCAGAAAATCCAAATTTTGTTATTAATATTTGCAAAGTGAGAATTAAAACCTAATTTATTACCTGTGGATTGTAAGTTCTCAACTGATATCATAGGTTCTTGTAGAGCTATGATATCAGTTGAAAATTTTCTAACAGTATTTTTAATTTTTTTTCATTGTTTTATGGTTTCCTAGTCCTCTAACATTCCAGTTGAGTATGGCCCTGTTCATTTTGAGATTTGTTTTGAGGATCTTAATGATCCTTTTAAAGTTATTGGTTTTATAAGTATCTTTCCTCTTGAAGATCTTCTTGTAGGAGTTTTAGTAGAACTTTTTGTATATGGCTTAGGTGATTAAGGTAGGCTCAAACTAATCCTATTAATTCCAGATTCAGGTTGTGCTTCTGATAACTCATCTACTTCTTCAACATTGAATGTTTTAAATGAGTTCTTTAGTTGAATAGTTTCCAGGGATTCTGTTCTGTCATTTTCAGTCTTCGGGTGGTTCATTAAGTTGGTTAAAGATTAAAATTTCTTCATTTTGGTCTGCATTGTTTATTATTATTACATCGTTGTTCTTTCCATTGTCGGTACTTAACTCAGGTGATTTATCTTGTTGTGTTATCAAATTTGTTTTTTCTGTTTTATCAATTATCATTTTATTTGTGTCTTTGTCAATTTTTTCATCTATTTTATTGTTAAATTCTATAACATTCCCAGATGTTATATTAACTATATCAAAATTAGTTAATAAATGATCAGTTTGAGTCTCTTTGTTAATTTTAATGGTTTCATTCGTTGATTTTGGAATCCAAACTCCTTTTGATGGAAGTTTGGATTGATTGTTTTTTGTATTGTTTTTTATGGTTCTGTTTTTTGTCATGTTTTGCTCAAATTCATCTTTTTGCAGTATTTTTCTTGATGTCCTATATGTCTACATTTTTTGCAGTAAAAAAGTTTATTTAAGTATGTAATATCTAGCCAGTAACCATCATGTTCCCCAAAGCATACCCAAATTATTTGGGGAAGAGGTTTAGAAATATCAGCTAGTATCCATGCTTTACTTTTGTTATAACTTGCTATGTTATTTTATGATATCCATACTGTTAAGGAAAATCCAATTTCCTTAGCAATATCAATAACAGAATTAGGGTTGTATAGTATTTAAGGCAATTTGGGCAGGGAAATCCAAAAATGAGTCACTAGAGACTTCTTTTTGGGGTCAAACTCAGGTGTCCATTTAAGTATTCTAAAAGGTAGCTTGCATATGGTTCTAACAGGTTTAACCCAAAAAAATTTAACGTCTTCTAATTCAACAAAGAAATGTATATAGTCTCATTTATAAATCTTGCATGCACCTAAGAATCTAAGTGAAAAAATGTATGCCTTAAGCTCACTGAGAGTAGGACTCCCATATGACAACTTGGCAATCAAATTGGTTTTAGCTATAGTTGTTAAAGAAAACTTATTTGTTAGTTGAAATTGCACCGAAGTGTAGTTCTCGTGCTCCTCATGGATGAATCCTTTGTGAAAGAAACCCTTTCCTTGTTGCTCTTCCTCCAACCATGTCTGCATATGTTCTTCTTTTTACCCCGTATTCTTTGTTTGGTATCGAATTTTCAAACACCTGGTTTGAGTACATCTGAGGTAGATCCTTCTCCGTTGTTGCAGCGGTGGTCTTGAGTGGTGGAAAGTCATCGGCTTTTTGGTTAGGTTCTTGTTCTGCATCTTTGATTAACTCCATGGATTTGATGATACTAAGTTTCTATAATCCTTCTTGATCAATATTGAAGAGATTTCAACCTCATCGATCAAGAACACGATCAACGACTAGTTGCTTCTTGAGCTAAGGTTTTTGTTTGGAAAAGTGCAGAGAGAATGAGAGGTCAGGAAGATTGATTTTGCTTGATCTATCCTCGAGAGGAGGAAACTAACAAAGAGAGAGAATGAGTGCTCTGATACGGAGCTACTTGGGATTTTTTGGGAACCTAGTAGCTTTCTTAGAGCTCCTTTTTTCAATATATATATACATTACTAATCATCTCAGAAGAATTATGAAACTTCAAAAATCCTTAATAATAAAAATAGAAAAAATATGAAATAGCATGAGATTGGTAAGAATCACCAGAAAATAAAAACATCACTATACCACATAAAAATACGACAACTATCATCTCTAAGTATGACATGAGATCGGTGGGTTACAACTTGAATAAAATGCATTATTAATGTTAAAGAAAATAACAATAGACGTGTAATTGTTTTATAATAAAAAAGAAAAGGAATTGTTGATATAATAACCGAAATTATATATATATATATATATATATATATATATATATTATTTTTAATACAAACTTTCTAGAGTAGATTCCAAAGTTATAGTTTAATGTTATACTAAGCATCTCAATTCGTCTAGTTTGATTATTATTTTTATTTATCTTTCTCTTTCAATTTGTCACATGCTAAGCATCTCAACTTATCTACCTTTTTTCGTTTCAAAACTATCTCTGTTTCCAATGTATGCATATAAAGAATTCTTCTTTGAAATATTATTCACTCCGTCTCTTCCTAAGACCATGGAATTCGTTGGATAGACCTAGGGGAATTTAATGTTATCCGCAGTAACGTCGCACTTTCTCTGAATCATGGTCTTTGACGAGATGATTTTAACAATTGATTATTTAATTGTGATCTTAACGATCTTCACTCTACCGATTATTTTTGTATCTGGATGTTCTTCAAATCTTATTTATTCCAAGACTGATCGTGTCTTAGTTAATACCGATTAGGACGAGATCTTTCTAAATTCTTCCACCATTATGGTTATTCATGTTCCTCTGATTATACGACTGTCACTTTTAACCTTGAAATGTTGCGTAATCGTAAGAAAAAACCCTTTAAATTCTTCAATATGTGGCAATCCCATCATTCCTTTCAAGATATTGTTATGTCTAACTGGAACTCCCCATGCCCTCATCAAGGTATGAAGTTCGTATCTTTCAACCTTAACAAACTTTAATTTTCCCTTCGGAACCTCAATCGCACTGCCTATAGTGACATTAGTAAGAGAGTTTCCAATGCTCAAACAAAATTTTTCTCTGCCCAAATCGTTATAGATATTGATCTCTCTAATATTCAACTTCTTACTAAGTAAATTTAGGCATTCTCGAGCTAAGTCTTCCTTAATAGAGCGGAAGAACTTTCCTTTAGCAAACATCTAGTGAAAAATGGCTCAAGCTTGGAGACAGAAACACCAAATTCTTCCATAATAGCATAAAAAGTATTTGCTTCATAACAAAATCACCTCTATCATGACCCCTCAAATAAGATTGATCACTTCTCCCATTGGCATTTCTAATGTTCTTGTCAGACATTTAACTTCTCTTTTAAGGACTAGGCACCCTCCCAATTAACTAGGCATTTTAGAGTCTTTTCTCTTATTTATTTAAAGGTTCATCCTTCTGACAAGTCTTCTATGATTCATCCAATTACATGTGAAGAAATAAAAGGAGCTCTGTTAAGTATCTATAGTAAAAAATCCTCTGGTCCCGATGGTTTTAATTCGAGTTTTTTTAAAAACTTTTGGACCATTGTGAGCGATGATATTTGCAATGGTGTTCTATAGTTTTTAAATATAACAAAATAGATCTTTCTTGGAATGCTTCCTCCATTGTGTGCATCCTGAAATCAAACCCTCCTACGTATGCCCATGACTTTTGTCCTATTGCCTTATGAAATGTCGTCTATAAAGTCATATTTAGAATTCTGGGTAACATAATTAAAGACTCTTTTCCTTTCCTGATTGATAAAATCCCAATCGGCCTTCATTACTAGAAGAATATCTCTGATATATTCTTCTCTCCCAAGAACTTCTTAAATGTTACCATCTCAACTCCAAAGCCAAAAGAATCGCTCTAAAGATCGAGTTGATGAATTTTTTTGGCAATGTTAGATGGCACCTTATGCTTGAAATTCTTGTCTTTATAAATTTCCTCGATCAAATGATCACTTGGTTCTTCTAATATATTGTTACTGCCTCTTACATCATTAATGTTAATGGTGATCGTACAGAGTTCTTTCAGGGTAGAAAATGACTCAGGCAAGAGGACCCTCTCTCGCCTATCCTTTTCGTCCTTGTCATGCAAGTTCTCTCTAACATTTTAAAGGAGAAAAGCACCATCCACAATTCAATTTCCATTGGAAATACCATAAGTTGAAAATTGTTAACCTTTGTTTTGTGGATGATCTTATGATCTTATGCCATACAGATATCAAGTCCTTGCTTGTCATTAATGAATGACTTAATGATTTCTTCCCTTCTCTCTAGGCTGCAAATAAGTCTAGAAAAAATACAGATATTTCTTTATGGTATCAACCCCACCCTTAAGTCTCAGCTCATCAATCTTTATGGTTTTAAGGTTGGTTATACGCCGGTGAAATATCTGGGTGTCCCCCTTATCACTAGTCGTTTTTCTCACTCTGACTGTCGTCCCCTCCTCTAAAAAATAACTGCCGTAATTGGTTTTTAGACTTCTAAATACCTCTCTTATGATGGTCGTCTTCAGCTTATTAAATATGTCATTTTTGTTGGTCAAGTGTATTGGTCCTCTATTTCATCATCCCGTTAAGAATTCTGAAAGAACTTTCCCAAATATTTTGTTGCTATCTTTGTACTGGCCATGATTAAAAACTCTATGGTGAAAAGTGTCATGGTTTTTGGTCAGCGTGTCCTGCTAGAGGGCAACATTGGGATTTTAAACTTAGAAGTTTGGAATCAGCCGATCGTCTTCAAGCACCTTTGGTCCATCATTAATAAAAAATCTAACTCTATCTAGCGAGACTAGATTAATTTTAAAATAGATTACAAAATCCAAATTGGGAAATTCCATTAGGCTCTACCCTATCCTGGACCTAGAGGAAAGTTTTATCTCTTACACTTCTTGTAAGTAATATTTTCAGGATGGGTATCGGCAACGGCAGAAATACCTCATCCTGGTTCGAATCCTAGCTCCTCTCTACCTCACTTGCTGCTTACTACGGTTATTCTATTATCAATGACTCATAAATAAACTTTTGGAACTCCTAAATACTATTCTTTCTCTTCCTCTCCCAAGTGTCCACTTCGATGATATCCCTCTCTAGATGGCGAATAAAATAACTTTCACTTTCATGATCAAAGACACTTACAATGCCATCCAAACACCCATCCCTGTATCGGATAGGAGAGTTGTAAATTTAATATTCCTCGCCGTTTATTTATTCTTTGGTTTGCCATCCATGGAAAACTTACCACTCGCAACAAGCTTTTATCTTAGAGGATTAATATTACCCCCTCTTACGTCCTATGCAATGATGCGGGTGAGAGTATTAATCATATCCTCTATAATTATAGTTTCTCCCAGATCCTTTGGGAGCATGCCCGCACTAAGATTGGGATTTCCTTCTGGTACCATTCCAATTGGAAGTTTTGGCTTCTTGGAAAGCCTCAAATTGGACTCTCTCAAACTCTCGTCATATTTGGAGGGCTTGCTTTGGCGCTCTCACTTACTATATTTGAAAGGAGCGTAATGATAGAATATTTGACCCTAATTCGAGCCTTGCATCTGTTGTTTACTTTCGCTTACTAGCTGACCTTTGCTCCCGATTTATGGGAACAAAGATTGGCTGGCCATACTAATTTACTATCCACTAACTTAATGTTGTTTATGTCTTTTACTTTCTGAGGATGTTGATGCCCTCGGCTATTTCAACGCATATTCTACTTAGTAGATCCTCATTGTACTTATCTTATTGTTATCTTATTACTACTATAAGACTTTTCTGACCTCGCTATGGTTTTTATCGCATTTTTCGTATCCTAGACATCCACCCAGCCTACATATAGTGTTGTTGCGTTTGCAATAGTTGCTGCTGCGAGTCCTAGGCAACGCCTTGCCCGCAATAGTGCTACTGTCACTGGGTTTATGCCCAACCAATAGCTTTCCACTACTATCATCGTGATAACAGTGGGTTTGCGAATCCTCGCAGGTCACGACTTTCACCATAGCGTCAACAATTCGTTGGCTATGATGTATACCGTTGGACAAATTTCGATCAATGTTAACCTAAGGGGATAATCCGTCAATAATCCACTGTCCCAATAGTTTTGATTTTACTCGTTATATTAGGGTTGATTTGATGCTAATTTCGGGAGAAGAAATTCGAGACATCAATCAATTCTAATTTAACCGGAAAAACCCCAAACTATCAAAATTACAATTTATTCATATTAAACCTGAAAAAAAGAGATAAAAATATTTTTCAATACGAACAATCACATAAACATGATTTTCGTACAGTCTATAAATCCATGCTTTAACCAGCTCAATTAACACATAATCCCAATGACATGGATTTTTTACTGTGAATAAAAACATGCATATATATATATATATCCTCATACAATTCTACTATTCTATCGAATCTAAAAAATATTTTTTGCAGACTTTGATACCAATTGTTATATATGATTCGAAATCGCATCAAGTAATATATAATATAACAAAACGTTGAAAAATAATTAAACCCTTTCCTAGATTCACCTAATGAATAAACAGAAAATCAAGAAAACTTACGGGACAAGCATATTTATGTGATTTCTATCTAGTATTCTTTTGTTCCTCTTCGTTCTTCCGCAATTATGTATATTAATTTGAGAAGCCTACAGAACAAGTTGGTAAATAAAGGAGTTTGGTTTCCAAACACTGCTGGAAGCGACCGTCTGTTTGATTAGGGTTTTACAATAATAAAATTCATAAATCTTGCCCCTTACTTATAGTCTTTACAATGTGAAGCCAACATTGTGAAATCTATCCTATTATACTTTCTTGTGTTCGGGGACCATAACCCGATAAATTGAAAATTCAATTTATGTTTCTGATTTATTAATTCAGATTTAAATGTTGAGATTTGGACCCTCTTCATGACAGTGTCCAAATTCAACCCGATTACCATACTTAATCCTATAACGCATTTTCATTCATAGGTACAATATAGTAATTAAAATTGATTACTTTTAATTTGGACTTCTTTAAAACAATGACCGAATATGTTTATTTAGTATGTCGCTTCAAGTTGTTATTGGTCCATAAATACATTAAATAAATATATTCCAACATACAATACTTTTAATATCATAGCTCAAATTAAACTAATATTATACCACTTTGTTTTTATTACATCGGTTTTTTTTATATTACGATTTATTCTTCGGTATTTATTGGAAACGAGATGTTAAAGGTGAGAAAATTTCTGTACCATTTTGGAAAGAGGGAGGGAGGGAGAGAGGGTTGAAATGTGTTAGAGCCGACCATGGGACCAGTTTCGTGTTTTATGGTTGGAATTTTGAAATATTGGCCTCACACTACTCTTTCTCTCTCTTTTACTATAATTGCTTCAACTCTAGGTTACGGTTTCCTTGCATATAAAAAGCGGTTAGATCCACCAAAACCCACCCCGCTGGACCCAATTCATTTCGGATTCAAAAGGGATCATTTTTTACAATCCGGTAGATCTAGCCAGTTCCATATCTCATAGTCAAAATTAGAGATGCTGAAATATTTTGTACATGGAAACGTATATGTAATTTGGATAGATTAGGAATAAATTTGTAACGGAATGAATTTTTGTTGCTATATTAGTTGTTGTTTTGTTACTTTATCCACAATTTTTAGTTAAAATTATTAAGTTTTGTTGTTAAAACACTAACTTTTTAAAGTTGGGATTATATATTTACCTATGACTTTATTATAAATAATCTAATCAATCACAAGTCTACCTAATAAATTACCAATAATAAATAAATATTTTTTTATAATTTATTATTTTTATTTAAACTTTTTTTCTATATAAGAAGCAGTTTTGGGTTTGAATTTTCTCTACCTAATAAACATACATATTTACTATAGTATCGGTTAGATAATACATGTATCATTACATGTTATGTTTATACTATTATCCATAAAACCAACTTTCGTCTTTAATATACCTGTCTCATTTATGTTGATTAAACATATTTTCATTTTTTTATCTTAATTTCAGGATTTTATAATAATAGAAAGAAGATGATTGTCAAAAAAATGGTAAAAGAAGTGTATGTCTTCAATAAGAATATTATATTATATATATATATATATATATATAACCATTCTCGCAATAATCATGTTTTCAACTATCACATAAATGAAATTGGACTTCTCATAGATTATAACATAGAAATCACACGAATGTATAATAATTACATGTCATATTCTAAATGGTCTTATTGTAATGAATTTGATCGCTAAATTAAACTTTAAATTCAATATGTATCATTGTATTAATTAATTAAAAATATACATACAAAGTTGAAACAATAATACATTTTGAAACCTATATTAGAAAATGTAAACAATAACTAATACATAACTCCCATTGAAACTAAATACCTTATAAAATAAGGGCACTCATACGAACTTTGTATTCGTAAAAGATCGATGATGGTAATACCATAATGAAAGGATCTACAACCGTGAAATGTGTGTTGATGTGATCAATCATGATTTGATATTCTGGATTATGTCTTAAATGCACATAAACTTTATGTTTATGTGTTTATAAATTATTGTGATACTATTGTTGATTGAGAACAAGATAACCAATCTATTGTCACAGTAAAGTAAAAGTAGTCTTAAATTCTCCATAATTTTGTTAATCATGTGAAAACATTTCTGAGCCATAACGCATGGTTTGAAGCTTTAAACGTGCTACATACTCAATTTTCATGGTTGAGGCTAAACAAAAGTATACTTTGCACTCTTCCATGAGATGACGCTTCTCACCATAATGTATATGTAACCAAATGTGGATCATCTTGTGTCCACATAACTGATAAAATTTATATCGAAATAGATTATGATCTTCAAGCTATCTAATTTGACATATGTCAATTTATAGTGCTTAGCGCTCTTCAAATATTTGAGAATCCTCTTCACTTTTGTCCATTATTTTGGATTGCTCACATATTTTGTCAATATTCCTATTTCAAATGATGTGTATGTTCAAGTACATAATTGAACATACATGATATTTCTAATAGCTATAGTGTATGGACATTTCCTTATAGCGTGCATGTCTGAACCTATCTTAGCACTTATTAAGTGAGAATGTTTCACCTTTGGTTATAATGGTGTACATAGTTTTGTATTTCTCTATAGCACAATGATGTATCATGCTCTTAATATGTCTTTTATGACAAAACCATGATGTCCCTAGGACGATCCTTACTATTTGAATCTCTGTCACATAAAATGCTTCACCAAGATATTTAATGTAAAAATATTATGACAAAGAACCTTAATGTCATGTAAGAAATTGAAAACGTTAGTGACAATGAATATATCATCAATATACATTAATAGATAATTTACTTTATCCCATTAAGTTTCATGGTTGTTGCATGTAGATCGTTTCCTCAATATTTTTATTCAGAAACGTCATCTTAGCATCCACTCGATGAAGATCAAAACCAAAGCGAGCAAGTAAGGCCATGATTATCTTAAACGAGTCATTCATGAAAATGAGAGAAAAGGTCTTGGAGTAGTCAATGCATTCACGTTAGGTTTAATTATTTTACTGCAAATATGCTTTATATTTTTTCACTTTGTCTAAAACATCACTCTTGCTTTTAAATATCCATTCACAACCAATCACTCTCTTTTGTTTAGGTAACGTGGCAAAATCTCATGCTAAATTGTCTTATATTAATTTATAATCTTTGTTCATAAGTTTAATCCAAAATTTAGATATTCTAATTTAGGATATATATACATAATAATCTTAAAACATTACAAATATGAGGTTAAAATTACATAATTTTTTAATTTTTTTAAAATAATTGAGTCAAATACGATCTTTTTATGAATACAATTTTCTAAAAGTAGATGTATGATTTTGAAAGTCTTTTATTTATTGTATATGTTATGGTGGCGACCAAAGTGTGTCACATCCCACATCGGTTAAACATGGGAGGGATCAGTGGTATATAAGTAAGAGCATATCTCAACTAGTATGAGGCCTTTTGGTAGTGGACCAAATGCAAAGCCGTGAGGGCCTTCGGGTGCCAAAGCGGACAATATCATACTATTGTTGAGATTGGTTGTGTTCTTACTTATATACGGAGGCGGAATATGCGGACCGGACCCCATATTCACAACACCCGTATTCCCAACACGTGGTATCAGAGCGCCAGGCCCAAACGGAACGCGATGGTG
The DNA here is from genome assembly GCA_036936605.1 of Limnanthes douglasii subsp. nivea. Taxonomy (NCBI): domain Eukaryota; kingdom Viridiplantae; phylum Streptophyta; class Magnoliopsida; order Brassicales; family Limnanthaceae; genus Limnanthes; species Limnanthes douglasii. Next base: position 112,580,499 of record JAUPFV010000005.1, on the reverse strand, counting down.
GTGATATTCTTGAAGGTCGAACATGAAGAAGTTAGACGCCATGCTCAAGATGATCTGCTCTAGAGATCCTGGTTCGGAGTGCCCGTGGCTCATCAAGCAGTGTGGCTTGATTGGAGTGGCATTAAGGAACAAGACAGTGCGGTCTAAGAGGAGGAGGAGAGCAGTAACATCCGTAGTGCCTCTATAGTCAGGTAGTCTTCCAACCTAATTAGAGTGGGCGGATGAAAGTCAATTGAGAGGAGGCTAAGATTATACTTTGTTCGAGAGGAGGATTTGTTATGGTGGCGACCAAAGTGTGTCACATCCCACATCGGTTAAAAATGGGAGGGATCAGTGGTATATAAGTAAGAGCATATCTCAACTAGTATGAGGCCTTTTGGTAGTGGACCAAATGCAAAGCCGTGAGGGCCTTCGGGTGCCAAAGCGGACAATATCATACTATTGTTGAGATTGGTTGTGTTCTTACTTATATACGGAGGCGGAATATGCGGACCGGACCCCATATTCACAACACCCGTATTCCCAACAGTATATAAAACCAAAAAGAACATCTTGAACAAAAAATAGATTTTTTTTTGTCTAGGCTAATATTATATTTTGGATTATAACAAATAAATTAATCATTCTCCTTAATATATATATATTTTCATTATGGAAAATCATAACATAAATATACGATGTTCCAAGATCATAATTCAGTTGGTTCATAAAGAAAAAAAATATGATACATTGAGTTGTTGGTCTATGATTAAAATTTTTAGAGAACAAAAATGCCAACATGGTATATACTCTTTAAAACATATTATATTAGCCTATAATTTCCTAATGATCGAAACATAATTTATTATGAGTCCTTATTAACTGGATCAACTATTTATTCTAGCTATGATATATTAAATTAACATATTATGATCTATACCAAACCTGAGTTTATATACTCTTCCACTTAGTTTATTATTTGTTTTAAAGATATATCAACTAAAAAGTGTTTAAAATATATTATTATATTAGAAGCTAAACTAAAAACATCTTATCATGTTATTAATGTATAACTAAATACTAAAATGGTTAATATTACTTAGTTACAATACAACATAGTCCATTAATAATCAAAGTATTGTCCATCACCTTAGATTCCCAAGGGTGTGCAACATCCAAATCGTCTGACCTTATAATGTCACATACCAACTCTCAAGTGGTACAATTAATTTGAATTTATGATCCATGAAAAACTGAATTACACAAAAATTAAGTGATATAAGACCAAAATTGAATATCAAAATACAATGGCGACAAAACTACACACAAAACTTAAAGTAATACAATATAAATCTTAAGGTAACTGACTCTTTTACATGGACTTATAGATGGGTAAATACATAAGGTAACTGACTCTTTTACATTCAAGTCCTCATCTATACATGGTAGTAACTCTGGTTCAAATACTTTTAACTATGATTTTACTTTTGTACGGATGTGTGTGATTTGTCTATATTTTAGAAATATTCCAACATGATTTTTAACTTTTTCCAGTATTCAAGATACCTAAAATATTTTTACTTAATGTTATTTTTGTTGGATATCATACTGGCACAATTAATATGTAGACCTGAAAGTAACAACGAAGTTTTATAGGCAAAATAGTCTTCTAGTCACTATATAATGGGTCTTTACATCAAGATTTTTTTTAAGTAGTTGATTTTAGTTTTTTTTTCTTTTTCAAATATAGATGGTGCTCATTATGTTTTCTGACACATCTAAGTATAATGTGAGTATATTTCTTAGTTTATTGATGCATAAAATAATGAGTGGAGTGAGGTAATATTTTAGTTCCTTAACACTTTGGTTCCAATTTACACTTCATTCTATTTATTTAATTTGATCATATTAAGATATGTTAATTATATCATGGGAATATTATGGAATAATATATTAAGAAATAATTATTTAATATTATAAATTTTAAATATTTAGTATTCTAGTTTTTATTTTTTTTCAAATTTGTTTATATATATGTATGTTATTTTCTATGATATAGAACATATCATTTCATTATCTCATTATACATGGTACAAGAGCATACAGTTTGAAAATAGCTTAGTCGTTGTGGCTTTATCTCAGTGTCCAAGTCATATTGTTTTTCCCATCTTGTAAACACCTAGCACATTATAAATGACCTATTTATGTTCATTTTTAATAGATACTTCAAATAACGCTCATAAAAATGCATCCTAAGTTTTGAAACCATGCTCACTATGTGTTGCGAAGATTTTCAAGTTTCAATAATTGATGTCGTACTAAGACTCTTTTGATTTTGGTTTATGGGTTAATATTTTTAAAAATAATATATAAAATGCTTAACAAATATTACCAAAAAAAACCATAATGAAAAAAAAAATACATTTGTATGTAGTCTTTTGTGAAAATTTGTTAAACAATCACTCATAAGCAACAATCATCATAATCATACTTGTTATACATATGGCATAAAATAATTAAAACCATAACTCAATTGTCTTTATTATTTCTCGTATGAAAATGATTAATAGATATAATCAACATATACAAAAATACATAGGTAAACTATAGACTTTCCACAGTGAATTTGATGAGATGATGCATATTTTAGTTAATGTTACAAAACAAAAAATCAATGATAAAAAATTATGTATGGTTCTCACACTAGTATTCTTGTTTACTAAATGATGTATATGATGTTTGAGTCATTAATTTATAGTTATAAACCTTTAATAAATCCACTATATTCATTTATTTTATTTTATTAATATCTATAATGATTTATATAATAGATGATATATATATATATATATGAATAATAAGGTCAATGAAAATTAAAGTATACTCGTTGCAGAATTGTAGGTCGTGCAGAAGATAATTGCTAGATATTTCCTTATTATCCACCTGAAGTTTGTCACTTTTTCAAGATATGATCCATGTTTTAGAATATACTTAAGAATATGACACATACATACAAGTGAGTATAGTTCATTTCATAAAATTCAGAAGACTAGTGAGTCATTTTTCATTGACTCAACCAACTAAATTGGTAATCATATTGCATGTCTCTCTCAATTATAATCTAGTGCTGTCTCAATTAGTAAGCACACAAACATTACTTTCATACTATATTTCTATTTTAAAATTTGTGTTCTTTCATAAATTTTAAATCATATCTCTCACTAGTCACTTTTTATAATAACTTATTATCACCGCCCTCGAATACCCCATATCAAGTATGTAAATGAGAATTTATTTGATCTATTTCCTACAATCTAAGAATTAAGATACTCATATTTTATTCTTGCTACATCTTTGATTTTGGTCTCATCTTAGATTTTTTTAAAACACAAATGTATTTATTTTACTCGTGATATTAATCTCATTTATAGTTTTCTCTATTATTGCTCATTATCATTTGAATATATTTCTATTGTATTATATTTTTTATCCACTTAAAGTGCAGATCATGCTATGTATGATCCAAATTGGTGCCATGTTGTGTTTCATCATATATTTTTCTTACATTTCAGTTGTAGATATGATCCAATGTCTATTTTTATTTGTAACAAAATTATTGGATTTATATTTTCAAAATTGGTCTGATAATACTAATATGTGTATGAAAGCTCAAGTTTTTGAAAAAATATACAAGTATATATGGGGATAACTCCACTATTGAGTTCGGTATGGTGGCTAATCTGTCCTAGAATCACATGTTTTTTCTCTATAAAGTTATCATCACTTGCTTTTATATTAATTGATATCAAAAATATAATTTTATGGAAAATTACATAAAAATGTATATGTGTGACAAAATATTTGTTCATATAAAGTCAAATAACATGTCAAGTCTCCACAAGTTTAATCTAGAATTTTTAGTTATATTGTTTAAACCTCTAATATGATTAGTGGGGGTCTTAAATCAGGGAATAGTCCATCGACTATCCTGTTTTCTTGCATTTAGTCTCTCGACTTCAAAATCACCCGTCTAGGTCCCTCGACTTGGCAAAACCTGTAAATTAAGTCCATGACGCGTGGTCTCTTCTCAGATGTAGTCACATGTCACCACAATCAATTTAGGAACTATTATACAAATATTTATTCGAGTTTAAATCCCTTTTTACCCTTCAAATTTAATATCTTTTAAATATTTTTTTATCTTTTTTTTATCTTTTTTTTATCTTTTTTTTATTCTTTTAAAAATAAAGTACCTTAAATTTGTAATACTCTCTTTTCTTCTTTGTTTTCTTTCTCTTTTTTCTTCGTTGTTTTCTTTTTTCGTTTTATTTCCCTCTTTATCTCACTTATTGTTTTTAAGAAAACACAAAGATGACGCCATGAACTATCAATTAATGTTCAGAGTTCTTATCCTCTCATTTAATCACTCTATATTTGCTGCTTTTGCAGAAGATGACGCACTACTATATTGGGGATGGAATAAGGATGGACAAGTATGGTTTATAAATCTAATTTGTTTTCAACGATTATTGATTTTTCTTGTATCAATCGTCTATAACTCTTATGGTACATGTTTGATCACATCGAGAATATATTTGGATTAGAGAAAAAAAATAAAAAAATAAAAAAAATTATTTTCCATGGATGAATAGATATCCAACTTTTCGACCTCGTGCTCGAAATATAAAGCTACTCAAACATAGCTCAAGTTAATCTTGCATATGATGTCCAAACCAAATTTTAGTATGATTTTGGGGGTTTATTTATTATGCATTAAACACTCAAACTCGAATAGCTCAGACAGGGGTGTTTCCATTTTCTAAATTCATTAATGAGTTTTTTAATGGCTTATATCATTTATGCATATAAAATCTTTAGGATGCTGATACTAGTCTTTTATTAAACTCTTAAAAAATTGGTAGACATGGTGAACTCTTACAGTAGTTTATGTGGATACAACTATATGATCTTTTTATAGAGTTAAAATAATATTTTGTTTGAAGAAGAAAATATGGAATAATGTTTAGCTTTCTCTCCAAGAAAGTAATTCTTGAAGCTCAAGAAATCTACTCATTCCTGTTAAACTAGCATACTGCTTAATCAAGTCTTGAAGCTATCAACCAGTAGTAGATATACAACATTTTAAGACCATTTATCGATAAATAGAAGAGTTTCCTGCTCTTTGTCCATCCCGAAATCAAAACCCGTAAAACATTCCCAAAAATGGTGAGGCTCTCAATCAGCAAAAGTCTTATTCGCAAGCTGTTGTTCAGTCAAATCTAGACAAATCAATCAAAACTAAACCTACTTACACACATTACAAAGAAAGCCATATATACATATAATTTGAAGACCATGTAAATGATACTCTACTGCAAACAACTTCCTATACCTTAATAGGAAAGTTCACTAAGCGTCTGCCCAAGAAAACCATTCTTGACAAAATGTTTGAGGCAAGTAAGTTTAAGGTGATTTCTCCTACTCCAACTGGGACTTAAGACATCTGTTTCTTGAATTCTCTTTAAAAGATGACATAAGTAAAATATGGTCGAAAGGGGTATGGACTATGGGAGAATACTCCATGAGAGCTCTGAAATGGTTTTCTTCATTTAACGTAAAAAAAAAAAGAATGCCCAATAGTCCCCATATGGCTGAGACATTATATAATAAAGACATTATACACTCGATAGCTTCATCAATTGGTAACCCTCTCAAATTCTGGATACCTCCTAAGAATAAGTCCATGTATAATGCTTGTTATGCATGGGTCAGAACTGATATTTTGAAAAAACTTCAACATCAAGTGTGGTTAGGATTTGGAAGTAACAAAGGTGCATGGATCAATATTATCTACAATGACGTACCAAAATACTTTGACATTTGGTTTCATGTTGGCCATGACTCTTCATCTTGTAAAAAGAGCAGAGAGGAAACAGATAAAAGGATTAACAATGATAATAGAAGTGGAATGATTACAGTCCAAGAACCCTTCTTGCCAAAGAATAAACCTGATCAAAACACAATCAAAGAAGTAGAAACTTCCAACCTCAAATCTATCATAGTTAATTCTATAGACAAGAATGACAAAGAATCTGAACTGATAACTTGTGAAATAGTTACTGGAAATGAAGCCAACAAGACTAAAGAAAAGGTGGAAGATAATGAAGCTAGCTGTCAGAATGAAGATGGCATAATAGAAGCTATTAAATCTCTTGATGACAATATGGATTTTTCTCAGCTAGTCAAAGAATTTACCCCTCCAGTTATAAATACAACACTAAAAAAGGACAACACATGGAGTCTTCCACCGTCTCCCGCCCTAAAACTTAAGAAGGTGGATCCTAGAATTCAAAAACTTCTGGACCAAAAGTTGAAACAAACAAGGAAAAGAAAAAGGAAGAAAGCAGTAGTCATAAAATCTCTCCAGTTTAATGAGACACGAAGATCCTCATTCAGAAGCCCCAAATGATAAAGCTCTTAAGTTGGAATATACGTGGAGTAGGAAATAAATTTTTGTAAGAAAACTTAAATATATAGTCAAGAAATAAGGAATAAAAATAGTGTTTTTTACAGGAACCTATGATAAGTAGTGACCAGATTAATACACTCTCTGCTAAGCTTAATCTCTCGTATTCCTTTGTAAATACATCAAACAAAATATAGATGTTTTGGCATGAAGATTTGGATGTTACAATTATGTGGACAAACAAAACAAGGTGAAAGAGATTAAATAGAATATTATTCAACCTAGACTGGTCAAAGTATTTTACATAAACAAAAATAGTTCATCTAGCCCGTACATGCTCAGATCACACTCCTCTATGTAATAGAATAAACAAAAATAAAAGGAAGCAAAATAAGGATTTCAGATTCCTTAACATCTAGACTATGGATCATGACCCAAACGTTTGATTTTACTATATCATTTCATATATAAAATGGTTCAGTCATTTAAAGGTTTTCATGACTAGTCAGTAGCACCTCAGACTTCAAATAGTTCATCAAGTTATAAGATTTGTATGGCTAGTTATTAATGCTTTATACTCGAAGTAATTCCACAATCATATGGTTCGGTCATTTATCATTGGCTCGGTTGTGACAATAATTCACAGCTCAGATAATTAACTTGTTTAACCATTTTTTATTGCTTACCCAAACTTCAAAAGGACTAGCCTACCTCCATAAACATAGTAGGTTTATTTTTTAATATGAATTGTTAAAATATTCCAAATATGAACCTGATCGTAAAATCTTACTTACGCGATAACCAACTACCTCAAAATCCAAAAACATAAATGTTGATCATTCTTGTAATTTTTTTCTTTCGACAAAATAAAGTTTTTTTCCTCAAGATAAGTTTTGGCCGGCTAATGTTTTAACGAGTTAGGTATGAAAAAAATTGACCTCAAGCCTCCGGCAAGTTCAACTATATTGGTTTGGTAGTTTGGTTTTTTATACAACTCGATTCGGTAAAGACAACTTTTGTTACGCACCCAGCTCACACAACCTTAAGAAAAAGACGTTCAAGCATAAATCTCAATGGTTCGCCTCAACAACAACTATGCTAACAAAGAAACATTCGAAGTTATAATCCTCAGTGGATTTTTTTAAGACTAAAGAGATATTGATAAAATTCGTAATTGTAAGAGTTTAGCCTATTAGATCTGATCCTATTGAATAAGATTTTAGACAAAACTTAGTATAATAAAAGTTTAGATATAACTGTAAGTTTAGAATACTTTAGACCAAATTGTTGTCTAAAAAATATTTAGACGAAATCTAGATAAGTTGGAGATTAAGCATTATTACCTTCAATAAGATTCACAATGGCTATATATATATATATATATTAATTGAATCAAACGGCAGTTACTTTTTGTATAATTATTTTTTGGGTTTGGCTAAATTAGGGCCCTTGATGATAACCATACCCAAAAAATTTCAGCCGTCTTTTACCCTGCCGGTTGAGACCCTCTCAACCGGCGGGGAAGCTTACCCCGGTGGATGAAACAGCTTTTCCGCCGGATGAAAGGGTTTCAACCGGCGGTTGGGATGGGTTCAACCGCCGGGGTAAAGATAAAATTGTAAAAATTTAAAAACGCCATTTTTTTGGGGCTGGTTAACATTTTTTGGGCCCGAATTTAGCCGTACCCTTATTTTTTGTCTTAGCGCTTATTATTTTTTTTGCTAATAGGCAACTTATTCTTTTTTATTGTAAATTACTTATAAAATCTCGGCACATATTTCCTAAGTTGTGTCTTTCCTCAACTAGCTATAAATTCTCATTTCTCTCATTACTCCCTTCACCTCTTCCTATCATTTCATTACCTTCTGTTAGGGCCGTCAACGGTTCTCCGGAACCGAGTCGGACCGGAACCGAACCGATAAAGACCGGACCGAAAACCGGACTGAACCTTAACGGTCCGGTTCGCGGTTCCATTCTAAAAACCGAAAACCGATACGGAACCGAAACAAAAAACCGGTTAGGAACCGAATCGATATAACCGAAAAACCGATAGGACCGATAAGGTATCGAACCGATAAACCGATAGAACCGATACGGAATCGAACCGATGAAACCGATAAACCGGTAGAACCGATAAGAAATCGGACCAATAAAACCGTTAAAACCGATTATTTATTATTATTATATATTCTTTTATAAATGATAGTACAAAAATTAATAGTTAATTACCATTTTTTTAAGAAAATCAAATATCTACCTTATAAACTTTAGTTTTTATATAATTTATTTTAATAAAAAAAATAAAAATTAATTTTTAATTAGTTTTATTTTTTTTAAAGAACCGAACCGGATCTAACCGAAATCGGAACCGAACCGAATTGGACCGGATCGAACCGAAAACTTAGCGGTTCGGTCCGATTTTAAAAATTAAAACCAAAAGCTTAGCGATTCAGTCTGATCCGAACCGATAAATTTAACGATCCAATCCGATTTCTTCAGAATCCAGAACGAACCGAACTTATAACAGCCCTACCTTCTGCTACTCCTTCCAACACATCTAACCACCTTTGTCACTCGTGGATCAGGAGTTTGAACTTTGACACACATTTGTTAACTGTAGTACTTGCCATAATTTATTACTCTAACCAATATATTTCGAAATCATCCCAATATACAAATACATCACCTTAATATATATATATATATATATATATTTATTGATAATAAAACCAATTATCAATAATTAAAATCTTACAAAATATCTGTGAATTATATAATTGAGAATATATATTTATTAAAACCTCATTTTTAAGACATACAAAATATTGTAGCTTAAAACTAACAAATCATTTTGAAAAGATAAAAAACACTAATTAAACTGAAATAATTTGAAATTTGTTATTTTAAAGGTGAGTTATCACGAAGTACACCGATTGTGTTCCAAATAACCTATACAGTAGTTTTATTTTTCAACTAGTACTTCAAATAATGCAATTACAAAAAAAACCTTCCAAAATTCAATATTTCTTCCAAACTTAACGCATTCTCTTTTTGTTTTTCCAAAACTTTTCTCACAAATATTTAATATTTTTTCACAAAAATTAAACCTAGCCTAATAGACTAGAGATTGAGTATAATTGCATCATCAACCATAAACAACGGTTCGAAACCTCTCGAATTTTTGGTCGATTCATCTTTGACGAAGCTCTAATATTGTTTACAAAGAAGGTCAAAAATCCTGAGACTATTTGTTAAGAGTTTGCAAGATTATATGTTTGTTTAAGTATTTTTTCTTTCTCTAGCGTCTTATGTTTATAATTTCTTTGAGTTTTTTGGTTGCTAGGAAAATGACACACTTTCTATAGAATTATCTTTTTATGGATTATGAATCATTTTATGTAGTTTTCCTTGAACTTTGAGAGTTGTGTTGATCATTGTTTCATACTAATATCAATAATGTATTCTACATACGGTGTTATTTATATATAATGGAATTTTTTAATTCTATAAGTTATATTTGTTATAGTTTGCTACATTGGTTACATCCAAATATGATCAAGATGACATATTTCAGGTTGTGTTTTAGTTCTAAAATCAAAGTCGATATCCTCCTCATAATGGTATATTTTGATTTACTTTTGGATTTTTTGTTTTTTTGAATTCTAAGTAATTTAAAAATATTTGTTTTGTTATGATATATTGAGTTTAATTATTGTATATATGCTTTTATTAGCCAATTTGGATTCTTTGTTTGTTCTTTTTTGCTACTGATTGTTGCATGATCATATGTTTGGTTGGTGAGATAAGTAAAAAATGAACTTTAAGGAAAAATATAGTGTTATGGTTTTGATTTTTGTATGACCGTATTCAAATAAAGGTAACGGACCGAAATACTCATCAAATGGTCCAAGTAACAAGTTTTAATTAAACTTAGGTGCAGATTTTAGTGAGGGATGGATATTATAGTCTTCTGATTTGAAGAATTTTAGTTTTAACGAGCTAAGAACAGCTACTCGGAACTTCATACGGGATAGTGTTTTAGGCGAACAAGTTTTTAGTTCTTTTTTCAATGGTTGGATTGATGAGCGATCATTTACATCTACCAAACTTGATATTGGTTTAATTATTATTGTTAAGAAACTTAATCAAGATGGGTTTCAATGTCACCTTAATGGTTGGTTGGTATTTTTTCCCATTCTATATTGGAAAATGTTGGCCTCGTTACTAAATTTAGCTTATTATAAAAAAATAAAGTTATCTTATTTACCAATTAAAACTCCTCTGTCTTGAACAAAAATTTGCAGCATTTGCACTTAAAGAAATTGAAGCATTTACCTGTTAAGGTATATGATCTTGTGCATAATGTAGGTTTTGTTTGTGGTAATTTTTTAGAATGCATACATATATAAATTACATAGGTTACTATGATTTGTTACTATTTTGAGAATGAATAATGACTTTTTATATATGAGTTTATGTTAAGCGAAGCTTGGAAAATAATTTATTAAAAAAGATGAATTCTACATAATTGGTTTTGTTTAACCTCTTTTAAATCCAATAGGACTTAATTTGAAATACTTGATTTGTTTATGAGGTGCTTATTTTCAACCCCTTACTTGGAATCTTTGTATCAAACTAGTCTACACATTGAACAAGTACAAGTCACTTAAAGGCCTCTAACATATTGCTTGACTCGGGATACAATATAATTTTAAAGTAAATGATGTATTAGATAATATTTCTACTTACTTATTTTAATATTTCTAAATAAAACTACAAATTACAGGTTATGTCATTATAATTTTCGTTAATAATCACAATTATGTCGTCATTCTACTTTATGAACTATGGAGCCTCGAGTGAAGCATATAAAGCTATGTGTTTGTTTCTTTTTATACTATTTCGTATATGTAAGGTAATTGCACTGTATACACAATGATGAATAATTTTATTTTGTTGAATAGTTTATGATAGTTGATATTTATTAACTCTTATGTTTTCTCTATTGAATATTAGAATATATATATTAATAAACTTTTATTTATATAGTTTAAGCATGATCATAAATTTGTTATTGAAAATAGATTTTTATTATACAAAATAATAGCTATACAATAGAAACTCGATAAATTAATACTCGATTATTTAATAAACTCTCTAAAATAATATTTTTGGCTGGTCCCCACTCGAGGATATGATGCTAAATTAATAATTCGCTAAAATTATAAGATAATACATTTTTTTATAATTTCTTTAGACCTCATATAAAATATAAATTAATAATTCCTTATATATAGCATATTACATGAATGATTTATGAAGGTTTCTTGAAAAATGACTCAATTGTGTTTGGTTTTTTGTTGAAATCAATTTCCCCTTGAATCTCGTCTCTAATTTTCCTTAGTATGGTAAAAACTTCTGTTGTTGCTTTTCTCATAGCTCAACAAGAAATTATTTAATGTGATTGCCGCTTTAATAGCTTCGTTTCGCGAAGGGGTATCTATTGTGTAACTTTCACCATCTTCTTTATCGATATCATCTTTATTAATTCCAATAACGCTCTAATTTTCTTCTAGGTGATTCAGAACATCTTCGACATCCATTGCATTGCGATAACCCAACTCTTTGATCAAATTCTGAAGTTCTTGAGTGCTTTCACCACCTTGAAAGGTGTTTGTAAACTAAGTATTTTACTATAAATTAATAAAATATTAATTATTAATTATTAATTTCTCAATTAATTAATAACTCTTTTAATTAATAAATTTTGGTGGTCCCAAATGTATTATTTTATAGAGTTTCTACTGTCAATAATTATATTTGAAATAACATTATTATATTAAGAATAACAATATTAGCATTGTTAAACTATTTTGAGTAAAATGTATTAGCATTGTTAAATTGTCATGCGTAAATCATGATAGTTTAACAATACTAATACTATTATTAATAATATAATATTGTTTACCATTATGTTATTCCCGATATAAACTTTTTAATATAATATTTTTTACCATTATGTTATTCCAGATATAAACTTGTTAATATAATATTAACTAGTTTATGAACAACGAATAATAAAATACATTTATGATTATATATAAAACAATAATCTCAAACATTCATCATGATAATTACTCCATAAAATACATAAATTACTCCATAAAAATGTTAAAGGGAAATAAAACATGATAATTACTCCATAAAAATGTTAAAGGGAAATAAAACATACAAAATTATAAACTATTAAGAACATTATGAGCATTCTATTCCCAAAAAGTTTATACTCTCTGCATATTATTATACCTACGAGAATGAATGAAAAACACGTTGAAACACAATGAAAATTTGTTAACCGATGACGATTTTAAGAATAGTGGAAGCGTAATAAGTGGCATGAAATGCACTTATTACATGTATCATATGTTGCTACTCCAACTACCTCGTAAGTTCTCTTAGAAACAAGTAACATATTACCATCAATTTTCACAACTACTACCATAATATCAACTGATCGAACTCAACCGTCAAAGCACCTTTGAAAATGGAAACTCAAAGTTAGAACCGCATTTATCAAACCCCCAAACTTAAACTATTGCTTATCCTCAAGCAATGTAAAACAGGTTTAACAATTGATGCATGAATGCAATGATCCCGAACGAGTAACCGTAACTAATTCAGCATAAATGCCTCAAGAATGTAATGACCTCGGAATGCGAAATAACTAGGTACTCAAATACTAGCAATACAAGCGTAGAAGCGTGCGTGTGTGCTCAAACTCAATCGACATGTTTTTAGTACAAGTTAATGGGCCTTACTCGTTCTTATCATAATAACCACAAGTTTAGAAACGAAATACAACTTAGATTCTTCATAGTCAAGATGCACATTCATATTTCCCCGGGATTGTCAAAGATTTATTATGCTTTAATCCATATACAGACATACAAAGGCTTATTTGACCATGCAATGGACGAGGTCCCCAAAAGACTTATACAATGGTGCCCATGTAGCGAGCTTTAGGTTAGCGGATCTTAGACCGGAAAAGTCTTAGGTCGCTAGGCACAAAGTCCCCTAGAAGTTAATAACTCAAGTACCAAAGAGTTCATCCTAGCCAAATTTGTCTTTTATTTTTTCATCTTTTCTTTTCTTTTTCTTTCTCTTTTTTTAGGTAATCGATTGGGAATGAGTGTGTTTCGCTCCATCTCATTCCACCCTATACTACTTATAATATGCAGCCCCAGCGAGAGGACGCACGTCAACGAGCGGCTACTAGCCTTTGACGCCTAACTGAATAATACGCATATTTATCTTTTAACTCCCCCAAGCTTGTATTTTTGTAATCCATAAGCTAATAAAGGATTAAGGTATGATTCTGAACCTAAGAAAGGATTATGTATAACAATACTCAAGTGTGTCCTTAACTAGCATAAAAACAATCGATGAGTCTACGTGTATTAATTGTGCTTCTACATCAAGCAAGCTAACTTAGAAGCAACCTAATAGATTTTATTCCTACTGTCATTCCAAACAATTTTCATCATTGGCTACTTAAGTAGAAACAACAACTCAAGGGATCAAAGATGCAAAATGCATGAACAAAAAGGTATGCTAATAGATTAACTCGATCCTAAACACATTCTATAAGCATGACTAACATGAAGATGCACTGTCTATCATGAATAACTACTATGGTGAATGCAACTACAAGAAATTAAAATATACAAGAAGCGCTGCCCTACTCGTCCAGCTTTCTTGATCATTATTTCCTAGTGGGTTTCCTCCCACGAAGCGCTTATTTAACGTCGATAGCTCGAAGATACCACTCGGAATCATGTATTGTCAAGGCTGATGATGAATGCCTCACGGTTCACCACATCGCCATAGTAATGCTTGAGTCGTTGACCATTGACTTTGAATGCTTTGTTTGGTGATTCCTCATATATTTCAACTGCTCCATGTGGGTATACTGTCTTGACTTTAAAAGGTCCAGACCATCTTGATTTGAGCTTCCCAGGGAAAATCTTTCGACGAGAGTTGAAAAGAAGAACCATTTGACTCGGCTCAAAAGCTTTATGTAAAAGCTTCCTATCATACCATTTCTTGACTTTTTTCTTTATACATCTTCTGATATCTGTTATGGTTCAACCAATGGTTGATTTGAACTTCCTCAGAACTCTCAATAGATTTTCTTTCTCACTACCTGAAGGTTAGATGCAATAATAAAGTTTAGGAGCTTCTTCTAGAGAAGGTTTAAGCCTTTCCTGAGAATCCTTAAGATCACCCAATCCGAGCGACTCATGTGGAATATTGAGCTTCTTTTGATACAGAGATGCCTGTAGTAGTTGAACACATTTAGATATTTCTTCATCTTCGAAGTTAGATTCACCATGTAGAACTCTTCCTAGAACATCTGAACTCGCAAACTGATACAACTCATTATTGTGCAGAGAATCGACCATATCCAACCTGAAACATTCCTCATCCTCTGTTGGAGATTCCATGGCCTTGAAAACGTTGAAAGTGACCTTCTGATCTTGCACTCTCATAGTGAGCTTCCCTTTTTGGACATCAATCAAAATTTTGTCCATAGCCAAGAATGGCCTTCCCATGATTATGGGGATGTTTTTATCCTCTTCGAAATCCAAGATAACGAAGTCAGCCGGAAAGATGAGCTTATCTACCTTTACTAAGACTTCTTCAACAATACCACGAGGATATATGATAGAACGATCAGCCAATTGTAAAAAGATGTTAGTCAGTTTTGGCTCATGTAGCCCAAGTTTGTCAAACACAGATAGGGGCATCAGATTGATGCTCGCTCCCAAGTCACATAAACATTTGTTGAAATATAAATTGTCGATCGAACAAAGAATGGTGAAGTTCCTGGATCTTTAATCTTGGGAAGTAATTTTTGTTGTAAGATCGCACTACATTCCTCAGTGAGCGCCATTGTCTCAAAATTATCAAGCTTTAGCTTTTTCGAAAGAATTCCCTTCATGAACTTGGCATAACTAGGCATTTTCTCTAATGCTTCAGCAAAGGGTATGTTGATGTGTAGGTTCTTAAATACCTCCAGAAATCTCCCAAACTGAGTATTTAGCTTATGTTTTTGCAACCTTTGCGGAAAAGGTAGAGGAGGGTAGATCGTAGGCTCAACAACTGACTGATTTGGCTTTTTAGGCGGCTGATCTTGATCAGAGTTAACCTCAGATGAAGGCTGATTTAGAGAAGATTCAGCCTCTTATTCAACTGTGGGGTTCTCGACAACCTTTCCTGATCTCAATGTGATAGCTTGGCATTTGCTCCTTGTCGTCCCGTTTACCTGGATTATGTTCCGTGTCGCTAGGAAAAACTCCCTGAGGTCTAACGATCATGTTACTGGCCATCTTCCCAATCTGATTTTCCAAGGTCTTGTGAGATAACATCATACTTTTAATCATTAACTTCATCTCTTTGAATTCAGAGTCTCTCACATAATGTTGAGAAGGGCCAGGATACTGATTCTGAGGTTGTCTTGGGGCATACTGTTGAGATTGATGTTGCTGACCTTGTTGCTGAAATCCAGGAGAAGCGTATGGCTTAGCACCATAATGTTGATTACCTTGTTGATTATTGCTCCAACTGAAGTTCGGATGATTTCTGTTCCTTGGTTGATAGGTATCTGCGATTGGTTGTTGATTCTGCCTCTGAAAGTTACTCACAAATTGCACTAACTCAGTAGAGATAGGGCATTGTTGAGTGTCATGCTCTCCATCACAAATTTCGCACACACTAGCTACCTGATGTACCCCTAGTTTAGTCAAAGAATCCACCTTCATGTTTAGAGCTTCAAGCTGAGCTGCTAAAGCAGTGGCAGTGTCTACGTTAAGAATACCAACTACTTTATGTTGTGACAGTCTCTGCGAAGGGTTATGGAATTCATTAGCAGCCATCATCTCAATGAGCTCGTGAGCCTCCTCATAGTTCTTCGTTAATAAGACTCCCCCGGATGCAGCATCGACCATGGGCCTTGTTTGCGCACTCAAACCATTGTAGAAGCAATTTATTACTAACCAATTTGGCTTCCCATGATGAGGACATTTTCTGAGCATCTCCTTGTAACGCTCCCAAGATTCACTTAAATGTTTCACCATGTGACTGAGAAAACTGAGTAATAGCATTCCTTATGGCGGCTATTCTCGTCATAGGAAAGAATTTTGAGAGAAATTTCTGCACTAATATATCCCAAGTAGTGATAGAGCCTGCCGGTAAAGAGTGTAACCAGCTCTTAGCTTTGTCCCTCAGAGAAAATGGGAAGAGTCTCAGTGTTATGGCCTCATCTGAAACACTGTTGAACTTGAAAGTATCACAGATTTCAAGGAAGGTCATAATGTGCATATTAGGATCCTCAGATAAAGCTCCCCCGAACTGACAAGAATTCTGCATCATCTGAATAGTGTCGGGTTTAATCTCAAAATTATTCGCAGCAATATTGGGTCTGACAATGCTAGAATGAATATCCATTATATTTGGTTGAGAGTACTCCATGAGTGCTTTTGGAGCTGGATCTCCCATTGTAGAATTAGTATCAGAATCTGAGACTAGTAACTCTATTCCTTGGCTTGTTTCAAGCTCCTTTTGTACTAGTGCTCTAGTTTAAGACCGTGTTTGTATACACACTCAAGTACCTGAAGTACAAGAAAACACACGAAAATCAAGTAATCTAATCAAGTCGGTAGTTTTATAACGACCCATGCTGATAAGCAATAAAATTGTCAAATAACACCGAGTCCCTGGCAACGGCGCCAAAAACTTGTTAGTCATTTTCTCACGCAAGTTTACGTGGTCAATTAATAGCAAGTAATAAGTAAGTTCGATCCCACGAAGACCAAGTGTATTTGACAAGAATTCACTTATGCAACAATGTATGATTATTAAACTAATGCTTGAATGAGTAATAAAGTTTGGGTGAATGATTATAACTAAGCAAATTAACTAACGAAATTAACTAACGAGTTTACTTATGCGAGAGAAAACATGGAACCCTAACTTCATTATTTATTTTACTCAGAGTATTAAGATACATAACTAATATGTGTGATAACAACGATTACTAATCAGATAACACGAAATCAGTATACGCTACTTCTCAGTACACGTAAACCAAACCTATTAAACAGCCACAAAAGAGATAGCAGCTAAGCACACACCGCTTGCATGACAATCCAATATGTCTATACGAATTGAGGTACAATTGGTTTTATGCACAAGTTATCTATTTCGATTACATAGGGTAATATGATATGGTTAGTGACATATTACGAATCATGGACAATCACAATACGAATCATTCAAGAACCTATGCTAGCATGGCAAGTTCTAAACCTTTAAATCCACTTTCGCATTCATTAAAAATTAAGAAACTAGATGTTTGCGACGCATCTAACGAAAAGCACAACCATACAAGGTAACCGATAAACGTATCTCACAAATCAATCAAGCAATCAAACCGTAAGTATTATTCGAACAAATCCGCTAGAGTTCCATGACAACGATTAGTTCATAATCGAACGAATCATCATCATGGGCTCAAAAGTTAACATAGCTTTAAGACAAATGTAAATAAACAAATAAGCGTTTAGAGAACGTCAAACCGAACAATAACCACCAAGTATCGCCTGACAGAAACAATCCATAAACTACCGATCGAGAAACAAAAAAGGTAGTCGTCCCCTGTTTTGAGCAATACATAAACTACCGATCGAAAACACCGTAGCCGTTACCTCAACTGTCGGTCGAAAACCACCGTAGTTGTCACCTGCTGCCTCTCGAAAACCACGGAAGCAACTGCCTACCTCATGCCATTTGTTTGGAAGTTACCGATCGGAAACCCAAAGTCATCGTCCTGCTCCTTCTCTCTTTCTTCTGTCGTTTTGTATTTTGCTGAATACCCTAGTAGTCAATTTCCTTTTTCTCCTTTTTTCTCTCGTTTTGTATTCTGCAGGTTAAAAACCAAAAAAGGTAGCCAATGGCGTTGTTTCTTCCTTCTTGGGTATTCTGTCGTTCTCTCTCTTTATATCTTCTGCACAAAACCCTAAGGAAGCCTATTTCCTTTTTTCTTCCTTTTTTCCTTTCTTTTATCTTTTTGTTTTCCCTTTTTGTTTCTTCTGATTCATGCAGCCCAATGAAGCCCATTTGTACGACTTTGGAACAACATATCCAAAACTTATTCAAAACTTTCCCTCAAGTACATTAAATTTTCAGTTTCTTCAATTTCAACCCCAAATTTATTAATATTATCATAGTTTACCCGCGGCACAACTCCAACCCTTTACTATAAATTTTCTTTGGAACAGAAGGCCTAGTGGTGCAGGTAAAGGAAACACTATCTTCCTGCGATGCCAAATAAAATGAAATATTAAAATCATTGGATCGTAATCGAAATAATAAACAATTCTTATGGAAATCTCTCATGACTACTGCCACTTATATGCATACCTTTACACTAAAATAAAATGAAGATTACGAACATAAACAATAGTCAATCTAGCCATAAAAATGTTAAAGGGAAATAAAAAATAAAAAATTATAAACTATTAAGAACATTATGAGCATTCCATTCTTAAAAAGTTTATACTGTCTGCATATTGTTATACCTACGAGAATGAATGAAAAACACGTTGAAACACAATGAAAACTTGTTAACCGATGACGATTTTAAGAATAGTGGAATCGTAATAAGTGGCATGAGATGCACTTATTACATGTATCATATGTTGCTACTACAACTACCTCGTAAGTTCTCTTAGAAACAAGCAACGTATTACCATCAATATTCACAATTACTACCATAGTATCAACTGATCGAACTCAACCGTCAAAACACCTTTGAAAATGGAAACTCAAAGTTAGAACCACAATGCAACATTGCTTAAACACAAAGGAAAAATTAAATGCATTCAATAAACACCTAAGGCCAAAAAACGTATGCATACTTCAATCAATTGAGAGATAAAAAAACCCAAAAACAAAATTTACTAAGGAAATAATAATTGTTAAAAATGTATAAAAAAGTGTAACTATATAGAAGCTCTAATTAATCATAAAAGTAAAAAATATTCAATCATCGAATTAAAAATTCCAAATTACAAAATGAAAATAAAAATCTAGACAATAAAATTAAAATAAACTGACAAAACACCAAAAAAATATGGGAAAACAAAAATATGCTTAAATATAAATAATTATCAATGTGAATGAGGTTTAAAACAATAATTAAAAACTATTTAAAAAAATCAAAATAAATAAACATCTAAAATATTTGTTAGAAATGGTGAACTACCCATAAATACCTAGTCAAGATTCTCATTACCACCTATTACCTAAAATTGGCAAAGTACCAGTAGGTACGTGGACCATTATGAAAACCAACAAATAACTTTCTTCTTATCTTTGAACAAAATCTTTTATTTTCTATTTTTTATTTTATATTTGTTTTAAAGTCTGTATCTTTCAAACCGTAGTTCAGAAAAAAAAAACTAAAAGTAGTATCGGTTTTGTTTTTTTAAGACAAATAAAACTACATCCATTGATGATATTTTTTTATTTTTCTTTCGCGAGAAAACATGCCAGACCAAGCATATAACTATGTTGGGGAATACATAAAAAATATGAGATGAGGCATAATTAATCACGCAAGACTAGGTATAATAAATCATGCGAGACCAGGTATTATTAAACAATGTGAAATCAAACATAATAAAGTTGAGAGACCAAGAATTATTAAATCATACGAAACCATGCATGTTAAAATTGAGAGACCATGCATTATTAAATCATGTGAGATCGAGCATAATAAAATTGCAAAACCGAACCTTACTAAATCATGCGAGACCATACATGATAAACTTGAGAGACCAGAATTATTAAAACATGTGAAACCAGGCATGATAAAGTTGAGAGACCATACATTATAAAAACTTGCGAGACCAAGCATGATAAAGTTGAGAGACCAAGCATTATTAAATTACGTCAGACCATACATGATGAGATTGGACTGATACGGTCGTTATTATCAACCTAACTCCATTGGGCGAGATGTGACTTAGTAAATAATAAACTTAGTGGAAAGCCAAGGGCAAACTGAGGTCAGTGACAAAGGACCAAGGTCAACGAAAAAGAAATTAGGCCAAACTGAGGTCATCGACAAAGAACTGAGGCCAAACCGAGGGATATTTACTTCATAACAAGATAGCCCAAAAACTGTCGAGCATGATTACCACTAGAAACCGCGTTAAGGCCTAAACGAGGGACATCAAGGTAATTTTATGAAAAGAAATTGAGCGGAAGTCATATGAAATGGTCATCAAAACCTGATTGAGGCCTGGCTAATACAGAAAACCAAGTAGATGCTCTATTGAGCTGAGGCCACACAAGAATCTCACTGATCATAGGCTTTATCGAGCAGAGATCATGCCCTAATAGTAATAGGCAAAGCAAGGCCTACCAAGGAATTACACTCATTTACTGATACCTTGAAGATCTAGCCATCAACAACAGCTAATGAAGATCTCATAAAGAAGGTCAACACTAATTAAAAGAACTGTTGACTAATCGATCTAAAAAACGCACCATAACCAGAATTATGACCGCAATTATAGGACCATTACCATAAATTTGGATCAACGATCATAATTAGTGGAATTATGTAAGTAGTAAGAAAATAACTTCGAATCGTAAATAGTATAAATATGATAAGGATTCTAGAAAAATGTATATTTTCTTCTCGAATCAATAAATTTATTACTCGGCAAATATTTATTAGATTGTCCCTTAACAACTTTGGCATTTTCGGTGGGAACTTCTAGAGAAAATCACACACAAACTTTTTCACGAACAAATGGTAGTAACAAGATCCAGGATTAAAAATAAAAATTCTGAGAGAAACGTTGCAATTATAAACCAAGCACCATTACGATACCGAATCGTCTGATTGAATCCAATTGCGCTTACTTGTGTAATACCCTAAGAAAACCAAAATTTGGAAATAGTGGAAATACCAATTAAACCCTCCCCATTCCGACCAACCCTGAAATTTCTCACTTTATAAACGATAAATTTTTTGGAATCTAATCTGGTCGGCAAAAGATAAGGGCATGTTGAGAATGTAATAATTGTTTGTAATAAAAAGGAGATAATATAAAAGAGAAAGGAATTATCTTGTATATAAAGATTATATTGGTACAATTAGAGGGAATAAAGGTAAAGATATGATAAAGTGGGGCACCCATGTGGGTGCGGGCCCACACCAAATACTATATAAAGTAAGATTTCCTTTATGAAGGATGGTAAACATTTATTATTAACAATTATTATTTACCAATTTCTCTCTCTATGATCTCGTGTTTCTCTTTCTACACACTGTTACGATCTTATCTAGTAGTTAGATCATGGCCCGAATATTTGTGGAACTATTAGTGGCTCCGTCTGTGGGATACAGAAGTGATACTCGGTGACATGTTCTCCTAAATTACAAATTAAAGAGAGATGAACACAAATACTAGAGAGGGTAGAACGATGGGCTTAAATGTCGGTGGAATTGTCTCTTATTTCGAGGATCGTCGACTAGAAGGACAACAATTTAAAGAGAAACACCACGGCTACGATCAATATGGACAAGGGTGAAGTAAACGATCGAAAGTTAAGCTCGATATCGTTGAGAAAGAAGCGACTTTAGCTGACAAAAGAAATAGGATGGGAGTTCATAGATAACGATTTCTTGAAAACGACAAATAAGAAAATCACAGTCATGGTCAAGAAGAAAAAGACCGTGGTTAAGGTTGAACCCGGCTGCGAAGAAAAAATAATGAATTGATAAAGAATGATATGAAGGTAGAGCATCGGCATACGCAAGATCATAGTGATTCTTCCTATTATGATTCGGATAAATCCACATACTCAGACCGTGAATACCTTAAAGATATGATGGGATGAAGGACCCGGAGATTCATTTGGATTTGTTAAAAAAATATGTTAAATTTCGATAACGATGACAAATTTCTTTGGCTTGCATTCTCGCAAACTTCCAAAAACCGCGCCTTGAAATGGTATAATTAATTATCACGATGTTGCATAAAACGTTTTGATATGTTGTGGGTGATGTTTAGACGGTAGTTCGTGGGGAGTAAATTTTTTGGAGCAAATGGCGATACGATTGTCAACTTTAGATAGAAGGTCAGAGAAAGCATGAGAGACTACACTTGACGCTTTGTGGATGCCAAAACAGATTTAGAACATTGTGAAGAAAGTTTTTTTTTGATGGGTTTTAAATTGGGTCTTTTGTATGGTCCTATGAAGGAGGTTATAACGAAGAAACAAGATTTTACTTTTTTGGCTTTGCTAGCTCAGGTCGAAAAGTGAATTTTGATTGAGGAAACCCAAGCGTCTGAGTGGCGGTTCAGTAGCAGCAAAGTGCATAAGCAGCCATCATGCTTTAATGTTGGTATCTGACCCATATCATCAACCATAAACAACGGTTCGAAACCTCTCGAATTTTTGGTCGATTCATCTTTGACGAAGCTCTAATATTGTTTACAAAGAAGGTCAAAAATCCTGAGACTATTTGTTAAGAGTTTGCAAGATTATATGTTTGTTTAAGTATTTTTTCTTTCTCTAGCGTCTTATGTTTATAATTTCTTTGAGTTTTTTGGTTGCTAGGAAAATGACACACTTTCTATAGAATTATCTTTTTTATGGATTATGAATCATTTTATGTAGTTTTCCTTGAACTTTGAGAGTTGTGTTGATCAGTGTTTCATACTAATATCAATAATGTATTCTACATACGGTGTTATTTATATATAATGGAATTTTTTAATTCTATAAGTTATATTTGTTATAGTTTGCTACATTGGTTACATCCAAATATGATCAAGATGACATATTTCAGGTTGTGTTTTAGTTCTAAAATCAAAGTCGATATCCTCCGCATAATGGTATATTTTGATTTACTTTTGGATTTTTTGTTTTTTTGAATTCTAAGTAATTTAAAAATATTTGTTTTGTTATGATATATTGAGTTTAATTATTGTATATATGCTTTTATTAGCCAATTTGGATTCTTTGTTTGTTCTTTTTTGCTACTGATTGTTGCATGATCATATGTTTGGTTGGTGAGATAAGTAAAAAATGAACTTTAAGGAAAAATATAGTGTTATGGTTTTGATTTTTGTATGACCGTATTCAAATAAAGGTAACGGACCGAAATACTCATCAAATGGTCCAAGTAACAAGTTTTAATTAAACTTAGGTGCAGATTTTAGTGAGGGATGGATATTATAGTCTTCTGATTTGAAGAATTTTAGTTTTAACGAGCTAAGAACAGCTACTCGGAACTTCATACCGGATAGTGTTTTAGGCGAACAAGTTTTTAGTTCTTTTTTCAATGGTTGGATTGATGAGCGATCATTTACATCTACCAAACTTGATATTGGTTTAATTATTATTGTTAAGAAACTTAATCAAGATGGGTTTCAATGTCACCTTAATGGTTGGTTGGTATTTTTTCCCATTCTATATTGGAAAATGTTGGCCTCGTTACTAAATTTAGCTTATTATAAAAAAATAAAGTTATCTTATTTACCAATTAAAACTCCTCTGTCTTAAACAAAAATTTGCAGCATTTGCACTTAAAGAAATTGAAGCATTTACCTGTTAAGGTATATGATCTTGTGCATAATGTAGGTTTTGTTTGTGGTAATTTTTTAGAATGCATACATATATAAATTACATAGGTTACTATGATTTGTTACTATTTTGAGAATGAATAATGACTTTTTATATATGAGTTTATGTTAAGCGAAGCTTGGAAAATAATTTATTAAAAAAGATGAATTCTACATAATTGGTTTTGTTTAACCTCTTTTAAATCCAATAGGACTTAATTTGAAATACTTGATTTGTTTATGAGGTGCTTATTTTCAACCCCTTACTTGGAATCTTTGTATCAAACTAGTCTACACATTGAACAAGTACAAGTCACTTAAAGGCCTCTAACATATTGCTTGACTCGGGATACAATATAATTTTAAAGTAAATGATGTATTAGATAATATTTCTACTTACTTATTTTAATATTTCTAAATAAAACTACAAATTACAGGTTATGTCATTATAATTTTCGTTAATAATCACAATTATGTCGTCATTCTACTTTATGAACTATGGAGCCTCGAGTGAAGCATATAAAGCTATGTGTTTGTTTCTTTTTATACTATTTCGTATATGTAAGGTAATTGCACTGTATACACAATGATGAATAATTTTATTTTGTTGAATAGTTTATGATAGTTGATATTTATTAACTCTTATGTTTTCTCTATTGAATATTAGAATATATATATTAATAAACTTTTATTTATATAGTTTAAGCATGATCATAAATTTGTTATTGAAAATAGATTTTTATTATACAAAATAATAGCTATACAATAGAAACTCGATAAATTAATACTCGATTATTTAATAAACTCTCTAAAATAATATTTTTGGCTGGTCCCCACTCGAGGATATGATGCTAAATTAATAATTCGCTAAAATTATAAGATAATACATTTTTTTATAATTTCTTTAGACCTCATATAAAATATAAATTAATAATTCCTTATATATAGCATATTACATGAATGATTTATGAAGGTTTCTTGAAAAATGACTCAATTGTGTTTGGTTTTTTGTTGAAATCAATTTCCCCTTGAATCTCGTCTCTAATTTTCCTTAGTATGGTAAAAACTTCTGTTGTTGCTTTTCTCATAGCTCAACAAGAAATTATTTAATGTGATTGCCGCTTTAATAGCTTCGTTTCGCGAAGGGGTATCTATTGTGTAACTTTCACCATCTTCTTTATCGATATCATCTTTATTAATTCCAATAACGCTCTAATTTTCTTCTAGGTGATTCAGAACATCTTCGACATCCATTGCATTGCGATAACCCAACTCTTTGATCAAATTCTGAAGTTCTTGAGTGCTTTCACCACCTTGAAAGGTGTTTGTAAACTAAGTATTTTACTATAAATTAATAAAATATTAATTATTAATTATTAATTTCTCAATTAATTAATAACTCTTTTAATTAATAAATTTTGGTGGTCCCAAATGTATTATTTTATAGAGTTTCTACTGTCAATAATTATATTTGAAATAACATTATTATATTAAGAATAACAATATTAGCATTGTTAAACTATTTTGAGTAAAATGTATTAGCATTGTTAAATTGTCATGCGTAAATCATGATAGTTTAACAATACTAATACTATTATTACTAATATAATATTGTTTACCATTATGTTATTCCCGATATAAACTTTTTAATATAATATTTTTTACCATTATGTTATTCCAGATATAAACTTGTTAATATAATATTAACTAGTTTATGAACAACGAATAATAAAATAAATTTATGATTATATATAAAACAATAATCTCAAACATTCATCATGATAATTACTCCATAAAATACATAAATTACTCCATAAAAATGTTAAAGGGAAATAAAACATGATAATTACTCCATAAAAATGTTAAAGGGAAATAAAACATACAAAATTATAAACTATTAAGAACATTATGAGCATTCTATTCCCAAAAAGTTTATACTCTCTGCATATTATTATACCTACGAGAATGAATGAAAAACACGTTGAAACACAATGAAAATTTGTTAACCGATGACGATTTTAAGAATAGTGGAAGCGTAATAAGTGGCATGAAATGCACTTATTACATGTATCATATGTTGCTACTCCAACTACCTCGTAAGTTCTCTTAGAAACAAGTAACATATTACCATCAATTTTCACAACTACTACCATAATATCAACTGATCGAACTCAACCGTCAAAGCACCTTTGAAAATGGAAACTCAAAGTTAGAACCGCATTTATCAAACCCCCAAACTTAAACTGTTGCTTATCCTCAAGCAATGTAAAACAGGTTTAACAATTGATGCATGAATGCAATGATCCCGAACGAGTTACCGTAACTAATTCAGCATAAATGCCTCAAGAATGTAATGACCTCGGAATGCGAAATAACTAGGTACTCAAATACTAGCAATACAAGCGTAGAAGCGTGCGTGTGTGCTCAAACTCAATCGACATGTTTTTAGTACAAGTTAATGGGCCTTACTCGTTCTTATCATAATAACCACAAGTTTAGAAACGAAATACAACTTAGATTCTTCATAGTCAAGATGCACATTCATATTTCCCCGGGATTGTCAAAGATTTATTATGCTTTAATCCATATACAGACATACAAAGGCTTATTTGACCATGCAATGGACGAGGTCCCCAAAATACTTATACAATGGTGCCCATGTAGCGAGCTTTAGGTTAGCGGATCTTAGACCGGAAAAGTCTTAGGTCGCTAGGCACAAAGTCCCCTAGAAGTTAATAACTCAAGTACCAAAGAGTTCATCCTAGCCAAATTTTCCTTTTATTTTTTCATCTTTTCTTTTCTTTTTCTTTCTCTTTTTTTAGGTAATCGATTGGGAATGAGTGTGTTTCACTCCATCTCATTCCACCCTATACTACTTATAATATGCAGCCCCAGCGAGAGGACGCACGTCAACGAGCGGCTACTAGCCTTTGACGCCTAACTGAATAATACGCATATTTATCTTTTAACTCCCCCAAGCTTGTATTTTTGTAATCCATAAGCTAATAAAGGATTAAGGTATGATTCTGAACCTAAGAAAGGATTATGTATAACAATACTCAAGTGTGTCCTTAACTAGCATAAAAACAATCGATGAGTCTACGTGTATTAATTGTGCTTCTACATCAAGCAAGCTAACTTAGAAGCAACCTAATAGATTTTATTCCTACTGTCATTCCAAACAATTTTCATCATTGGCTACTTAAGTAGAAACAACAACTCAAGGGATCAAAGATGCAAAATGCATGAACAAAAAGGTATGCTAATAGATTAACTCGATCCTAAACACATTCTATAAGCATGACTAACATGAAGATGCACTGTCTATCATGAATAACTACTATGGTGAATGCAACTACAAGAAATTAAAATATACAAGAAGCGCTGCCCTACTCGTCCAGCTTTCTTGATCATTATTTCCTAGTGGGTTTCCTCCCACGAAGCGCTTATTTAACGTCGATAGCTCGAAGATACCACTCGGAATCATGTATTGTCAAGGCTGATGATGAATGCCTCACGGTTCACCACATCGCCATAGTAATGCTTGAGTCGTTGACCATTGACTTTGAATGCTTTGTTTGGTGATTCCTCATATATTTCAACTGCTCCATGTGGGTATACTGTCTTGACTTTAAAAGGTCCAGACCATCTTGATTTGAGCTTCCCAGGGAAAATCTTTCGACGAGAGTTGAAAAGAAGAACCATTTGACTCGGCTCAAAAGCTTTATGTAAAAGCTTCCTATCATACCATTTCTTGACTTTTTTCTTTATACATCTTCTGATATCTGTTATGGTTCAACCAATGGTTGATTTGAACTTCCTCAGAACTCTCAATAGCTTTTCTTTCTCACTACCTGAAGGTTAGATGCAATAATAAAGTTTAGGAGCTTCTTCTAGAGAAGGTTTAAGCCTTTCCTGAGAATCCTTAAGATCACCCAATCCGAGCGACTCATGTGGAATATTGAGCTTCTTTTGATACAGAGATGCCTGTAGTAGTTGAACACATTTAGATATTTCTTCATCTTCGAAGTTAGATTCACCATGTAGAACTCTTCCTAGAACATCTGAACTCGCAAACTGATACAACTCATTATTGTGCAGAGAATCGACCATATCCAACCTGAAACATTCCTCATCCTCTGTTGGAGATTCCATGGCCTTGAAAACGTTGAAAGTGACCTTCTGATCTTGCAATCTCATAGTGAGCTTCCCTTTTTGGACATCAATCAAAATTTTGTCCATAGCCAAGAATGGCCTTCCCATGATTATGGGGATGTTTTTATCCTCTTCGAAATCCAAGATAACGAAGTCAGCCGGAAAGATGAGCTTATCTACCTTTACTAAGACTTCTTCAACAATACCACGAGGATATATGATAGAACGATCAGCCAATTGTAAAAAGATGTTAGTCAGTTTTGGCTCATGTAGCCCAAGTTTGTCAAACACAGATAGGGGCATCAGATTGATGCTCGCTCCCAAGTCACATAAACATTTGTTGAAATATAAATTGTCGATCGAACAAAGAATGGTGAAGTTCCTGGATCTTTAATCTTGGGAAGTAATTTTTGTTGTAAGATCGCACTACATTTCTCAGTGAGCGCCATTGTCTCAAAATTATCAAGCTTTAGCTTTTTCGAAAGAATTCCCTTCATGAACTTGGCATAACTAGGCATTTTCTCTAATGCTTCAGCAAAGGGTATGTTGATGTGTAGGTTCTTAAATACCTCCAGAAATCTCCCAAACTGAGTATTTAGCTTATGTTTTTGCAACCTTTGCGGAAAAGGTAGAGGAGGGTAGATCGTAGGCTCAACAACTGACTGATTTGGCTTTTTAGGCGGCTGATCTTGATCAGAGTTAACCTCAGATGAAGGCTGATTTAGAGAAGATTCAGCCTCTTATTCAACTGTGGGGTTCTCGACAACCTTTCCTGATCTCAATGTGATAGCTTGGCATTTGCTCCTTGTCGTCCCGTTTACCTGGATTATGTTCCGTGTCGCTAGGAAAAACTCCCTGAGGTCTAACGATCATGTTACTGGCCATCTTCCCAATCTGATTTTCCAAGGTCTTGTGAGATAACATCATACTTTTAATCATTAACTTCATCTCTTTGAATTCAGAGTCTCTCACATAATGTTGAGAAGGGCCAGGATACTGATTCTGAGGTTGTCTTGGGGCATACTGTTGAGATTGATGTTGCTGACCTTGTTGCTGAAATCCAGGAGAAGCGTATGGCTTAGCACCATAATGTTGATTACCTTGTTGATTATTGCTCCAACTGAAGTTCGGATGATTTCTGTTCCTTGGTTGATAGGTATATGCGATTGGTTGTTGATTCTGCCTCTGAAAGTTACTCACAAATTGCACTAACTCAGTAGAGATAGGGCATTGTTGAGTGTCATGCTCTCCATCACAAATTTCGCACACACTAGCTACCTGATGTACCCCTAGTTTAGTCAAAGAATCCACCTTCATGTTTAGAGCTTCAAGCTGAGCTGCTAAAGCAGTGGCAGTGTCTACGTTAAGAATACCAACTACTTTATGTTGTGACAGTCTCTGCGAAGGGTTATGGAATTCATTAGCAGCCATCATCTCAATGAGCTCGTGAGCCTCCTCATAGTTCTTCGTTAATAAGACTCCCCCGGATGCAGCATCGACCATGGGCCTTGTTTGCGCACTCAAACCATTGTAGAAGCAATTTATTACTAACCAATTTGGCTTCCCATGATGAGGACATTTTCTGAGCATCTCCTTGTAACGCTCCCAAGATTCACTTAAATGTTTCACCATGTGACTGAGAAAACTGAGTAATAGCATTCCTTATGGCGGCTATTCTCGTCATAGGAAAGAATTTTGAGAGAAATTTCTGCACTAATATATCCCAAGTAGTGATAGAGCCTGCCGGTAAAGAGTGTAACCAGCTCTTAGCTTTGTCCCTCAGAGAAAATGGGAAGAGTCTCAGTGTTATGGCCTCATCTGAAACACTGTTGAACTTGAAAGTATCACAGATTTCAAGGAAGGTCATAATGTGCATATTAGGATCCTCAGATAAAGCTCCCCCGAACTGACAAGAATTCTGCATCATCTGAATAGTGTCGGGTTTAATCTCAAAATTATTCGCAGCAATATTGGGTCTGACAATGCTAGAATGAATATTCATGATATTTGGTTGAGAGTACTCCATGAGTGCTTTTGGAGCTGGATCTCCCATTGTAGAATTAGTATCAGAATCTGAGACTAGTAACTCTATTCCTTGGCTTGTTTCAAGCTCCTTTTGTACTAGTGCTCTAGTTTAAGACCGTGTTTGTATACACACTCAAGTACCTGAAGTACAAGAAAACACACGAAAATCAAGTAATCTAATCAAGTCGGTAGTTTTATAACGACCCCTGCTGATAAGCAATAAAATTGTCAAATAACACCGAGTCCCTGGCAACGGCGCCAAAAACTTGTTAGTCATTTTCTCACGCAAGTTTACGTGGTCAATTAATAGCAAGTAATAAGTAAGTTCGATCCCACGAAGACCAAGTGTATTTGACAAGAATTCACTTATGCAACAATGTATGATTATTAAACTAATGCTTGAATGAGTAATAAAGTTTGGGTGAATGATTATAACTAAGCAAATTAACTAACGAAATTAACTAACGAGTTTACTTATGCGAGAGAAAACATGGAACCCTAACTTCATTATTTATTTTACTCAGAGTATTAAGATACATAACTAATATGTGTGATAACAACGATTACTAATCAGATAACACGAAATCAGTATACGCTACTTCTCAGTACACGTAAACCAAACCTATTAAACAGCCACAAAAGAGATAGCAGCTAAGCACACACCGCTTGCATGACAATCCAATATGTCTATACGAATTGAGGTACAATTGGTTTTATGCACAAGTTATCTATTTCGATTACATAGGGTAATATGATATGGTTAGTGACATATTACGAATCATGGATAATCACAATACGAATCATTCAAGAACCTATGCTAGCATGGCAAGTTCTAAACCTTTAAATCCACTTTCGCATTCATTAAAAATTAAGAAACTAGATGTTTGCGACGCATCTAACGAAAAGCACAACCATACAAGGTAACCGATAAACGTATCTCACAAATCAATCAAGCAATCAAACCGTAAGTATTATTCGAACAAATCCGCTAGAGTTCCATGACAACGATTAGTTCATAATCGAACGAATCATCATCATGGGCTCAAAAGTTAACATAGCTTTAAGACAAATGTAAATAAACAAATAAGCGTTTAGAGAACGTCAAACCGAACAATAACCACCAAGTATCGCCTGACAGAAACAATCCATAAACTACCGATCGAGAAACAAAAAAGGTAGTCGTCCCCTGTTTTGAGCAATACATAAACTACCGATCGAAAACACCGTAGCCGTTACCTCAACTGTCGGTCGAAAACCACCGTAGTTGTCACCTGCTGCCTCTCGAAAACCACGGAAGCAACTGCCTACCTCATGCCATTTGTTTGGAAGTTACCGATCGGAAACCCAAAGTCATCGTCCTGCTCCTTCTCTCTTTCTTCTGTCGTTTTGTATTTTGCTGAATACCCTAGTAGTCAATTTCCTTTTTCTTCTTTTTTCTCTCGTTTTGTATTCTGCAGGTTAAAAACCAAAAAAGGTAGCCAATGGTGTTGTTTCTTCCTTCTTGGGTATTCTGTCGTTCTCTCTCTTTATATCTTCTGCACAAAACCCTAAGGAAGCCTATTTCCTTTTTTCTTCCTTTTTTCCTTTCTTTTATCTTTTTGTGTTCCTTTTTTGTTTCTTCTGATTCATGCAGCCCAATGAAGCCCATTTGTACGACTTTGGAACAACATATCCAAAACTTATTCAAAACTTTCCCTCAAGTACATTAAATTTTCAGTTTCTTAAATTTCAACCCCAAATTTATTAATATTATCATAGTTTACCCGCGGCACAACTCCAACCCTTTACTATAAATTTTCTTTGGAACAGAAGGCCTAGTGGTGCAGGTAAAGGAAATATTATCTTCCTGCGATGCCAAATAAAATGAAATATTAAAATCATTGGATCGTAATCGAAATAATAAACAATTCTTATGGAAATCTCTCATGACTACTGTCACTTATATGCATACCTTTACACTAAAATAAAATGAAGATTACGAACATAAACAATAGTCAATCTAGCCATAAAAATGTTAAAGGGAAATAAAAAATAAAAAATTATAAACTATTAAGAACATTATGAGCATTCTATTCTCAAAAAGTTTATACTGTCTGCATATTGTTATACCTACGAGAATGAATGAAAAACACGTTGAAACACAATGAAAACTTGTTAACCGATGACGATTTTAAGAATAGTGGAATCGTAATAAGTGGCATGAGATGCACTTATTACATGTATCATATGTTGCTACTACAACTACCTCGTAAGTTCTCTTAGAAACAAGCAACGTATTACCATCAATATTCACAACTACTACCATAGTATCAACTGATCGAACTCAACCGTCAAAACACCTTTGAAAATGGAAACTCAAAGTTAGAACCACAATGCAACATTGCTTAAACACAAAGGAAAAATTAAATGCATTCAATAAACACCTAAGGCCAAAAAACGTATGCATACTTCAATCAATTGAGAGATAAAAAAACCCAAAAACAAAATTTACTAAGGAAATAATAATTGTTAAAAATGTATAAAAAAGTGTAACTATATAGAAGCTCTAATTAATCATAAAAGTAAAAAATATTCAATCATCGAATTAAAAATTCCAAATTACAAAATGAAAAAAAAAATCTAGACAATAAAATTAAAATAAACTGACAAAACACCAAAAAAATATGGGAAAACAAAAATATGCTTAAATATAAATAATTATCAATGTGAATGAGGTTTAAAACAATAATTAAAAACTATTTAAAAAAATCAAAATAAATAAACATCTAAAATATTTGTTAGAAATGGTGAACTACCCATAAATACCTAGTCAAGATTCTCATTACCACCTATTACCTAAAATTGGCAAAGTACCAGTAGGTACGTGGACCATTATGAAAACCAACAAATAACTTTCTTCTTATCTTTGAACAAAATCTTTTATTTTCTATTTTTTATTTTATATTTTTTTTAAAGTCTGTATCTTTCAAACCGTAGTTCAGAAAAAAAAAACTAAAAGTAGTATCGGTTTTGTTTTTTTAAGACAAATAAAACTACATCCATTGATGATATTTTTTTATTTTTCTTTCGCGAGAAAACATGCCAGACCAAGCATATAACTATGTTGGGGAATACATAAAAAAATATGAGATGAGGCATAATTAATCACGCAAGACTAGGTATAATAAATCATGCGAGACCAGGTATTATTAAACAATGTGAAATCAAACATAATAAAGTTGAGAGACCAAGAATTATTAAATCATACGAAACCATGCATGTTAAAATTGAGAGACCATGCATTATTAAATCATGTGAGATCGAGCATAATAAAATTGCAAAACCGAACCTTACTAAATCATGCGAGACCATACATGATAAACTTGAGAGACCAGAATTATTAAAACATGTGAAACCAGGCATGATAAAGTTGAGAGACCATACATTATAAAAACTTGCGAGACCAAGCATGATAAAGTTGAGAGACCAAGCATTATTAAATTACGTCAGACCATACATGATGAGATTGGACTGATACGGTCGTTATTATCAACATAACTCCATTAGGCGAGATGTGACTTAGTAAATAATAAACTTAGTGGAAAGCCAAGGGCAAACTGAGGTCAGTGACAAAGGACCAAGGTCAACGACAAAGAAATTAGGCCAAACTGAGGTCATCGACAAAGAACTGAGGCCAAACCGACGGATATTTACTTCATAACAAGATAGCCCATAAACTGTCGAGCATGATTACCACTAGAAACCGCGTTAAGGCCTAAACGAGGGACATCAAGGTAATTTTATGAAAAGAAATTGAGCGGAAGTCATATGAAATGGTCATCAAAACCTGATTGAGGCCTGGCTAATACAGAAAACCAAGTAGATGCTCTATTGAGCTGAGGCCACACAAGAATCTCACTGATCATAGGCTTTATCGAGCAGAGATCATGCCCTAATAGTAACAGGCAAAGCAAGGCCTACCAAGGAATTACACTCATTTACTGATACCTTGAAGATCTAGCCATCAACAACAGCTAATGAAGATCTCATAAAGAAGGTCAACACTAATTAAAAGAACTGTTGACCAATCGATCTAAAAAACGCACCATAACCAGAATTATGACCGCAATTATAGGACCATTACCATAAATTTGGATCCACGATCATAATTAGTGGAATTATGTAAGTAGTAAGAAAATAACTTCGAATCGTAAATAGTATAAATATGATAAGGATTCTAGAAAAATGTATATTTTCTTCTCGAATCAATAAATTTATTACTCGGCAAATATTTATGAGATTGTCCCTTAAGAACTTTGGCATTTTCGGTGGGAACTTCTAGATAAAATCACACACAAACTTTTTCACGAACAAATGGTAGTAACAAGATCCAGGATTGAAAATAAAACTTCTGAGAGAAACGTTGCAATTATAAACCAAGCACCATTACGATACCGAATCGTCTGATTGAATCCAATTGCGCTTACTTGTGTAATACCCTAAGAAAACCAAAATTTGGAAATAGTGGAAATACCAATTAAACCCTTCCCATTCCGACCAACCCTGAAATTTCTCACTTTATAAACGATAAATTTTTTGGAATCTAATCTGGTCGGCAAAAGATAAGGGCATGTTGAGAATGTAATAATTGTTTGTAATAAAAAGGAGATAATATAAAAGAGAAAGGAATTATCTTGTATATAAAGATTATATTGGTACAATTAGAGGGAATAAAGGTAAAGATATGATAAAGTGGGGCACCCATGTGGGTGCGGGCCCACACCAAATACTATATAAAGTAAGATTTCCTTTATGAAGGATGGTAAACATTTATTATTAACAATTATTATTTACCAATTTCTCTCTCTATGATCTCGTGTTTCTCTTTCTACACACTGTTACGATCTTATCTAGTAGTTAGATCATGGCCCGAATATTTGTGGAACTATTAGTGGCTCCGTCTGTGGGATACAAAAGTGATACTCGGTGACATGTTCTCCTAAATTACAAATTAAAGAGAGATGAACACAAATACTAGAGAGGGTAGAACGATGGGCTTA
The DNA here is from genome assembly GCA_036936605.1 of Limnanthes douglasii subsp. nivea. Lineage (NCBI taxonomy): Eukaryota > Viridiplantae > Streptophyta > Magnoliopsida > Brassicales > Limnanthaceae > Limnanthes > Limnanthes douglasii. The sequence goes on along the minus strand of JAUPFV010000005.1, from coordinate 112,545,130 downwards.
AATGTTGGTGGAATTGTCTCTTATTTCGAGGGTCGTCGACTAGAAGGACAACAATTTAAAGAGAAACACCACGGCTACGATCAATATGGACAAGGGTGAAGTAAACGATCGAAAGTTAAGCTCGATATCGTTGAGAAAGAAGCGACTTTAGCTGACAAAAGAAATAGGATGGGAGTTCATAGATAACGATTTCTTGAAAACGACAAAGAAGAAAATCACAGTCATGGTCAAGAAGAAAAAGACCGTGGTTAAGGTTGAACCCGGCTGCGAAGAAAAAATAATGAATTGATAAAGAATGATATGAAGGTAGAGCATCGGCATACGCAAGATCATAGTGATTCTTCCTATTATGATTCGGATAAATCCACATACTCAGACCGTGAATACCTTAAAGATATGATGGGATGAAGGACCCGGAGATTCATTTGGATTTGTTAAAAAAATATGTTAAATTTCGATAACGATGACAAATTTCTTTGGCTTGCATTCTCGCAAACTTCCAAAAACCGCGCCTCGAAATGGTATAATTAATTATCACGATGTTGCATAAAACGTTTTGATATGTTGTGGGTGATGTTTAGACGGTAGTTCGTGGGGAGTAAATTTTTTGGAGCAAATGGCGATACGATTGTCAACTTTAGATAGAAGGTCAGAGAAAGCCTGAGAGACTACACTTGACGCTTTGTGGATGCCAAAACAGATTTAGAACATTGTGAAGAAAGTTTTTCTTTGATGGGTTTTAAATTGGGTCTTTTGTATGGTCCTATGAAGGAGGTTATAACGAAGAAACAAGATTTTACTTTTTTGGCTTTGCTAGCTCAGGTCGAAAAGTGAATTTTGATTGAGGAAACCCAAGCGTCTGAGTGGCGGTTCAGTAGCAGCAAAGTGCATAAGCAGCCATCATGCTTTAATGTTGGTATCTGACCCATATCATCAACCATAAACAACGGTTCGAAACCTCTCGAATTTTTGGTCGATTCATCTTTGACGAAGCTCTAATATTGTTTACAAAGAAGGTCAAAAATCCTGAGACTATTTGTTAAGAGTTTGCAAGATTATATGTTTGTTTAAGTATTTTTTCTTTCTCTAGCGTCTTATGTTTATAATTTCTTTGAGTTTTTTGGTTGCTAGGAAAATGACACACTTTCTATAGAATTATCTTTTTTATGGATTATGAATCATTTTATGTACTTTTCCTTGAACTTTGAGAGTTGTGTTGATCAGTGTTTCATACTAATATCAATAATGTATTCTACATACGGTGTTATTTATATATAATGGAATTTTTTAATTCTATAAGTTATATTTGTTATAGTTTGCTACATTGGTTACATCCAAATATGATCAAGATGACATATTTCAGGTTGTATTTTAGTTCTAAAATCAAAGTCGATATCCTCCTCATAATGGTATATTTTGATTTACTTTTGGATTTTTTGTTTTTTTGAATTCTAAGTAATTTAAAAATATTTGTTTTGTTATGATATATTGAGTTTAATTATTGTATATATGCTTTTATTAGCCAATTTGGATTCTTTGTTTGTTCTTTTTTGCTACTGATTGTTGCATGATCATATGTTTGGTTGGTGAGATAAGTAAAAAATGAACTTTAAGGAAAAATATAGTGTTATGGTTTTGATTTTTGTATGACCGTATTCAAATAAAGGTAACGGACCGAAATACTCATCAAATGGTCCAAGTAACAAGTTTTAATTAAACTTAGGTGCAGATTTTAGTGAGGGATGGATATTATAGTCTTCTGATTTGAAGAATTTTAGTTTTAACGAGCTAAGAACAGCTACTCGGAACTTCATACCGGATAGTGTTTTAGGCGAACAAGTTTTTAGTTCTTTTTTCAATGGTTGGATTGATGAGCGATCATTTACATCTACCAAACTTGATATTGGTTTAATTATTATTGTTAAGAAACTTAATCAAGATGGGTTTCAATGTCACCTTAATGGTTGGTTGGTATTGTTTCCCATTCTATATTGGAAAATGTTGGCCTCGTTACTAAATTTAGCTTATTATAAAAAAATAAAGTTATCTTATTTACCAATTAAAACTCCTCTGTCTTAAACAAAAATTTGCAGCATTTGCACTTAAAGAAATTGAATCATTTACCTGTTAAGGTATATGATCTTGTGCATAATGTAGGTTTTGTTTGTGGTAATTTTTTAGAATGCATACATATATAAATTACATAGGTTACTATGATTTGTTACTATTTTGAGAATGAATAATGACTTTTTATATATGAGTTTATGTTAAGCGAAGCTTGGAAAATAATTTATTAAAAAAGATGAATTCTACATAATTGGTTTTGTTTAACCTCTTTTAAATCCAATAGGACTTAATTTGAAATACTTGATTTGTTTATGAGGTGCTTATTTTCAACCCCTTACTTGGAATCTTTGTATCAAACTAGTCTACACATTGAACAAGTACAAGTCACTTAAAGGCCTCTAACATATTGCTTGACTCGGGATACAATATAATTTTAAAGTAAATGATGTATTAGATAATATTTCTACTTACTTATTTTAATATTTCTAAATAAAACTACAAATTACAGGTTATGTCATTATAATTTTCGTTAATAATCACAATTATGTCGTCATTCTACTTTATGAACTATGGAGCCTCGAGTGAAGCATATAAAGCTATGTGTTTGTTTCTTTTTATACTATTTCGTATATGTAAGGTAATTGCACTGTATACACAATGATGAATAATTTTATTTTGTTGAATAGTTTATGATAGTTGATATTTATTAACTCTTATGTTTTCTCTATTGAATATTAGAATATATATATTAATAAACTTTTATTTATATAGTTTAAGCATGATCATAAATTTGTTATTGAAAATAGATTTTTATTATACAAAATAATAGCTATACAATAGAAACTCGATAAATTAATACTCGATTATTTAATAAACTCTCTAAAATAATATTTTTGGCTGGTCCCCACTCGAGGATATGATGCTAAATTAATAATTCGCTAAAATTATAAGATAATACATTTTTTTTATAATTTCTTTAGACCTCATATAAAATATAAATTAATAATTCCTTATATATAGCATATTACATGAATTATTTATGAAGGTTTCTTGAAAAATGACTCAATTGTGTTTGGTTTTTTGTTGAAATCAATTTCCCCTTGAATCTCGTCTCTAATTTTCCTTAGTATGGTAAAAACTTCTGTTGTTGCTTTTCTCATAGCTCAACAAGAAATTATTTAATGTGATTGCCGCTTTAATAGCTTCGTTTCGCGAAGGGGTATCTATTGTGTAACTTTCACCATCTTCTTTATCGATATCATCTTTATTAATTCCAATAACGCTCTAATTTTCTTCTAGGTGATTCAGAACATCTTCGACATCCATTGCATTGCGATAACCCAACTCTTTGATCAAATTCTGAAGTTCTTGAGTGCTTTCACCACCTTGAAAGGTGTTTGTAAACTAAGTATTTTACTATAAATTAATAAAATATTAATTATTAATTATTAATTTCTCAATTAATTAATAACTCTTTTAATAAATAAATTTTGGTGGTCCCAAATGTATTATTTTATAGAGTTTCTACTGTAAATAATTATATTTGAAATAACATTATTATATTAAGAATAACAATATTAGCATTGTTAAACTATTTTGAGTAAAATGTATTAGCATTGTTAAATTGTCATGCGTAAATCATGATAGTTTAACAATACTAATACTATTATTACTAATATAATATTGTTTACCATTATGTTATTCCCGATATAAACTTTTTAATATAATATTTTTTACCATTATGTTATTCCAGATATAAACTTGTTAATATAATATTAACTAGTTTATGAACAACGAATAATAAAATACATTTATGATTATATATAAAACAATAATCTCAAACATTCATCATGATAATTACTCCATAAAATACATAAATTACTCCATAAAAATGTTAAAAGGAAATAAAACATGATAATTACTCCATAAAAATGTTAAAGGGAAATAAAACATACAAAATTATAAACTATTAAGAACATTATGAGCATTCTATTCCCAAAAAGTTTATACTCTCTGCATATTATTATACCTACGAGAATGAATGAAAAACACGTTGAAACACAATGAAAATTTGTTAACCGATGACGATTTTAAGAATAGTGGAAGCGTAATAAGTGGCATGAAATGCACTTATTACATGTATCATATGTTGCTACTCCAACTACCTCGTAAGTTCTCTTAGAAACAAGTAACATATTACCATCAATTTTCACAACTACTACCATAATATCAACTGATCGAACTCAACCGTCAAAGCACCTTTGAAAATGGAAACTCAAAGTTAGAACCGCATTTATCAAACCCCCAAACTTAAACTGTTGCTTATCCTCAAGCAATGTAAAACAGGTTTAACAATTGATGCATGAATGCAATGATCCCGAACGAGTAACCGTAACTAATTCAGCATAAATGCCTCAAGAATGTAATGACCTCGGAATGCGAAATAACTAGGTACTCAAATACTAGCAATACAAGCGTAGAAGCGTGCGTGTGTGCTCAAACTCAATCGACATGTTTTTAGTACAAGTTAATGGGCCTTACTCGTTCTTATCATAATAACCACAAGTTTAGAAACGAAATACAACTTAGATTCTTCATAGTCAAGATGCACATTCATATTTCCCCGGGATTGTCAAAGATTTATTATGCTTTAATCCATATACAGACATACAAAGGCTTATTTGACCATGCAATGGACGAGGTCCCCAAAATACTTATACAATGGTGCCCATGTAGCGAGCTTTAGGTTAGCGGATCTTAGACCGGAAAAGTCTTAGGTCGCTAGGCACAAAGTCCCCTAGAAGTTAATAACTCAAGTACCAAAGAGTTCATCCTAGCCAAATTTGCCTTTTATTTTTTCATCTTTTCTTTTCTTTTTCTTTCTCTTTTTTAGGTAATCGATTGGGAATGAGTGTGTTTCGCTCCATCTCATTCCACCCTATACTACTTATAATATGCAGCCCCAGCGAGAGGACGCACGTCAACGAGCGGCTACTAGCCTTTGACGCCTAACTGAATAATACGCATATTTATCTTTTAACTCCCCCAAGCTTGTATTTTTGTAATCCATAAGCTAATAAAGGATTAAGGTATGATTCTGAACCTAAGAAAGGATTATGTATAACAATACTCAAGTGTGTCCTTAACTAGCATAAAAACAATCGATGAGTCTACGTGTATTAATTGTGCTTCTACATCAAGCAAGCTAACTTAGAAGCAACCTAATAGATTTTATTCCTACTGTCATTCCAAACAATTTTCATCATTGGCTACTTAAGTAGAAACAACAACTCAAGGGATCAAAGATGCAAAATGCATGAACAAAAAGGTATGCTAATAGATTAACTCGATCCTAAACACATTCTATAAGCATGACTAACATGAAGATGCACTGTCTATCATGAATAACTACTATGGTGAATGCAACTACAAGAAATTAAAATATACAAGAAGCGCTGCCCTACTCGTCCAGCTTTCTTGATCATTATTTCCTAGTGGGTTTCCTCCCACGAAGCGCTTATTTAACGTCGATAGCTCGAAGATACCACTCGGAATCATGTATTGTCAAGGCTGATGATGAATGCCTCACGGTTCACCACATCGCCATAGTAATGCTTGAGTCGTTGACCATTGACTTTGAATGCTTTGTTTGGTGATTCCTCATATATTTCAACTGCTCCATGTGGGTATACTGTCTTGACTTTAAAAGTTCCAGACCATCTTGATTTGAGCTTCCCAGGGAAAATCTTTCGACGAGAGTTGAAAAGAAGAACCATTTGACTCGGCTCAAAAGCTTTATGTAAAAGCTTCCTATCATACCATTTCTTGACTTTTTTCTTTATACATATTCTGATATCTGTTATGGTTCAACCAATGGTTGATTTGAACTTCCTCAGAACTCTCAATAGCTTTTCTTTCTCACTACCTGAAGGTTAGATGCAATAATAAAGTTTAGGAGCTTCTTCTAGAGAAGGTTTAAGCCTTTCCTGAGAATCCTTAAGATCACCCAATCCGAGCGACTCATGTGGAATATTGAGCTTCTTTTGATACAGAGATGCCTGTAGTAGTTGAACACATTTAGATATTTCTTCATCTTCGAAGTTAGATTCACCATGTAGAACTCTTCCTAGAACATCTGAACTCGCAAACTGATACAACTCATTATTGTGCAGAGAATCGACCATATCCAACCTGAAACATTCCTCATCCTCTGTTGGAGATTCCATGGCCTTGAAAACGTTGAAAGTGACCTTCTGATCTTGCACTCTCATAGTGAGCTTCCCTTTTTGGACATCAATCAAAATTTTGTCCATAGCCAAGAATGGCCTTCCCATGATTATGGGGATGTTTTTATCCTCTTCGAAATCCAAGATAACGAAGTCAGCCGGAAAGATGAGCTTATCTACCTTTACTAAGACTTCTTCAACAATACCACGAGGATATATGATAGAACGATCAGCCAATTGTAAAAAGATGTTAGTCAGTTTTGGCTCATGTAGCCCAAGTTTGTCAAACACAGATAGGGGCATCAGATTGATGCTCGCTCCCAAGTCACATAAACATTTGTTGAAATATAAATTGTCGATCGAACAAAGAATGGTGAAGTTCCTGGATCTTTAATCTTGGGAAGTAATTTTTGTTGTAAGATCGCACTACATTCCTCAGTGAGCGCCATTGTCTCAAAATTATCAAGCTTTAGCTTTTTCGAAAGAATTCCCTTCATGAACTTGGCATAACTAGGCATTTTCTCTAATGCTTCAGCAAAGGGTATGTTGATGTGTAGGTTCTTAAATACCTCCAGAAATCTCCCAAACTGAGTATTTAGCTTATGTTTTTGCAACCTTTGCGGAAAAGGTAGAGGAGGGTAGATCGTAGGCTCAACAACTGACTGATTTGGCTTTTTAGGCGGCTGATCTTGATCAGAGTTAACCTCAGATGAAGGCTGATTTAGAGAAGATTCAGCCTCTTATTCAACTGTGGGGTTCTCGACAACCTTTCCTGATCTCAATGTGATAGCTTGGCATTTGCTCCTTGTCGTCCCGTTTACCTGGATTATGTTCCGTGTCGCTAGGAAAAACTCCCTGAGGTCTAACGATCATGTTACTGGCCATCTTCCCAATCTGATTTTCCAAGGTCTTGTGAGATAACATCATACTTTTAATCATTAACTTCATCTCTTTGAATTCAGAGTCTCTCACATAATGTTGAGAAGGGCCAGGATACTGATTCTGAGGTTGTCTTGGGGCATACTGTTGAGATTGATGTTGCTGACCTTGTTGCTGAAATCCAGGAGAAGCGTATGGCTTAGCACCATAATGTTGATTACCTTGTTGATTATTGCTCCAACTGAAGTTCGGATGATTTCTGTTCCTTGGTTGATAGGTATCTGCGATTGGTTGTTGATTCTGCCTCTGAAAGTTACTCACAAATTGCACTAACTCAGTAGAGATAGGGCATTGTTGAGTGTCATGCTCTCCATCACAAATTTCGCACACACTAGCTACCTGATGTACCCCTAGTTTAGTCAAAGAATCCACCTTCATGTTTAGAGCTTCAAGCTGAGCTGCTAAAGCAGTGGCAGTGTCTACGTTAAGAATACCAACTACTTTATGTTGTGACAGTCTCTGCGAAGGGTTATGGAATTCATTAGCATTCATCATCTCAATGAGCTCGTGAGCCTCCTCATAGTTCTTCGTTAATAAGACTCCCCCGGATGCAGCATCGACCATGGGCCTTGTTTGCGCACTCAAACCATTGTAGAAGCAATTTATTACTAACCAATTTGGCTTCCCATGATGAGGACATTTTCTGAGCATCTCCTTGTAACGCTCCCAAGATTCACTTAAATGTTTCACCATGTGACTGAGAAAACTGAGTAATAGCATTCCTTATGGCGGCTATTCTCGTCATAGGAAAGAATTTTGAGAGAAATTTCTGCACTAATATATCCCAAGTAGTGATAGAGCCTGCCGGTAAAGAGTGTAACCAGCTCTTAGCTTTGTCCCTCAGAGAAAATGGGAAGAGTCTCAGTGTTATGGCCTCATCTGAAACACTGTTGAACTTGAAAGTATCACAGATTTCAAGGAAGGTCATAATGTGCATATTAGGATCCTCAGATAAAGCTCCCCCGAACTGACAAGAATTCTGCATCATCTGAATAGTGTCGGGTTTAATCTCAAAATTATTCGCAGCAATATTGGGTCTGACAATGCTAGAATGAATATCCATGATATTTGGTTGAGAGTACTCCATGAGTGCTTTTGGAGCTGGATCTCCCATTGTAGAATTAGTATCAGAATCTGAGACTAGTAACTCTATTCCTTGGCTTGTTTCAAGCTCCTTTTGTACTAGTGCTCTAGTTTAAGACCGTGTTTGTATACACACTCAAGTACCTGAAGTACAAGAAAACACACGAAAATCAAGTAATCTAATCAAGTCGGTAGTTTTATAACGACCCCTGCTGATAAGCAATAAAATTGTCAAATAACACCGAGTCCCTGGCAACGGCGCCAAAAACTTGTTAGTCATTTTCTCATGCAAGTTTACGTGGTCAATTAATAGCAAGTAATAAGTAAGTTCGATCCCACGAAGACCAAGTGTATTTGACAAGAATTCACTTATGCAACAATGTATGATTATTAAACTAATGCTTGAATGAGTAATAAAGTTTGGGTGAATGATTATAACTAAGCAAATTAACTAACGAAATTAACTAACGAGTTTACTTATGCGAGAGAAAACATGGAACCCTAACTTCATTATTTATTTTACTCAGAGTATTAAGATACATAACTAATATGTGTGATAACAACGATTACTAATCAGATAACACGAAATCAGTATACGCTACTTCTCAGTACACGTAAACCAAACCTATTAAACAGCCACAAAAGAGATAGCAGCTAAGCACACACCGCTTGCATGACAATCCAATATGTCTATACGAATTGAGGTACAATTGGTTTTATGCACAAGTTATCGATTTCGATTACATAGGGTAATATGATATGGTTAGTGACATATTACGAATCATGGACAATCACAATACGAATCATTCAAGAACCTATGCTAGCATGGCAAGTTCTAAACCTTTAAATCCACTTTCGCATTCATTAAAAATTAAGAAACTAGATGTTTGCGACGCATCTAACGAAAAGCACAACCATACAAGGTAACCGATAAACGTATCTCACAAATCAATCAAGCAATCAAACCGTAAGTATTATTCGAACAAATCCGCTAGAGTTCCATGACAACGATTAGTTCATAATCGAACGAATCATCATCATGGGCTCAAAAGTTAACATAGCTTTAAGACAAATGTAAATAAACAAATAAGCGTTTGGAGAACGTCAAACCGAACAATAACCACCAAGTATCGCCTGACAGAAACAATCCATAAACTACCGATCGAGAAACAAAAAAGGTAGTCGTCCCCTGTTTTGAGCAATACATAAACTACTGATCGAAAACACCGTAGCCGTTACCTCAAATGTCGGTCGAAAACCACCGTAGTTGTCACCTGCTGCCTCTCGAAAACCACGGAAGCAACTGCCTACCTCATGCCATTTGTTTGGAAGTTACCGATCGGAAACCCAAAGTCATCGTCCTGCTCCTTCTCTCTTTCTTCTGTCGTTTTGTATTTTGCTGAATACCCTAATAGTCAATTTCCTTTTTCTCCTTTTTTCTCTCGTTTTGTATTCTGCAGGTTAAAAACCAAAAAAGGTAGCCAATGGTGTTGTTTCTTCCTTCTTGGGTATTCTGTCGTTCTCTCTCTTTATATCTTCTGCACAAAACCCTAAGGAAGCCTATTTCCTTTTTTCTTCCTTTTTTCCTTTCTTTTATCTTTTTGTTTTCCCTTTTTGTTTCTTCTGATTCATGCAGCCCAATGAAGCCCATTTGTACGACTTTGGAACAACATATCCAAAACTTATTCAAAACTTTCCCTCAAGTACATTAAATTTTCAGTTTCTTCAATTTCAACCCCAAATTTATTAATATTATCATAGTTTACCCGCGGCACAACTCCAACCCTTTACTATAAATTTTCTTTGGAACAGAAGGCCTAGTGGTGCAGGTAAAGGAAACACTATCTTCCTGCGATGCCAAATAAAATGAAATATTAAAATCATTGGATCGTAATCGAAATAATAAACAATTCTTATGGAAATCTCTCAGGACTACTGTCACTTATATGCATACCTTTACACTAAAATAAAATGAAGATTACGAACATAAACAATAGTCAATCTAGCCATAAAAATGTTAAAGGGAAATAAAAAATAAAAAATTATAAACTATTAAGAACATTATGAGCATTCTATTCTCAAAAATTTTATACTGTCTGCATATTGTTATACCTACGAGAATGAATAAAAAACACGTTGAAACACAATGAAAACTTGTTAACCGATGACGATTTTAAGAATAGTGGAATCGTAATAAGTGGCATGAGATGCACTTATTACATGTATCATATGTTGCTACTACAACTACCTCGTAAGTTCTCTTAGAAACAAGCAACGTATTACCATCAATATTCACAACTACTACCATAGTATCAACTGATCGAACTCAACCGTCAAAACACCTTTGAAAATGGAAACTCAAAGTTAGAACCACAATGCAACATTGCTTAAACACAAAGGAAAAATTAAATGCATTCAATAAACACCTAAGGCCAAAAAACGTATGCATACTTCAATCAATTGAGAGATAAAAAAAACCCAAAAACAAAATTTACTAAGGAAATAATAATTGTTAAAAATGTATAAAAAAGTGTAACTATATAGAAGCTCTAATTAATCATAAAAGTAAAAAATATTCAATCATCGAATTAAAAATTCCAAATTACAAAATGAAAAAAAAATCTAGACAATAAAATTAAAATAAACTGACAAAACACCAAAAAAATATGGGAAAACAAAAATATGCTTAAATATAAATAATTATCAATGTGAATGAGGTTTAAAACAATAATTAAAAACTATTTAAAAAAATCAAAATAAATAAACATCTAAAATATTTGTTAGAAATGGTGAACTACCCATAAATACCTAGTCAAGATTCTCATTACCACCTATTACCTAAAATTGGCAAAGTACCAGTAGGTACGTGGACCATTATGAAAACCAACAAATAACTTTCTTCTTATCTTTGAACAAAATCTTTTATTTTCTATTTTTTATTTTATATTTTTTTTAAAGTCTGTATCTTTCAAACCGTAGTTCAGAAAAAAAAACTAAAAGTAGTATCGGTTTTGTTTTTTTAAGACAAATAAAACTACATCCATTGATGATATTTTTTTATTTTTCTTTCGCGAGAAAACATGCCAGACCAAGCATATAACTATGTTGGGGAATACATAAAAAAATATGAGATGAGGCATAATTAATCACGCAAGACTAGGTATAATAAATCATGCGAGACCAGGTATTATTAAACAATGTGAAATCAAACATAATAAAGTTGAGAGAGCAAGAATTATTAAATCATACGAAACCATGCATGTTAAAATTGAGAGACCATGCATTATTAAATCATGTGAGATCGAGCATAATAAAATTGCAAAACCGAACCTTACTAAATCATGCGAGACCATACATGATAAACTTGAGAGACCAGAATTATTAAAACATATGAAACCAGGCATGATAAAGTTGAGAGACCATACATTATAAAAACTTGCGAGACCAAGCATGATAAAGTTGAGAGACCAAGCATTATTAAATTACGTCAGACCATACATGATGAGATTGGACTGATACGGTCGTTATTATCAACATAACTCCATTGGGCGAGATGTGACTTAGTAAATAATAAACTTAGTTGAAAGCCAAGGGCAAACTGAGGTCAGTGACAAAGGACCAAGGTCAACGACAAAGAAATTAGGCCAAACTGAGGTCATCGACAAAGAACTGAGGCCAAACCGAGGGATATTTACTTCATAACAAGATAGCCCATAAACTGTCGAGCATGATTACCACTAGAAACCGCGTTAAGGCCTAAACGAGGGACATCAAGGTAATTTTATGAAAAGAAATTGAGCGGAAGTCATATGTGATGAGTAAATAGCTGAAAAAGGAATTTATTTCGGATATAGCGTCTGAGGAGTCTAGAGAGAGAAAGTATAGAGAGATAAAGTAGTCTTTTTGTAAAGAAAATATTCCATACCATTTTAGGCAAAAAGGGTCCTCCTTTTATAGTAAAATTCGGAGGACCCGCTTAAGTTCTATGGGCCATCATCACATGTCGATGGGCCCTCTTTTGCTACTTTTGTTTTTGCATATTAGTCCCTAAAGAACTTTGTCTATTCAAATAATTATATTAACTATTGTCTATTACATTGTTACCCCTATTTCTTGGATCGGCGAATTCCGCCCTCATCAGTAGCCCCCCAGTCTTCGGGAACTATCAGGAGCGGAGACTTTCCAGAAGTATTTTCGCCGGTCACCTGCCTCCATTATGGGATCCCGATCCCGTCGGTTTCATCTCCCCGACGCGCGGGGTAACTACTTCGGATTTCTTCACACGTTTCATCTTCTGGTTTCGTGGGCTTTTAACTTTAGGCCTATCCCAATGGGCCAAACCATATTACCGGACCTGGTAGTGACGGCCCACTCCCACACGGCACTTGGGACGGGTGCTTACGTCAAGGCTCATCAGACCCGGATCGACACGTGTCAAGGGTTACTAGCCCATCCCTCTGACAGACTAGAGTCCTAGGTGACTCTTCGCCTTCCCGCTGTGTTTCTGTCGATTGATATCCCCCGCTCTTCCATGCTTCCCTATAAATACCCCAAAGCCTTCTGTGTCTCTCAGAAGCTTTTTAGAGAGAGAAAACGCTGCCAGAGCATTTCTAGAGAGAGAGAGTGAATTCGCCCGACCCTTCTTCGTTTTGGCTCTTGTTGTATGAAACCCGGACGGTCGCGGAAAAAACCCACCAAGAAAAAAGGATCTGAGTGGAGCTTCGAACAGTGGTCTAGTATTGGCGATAGAGCAGAGGAATACCGACGTGCTGGCCTGATCTGGGGTTCCAACTCCAAACCTTTCGTTCCCGCTCCACCTCCTCACGATCCCGTTCTAGCTACCCCGGTTCCCGCAGAGGTTTTCCTCGCTTCCGATCTCTCCGTTTCTACGACTCCCGAAGCCGGTCGATCTCCAGAGCCCATCGCCCTTTCCTCTAGCGACAGTCCATCGGTTCGTCCGGAAAATCCGACCCAATCTTCCACAAACTTGCCTACTCCCCGACGCGCTCGTAAATCTACCTTTCTGACCATGGGGGACGACGAGTTACTGCAATACACGGAAGGAGGTAATAGTCCCGAAATGGTTCAGCTTACGCCCTCGATTAGAGGATTTCGGACCGGTATTAACACTGCGGTCACTTTTTTAGGTCTGCCCAAAATGCAGCTGACACCTAAGCAAGTTGAGGAGGCGCATAAAGCCATGGCTCGCGGTATTCCTGATGCTTCTTCCTCCCAGGTTCGACCGTCTGACACAAACGCTGCTGCTGACCGCTGCTCTGACCCGGTTCCGACCCATGAAGCCGAAGAGCCTGAGGTCGATATTGCTCCCGCGGGGGAGTGTGTTGCACCTCGTTGCCATGCTGCTAACAACCAGGATGATCCCTGGCCCGAGGCGATCAAATCTGTCGTTTCGACCAAGTACTTTGACTGGCTTTTGACCAGGGACGTTGTTTCTCTCTTCGAGGGGAAGTACCTCTACTTCCCCGAGTCCGATCACGAGGAGATGCTGATTCGCTGGGGAATCCCTGAATGTGTTACCGTTCGATTTCCTACCCCGGGGGAGACGCCCATTCATGTCAGATCCAGAGAAATCGTGGTATTCACCGAATTGTTCAACTGGGGTCTGCGATTTCCCCTGGACCCCGAGATTGCGCTCTACTTCCGCACTCTTCAAATCTGCCCCTCCCAGCTGACGCCCAATGCGTGGTATACCCTGATGTCCTGCATCATGGCTTCCCGCCTCTCTGGTCGAGCCATGCCGATGGAGGAGTATATCGCCATGTCGGGTTTGTCGAAATCCCCGAAGTCACCCTTCTTCTATTCCTCTCTTGGCAATAAATGGAAAATTGTCAACGACTTTTTAGAGGGGGACAAGGGGTGGAAGCATCGGTTCGTTTTTTTGAGCGGGTGTTGGGAGAACGGGCTTCCATACACGAAGAAAAATCCGAGGCAGATCCTGCGGACTTGGGTCCATGATGGTACTCCCCCTTTATTCACTACCGATATTATTATTTTTTTTTTTTTTTTTTTTCTTTTTTAAAAATTCTGATCCGCTGCGTAGTGTCGAAGGACTGGCTGCAGGGGGTAAAGAAGGACCATGCCAAAGCTGCGGAAGACACCTTTGAGGTGCTGAAAAACTATGCCCGGACGAATTGGGGTCGGGGCATGCACCGCACCTTCATGGACAAGAATCTGTTCATGAGCAACCTTTGGCGGTGCTCGTCCGAGGTGCTAACCATCGAACAGCTGCGGGAACCCCCAAACCTCGACGAGGTGTGCATCCGAACCGGCCGCCCTGGGTACATACTGTATTTGCCTAAGCGGAACAAAGCGCCCAGCAAGCGTCCCAAGTCAGAGGATGACGGGAAGGAGCCTGCAGTCGTACCCGAAGCTGAGAGCAACCCGATCAGGGCGGCCGCACCGGTGGCGGATCCAGCGGAGGTGAGTCAGAACCCGGTCGTGACGCCGAAGAGGAAGAATCGCGCGGAGATGGAGGGGTCCAAGCTAAAGAAAGCCAAGGCTGTGGCAAAGGATCGGGTGGCAGTCAGCGCTGAGGCGATCGCTTCACGACCCGCGCTTTTAGACCATGTTGAAAGTGGGAATCCTGCTCCGGTCGATGTGGTTTCTATCCCGGACGATGCTGAGCCTTCTGAGGCTGTTGGCCCTGATGCTTCGTCGTCGAGCGGTCCCAAATATCCGGTGCTAACGACGATGGGCAGTCCGCACCCTTACCCGCTTCGGAGCACAGATGGGCTGACATTGTCGTTGTACAGCTTGCTGGTACCGATCGCTATGAAAGAGCGCCAGGCTAGGGGGCTTGGCAAGAAGTTATCCGCGGCAGAGGCGAAAATTTCTCGTCTCTCCACGCAGGCGAAAACCGCTGAAGATGCTCTGGCCGTGGCGAAAGGTCAGATTGCTGAGGCTGAGAGGCTAGCCAACGAAGCTAAGGCTGCCGCGGAGGCAGCAAATCAGGCGAAGGAGTTGGCTGAGTCGGCGAGAAAAACTGCGGAAGACCGCGCCTCAGCCCTAGCGTCGGAGGTTCAGAAGCTGAAATCCTCTAACAAGGCCTACCTTGAACGGTGCAGACTGTGGTCGGACCAAGACGCTGCAGCCACCAAGGCCGCATATGTTCTGTCACTCCACAACCGATACCCGGAGCTTCACCTTGGCTCGTTATGGCTCGATGTGCCGGAAAAGGATCGTCCCGAGGGGATTGTAATGGAGGAGTCCGATGGGGCGGATGATGAAGAGGAAGATGAGGAGGGAGATGAAGAAGGTGGGGATCAGTGAATCAGTTTTCCCTTTTTTTTTGTTCGGGTTTTTTTTGTTTCGACAATGTGTTGTAGACCTTTGGGGGCCGCGGCCCCCCCCCTATTCTGTACTGTACCTATTTTATTTTGGGGGCCATGGGGCTCCCTGTATGAGGATGATGTATTTTCCTAAGTACTGTGTTGTGGATTGACTGTTTTATTAGTGATAGTCGCGTCAGTAGGTCTGGAAGGCCAAAAAGTAGATCGGGAAACCCGAAAAACTTTTCGAAAAGGAAATTGATCGGTAAAATGTAAATTGTCTTATCATCGCAAGCCCACCTACAGGGTCTGAAAGACCAAAATGTAGATCGGCAAAACCGAAAAACTCTTGTGAGAGTTCTGCAGATCGATTTATTATCGAAGGTCAATCCAGAGGGTCTGGAAGGCCAAAATGTAGATCGGTAAGACCGAAAAACTCTTTGAGAGTTCTGCAGATCGATTTATTATCGAAGGCCAATCCAGAGGGTCTGGAAGACCAAAATGTAGATCGGTAAAACCGAAAAACTCTTTGAGAGTTCTGTAGATCGAGTTATTATCGAAGGTCAATCCAGAGGGTCTGGAAAGCCAAAATGTGGATCGGTAAAACCGAAAAACTCTTTGAGAGTTCTGTAGATTGATTTTAAATTTAGATTACGGTGCCCAGCTCGTCAGCCGCCCACCGTCATAATGAATCGATTTTTTAAAAGGCAAGGAATTTTCATAATCAATAACGTGGTTCGGGTTTTGACCTGTGCCTCGTTAAAACCTCCTTGCGCCACAAAGGTAGGAAAAAGAGTACACCCCCGATCATTACAAATTTGACCAAAACGGCAAGAAATACAAAACTCACAAAAAATTACAAACTATTCAAGATATAATTTCAGATGCTCAATATTCCACGGTAACCTAAGGAGTTGCCCGTGCCGATTCTGCAGGCGGTACGTCCCGCTCCTGATTCTGTCGACTATCTCGTAAGGTCCCTCCCAGTTCGGAGCGAGTTTCCCGAGGCTCTTGTCTTTGGTGTGTAGAAAAACCCGTCGCAGGACCTTGTCCCCGACCTTAAACTCCCGACGACGAACCTTAGTGGAGTACCGACTTCTCATTAAAGTCTGGTAGTGCAAAGCGTTTAAATGGGCGCGGTGACGTTTTTCGTCAATGAGATCAAGCTCTAGCCGTCGGGTGTCGTCATTCGTCTCCGGCTGATAAGTGCCGATCCTGAAAGAGGGAAAAATAGATTCCGCGGGGGTGACCGCGTCCATACCATACACCAAGGCAAAGGGTGACTCCTGGGTCGCCGTGCGAGGTGTTGTTCGGTAGGCCCATAATACTTCATGTAAATAGTCGGGCCACTTGCCAGCCTTTCCCTCGAGATTCTTCCTAAGGCCATCCAGAATGGTTCGATTCGTAACTTCGACCTGGCCGTTCGCCTGTGGGTGAAAAGGAGCAGAAAAACACTGTCGAATATTATGCGTGGTGCAGAACGCTTTCATTTCCGCGCTATCAAACTGTGGTCCGTTGTCCATGGTTAGCCGTTGTGGCACCCCGAACCTACAACAAATGTTTGCCCAGATAAATTTGACAATGTCCTTGGTTTTTGTAGCAGATAAGGGCTCGGCCTCGATCCATTTTGAAAAATAGTCGACCGCGACGACGATCGTTTGTCTTCCCCCCGATGCCATGGGCAACGGTCCGACCAGGTCGATTCCCCATCGGTCAAAGGGTAACCCCTCGGATATAGATTCTAGATGCGTTGCAGGAATGTTGATCGCATTCCCAAATCGTTGACACGTATCACAAGTTTTCACCATGAGTTTTGCGTCTGTTGTTATGGTCGGCCAATAGAAACCGGCGAGAAACACTCTTCTAATCAAAGACTTGTATCCGCAGTGAGCCGCGCCCTCCCCGTCGTGTAGCTCGGACAAAATTACTTGGGACTCGTTAAAACCTAAACATCGAAGCAAAGGTCGGCTAAAGGACTTTTTGTACAGCACATCCCCCAAAAGGACGTATCCCCTTGCTTTGTTACGTAATTTGCGAGCCGAGGCCGCATCGTCGGGGAGCTGCCCTCCAGCTAGAAACGCGATTATATTCCGCCGCCAATCAGAATTCGCAACTGAAGAGATCTGACACGCGATTTCTGGTCGGTTATTGAGCTCATGTTGTTTAAAAATGGACGGATTCTCTTGTTCTATCACCCAAGGATAACTGGTCGAGCACGAAATTGTTGCCAGAGAATCTGCCGTCATATTCTCACTTCGGGGGACATGTTCGTACCTGACTTTGTCAAAGGATGCGGCCAGAATTCTTAAGGCCGCTAAGTACTGCACCAGGTGTTCTTTCCGTGCCTCTGCATTCCCCGAGGCCTGGTTTATCAAAAGTTGGGAGTCGCTTACCAGGCGCACTTGCCTCGCCCCACAGACTTGTGCCAATCGCAATCCAGCCAAAGCCGCTTCATATTCTGCTTCGTTGTTCGACGTGTGAAAACCAAAACGGATGGCCTGAAACATGCTCAAACCCGAAGGGGTAATGATCTGAACTCCCGCCCCACAACCACTAATGTTGGCTCCTCCATCAGTGCGGATAGTCCATTCGCCCCCCGCAGCTTCTTGTAGGGGTGTTTCTTGTTCGGGTCGCTCGGAATGGAATTCGACCAAAAAATCTGCCAAGGCTTGTCCCTTAATCGCGGTTCGGGGCTCGAACTCAATGTCGAAATCCCCTAGCTCGACCGACCACTTGGCTATCCTTCCGGACATATCTGGTCGCTGGAAAACGTATTTTAGTGGAAACGAGGTGCGGACGACAATGTGGTGCGCCTGGAAGTAAGGGCGCATCTTCCTTGCAGCCGTTACCAGAGCCAGAGCCACTTTTTCGAGCTTTAAGTATCGAGTTTCGGCGTCAAGCAGACTTTTGCTTATATAGTAAACAGCTGTCGGAACTGGCCCGGACTCGCTGATCAGTGCCGCACTGACCGCATAATCGGTAACTGCCACGTAGAGGAACAAAGTTTTGTGCGCCGTGGGCTTGGTCAGTCGGTTTGGGGACGATAGATACTCTTTGATCCCCAAAAATGCCTTGTCACATTCGTCAGTCCAAACGAAATTTTTTACCTGTCGAAGGACCTGAAAAAACGGTGCACATTTGTCAGATGATCGAGAGATGAAGCGATTCAATGCGGCTAGTCGCCCGGTCAGAATCTGGACTTCTTTTACGCTCCGAGGAGGAGTCATGTCCGCTAGGGCTCGGAGTTGAACAGGGTCGGCTTCAATGCCCTTTTCGCTGACAAGGAACCCCAAAAATTTCCCTGACCGAACACCAAAAGAACACTTCTCTGGGTTTAGCTTTAGGTTTACCCTTCGCAAGTTATCAAATGCCTCTCTGAGGTCGGTAAGGTGATCCACGTCGGTCCCACTTTTGACCAACATGTCATCGATGTACACCTCCATGTTTCTCCCGATCTGGTCTTCAAACGTTCGGTTAACCAGTCTTTGGTATGTTGCTCCCGCGTTCTTTAGTCCGAAGGGCATTACTTTGTAACAATATAGCCCTCGGCCCGTGATGAATGTGGTATTCTCCTGATCCGCGGGGTGTAGCTTAATTTGATTGTAACCGGCATAGGCGTCCATGAAAGATAGTAGCTTATTGCCCGATGTGGAATCTACCAGTTGATCGATCCGCGGCATCGGGAAAGGGTCCTTCGGGCACGCCCGATTGAGATCGGTAAAGTCCACGCACATCCTCCATTTCCCGCTTTTCTTTTTTACCAGAACGGGGTTGGATATCCACAAAGGGTATCGCGCCTCTACGATATGTCCGACCCCAGTCATCCTTTCGACTTCCTGTAAAATTACCTCTGCCTTCTCGGGAGAGAAAGCTCGTCGCTTCTGAATTATTGGTCTAACATTCCTGTTTATGGTCAACTTGTGAATTGCAATTGATTCGGGTACTCCCGTGACGTCCCCCGAACACCACGCGAATAAATCAAGATTCTCCCGGAGCAACGCTAACATCTGTTCTCTTAAGGTCGGTAAAATATTCATCCCGACCCGCAACCCTTTTCCATCTGCAAAATGATGCAGCTCACATTCTTCGTTGGTTGTCAAAAGGCTTGGGGTCTCCCGAGGGTCGTCCACCGGCTGCGATCCGGGGGAGCTCCCCATTAATTGCTATGCATGGGACGGGAACATCTCTTGATCTGTCTTTGGTGCCAACGCAGCTCGGTAACATTCTCGGGCCGTCTTCTGGCTGCTTCGCACGACTCCGATGTTATTGCCAACCACATACTTTACACACTGATGAATAGTTGAAGTCACTGCATGCATGCGCGATATCCAAGATCGTCCCAGAATAGCGTTGTGCGACGCTGGCGCGTCGACCACTATGAACAGCACGGTGACCTCTTTTTTAAACGGGCCGCGGCCTAATTGTACCACACCTTCGAACTCTCCAACGACGTCTGCTGCTGTTCCCGTAAACCCAACGATGGCACGGTCGGATCGTTCGAGTACCGGCCGTGTTCGGAATTTGGCGAAAGTTGAAGCAAAGATGATATTAGCTGAGCTCCCGGTATCTATCAAAATACGCCGAACCTCTTCGCCCGCGATCGCTGCCCCGATCACAACGGCATCCTCATGAGGCCCGGCTAAGTCTCTCATATCGTCATCGTCAAAGTGCAAAATTGGGGAAGGGGTGCTTCGGGTTTGGAAGCAAGTTCTGGCTTCCAGCTGGGTAGCTAAGTTAACGATGTGTCTCTTTCTGGAGGAATGCGTTATTCCTGCCATCGAATCCCCTCCGAAGATGGTCATGGATTCGAATAGATCGCGCAGGCCTTGTACCTTACCGACGAGCCCGTGAATTTTTTCATCAACAACTCTGATATCGCCGCGGTCGCCAATTTTTTCATCAACAACTCTGATATCGCCGCGGTCGCCAATTTTTTCATCAACAACTCTGATATCGTCGGGGTACAGAGTTGGGGAAAAGGTGCGCCAGGTTTGGAAGCAAGTTCTGGTTTGGAAGCCAGTTCTGGTTCCCGTCGCAGACCCTTCTCCGAGGTCTGTTGATGAATCAAACAGTTGACAAAGGCCACGCACGCTAACTTCCGCCTCTTCCTCGATGACCCCGATGATATTCCGACCGACCTCGGGATCAAGGTACTCAACCGATACGTCGAACTGATCCGTAACTTCCGAAATCGCCATGGTGGTTTCCGGCTTTGGAATTATGACCACCTCTTTCGAGGGTGCGGCATGTTGGGCCTTCTTGACATACTCTAAAAGGTTACCGTGCTCAATGAGCATCTGTATTTCCTTCTTTAAAGCTATGCAGTCCTTCGTGTCATGGCCGACGTCCTCGTGGTAACGACAATAGCGGTTATTCCTTTGTTCCCGAGGCGTCGGGATAGGAAAAGGCTTTCGGTACATCCCGCTTCTCTTGGTTTTTTCGTAGATTGAGGATACGCACTCCGTGAGATCCGCGAAGTAGGCCGGTCGTATCCATTTGTTGGACATGGGTCGGGACGTTGCCTGTCCGTTTTGTTTCGGCCTAAAGCCGGTCGGGGCGGAAGGTTTAGTTACCGCTTGCGAGCTCGGGGGTATTGTGCTAATCGGCTGGGCCGTTCTAACCTGGTCGAGTCGGGAACCCTGCTTTATTACGACCGATGCCTGGGCGCTCTGTTGGATCTGCGCCGCCACTTCAGAAGCCTCCGTTTCTTCAATCAGTATCTGTTTTTCTATTTGTGCCAACAACGCGGAAAAAGTGAACGCCTGCTTCTTCGTGACCGCCTGCTTCATCGGCCCCGGGAGCAGGCCTAACCGAAACGCCGTTAGGGCCACGTTCTCTTCACAATGGTCCAGATCGGTCTTCGCATCGATGAAACGCCTGGTATAGTTTTTTAGGCTCTCCCCTAGCTTCTGTCGACAGTTCATTATAGTATCTCCATTAGCACGGAAACTCTTACTTCCCACGAAGTGTTGCCTAAACATAGCCCAAAAAGTCCCGAAGTTTCTGATGCACCCCTGCGGTAATCGGTTGTACCATTTTGAAGCCCTATCTTTGAATGTCATAGAAAAAGCCCTACATAAGAGCTTATCGTCGTTATCGAAGCTCAGCATAAAGTTCTTAAAGGCTTCCAAATGGTTGTCCGGATCCGTCTTCCCGTCGTATTTCTCCAGTTTAGAAATGTCAAAACGCCTCGGGAGCGGTCCCGCTAATATCTCATCAGATAACGGGGAGGCTCTCCAGTTAACTCCGAGCTCGAAAGCTCCTCCCCCCAGGCCCTCGGTCCTGATTTCATAGAGCCCCTCGGCTCTTGGGCCGACGAACTGGCTGCTCGTTCGGTATCCAAGGTTTTGGCTGTTCGTTGGCTGCCACGGAATTGGTGGTAACATTTCTCGCTCTCCGCGGCTGGCGACGTGCGTTCCTTCTTTTTCAAAGGATACAGGGGTCGGCTTATCGGTGCCGCCCTTTTTGTACCGCGAAGGGTCTGCCCTGGACCCTCGAATGCGCTGGGACCGAGTCTTTCGCGTCCGCTGGGCTCTCTCCCGACGTCGGTACTCCTCGTCGGACGAGTCGCCTGAGGGATAGTCCGACGTCATGGTATGATGGGCGCCCGAGTTCCGACGAATCTTGACAGCCTCTTCATCATCGGGAGGTGAATCTCGGTAATACCTGACAGGTCGGGCCTCCATCCTCGATGCTTGGGCGCGACCCACCGCTCCCCGATCGACCAGGGCGGGCTCTTTGCCCTTCCCTTCACGAATCCTTTTCTCGTCCAGTGCCCGCTCTCGCTCCTCTTCTAACCGGGCAATATCTTCGAGCAGCTGCTTTCGGGTCATAATCAGGGTCGAACGCTTATCACGACCGCCGTTCCACTCCCGACCAGGAGCTCCCGCGTCTTCCGACCCCGCAACGGCCCGGACGACCTCCCTACCGTCCCTCTCTGTCGCCGCTTCGCTATTCATCCCGTATAATGCGATTTTCAAAGGACAGAAGATTCCTTTTCGGTATCACTGTTCCCACAGACGACGCCAATGATGAGTAAATAGCTGAAAAAGGAATTTATTTCGGATATAGCGTCTGAGGAGTCTAGAGAGAGAAAGTATAGAGAGATAAAGTAGTCTTTTTGTAAAGAAAATATTCCATACCATTTTAGGCAAAAAGGGTCCTCCTTTTATAGTAAAATTCGGAGGACCCGCTTAAGTTCTATGGGCCATCATCACATGTCGATGGGCCCTCTTTTGCTACTTTTGTTTTTGCATATTAGTCCCTAAAGAACTTTGTCTATTCAAATAATTATATTAACTATTGTCTATTACATTGTTACCCCTATTTCTTGGATCGGCGAATTCCGCCCTCATCAATATGAAATGGTCATCAAAACCTGATTGAGGCCTGGCTAATACAGAAAACCAAGTAGATGCTCTATTGAGCTGAGGCCACACAAGAATCTCACTGATCATAGGCTTTATCGAGCAGAGATCATGCCCTAATAGTAACAGGCAAAGCAAGGCCTACCAAGGAATTACACTCATTTACTGATACCTTGAAGATCTAGCCATCAACAACAGCTAATGAAGATCTCATAAAGAAGGTCAACACTAATTAAAAGAACTGTTGACTAATCGATCTAAAAAACGCACCATAACCAGAATTATGACCGCAATTATAGGACCATTACCATAAATTTGGATCCACGATCATAATTAGTGGAATTATGTAAGTAGTAAGAAAATAACTTCGAATCGTAAATAGTATAAATATGATAAGGATTCTAGAAAAATGTATATTTTCTTCTCGAATCAATAAATTTATTACTCGGCAAATATTTATTAGATTGTCCCTTAACAACTTTGGCATTTTCGGTGGGAACTTCTAGAGAAAATCACACACAAACTTTTTCACGAACAAATGGTAGTAAGATCCAGGATTGAAAATAAAACTTCTGAGAGAAACGTTGCAATTATAAACCAAGCACCATTACGATACCGAATCGTCTGATTGAATCCAATTGCGCTTACTTGTGTAATACCCTAAGAAAACCAAAATTTGGAAATAGTGGAAATACCAATTAAACCCTCCCCATTCCGACCAACCCTGAAATTTCTCACTTTATAAACGATAAATTTTTTGGAATCTAATCTGGTCGGCAAAAGATAAGGGCATGTTGAGAATGTAATAATTGTTTGTAATAAAAAGGAGATAATATAAAAGAGAAAGGAATTATCTTGTATATAAAGATTATATTGGTACAATTAGAGGGAATAAAGGTAAAGATATGATAAAGTGGGGCACCCATGTGGGTGCGGGCCCACACCAAATACTATATAAAGTAAGATTTCCTTTATGAAGGATGGTAAACATTTATTATTAACAATTATTATTTACCAATTTCTCTCTCTATGATCTCGTGTTTCTCTTTCTACACACTGTTACGATCTTATCTAGTAGTTAGATCATGGCCCGAATATTTGTGGAACTATTAGTGGCTCCGTCTGTGGGATACAGAAGTGATACTCGGTGACATGTTCTCCTAAATTATAAATTAAAGAGAGATGAACACAAATACTAGAGAGGGTAGAACGATGGGCTTAAATGTCGGTGGAATTGTCTCTTATTTCGAGGATCGTCGACTAGAAGGACAACAATTTAAAGAGAAACACCACGGCTACGATCAATATGGACAAGGGTGAAGTAAACGATCGAAAGTTAAGCTCGATATCGTTGAGAAAGAAGCGACTTTAGCTGACAAAAGAAATAGGATGGGAGTTCATAGATAACGATTTCTTGAAAACGACAAAGAAGAAAATCACAGTCATGGTCAAGAAGAAAAAGACCGTGGTTAAGGTTGAACCCGGCTGCGAAGAAAAAATAATGAATTGATAAAGAATGATATGAAGGTAGAGCATCGGCATACGCAAGATCATAGTGATTCTTCCTATTATGATTCGGATAAATCCACATACTCAGACCGTGAATACCTTAGAGATATGATGGGATGAAGGACCCGGAGATTCATTTGGATTTGTTAAAAAAATATGTTAAATTTCGATAACGATGACAAATTTCTTTGGCTTGCATTCTCGCAAACTTCCAAAAACCGCGCCTCGAAATGGTATAATTAATTATCACGATGTTGCATAAAACGTTTTGATATGTTGTGGGTGATGTTTAGACGGTAGTTCGTGGGGAGTAAATTTTTTGGAGCAAATGGCGATACGATTGTCAACTTTAGATAGAAGGTCAGAGAAAGCCTGAGAGACTACACTTGACGCTTTGTGGATGCCAAAACAGATTTAGAACATTGTGAAGAAAGTTTTTCTTTGATGGGTTTTAAATTGGGTCTTTTGTATGGTCCTATGAAGGAGGTTATAACGAAGAAACAAGATTTTACTTTTTTGGCTTTGCTAGCTCAGGTCGAAAAGTGAATTTTGATTGAGGAAACCCAAGCGTCTGAGTGGCGGTTCAGTAGCAGCAAAGTGCATAAGCAGCCATCATGCTTTAATGTTGGTATCTGACCCATATCTCACAGCCCCAACCAATCAACACCTACCCAGCGGCAGGGTAATTTTAGCTAAGAGCATCAAGCTCACATCCTCATGAGCAAGGTTTAACAATTGGATAATAAGTTCTCAATCCACAGCCTCACCCATTCAAACACATGGATACGGCCGCTTTACTTTGCTGATTTAACTAAGTGTGCGTCGACCAAGAAAATCGTAATAACCGATACGGCAAGTATCATGAAGATGTGGGGCATGATACGCAGGCACGTATTTGGTTAAAGAAGTAACTTCAGACGACTGAGAATGGAAAGTTGACGGTGTTAGTGAAGAACCAAGCTCAATAGAGTGTCGGGGTTAAAGATATTGTGACAATACCGAAGTAGGAAACTATAATGGTTATTTCTGAGATTACCAATCTATTCTATGTATCCAAAGAGTATTTAGACCCCGATTCGGATTAGAATATAATCAATTTTGTGGAACAAATAAGTCAAAAAAAGGGGGAGAGGGTAGTGACTTGTGTATATATTTTGAATCGCTAACTATTTGAGGCGATTTTATGGTAGGAATTTCAAATTTCTCCAAAAAGAGACACACTGTGACCCTAGCTATGCAGTTAGAAGCGGGTGGGTCGACCCACCTATACAGAAATTTGTCCCCCATACTGTATTTCGATAATGATGATATGAGGGACATCGTCGGACCACATTAAGACGCAGTGATAATCATGGCCGCAATCGCGGGTAATGAGATACAAAGAGTGATGATTGTATGAGGAGCTCAACACAAAATTATTTTTATGAAAACATATTTAAAGTTTAAGAAATATCCTGTCATTTTAAGATTGGAGCAGACCATTGTAAGTTTTACAGGAGCTCTGACCGAAGTAGTTCGAGAGTTTGAAGGAGTAGTACAGCTGGGTCGTGGGTCGTTCAAGAAAGAGGTAACAGTACTTTTTGTGGTCGTGGATGCACGAACCTTGTATAATGAAATCTTCAGTAGATCATGGCTGTTTAGAATGCACGCGGTGGCGTCAACTGTCCAACAACGTTTAAATTATTTGATCGGTAATAACGTGTGAACAGTTCGAGGCAGCCATAAAATGCCTAAGGTATGCTACCAAGCGGCACTAGTGTCGAAAGCCTACAGGAGAATGGAACAAGTGAAAGATTAACAATTAACGGGTTCAACTTCAGGGTTGGATCTCGTAGTCGATCCTAAGGATACCATGGAATTATTGCTCATGGGAGAGAATTGTGAGAACTATAAGATTTTGAAAATTGCAACGAATTTGTCATTTGAGGTTTGAGAAATGTTAATTTATTTCCTTAAGAAAATGTTATATTCATTTGTGTGATGTTCAAAGGATGTAACGGGGGTCTTCGATAGTGTAATATGTCACAATTTGGTCATACGATGAAATGTTCGACCCTTTTTTCAAAAGCGACGATCTTTTTCTCAGGAGAAAGCAAAGGCCATTATTACCGAGGTGGATATACTGACAATAGTGGGTCATATCCGAGAATCCCAATACCCGTTGTGAACAGCCAACCCCTTCCTAGTTAAGAAGAAGAGCGAGAAATGGATAGTGTGTGTGGATTTTACCGACCTTAACAAAGCATGCCCTAAAGATCATTTCCCAATACCATGAATTGACCAGCTAGTAGATTCAAAATTAAGGAAAAGGATACTTTATTTTATGGACGCTTATGCAGGATACAACTAAATAATGTTATACCTAAAAGATCAAGATATCACGTCATTCATAACTAGGAGAGGTTTGTATTGCTACAAATTCATGTCATTCGGTTTGAAGAACGCAGGGGCCACCTATCATAGGTTGGTGAATAACACATTTGACGGTCAGATCGGGCAAAATATTGACGTTTATATAGATAATATGATGGTCAAGAGTTTACCGAAGAGATCGTTCGGTCGGTCTAGAGGAAACATTTGACAACTTGAAAAGAATAAATCTCAAGTTGAACCCGGAAAATTTTTCGTTTTGAGTTCGGTCCTTAAAATTCTTGGGATATATGATCAGTGAAAGAGGGATATAGGAGGATCTGATACAGTTGAATGCTCTGAGTACCATGGCACCGTGAAGAAATTTCAAAGAGGTCTAGACTCTGACGGCGTCTGGTGGCTTTAAATAGGTTTATAAATCGATCTTTAGACAAATGTACACCATTTTTACAGGTTCTAAGACTAGCCAAGGAGTTCCATTGGACCCCGCATGCTCTGAGGCTTTCCTTGGCTTGAAATACTATTTATTCTCCCCCACTTGGTTAACAGAGCTTTTTTTCCAGAGGAAATTATGTTCGCGAGGAAAATCGGATTCCCAAACCGGTTTACTATGTGAGCAACAGTTTGTTGGATGCCGAAAAAGATACTTGAAACTAAAGAATTTAACCCTAGCATTGATAATCGGATCTAGAAAAATGCGATTTTATTTCCAGGTTCATTCTATCATAGTCCAAACGTCATTCCTACTGAAGAATGTGTTGTAGCATCCGGACATTTCGGGTCGGATATCCAAATGGTTTGTTGAACTATGATATTTGTTACATTGAATTCGAGCCTAGAACAACCATCAAAGGTCAGGCTTTGGCAGATTGTTTTAGTTGCATTTCATTCTAACCAACCAAAAGAGAAGGAGGACGATTAGAAAAAATAGCCCACTGAGTGGATTGTCCAGACGGATGTGGGATCAAGTGTCAGTGGGGACGGATCGGACTTCTAGGTAACCACACCTTTCGGGATAGGTATGCACCAAGTCATATGGTTTGGTTTTGCAGCTTCGAATAGTGAAACTGAGTATAAGGCAACGTTAGCAGGACTGAGACTTGTACAGGTTTGCGGGGCCAAGCACAATTGGTTAATAAATGATTCCTACTTACTAGTTAATCATGCTACTGGACACTCTGAGGCAAGAAAGGAGCATCCGATTCAATAATTGGGAGCATTGGGGGTTTCGGCTGTAAAGTTTGAAAGATATACGTATGAACATGTCCATAGAGCGGAAAATGCAATTGCAGATTCGTTGGAAACAATGGCGTACGTCAGAGATTACCCGTGGGTTCTAATGCATGAAGATCTATCAATAATTAGAAGGACCAAGCTAGATAACCGACAAGAGATCGCTTGCTTAATTTCGACGATTACTAGTGCAGATTGGAGATATAACGTACGAAATATTTTGATGAACAATGTGTTACCCACGAATAAAGCGTTGGCAAAATGGTGTGGTTTAAGGCCCATGGTTTTGTACTATTAAAGGGCATACTTTACAAAAAAAATTGACTAGACTTTTGTTAATATTTCTTGGGGATAACGGGTCACAGATAGTTTTGTCTGAACTTTATGACAAAGAAGGGTCGACTCATTATTGCTGTCGGGTTTCTACTTGTCCACAATAGCGGCCGACGCTAGAGAGTTGGTCAAGAGGTGTGATATTTGTTAGAGGTTTGAAAACTCAATTCAAATCTCGGCTATGCACTTGGGTCTGGTTTTTAGGGGTTACTATTTGATAGGTGGGGGATCAACTTGGTAAGCCCCCTTCTGATAGAAACAGGGGAAAGACAGACGATAATGATCGGTGTGGATTATTTCTCTAAATGTTTTGAGGTTAAGCATATATCCGGGACAAGGGCTAATGATGTAATCAAGTTCATATGGTCGAACATTTTATTTCGTATTGGTGTCTCGCGTAGGTTAACTATGGAAAATGGTCCGCAGTTTGATAGTAGTGAAATGAGAAGTTTTCGTTCGTCTCGAGGAATCCAAAATGTTTTTCAACACATTTTCACCCGTAGGTAAACGACCAGATTGAAGTGACGAACATAATGACTATCGATGGTCTCAAGAAATAATTGGAGGGGAAAGCTGGGAAATGGCCAGATTACTTACAAGAGGTGTTGTAAGCATATCGAACTACCCCCTAAACCTTTATCCAAGATTCCCCTTACATGTTGGTACATGTTATAGATGCAGTGACCCCCTCAGAAACTATGTTCCAATATTTCAGGGTCGAGAACTATTAAGAGAATAGTAACGATGATGGTCGACATCTTGCCTTCGATTTGATTGAGGAAAAGAAAAGTCGTGCCCATTTAAATTTATTGCATTACCAGACCTTAATGTGAAGCAGGTTTGCCTCCAAGGTTCAAATAAGAGAATTTAAGGTCCACGACAAGGTCTTGAGAAACGTTTTCTTCCATACCAAAGATAAGAGTAATTCTGAACATTCACGTTTTTATCTATTTTCTTGTATACAATTTTGATTGGGGACACATTCTTTCCTACCCTGGTGGCGCATGGAGGTTTTAACGAGGTGTCTACAGAAACCAATATGTTAATGTATAATGAAGCCATTATTAAATGCCAACGACATTATTCGAACCTTAAGAGTTTTTCAATTTATGTTGATCAACGATATTTTGTTTATTTGAACCTTAAGGGTTTTTCAACATCGGTCATCTACATTATTTTATGAGTTCGAACCTCAAAGGTTTTTTCAACATCGGTTGATCTATATTATTTTATGAGTTTGAACCCTAAGGTTTTTTTCAATATCTGTTTATCTACATTATTTTATAAGTTTGAACTTTAAAGGTTTTTCAATGTTGGTTGATCTACATTATTTTATGTGTTTGAACCTCAAGGGTTTTTCAATGTCGGTTGATCTACATTATTTTATGTGTTCGAACCTTAAGGTTTTTTCAATATCGGTTGATCTACATTATTTTATTTGTGGAACTTTATGGGTTTTTAAACATAAGTTATCCACAAAATTTTTATGTTCAGGCTTGTAATTTTGTTTAACGATTTCCATTTAAAGAATGAAAATTTAGAAAAAAACACAAGGTACATTCATCAAACGATCGAAGTTACACAATCACAAGGGTCGAAAGACAAAAAGTGCAGCAACGATTAACACCAATATGCGATGAAGTAAAACAAAACGGAATCAAAATTAATTTTATTCTCCATATTTCAATCTTCGGATGAGTCTCCTTATGAGTCCTCGTCGTCTTCCCCCTCATGAATATCATCCTAAAAAAACAACCCCTCTATGAAGGTGTTCTTTGGGAACATCCAACAACATCGATTCAAGAGGCATATGTGGAAATCGTTGGTGGAAAATCATAACATAGGCAGCTTTAGTGTCGGCAACTTGCCCTTCCATGGTATTCACACACTTGTCAGCAAACTTACTGTTTTTTTTCCTTACTCCTTTTTGTTGTTTCAATTCGGTATTAATGAGGAGCCTTAACTGTTTGGAATCGGCAAAAATGAGTTTGATTTTTGTGAGCTACCAATGACCGAACAGCCTGGTCTTGATCTTCTTGAGCAGTCAGTTTGGTATTCCGCAGAGTATGGATGACTTGTATATGTTTGGCTTTCGATTTTTTCCATTCTGCCTCCTTTACTCAGAGTGTCTGGTATTCTGCCTCGGCCGATTTAACCCATGAAATGGCGACCCTTTCCAGCGTGTATAGCTCTAATTACATAGATTGAAGAGCTTGTTCCTTAAGCTGTCCTTTCAGCTTGGATATCAGGTTTTTAGCCACCAATAGTTTTTCACCAAGTTGCTCGGCTTTCCTTTCTCTTAATGCAAGAGGGACCAATATATGATACAATACGGTTGCAATCATGTCCGTCTATTGGAGTTGAAAGGACCCCGAGGGTGAAAAATCGTCAGACAATCTATGGGGACTTAAACCATCGATTGTGAGGAGGGAGATTACGGGTAGCGAGTCTTCAAGTGTTATGCCTCCATTCACAGGATGTGTATCATCTAAAGAGGGGGATATCATTTTCTTAGGGGATGGTGTAGTGTTGGAAGGTCCCGACTTAACCAAGGAAGGGGAATGCATAATCACCATCATTCTTGTCGACTAGATTTACCAAACCTATTCCCAATTGTATAATTTATGTGTCGTTTTAAAACATAGTCGGTATAGTAGTATACTCGGCCATGGGTGGGTCCAGATCGGTTTTACATATAAAGCTTGGGATATCTTATTCTTAGCCGCTCGGGATTTTTGTTTCTATCCCCGACAACCGCGGTTTTCTTTCTTTTCTATCTGCAATTTTTTTTTTGCTTCTCACCATCACTCGGGGGAATTTCTTCACTAATAGTGTGATCGTTGAGGATGACCGTGTGTTTAAATTTTAACTCTTCTATCATCATCAGAGTCTTGAGATCCACTATTTGCGTTGTTGGGGAGCAGGGGTCTGTAGTATCCATCTTTGCAGCCTCAACACTAGTAGTTATCTCCACAACTATATTCCCTAGTTCAGATTTTTCTATACCATGAAAAAAAAATTTCCGTCTCAGGGTTGGACAAATTCTCTGACTTTGCACGTTAACTGAGAGCTCTATTACATTTAGGTAAGAAGACGATGGCGTCGAGGGCTTCTAGCTTTTGCACCAATTCGATAGGAGCGTGTGTCACTCTTAACTTCTCAGCGCTTAAGTAATCGTCAGAGCAGCGTCATAGATTGTTATTGATCAGATTTAAGGGCTTGAAGCAACGATGGAAAGCCCGACCCTAGTTCTTTTTTTTGCCCACTCCTTTAACTTTTTATGAGTTTATCTGGCCGATTCCATGTGTTCCTTATTCAAAGCCTGCAATCTTTCCTTCGGGGCTAAAGAAAAAACACAAAGATATATATATATATATATATATATGCCAAAAAAAGAGGGTTTGTAAAAGACACGAACCTTCCTAGACCCATGTGTAGCTCAGTGCCTTAGGTTTTTGTTCGAATGAGGTCATCCATTCTCCCAAACCCCAGTAATAAACATAAACCGATGTTTACATGCCTTGTCGACCATCAATTTTACTATTTTCAAATTGTTGGCTAAAGAGGTATAAAAGAAAGGAAGTTTTGGAAAAATCGCTACAAACTCCTTCATAGAAATGGATATCACTGCCAAACGCGAGGCCATGATACACGACATCAACGTGAACTAAGCATTACGAGTGAGCTGGGATAGGAATAGCTCAAGAATCTCAAAATATCTTAACATGTCAGGATCCAGGGGAAACCTAATGCCCAAGTTCAAGACAGCAGAATATACTGCTAGCTCCCTCTTCTTTGCAGACAATGGCGTGTGCCCAGGTGCAAGGAACCTGATGTTTACGAAGTATAAAATTCTATAAGTAATTTTCAGCTACGATATCTCCTCGGTATTATATTATATATATTTTTGGTGTTAGAGAGTGATAATGTGCGCCCTAGGCAAACTATTGTGATAGTCGGTTAGCATTTCATGGATTTCAAAAGGTAAAGGTTCTTCTTCCCCATGAGAGTAGCAGCACCAGTTCCTTCTGCAAGAATTTATTTCAAATCTTGGTGGACCACAGCAACTGGGGTCGGCACTAGATTGGCTCACGTCATTAGTATTAGGAGCCCGGTTGGCAACTTGAACATGATCCTCATCACTTTCGTTCGGCACAACCCTTTGTTTTGACTTGGCGGGCAAGTTTTTATGCTCGACAGTCGACCCGGCGACGGTGGTAATTAATTTGTCAACTACACGGTCGATTTCTGTTTGGATATTTTTTTTAGGCAAGAATTTCGTGGAATGGGTATCGTCTTTCTTTGGATTTTGTGTCGTGACAGTGTGGGATACCCTTTCTTGTCTTCTTTTTGTGGACAAACCATTTTTGGCGATGGCTAATTCCTTGGGGTGGAAGTAGGGTTGACCTGGTTAGAATTGGGTTCGACATGAACAATGTTAGAAATTGACTCTCCTCGGTTTTGCGATGTTGTAGTAGTGTCACACCCCTTGGTTTGGTTTATTTTGGGTTGGGGTAGTTTGGTAAAGTGTTTTGGTAAGCTTGAAGTATTTTGTGATTAGTGTGAGGAGTAGTGAGATAATTAAGCAGTCTGCTTGTATTAAATGTTGATCACCCTCATTAATGAGAGTGGTTGGGGTATTTATACTCTTAATTTAATGACCTGTGGTCTTACCGGGTCAAGTTGTGAAAGCGGGTCAAGTTTAAGGACCCATTAGTCTTTTAATGTAGATTAGCAAATAGCTTAGTCAAAATGTGTTTTACATTTGTCGTTTCTGAATTTCTTAGTGGTGTGTTATGGTCCGAAATACCCCTGTCCAGATAAACATACGCTATGATTGAAGTATCCAAACTCATCACCCCTGACAGTAGCACCAGTGTTATGGCTAGTATGTTGGGAGTCAGTTGAACCATCTTAGGAGCGTCAGATGATGATAAGGCGCTTGAGTCTCCCATAACTAAAAATAAGAGCTAGAGTGTGTGGCGAGTGAAGTTTTTGGAGTTAAGCAAGAGGATCGTCCAGCATGGGAAGGTCGACCTTGATCAAAGGAGGAATTCGGGTCTAATTGAGGGTTGAGGCAAGAGGGGTGGGGATGGTTTTTCCAGAAGAATGGTGATAGTTGGGGCTGAAAGAGCTGTATAATGTCGTATGGGAAGAGAGCTTTAGGGAGTTGTCAATTAACCCCCAACTTTATATTCGGCAGCCATTTCACAGATACTTAAGTAATCGTATAGACCAAAATTGGTTTTTGGTTAATTCGGGGTTTTTTCTTTGTGAGGGCTTTTACATAAAACAAAGATGGTAATATACTTTATCTTTATAGAAAAGTCGAGCTTAAAAATCTTAATTTTTCTCTCTATAAACTCTTTGAGGGTGAATAATGAAGTTGTTAGAGGTATTTATATAGAAACTTTCTCCTCAACGGGTCTCTTCATAAAGAAGTACAAACGATTAAAGCCTCGAGAAGACCAAGAGTCATTTATTGAAAGTGTGAGTTTACACGCTTCGAATGATTATTGGACACGCGTTATCGTTTGATACTCTTGCAGGGCTATAAAATTAGTGTCATTATTTGGGAATGGGTCAGATCAAGAGGCGGTCATTTAAGAACCACAAGAAACGCGTGTCCAGTAAATAACAGACACGTGTAAGACTGTGGCTTGATCCTTTGTCCAATAAAGCCAATGGGTCTGGTACAATCAAGGAAGATGAGGAAGCCCAACAAACACAGGCCCAAAACAATAGTCCAATCAAGATAAGGCGGATTGGTCGAAATATACCAGTGAGAGGGCATCGGATGTACCCAATTTTTTGTTAAAAAACTTGTTAACATGAGGCCAAAAAAATCCACCCTAAGATATTGGGCAACCATGCATCACGATATATCAACCCTAAATAATCCATCGTCGAGGCAGTGGAGGGTCGACCCTAATGCTTATAGTATAGTATTGACTCGTTCTCTCTTACAAGTACTGGGTGGCTACTGATAAGGGAGCAAATTGTCTGGATTTAATAGGTCGGCCAAGGATAAGGGTATTTTGAGAATGTAATAATAGTTTGTAACAAAAAACGATATTATGAAATCTGAAGAACTTATTTTGTAAATAATGATTATATGGCTAGAATTAAAGTGAATAAAGGTAAAAATATGATAAAATGGGTCACTCATGTGGGTAAAGGCCCACACATATTACTATATAAAGCAAGATTTACTTTATTGGGAATGGTAAGCATTTATTATTAACAACTACTATATATCATTTTCTCTCTCTAGAATCATGTGTCTCTCTCTGCACACTGTTACGATCTTATCTCGTAGTTAGATCAGGGTCTGAATATTTCCGAAACTATCACCACTCACAGTGAACGTTGCGGCGGATCCCGTTAACCATGCTTTTTGGAGTAGCATGTCCTACTCATTTAGTAAACTTAGCAAAGGGCCGCTCACGATCAAAATGTCAAAGATCAGATCGCCAAAGAGACCTTGGCGAAGATGAACTACATCGTCCATACGTTGATAGCTAAGATGCGAGGAGAAAGCAGAGGGCGACCACGATCAGGAGTGGAGGCTAGTCGAGCACCTCGAATAGAAGGATCATCCAAACGAGAGGAGCATGGTGAGAAGGAAGGAGAAAGAAACGGTAAAAAAAGATCCAAAGAGAAAGAGCACCACTGTGAGAGTAGACAGGTAGCTCCTAAGAAAGCAAAGGAAAATGAGGCCCAGCAATACGACCAAGTTCGTCCAAAAATGGTCGCATATGTAGTCAAATAATCTCCCTTCGTGGAAATAATCCTTGCAGCAGACCTCCCTTGAAAGTTTGACCTGTTCCACATGGAAGCTTATGATGGCACGAGTGACCCAGAAAGGCTGTTGGAGAAATTTAGGATCATGACGATGGCGTTCAACCCATATGACTTTATGTTTTCCATGCCCTTTCGATAACACTAAAAGGTAATATCATGGACTCGTTTAGCAGTTTACCTAAAGGTTCTACCACGATTTTCTAGATCTATGGAGCGCGTTTAGAAATAGATTTTTCGGTAACAAAAAGTTTTGGAAATAAATTGATTCCATCATAGGCCACTATTATAGAAGAGGTGAAACATTAAAGAGTTACGTGAAGTGTTTTGTCCATACCATGAACACTCTGTCAGATCTGGCCTAAAACATGGTCCTCGCCTCATTGAAGAGGGGCCTCGACAGGAAGGGCGAGTTATATGCTGACTTAGTCCATTTTCCAATCGCGAAGATTGGAGATCTCCTTGCCAGAGCCAACCAGACGACGCAACGAAAAAAGACTCTCTAGACAACGCAACACCATATTCAAAAAGATGATTTTTTTTATAGATGGGTAGTGGTAACCAGCGGCCTGTGGCCTACGATAACCCAGCAAAATGTTTTACTCCATTAACTGATACTATCTCCATCATCTAGAATAGAACCAAGGATAGGATGCGATATCAA
Source organism: Limnanthes douglasii subsp. nivea (assembly GCA_036936605.1). Lineage (NCBI taxonomy): Eukaryota > Viridiplantae > Streptophyta > Magnoliopsida > Brassicales > Limnanthaceae > Limnanthes > Limnanthes douglasii. The sequence goes on along the minus strand of JAUPFV010000005.1, from coordinate 112,509,249 downwards.
CCCCCTCGTATTATGATCACCCCAAGCTACAAACAATCGAGCAGACACTTCTGCTCATACCACACTGACCATAGTCATCCAAAAGATGAGTGATTATAACTGAATGAGAATATCTGAAGGGTAGTGGGAAGTGGTGAGCTCATGCAATTTGTTAAGAAACAAGAGGAGCACCACCAAAGCGACTAGAAAGAGGAGCCTCGTCAGGCCAAAGATGAAGTCCATTAGGAGGAAAAAGGGTTGATAAAAGAAAACAACAATGGCTTTTTATGATTTCTCGAGGGGGTACTATGACAGGTGATGACCAACGGTCTAGAAAATAGATGAAAGCTTATCAGGAGATGCCTATAGTTGATGGATCTTCTTATAGTACCTATCGAGAACCAGTAGCCAACCTCACTTTCAATAATGAAGACTTAAGATGGATCGTCACTACCCACGAAGATGCCCTTACTATCAACATGAACATATGAGGGGTTATGGTAACTAGGGTGTTAGCTGATGGGTTAGTTCAGCTAATATCATCTTTAAACAAATTTATGATCGAATGTTGAAGGTGCCACCGTATCAATACATAATAAATTTTTATGGGATATGAATGCAAAACATCACAATGTGTTGGTGAGGTTGAGCTTATGGTCAAGGTTGGATACTGAGCTACGAAGAGGTAAATCAACGTTTTATGATTTTTTATGCCCAAGCTTGTATCATGCTATAATTGGCCGACCATAAATGCATCAAATGGAAGCTAATCCTGCACCTTCCGCTAGTGTATCAAGTACCATGTGGGTAATTTGGTTGGAATTATAAGGAGAAGACAGAGAAATGCCAGGACCCGTAACTCGGTGGTAGTTGATGCCACCAAACCGATGCGATAGAAATTAACTGTCGAGGGGGAGCCGACTCAACCAAGTAACACATACCCCTCGCATGATCCAATAAATGATCCCAATGAAAATGAACGAGTGGATGAAAATCCCAAGGATGAAAATGATGAGCTGATAGCCGAGGGACACGTATTACGCATAAGTAGTAATTTAGAATTTGTTTTAAAAAGTTCTTTAATTATTTGGTTACAACAAAAATTGAATATTTTTGCTTGGGTTGCAAGTGATTTATCAGGGGGTAGACGACTTAGTAATATGTTATGAATTAGCAATAGATAGGTATACCAAGCCTCTTAGGCAGAAGCGCCGGTAATTTTCCATAGAAAAGCAAGAGGCCATAAGCACTGAGTTCGACAAGTTATTAAGGTTCGGGAACATATGCCGTGCACGGTACCTCGTCGGGGTTGAAACCCCAGTGTTGGTTAAAAAGAAGGGGGACAGTGGCAAATGTGTGTTGACTTTACTTACCTGAATCAAGCATGCCCAAAATATTCCTTCCCATTACCTCGTATCAATCATCTAGTGGATTCTGCATCGGGATGTGAATTTATGCCATTCATAGACGCATATTCATGCTATAATCGAATCTGGATGCACCTGAAGGATGAGGAACACACTACATTTCAAACCGAGTGGGTGTTATTTTGTTATAAAGTTATGTCTTTCAGCTTAAAGAATGTTGGCTCTACATATCAAATTCTCATCAACCAAATCTTCAAAGATCATATGGAGGCATACATCGACGATATGATTGTCAAGACCAATAAAGTTGAGCAACAGCTGGAAGTGTTGAGCAATATTTTCACCATTCTTTGTAAGTATCACCTCAAATTAAACCTGCTCAAATGCTCCTTCGGAGTTCGTCGTGGAAAGTTCTTGGGGTATGTCATCATAAAAATGGAATTGAAGCGGATTTCGTCTAATTAAATGTTGTCATCCAAATGAAGCCTCTAAAAATTATAAAATAGGTACAGTGCCTAACCGGACATCTTGCAGTGCTCTCTCGTTTTATCTCAAGAGCATCTAATTAGAGCCACCCATTTTCTCGAAGTAATTTGGGGAGCTAAAATATTCGATTGGAATGCAGATTGCGATGCATCCTTCGTCGCAAAAAAAATTACCTCACACCATCGGAAATATTATCTACACCTACAGCGGGTGAGCTTTTGTACCTCTACCTATATGTTTCTTCTTTTTCAATTAGTGTGGTTCTCGTCATAGAACCTAAGGGCATACAACTCATGGTCTACTATACGAGTAAGACCTTGGCAGATGCTGAGACTCGCTATCTTAACCGAAGAAGTTAGCCTTGGGACTCTCTAGGGTGATTTTATGTTATGTGATTATTTGGGGATCCAATCAATAAAAGCTAATACTTCGTGAAAGTACCTTTTTAGAGAGAGAAAGTGCGAGTTACACTAAGTAGAGAGAGAAAGTAATATTATATTGATCATCCAGATTATCAACTCATGTGTGGTCCTTTTATAGTATAATAATGGGGTCCACACACTTTAATTCCTACCTATTACACATTTAGTCCCTATATTTCCTCACTTATTCATAATAACTATTTCTATTGTACTTTTTACAATACTTTCCCGATAATAATATTTCCTTACACTTTTTCCCTATATCTTTTATTCTCCCTCATCAGTAGCCACCCAGTCCTAGTAAAAATATTTTTACTAGGACTGTGAAGATATCTCTGAATCTCATCTCGTTCGTTTTAACGCTCCACGAAAATGCAATTCCTCGAATATCTTCTATTTTTTCTCTGTCTTCGAATAATGCCTCTTCGAATAGCCTTCCTCTTCGGATATTTCTTCTCTTCGAACATCTTTTACTCTCTCTTCGAATACCTTTTTTCTTCAAAAATCTTTTACTTTTTAAACATCTTCTCTCTTCAAAAATCGTTTACTCTTTAACCGTCCTACAATAAATCTTATGAAATATTGGTCAGTTGCCTCCCCCCCCCCCCCAATCCTTGTAATGTATTAACAGAGCCTGAGCCATGCCTCTCATCAATAATGTTCATCGGAATTAATCATCTCAACATAATATAGTTGCCCGCACTTAGTTAATAAATTGCAAGGATTGGACTCATCGAAAATATTAATGCGAACTTGCATACCTCGATCAACAAACTTCCACTTTTTCCATGACGTCATTAGTCGTAATTCCTTGTCACCAAATCTCTTTGAAGATCTTATCCCGTTTCCCAACACTTCTCATCATTTGATTACCTCTTCATCTTCTCCCGCGCTTTTCGAATCGACATATTTGTGCCGATGTTACTCATAATGCCCCTAGGCAAACAAAGGAAAATGTCCTCGGGCCTATCTTACCCTAAAAGCCCATCTTCCTCTATAAATACTGAGCTACTTCATTCACACTCGAAACCTTTCGTTCTAAAATTTCTAGAGAGAGAAAACTGACTTATAAACCTCGTCGAATTCCAGAGTGGCTTTTAATCAGTAAAAAATTTCAATAGAGAGTTGTTGATGGAGAGTACATTGAGCCTCAACCCCAATCATCTGTCACCACATTCTACGGTTCCTAGCCTCCATCAGAAAACTCTGCTGCCATTATACCCCTCGAAATATCTCAACAAGTCCAAGCTTCTGATCTCAGTCCTCTCGAACTCATGGGTAAAGATAGACACCAAAAGCATTCTTCTTGTAAAAGAAAAAGGCATCATAAAGATAAAAAGAGCTCTCAGGAACGCAAGCGTTCCAGAGAAACTCCCTCAGCAAACCTAGAGCCCACTTTGGATATAGTAGCTGAAAATCCTCCTCAGAAAACCGACTCTTCTGGATCAAGCCTTCCAGCCACTCCTTCAATAACTGCAACTGAGAGCCCTCGATTTTCCCCGTCAAGAACAACCATTACCGAAGAGGATCTTCAAGCAATGTGAAATAAATCTTTAGTTGATAAAGGGAAAGAAATTGCCTCGGATAATCCTGGGCCAGAAAATCAATCAATTTCTCTTGGAGAGCAGAGCAAGGCCATTGACCTTCCCTTGGGTTCTTCTAGTCGAATGATTACCGCTCCCCTAGTAATGTCTGAGGAACAGGCTCTTCGGATCGCCCCTAAATCCAAGGGAGATATCACTCTTCCCTTAGAACTTGATGTCATTACAGGCAACAACATTCGAGGGATCGAAAACAAACATATGGTTGCACTTCATAATATATCTTATAGATATTTTTTGCCTTCGGAAGAGCCCATGATGAGGACCCGATGGTGCATCCCCTCGCACATCGACATTAGATTCCCCTCAGAAGGTGAGACTCCCTTTTCAGTTAGGGATAATGAATTAGTTGTTTACACCGAAATTATAAACTGGGGTTAAGGTATCCCTTAGACCCATTTTTCATTGAGGACTTTGCTAAGATCGACCTCTGCCCATCACAAGTCGGTCCAAATATGTGGTTCACACTCATGGAATGTATCATGGCTCGAGGATTTCGGGCAACGAGGTTTCTTTAGAAGAGCTCATCGGATTAGTTGGCTTAGCAAGGAATTCGTTTTTCCCGTTTTATTCGCTGACTTTCAGCTGAGGACAAAAAATATTGAAAGACTTGCTAGAAGCTGATAAAAAATGGAGGCAACAACTTGTCTACTTTTCTGGCCATTGGGAGACATGATCGGAATCGACTCCTTCGAATCCACACAAGTTGTCTCTCTTGTGGACCAACACATGTAAGTCCATTAATTTTTTTGCTTACCTTTCCTCCCCGGAGAATGATGTATTAACTTAAATTCTTTGTAGCTATGACCGGAGTGTCAAAACCATACGCAGACTACGTAGAGAGTGCCACCATCGTTTTCACCAAACTCAGCGAGTTGGCTAAGAAAAATTGGGAGAACAAATTCCGCATGTGCTTCATGAATAACAACTTGGCCAAGAGTCGACTCTGGAGGTTGAATCCCCTTGACTGATTGACCATGAAAGAACTGATGACCCCTCCCTCTGAACACGAAATCCTGGAACGAGTTACCAAGAAGGACATAGTCATCTATCTCGCAAAACGCTCTCGTGCTAAAAGCCACCTTGGTGATTCCGACGAGGAAGTGTCCAGAAAAGACCTTCAGCCTGATTCTAAAGGGTTAATTGCGAATCAGGAGCCATCCTATGCGGTAAACATTGTTGCACCCATTTTGATCTCCCCTTCAAAGAAATATATCCATCCTGGCAAGAAAAAAGATACCAAGAAAAAATGAGGAAAGAAGAAGGTTGTCTTAGAACCTATCCAAGAATTATCTAAGGACACGAAAACACAGGATGATGTCCAAAAAATTGCTCAAGGCACTGAAACTCAAAATGTCTCAAGTGAGCCTGAAAAATAAATTACAGAAAATTCAAGTCAGACACTTAGTTCTCCTCTTACCCAGGCTTCAAGTCCCTCTCCTATTGAAGATTATCCCACATTAGCTCTGCTCCCCATTCCCCGAAGCGATCATCCTCAAAATGTGAACATCAATATTCTAACTGGTGAGTCTTTGGATTTTGACCCCACAGCACTTGGCTCGCCCTCCAGCTCCTTTGAAATTCCTTAGCATGATGAATTTTCACTAAGTCTTCGCAACCATTTATTCATGCTTCTGTCAACATGGGAAGAAGAATGCGGCATCTAGAAGACCGAAAAAACCATTATAAGTTCAAAGCTTCTCTGGCTTCCTCTCAACTTGAAGAGGCAAAGAAACAACACGCCATCGTAGAGAGCCAAACAGATGCCCTTTATGAAAAACTGTCTGCCTCTGAAAATTACGTCATTATGCTGGAAAGATGTTGTCAGAAAGAAAGAGACTTCTACCAAAAGAAGACGGGGGCTCAAGAGAAACTTTTGACAGAACTCCAGAAAGCTCACCAAATTGTATGCAAATGATTTAATGAGTGTGTTGCTGATTACGGGAAAGTTATGGAGGACAGGAAAAAGTTAGTGAGTAGAATTGAATATTTTCCCAGACAAGTTGAGGAGGAGAAAGAAAAAGCTTTGAATACATATGCAGCCAAGTGTGCTGACGATCTCAACACTCGAGATGCTACAATCCGAGCATGGCTGATTACCCAGATTCATGAAGAATACCTTGAGTAAAACTTAGGTAGTTTTTGGAAGCTCGTCTCCCCCAACCTTTGTCCTCCTAACATTATCGTTAGTGATAGTGAGTCATCGGATTCCGAGGAGAGCGACTCCTCGGACAATTCCGACTAGATAAATTTTGAAATACAAGTGTTAGCATATTTGGCAACCTTTTTGTAACCCATCTGATTTTTTCCGAATAGAATCCTCCTCGAATGTTTGGGTATGTCACTTTTTTTAAATGAAAATTTTATAATTTGTTAATCTTCATATTTTTTATATGAAAAAATAAGTGTGTGCCAACTTGCGTTGAATGGTTGTTTATGCCGATTTTCATCGTAATATTCGTTGTATGCTGCGCTAGGGCAAGCTTATAAAGAATAATTCGAGGTAAAAAATGTTATCTCAGAAGGAATAATTCTAGGCAAAAAATGTTATCTCAGAAAAATAATTCGAGGCAAAAAATGAAATTGTATTGATCAGCTCATAGTGACACCTCGTTAAAACCTTCTTGTGCCTAGTAGGGTAGGAAAGAGTATGCCCTCACTGTTTTTGTAAACCTGAAAATACACAAAAGATAATCATCACACGCTAATTTCTTCCTTACTCCAGATACAATTTTAAGTGTTTGATGTTCCATGGATGCCTAAGATATCGCCCTGTCTTGTCTTTCAATCTATACGTCCCCTGTTTTACTTTCTCCATAATTTCATAAAGACCCTCCCAATTTGGCCCCAGCTTTCCAAGACTTTTCTCTTTGGTGTGCAGAAAAACTTTTCGTAATATTTTGTCCCCTACCTTGAAATCATTTTGCTTTACTCTGGAAGCATACCTACTCGTCATTAATGTTTGATAATTCAAGGATTTCAACTGTGTGCGTCGTCTTTTTTCTTCCACCAAATCTAATTCCAAGGCTCTACTTTGGTCGTTCAAATTTTCCGTGTAAGTTGCCACACGGTACGAGGGGAAGAAAATTTCCGAAGGGACAACAACATCCATACCGTACACTAAGGAAAATGGAGATGTAGCAGTCGATGTTCGAGGCGTCGTCCTAAAATCCCACAATACTTATTGTAAATGATTGGGCCATTTTCCAGCCTTACCATCCAAATTCTTTTTCAACCCATCCAAAAATATTTGATTGTTCACTTCCACCTGACCATTAGCCCGGGGATGGAATGGAATGGAAAAACATTGTTGTATGCCCCTGGAAAGGCAAAACCTCTTGAACTCCTTATTATCGAATTGAGGCCCATTATCCGTTGTGATTTTTATTGGCACCCCAAACTAGCATCAAATATTTGAGACCACGAACCTGATTACATCCTTTGCTTTTGTTCCTGCGAGAGGTTCTGCTTCCACCTAATTGGAAAAATAATCCACGGCTACTATTATGGTTTGCCTCCCACCAGACGCCATTGGCAAGGGCCCAACTAGGTTAATGCCCCACCTATCAAACGGTACTGCTTCTGAAATATTCTCTAAGAACATCCCGGGCTTGTGATTATGTTGGCATAGCACTGGCACGTATCACATGTCTTTACCAAGTCTTTCGCATCTGAAGAAATAGTTGGCCAATAATAACGAGCCAGAAATACCCGTCGAATTAACGCTTTACACCCACAATAGGCCGATCCTTCCCTGTCGTGTAATTTTGATAGGACAAACTGTGACTCGTCCTTGGCCAAACATCTAAGCAACGGTCTGCTTAGGGTTTTCTTATATAAGACTCTTTCTAACATAATATAGCCATGAGACTTAAATCTGACCCTCCTAGCCTCATACGTTTCTGCGGGTAAACTATCGTTCTCCAAGAAGTCCACGATTTCTGACCTTCAATCATTTGTGGTCACATTGCTGACTTCCTCCAAATTTATTGAGTGCTCTGTCCGCTTGTAACCGAAGGATGCTCGTGAATTAGGACCCGCGGAAAATCTTCCAATCTTGAACCCGCGACAAACACATCGGGGATGACATTTGCCTCCATTCGAACATGTTCATATTGAACCTCATCAAATTCGGAAGCCAAGTCCTTCAAAACTTTTAAGTATTTGACCAACGTATATTTTCTCACCTCAGACTCTCCCAAGACTTGATTTATCACCAACTGCGAGTCACTGATCAAGTTAACCTTTCTAGCTCTGCATATATGAGCCAGTCGTAGTCCTGCCAGTGCTTCCTCATACTCTGCCTCATTATTAGTTTCCTTAAAACTGAATCGAATAGCCTGAAACATGGCTATCCCCTCTGGGGAAATTAATTGGACTCCTGCACCACTTCCAGAATTATTTGACCCCCCATCCATTCGAACCAACCATTCGGATTTACCTGAGCAGTCAACAGCCTCCATGTCATCTCTCTCTGAGTGGAGTTCGACCAGAAAATCTTCCAAAACCTGAGCTTTTGTTGTCGTCTGAGGCTCGAATGTTATGTTGAAATCTCCCAATTCAACTGACCATTTTGTCATCCTCCCAGATATATTTGGTCGTTCTAACAAACCTTTTAAAGGGAATGTCGTTCGAACCACAATAGGATGGGCTTGGAAATATGGCCTCATCTTCCGTGCAGCTGTTACCACTGTCAAGGCTAACTTTTCCAACTTAAGATATCGCTTCTCAGCATCTAACAGACTTTTGCTGACATAATAGATTGGTTTCAACAAATCAACCTCTTCTCGGAGTAAAACGGCTGACTGCACAATCTGATAACGACACATAGACGATTAACTTCTCTCCCATCAAAGGTTTGGAAAGTATCTCCGGGGATATCAAATATTCTTGAATCTGGCAAAGGCTGAGCATTCCTCGGTCCAATTAAACTGTCTCGCATTTCTTAATACCTTAAATAAAGGTGCATATGTATCCGATAAACGAGAAATAAACATATTCAATGTCGCCAATCTCCCTGTCAAAATCTGGACTTCCTTGATATTCCGCGGTGGCGTCATAGTCATCAAAGCCTTTATTTGTTCTGGGTCAGCTTCTATGCATCGTTCACTTATCATGTAGCCAAGGAACTTCCCCGCTCGTACCCCAAAAATTCACTTTTCTGGATTTAATTTCAAATTGATTTTACTCAGATTGTTAAACGTTTCTTCCAAGTCAGAGAAATGATCTTCGTCTTGCAAACTTTTTACCAGCATATCATCAATGTAAGCTTCAATATTTTTGCCAATTTTCCCCTCAAAGGTTTTGTTGACCAAACGCTGATAAGTTGCCCCTGCATTTTTAAGCCAAATGGCATGACCTTATAACAATATAATCATCTCCCGGTAATGAACGAGGTGCTTTCTTCATCTTTTGCATCTAACCTGATTTGATTATACCCTGAATAAGCATCCATGAAGGACAACAATCGATTACCCGAAGTAGAGTCCACTAACTGATCAATTCGGGGTACCGGAAAAGGATCTTTAGGACAAGCTCTATTAAGGTCCGTGAAATCCACGCACATCCTCCAATTTCCATTATTTTTCCTGACCAAGACTGGATTCGAGGCCCATACAGGATATTGCGACTCTCGAATGTGGCATATGCTTAATAGCTGTTCTACTTCCGATAGAATAATTGCAGACTTTTCTTGAGATACTGGTCTCCTTCTCTGAACAATAGGTCGAACATCCCTTCGTACTACAAGTTTGTGACATATGACTTCTGGCGGTACTCCCATAACATCCTATGCACACCAAGCAAACAAATCTAACTTTGTTGACAAAAACGCAATCAGTCATTCTCTGAACTCAAAAGAAAGTTTTACTCCAATCTTCAAAATTTTCCCCCCTTCAAACTTATGCTCCTCGTGATCCTCCTTCGGAACCAGAAATCCGGGGGCCTCCCTCGGATCATCACAGGGAATAATTTCTGAGGAAGTCCCTTTTAATTGTTATGCATTTTCTGATACTTCTCCCCGAAATCCTTTCGAGGATAGAGCTATCTGATAACACGCTTGAGCCATCTTCTGGCTGCTCCTAATTGTCCCTATATTATTCCCTACCACATACTTCAGACACTGGTGTACCGTAGAGATAACACCATGCATCCGGGACAACCAAGAGCGACCCATAATTGCATTGTACGAAGTTGGTGCGTCTACCACTATGAACAATACTTCCACTTCCTTCTTAAATGGCCCATGACCTAACTCTACCACGCACTGAAACTCTCCAACGACTATTGTTGTTGCTCCTGTAAAGCCCACTATAGTTCTGTCGGATCACCGTATAACAGGCGGGTCAGAAATTCTCATGTAGGTACTCATAAATAAAATATTCGTGGAACTTCCTGTATCAATAAGTATCTTCTGAACTCGGTCCATGGATATACACGCGGCGATGACCACCGCATCTTCATGTAGGCTCGCTACATTCCTCATATCATCATCGTCAAAACATATGATGGGAGAGGGAAAGCGATGCATCTGTGCTGAAACCCCTGCTTCAATCTGTGTCGTCAAGTTTACCATATTTCTTTTCCGCGAACTATTAGAATTACATGCAATGGTATCTCCTCCGAAGGTAGCCAACGACTCGAAAATAGCACACAGGTCATTCACTTTCCCTCTTGGAATAATCTCCTCGATCATATTTACGTTGTTTCTCCCTTCCTTGGGATCCTAATACTCTTGTTCAATATAAAAAACATTCACCTCCTTGGCAATCACCATCGCTGTATCAGTAATTTTTGGGACAGGCTTTACCACAGCGTTTTTATGGGAGTGCTTTTTCACAAACTCTAATAACAGTTCATTCTCAATCAAAGCTTGCACTTCTTTTTTCAAGGCAATGCATTATTTAGTGTCATGTCTGATGTCCTCATGGTACTTACAGAACCTGTTAGCACTTCTACTTTCCCTCGGAGTTTGAATCAGAAAAGGTTTTCTGAACTGCACCGTTGATCTTGCCTTATCAAATATCGTAGCCATATTTTCCGTCAACTCCGCAAAATAGTCCGGACGAATCCATTTGTTTGAGATTGGCCTCGTAATTTGGTTATAATTATGCTGGCTACTATAGTTCGTTCTCAGCCTCGGCGGATACTGACTCGCACTCTTAGCTGGAACACTAGTACGCGGCCCTTGATTATTAGAGTCACTCCTTTGAAACTGGTTTTGCTCCAACTGATCGCTTGATCCTTTCTCGGATGCCTGAGTCTCCTCCACTAAAATCTGCTTCTCAACTTGAACCAGTAGCGCCCCAAAGGTCATTTCTTGACTTTCTGCTACCGTGTCCTTTAATAATCCGGGGAGAAGCCCCATCCTGAATGCCGCGAGTGCCACAGAATCTTTACAATACTCCATGTCCGTTTTTGTTTTAACGAATCGATTGGTGTAATGTTTGAAGCTCTCTCCCACTTTTTACCTACAGTAAATTATTGTATATCCATTAGCTCGAAACTTCTTGCTCCCCGCAAAATGTTGTCTGAAGATACTCCATAACATGTCAAAGTTCTTTATCGAACCCTGCGGAAGCCGGTTATACCACTTGGAAGCCACCCCTTTGAAAGTTTGAGAAAATTCCCTACACAGCAATTTATCATCGTCATCAAAATTAATCATGAAATTCTTGAACTGCTCGATGTGATTATCAGGATCCTGCGTTCCATCAAACTTTTCTAGCTTCGAAATATCAAAGTGTTTTGGGAGGTTGCCAGCTAAAATTTCTGAGGACAAAGGAGAAGCTCTCTAGTTATGACCCGTCCTGTAAATATTCGCTCTCAAATGTTCATGGCTTTGAAGATAAAGTCCTTCTTCGAACGGCAAAGTATACTGATTTTGCCACTCCGAATTCCGTTGGTCGACATGCTGGTTCCCAGAGGGAAAATTCATCTGGTCATAGCCCTGTTCATTAGCACGAGTGTGATAAGTCTTTTCCCTCGGATATTTTCTCTCCGAACTTCTTCCCCTCCGGTGTTCCCCATGCCTTCGACCATATCTTTTCTTTCTGTGATTCCTCCTAGGAGACGATCCTGATGAACTGTAACGAGAATAATCACTTGAATTGTCAGATTCCATGTGGCATTTTTCTTTCATCCTCGAAGAACGTTACTCGTGACCTCTATATCTGTCATCTCTGTTTCGAGGATGAAAATCGGTTGCACGCTCTTCCTTTCCACGGTCAGGCTTCCTCCTCACCTCGGAACGAAGATTTCCCTGAACGGTTTCTTTTTCTGCCCTCAATCTTTCAATCTCCAGCAATAACTCATTCCTTCTAGCCAGCAAATCTGAGTCATCGATTTCTCCGACGCGCTGGCCACCATGTGCCTCGTATTCCATATCATTCTGATAAGTATCCCCCACAAGATTCTCCTCACAGTCGTTAACAAAATCATTCCCTTTTTGTTCCATGATTCCGCTCGGAGCAAGAATAACTCTCAGAAAGAGATTGTCGTCCGAACAATCTTCGCTTCCCACAGACGGCGCCACTGAAGAGTAAAGAAATAGCGCTAGGGTGATTTTGTGTTATGTGATTATTTGGGGATCCAATCAATAAAAGCTAATACTTCGTGAAAGTACCTTTTTAGAGAGAGAAAACGCGAGTTACACTAAGTAGAGAGAGAAAGTAATATTATATTGATCATCCAGATTATCAACTCGTGTGTGGTCCTTTTATAGTATGATAATAGACCCCACATACTTTAATTCCTACCTATTACACATTTAGTCCCTATATTTCCTCACTTATTCATAATAACTATATCTATTGTACTTTTTACAATACTTTCCCAATAATAATATTTCCTTACACTTTTTCCCTATATCTTTTATTCTCCCTCATCAAATACGACATCAAATTCAAACGTAAATGGCGATTGAGGGACAAGTCGTCGCCGATTTCATCACATAAATCTCCATGCCTCGTTGTGAATTAGAAACGACCAAACCTTTATTTGGGGGGGGGGGGGCTGCGCTAGAGTAGGTACTATGAGCAAATGGAGCTCAGCACATCAGGTGGTGGAGCTGGTATAGTTATGAAGTTACTTACAGGAGAGGAAATTTGACAAGTCATACATTTTAGCTTTTTCGAACACCAAGAACGTAGTTGAATATGAGGCGGTCATTGGGGGATGAGGTTAGCCCATATATGTAGTGATAAGGTACTCCATATCAAATATGATTCATAATTAGTTATCAATCAAGCCAAGGTTACCTACGATTCCAACAAAGAGGCATTTGTAACTATATTGTCACTTTAATGGAATACAAATTGAAGTTCCAACTGGTTAATTACGAGCAGGTTCCCCGCCTTGATAACTCTGTAGTTGATGCCTTGGCTAAGGCCGCAACCTCAGGGTAATATCCATTGGTAATACTGCAGAACCACCCAAACCACCAAGGTATCTACATCCCAAAACAACATATGCTCCATTGACACTGCCTTTGATTGGCGACAATCTTACTTAGTATATTTAGGTGACGGTACCCTACCCTCTAACAAAGCGGGCGACATGAGCATTACAACTCTGTGTTGCTAAATATTACGTCCTAGATAATGTTCACTACCTAAAAAGTTCAACACGTCCACTATTGCGATGTTTAATTCAAGAAGAAGCTAGCTCAGTTCTCCGTGAATTACATTCGGGAAATGCAGGAGCACATTATGGTCATCGAAGCCTTATCCGGAGTTTTCTTCTTGCTGGTTACTACTAGCCAGAACTGGCCTTAGATGTTGAGCGCATCGTCCAATTATATCATTCTTGCCATCAATTCGCCAATCCGTTTCATCTATCAAGCGAACCAATGGGTTCGAATCCGATCTCATGCTCTTTTGACAAATGGGGCATTTATTTGGTTGGACCCCTATCGATGGCTACATGGAAGCGTCGGTTTTTAATGGTAGTCGTTGATTATTTTACTAAGTGGGCCAAGGCAAAGGCTTTATATCGTACGAGGGATCATAAGATTTGTGATTTCATGCATCATCAAATACTTGCCTTGTTTGGTCTACCTCAAGTACTGATGACAGACAACAGCCTCCAATTTTAAAATTCGGTAGTCACCACATTATGTACACGTTATGGAATCGAGCATCATTTCTGTACTTCATACTACCCTCGGGAAAATGGAAAATTGACATTACTAATCAAACCATATAGGATGGTATCAAGAAGAATTTGGATGAGACAAAAGGGAACTGCCCCGATAAACTCTCAGAAATGCTATGGGCTCACCGCACTACGTCGCACTCAATGACAAGTGAAACTCATTTTGCACTTGTATATAGTATAGAAGCAGTGGTACTAGCAGAGGTCATCATCCCAAGATACAGAATCGCTAACTACTCTGAGACTTCTAACAGCGACGACTGGGCCATTAGCATCGACCTCGTCGAAGAACACAAGATCAGGCGCGTATCTGAGCAGATCATTACAGGATTTTGATGAGAGGATACTTTAATTCAAGGCTCCAACCACGTACTCTTAAAACTGGTGAATTTTTTATGAATAAGCTATTTTATGGATCAGGAGACAAAGAGAGTGGAAAGTTTATCCTTAACTAGGAGGGCCCCTACATCATCATCTCCAAAGGACATCATGAGGCCTACTGCATCGCTGTTAAAGATGGAGTCATCCTTAAATAACCTTGGAATATTAGTCACCCAAAGCTATATCATCAACTTATGTAATCAACTGATGCACTCATTTTCCCCTTTTTATAGCGTGGATGTGTTCTTTAACGAGGCAGCAAACTCTTTTTATTATAATGATTTTTCATTGTTTTCGCCAAAAGATGTGCTTGTTTTATACTTCTCTACATCCTTACAATAATGAAAACGGTCATACTGTACCCAGACTAAATAAGTCTAATTATACAAACGGGTTAATTGGAGACGCCCATTGAGGCTACGTAACGGGCCCGAATGTGCACACTACCTTGTATCGGTATTAATATGTGAATTAGTCCAAACCCAAGAGGTTATACAATAGGCCGAATCGGTCACTCTTGCGAATCAGTTGAGGGGTACGCCTTATATTCTAGCTACGCAATGGACCATACTGAGCCGACCTTATAAGGCAATGCTACGACACAAACAAGTTTAAACAAACACATCCATCTTCATTTGACATAAGTTACAATTTTTCACAATGCATGATTCACAAAATATACAGACTAGTACAAGTCGTAAAAACAAACAACTAGTTACGATGTTTATCTTAACGAGTAAAAAACATACAAGAAAGATTAAAGTTTTACATATGCTACACCTCGGGAATCACCGAGGTGGATCCTACTTCTACTATACCAAGGGCAACATTACCCTCTATTGATGTCTCGGTCAAAGCAACCATCCCCACACCAACACCCTCAGCAAGATATTTCACCCCTACCTTCTGGGACGATGCATCAACATTATCCAAGCCTAAATTCTCCTTTAACAGTTCAAACTTTTTATACGATCCTAATTACATTCCAGTATTCATTTCCACCAACTCATCCACCATCATTTGCTGGTCTCTTTGTATCATCCACATGTCCATCTCCATGAATTGCCGCTCTCGTTCTTCCAAGTCTTGATCCGCTTTTTCTAGCAGCTCTACCCTTTGTCAAATCTTCTCAACCTTCACGTCTCCTAAGGATACTTTTTGGTTAGCAAACTCTAGGTTCAGCTCAGCTATTTTATCAACCTGATCATCTACTATTTTTGTTTGGGCTACATTTTGTGATAGTATCCCAGCTCTTTAGGACATCAACAAATCAATTTTCTTTACTAAGTCATTATTTTGAGAGGATAGCAGGGCAGTCCCACTGACTAGTTCTATGCACTTTTTATGGCACAAATCTCGTTCATTGGCAACCGCAAGGAGGAATTTTCGAAGACCCTCGTTCTCTTTTGACACTTTATTATGACTTGTCTTCACCAAACCATAAGTATATTTGAACCACGCCAATTTTATCATCAGATCCCGCACGAATCCGAAAAAGAGGGAGGGTATGGCTTCCATTTCTCCATTATTGAGAAATCGGAAGGTAACATGCGTCGGTAGGTCAGCACAACAGAGTTATGGTACATCTTTACAAATAACAAACATTATTTCCCAATCATGGCTTTTGAAACCAATTACGTCAATAGCCTGCTCCATTTTTCATTGAAGAATTTCACTCATAGGCATGGTATCATAGACTGATAATCTTGGACAATAATTCAGCTACTCTATCATAAGTTGTGAAGGGCGAGGCATGGACACCTTAGAGGGAGGAATCTCATCCGGCACTTTAACACCATGAGAAGATTTTTTACCCTGACTCTTGGTTGGTACCCGGTCTAGTATCACAACATTAACAAAGGTTGACCATGAACTTGGGTCATTCACAAACTATTGCATACGATGTGTTAAACCCTCTAGTAGTACCTTCTTCTACACGGTAACATCATCGCTCATGTTGGACTTTTTCTGCCCGGCCTCATCTTTTTATTTTCTAATCACAATGATCTAAGACAACTCTTCGGTCTGATTCGCAGCTAATAACGCTGAGGTTGAGGCCTTTTCGCCATTCTTCTCCATTAAAACTCCATCATCATCACTATCATTGTCCACTAGTGTTAGTTTGTGTCGCGATAAGGGTATCACATTAATAACAATGTGGTTCATTTTTAAAAGAGGACACTCTTCTTCACCATCATCATCATCATGGTGGTTCCATTAGCGATTGTAGCCTATCCATCGTCATCTTCTCCTGACTGTCAATCATCTTCATTAGATTGTCTTCTGCAATCTCCAATTCTGGGACACACCACAAATCGGACATCAAATAGTTTATATACATAAACAAACGAGAAGGCTCCAACTGTTATGCTGAGTTCACCGCACCTTTCTGGTAGCTCTACTTTACACAACTCTTGATGGTTTCCTTCACCTGCAAGAACATAAACCAATTCAGCCACATACAATGTCATTTTTGCTACTACACAATATTCAACCCTTATATTTAGCTTTCCACCGATGTTCTAGTTGTAGATTTATAATGGCACTTTTATCCTCCCAGTTACCAGACACATACACAAAAGTATATTTCTAATTTGTATATGAGGTAGGTATGTCTATAATTATTCTCACCCCATACAGTTGGAGGTAAAATAAGAAAGATCCAACCAACTTCAAGACATCAACCACTGCCATAAAATCAGCAAGGCATACAGGAATATTCAATAATACCGTAACTAACCCTAAAGAATACTGTAACTAACCCTAAACTCATGAATCCCCTCCTCCTTCAAGTACCCATATTTGGGTGTTACCTTCATAAAATACTTATCTAAAAATGAAATAATTTCAAATTCGGATTCTAGGCCCTCGTTACCGATATTATGGGATTTTTCTTTCTTCTTCATAACTATTTTTGGTGCTATCGATCAAATGAATGCACTAATCCAATAGAATTTATAAGACCAAGATATTATCCTAATCACTTTTCCTCAGGCAGAATTACCGGCAAGGATGTATTTAGAGAACCAACCAACATTGTTATTATCTATAAGTAGTCTCAGGATAAACCCTAATACCACCCCTGTTCTATAGAGGATTTATAAGTAGAAAGGAACACAATAGACATACATGTATTATAGAAAGAATCTATGGTGACGATCCACGAAAGAAGTTTACATTCCATAGTGAAAGAAAAAAATCTCCGTTGCCGTCGTAGCGAAATTCCTAAATTTGATTATGATTCGAGTTTTATTTATTTTAATGTGATGAGACTCATTATTCTTGCATTTAATTAAACTCACACACTCAATAAGAATCGAAACGATATTATCTATTTAATATCTTGGTGTCAAAATCGCCAGAACCCACGCGTTTCCCAAGTGATGACACGTGTCATTAACGCTAGCATTACGTCACATCATTTACCAGTGTTGTGGCACGCGAACCTTACATTTCACATTAATTCAGTCAATGGACTATGGGGAGTCCTGATACGGTCTCTATTAGCAACATAAGTCCATTGGACGAGATGTCATTTAGTAAAGAATCAACTCAGGTCAGTGGCAAAGGGCCAAGGCCAAACTGAGAATAGCGACAAAGAACTGATGCCAAACCGAGGGACACTTACTTCACCACGGGATAGCCCCTAAACTACCGCGCATGATTACCACTAGCAACAGCGTCGAGGCCTAAACGACGGACATCAAGGGCATCTTATGAAAAGAAACTGAGTGGAAGTCATATGGAATGGTTAGTAGAACCTAACTGTGGGATGGGTAATACAAAAAACCAAGCAAAGGCTCCATTGAGTTGAGGCGACACAAGAATCTTACCAAGCAGAGGTTTTATCGAGCAGAGACTACACCCTAATAGTAGCAGGCGAAGCGAGACCTGCCAACGAGTTGCACGTGTTTACTGATGCCTTGAAGATCTAGTCATCAGTAACGGCTAAGGAAGATGTCATAAAGGAGGTCAACACTTATTAAAAAAACTGTCGACTAATCGATCCACGTAACACACCATAAACAGAATTACAACCGTGATTATAAGACCATTACCATAAATTTAAGTCCACGATCATAATAGTGGAATTATGAAATTATTGGGAAAGTAAAACTGACTCATAAAAAGTATAAACAAGATTACAATTATATAAAAGTGTATTTTTAATTTTCTTGAATCAATAAAGTTACTACTTGGCAAATATTTGTTAGATTTTCCTTTAACATTGCTAGATGTGGGATTAGACATAATGAAACGGAGAAATATGAGACATGTATTATTTGATGATAATGCAAGCCAAGGTTATTAGGTATAACAAAAAAATCAAAAAATATGACCAATAGATTCTAGTTTTGTTCGTCTTAAAAACAATGTCTAGTCTTGTATAATTTATTATGTTTGGTCTGGCATATTTTTTATATCTCTTCTAGCATGATTTGTTATGTTTGGTCTCACACGTTTTCTGGTGAATTGTTTAAAAAAATAAAAAATTATCATCAATTGATCTAGTTATGGTAGTCTTTAAAAAACAAAACTCATTGTACTTTCATATTTTTTTCGAATCCAATACATCACTTTACAAATTTTTCTTTTTCTACGAGAATAAAAAAACCGTTTATGATTGTCACTAGTCTCATATTTATCCATTGTGATCAAAAGATAAAAGAAACATCTGCCCTACTCATTTTTTCTAATTTTAATATCCACGAAAGATATCGTAGTGTTTTTGTCCACGACGATGAAATATAGATATCTGAGATATTATTGTAAACTTAATATCTAGATGGTAGTAAAATTTGATAACTAAATTACCGTGTTAGAAAATTGAAGGCTAAAAATTAAAAATAATTTGATGGACAAGACCATAATTTTAAAATATTAATTCCCCTTTCCAAAAATAACTTTCTTTAAAACTTATATAGATATAAAATTAGACTCAAGCTAATCCAGTCCCCGTCACCAACCGAGTTCGATCGAGTAAAATACAATTATGTCCGCATTTAAATTATTTAACATCAATAGTTAATATTATTTTCTAAAATAGGCAAGCATATACGTCGATCTACTTTAAAGATCCCAACAATATCATGTGACGAGATCTACAAATCGTTTGATCCGTTTATTGTTTAATATAGACAAAATTACGTGAGTTCACATGCTGGCCAGAGCAAAATAAACATTAGTATATAAAAATTCTTGCCATTTCAAGAACAACTTCAGAACAAACATTTCAAGAACGTGGTTCAGTCTGATACACACATACATAATAAAAAAACATTATCTATCAGATCCAATGGTATTGAGAAACAAAAACACTGGTCATGCCCAATTCACTTGAAAATATTGCATTTTTAAAATATGAATTCAAAGTCTTGCTAGTACAAAAGTCTACAAATATTACCCTTTCAGTTACAGAGGGGACTAATGTAAAGATTATTCAAATGATCCATAAATGGTCATGATACTACTAAAATAGGTGTTTGGTAAAAATAGAACTAAACGAGCCTCATTTGGCGTCACCTGAGACCTCACTTAGTTGATCTTGCTCGATTTGTATTTAGCGTAAACCTCGGGGTCGGTTTGATAGAAAACTATGTCTCCGGTGTCACTGACATAGTGATCTTGATTAAGGCTGTTTACAAGATTATCGATTAAGTGAAATGGTACTGGTCCCGACTTCTTTGGCTCGCGGTAATAGTTGCCTAAGACATGTTTGGCTGCTTTCGTCTGTCATATGAAAAGAAAAACATTAGTATAAACTGATACCTGACTATGTTGTGAAGAAGAAAATGATATAGAGAAAATCAAAAACAAGAAAAGTAAATACCGCTTCGACTAGGTGGTAATGCGGGATTTGAGGGAACAGATGGTGGATAACATGAGTGCCGATATCATGGTGAATGTTATTGAATATCCCGTAATCACGATCAACTGTTGTTAACCCTCCTCGAAGATAACTCCATTCCTGCCAAAGTTCAAATACATCTCTTTTTGAAAATTGTAGAGTTCGCAGTTTTTATTTGTGATTCACATGAGAAAGTAACCAATGAGTCTTAAAGGTGCAATCTTTACTATTCTAGTTCTAGCTAAGAACACAAAAAGTTTAGCTAGAGGTTCCTGCCGAATTGAACACAGAATCAAAACATCCCTTGGAAATTACACTATAAAGTTATAAGACATTTTTGGTTCCTTGTTCCTTTGGTGACTTCAATTTGTAGTGTTTATACCTCAAACTTTCAATGTTAATAGTTATTGTTATAGTTAACAAAACAAATTCTATAGACTCACTATATAATCTTTTGTTCTATCTTTCCTTTCATTTCCTATCTGCAATTTGTATGTGTTTACACCGCAAAGTGTGATCTACTTTACAACAGCACAATTTGTATAGATTAGAGTTTGTAGATCAGTGAAATTAAAGGTTCAATCCTTACTATTCTTGTTCTAGTTAACACACAAACTAAGATTTACGAGTCTTAAAGGTTCAATCCTTGCTATTCTCGATCAATATATAAATACATAAGACTAATGAGTCGTAAGGGTTCATCTCAATCAATCTTTACTATTCTTGATCAATATAAAAATATACATACCTTGCCGCGGTACCAAGGAAGCTTCTGCTCGTGACCATGGTGATGCAAGTAAGTGACAAGATCCAACCACATAACAAAGATCTGCAATACAAACAATGATCTGAGTATCTAAAGTATAAAACAAAACTTTTGTTCAAACAAATTGATAAATTTTGCTCACCCAATAAGGTACACCGTAGACCTTAAGCATTTGAATTGGCCCTACAACAAAAGACAAGCCTACAAGAAGACTAACCATTGTAACCCAACATAAAGTTGAAGTTACAATAAGTTTTCGCTCACTTGGTGTAAACAATGGACTATATGGATTGTAATGAGATCCTTCTTTCCCTGGACTTCTGTACCACTGTATGGAAACAAAAACAAAAAACAAAAAGGATCCACCTTTAGACTTCATAAACAATCTAGAAATATCACAATAGAACGGAATTATATTCAATCAATCAATCAATCAACAAAAGGGTATCTCACCAAGTATACAGGGTAAGCAAGCATAGGATAAGGCACCGAAAATCTAAGCTTTTTGGTACTTGAATCCAATTTCTTATAGAGATTCTCAGTTAACTGAAATTTCATAAAAAATAAGCACAGTATAAGATAAAATTAAAGACCCAATTTGTGTTTCGTATAATACTAAAGCGATTTAATTTATTGAACATTACAGGAACCCAAGATTCATCATTCTCAACATGTCCATGGTTTTGGTGATGTGTTCTATGGCTAATTCTCCTGTGTCAATAAATTAAACAAAAAAAAAGAACATTGGTTAAATATAGATTTTCACATTTTGTAAAAGATAAATCTAATATTTTGAAAAGATACCAAATCTGAAGGAAAAAAGCTGAAGCTCACCATCCATGAAATGGAACAAGAATAGAAGAATGCAAGATGTGACCCATTACACTATTCAGTGTTTGGCTATTCGAAAAGCTTCCATGGCCACTGTACAAATTTATAAAAAAAACAACTTTTTAGACACAATAGAAATGACAGAACATTAAAAAACAGGTAAAGACATAAAAATAAAAAGATAGCAATTTTATTAGTACCAATCATGTCCGAGAACAAAAATCGCCCAAAACATAGTCCCTTGAGCAATCCAATAGATAGGCCAAAAGACCCAGTTATCGAGGAAGACAGCAGCTGCAATCAATGCAGAGACAACAACTACATCCCTCAAAACATAACTCATCGACCTCCATGGGTTCTTAACCCAACAGTGTTGAGGAATGGCTGCTCGGATCTCTGCAATTTTGAATGGAGGAGGGTCGCTAGGGTTGAAACTCTCACTTTTCTTACCCATTTCTCCATTAACAACAGCACCACCATTGCCATTGGTGTGTCGATCTGGGTTTTTCTCCATTTCTTCTCTTTTTGCTTCCGTTTCTTTATTCAACAAAATGGGTTTTCTTTAAAGAAAAAAGTCCTTATCTTTAATCTGGTTTTCAAGAAGAACCCAAGTCGAAGAGAAAAGGGAAAGAGAGAGTGAGAGAAATCTGACCTTTAAATTAAATAGGCCTTGTTTGTTACCATATATAAAGGGAGGCACTGACTTTCTCTCTCTAGAGCGCTCTCTCTCCCCCCTCTTATAAAGTTCCGAAAAACCTAGATATTGAGTGAAACTCTTCAACAGCGTGTTCGGACTAACGGTCAGTTCATGATTTACACATGACCTTACATTATGGGTGGCAACATTTTTGACGGACCAGATTCATCTGGTTCCGGAAAGTGTCGGATACAGACCACATCGACAGTTCAGATTTAGTATTGCATCCATTTTATTTTTTATTTTATTTTTCTGTAATACAGAATCGATCCAGTTTTTTTAAGGTAAGCATTTAATGTTAACCTTTTATGTAATAATCACATTTTATTTTGTGCAATTATAATAATGAGAGAGATTAGATATTTTTTAAGACGACCCTATCCTTTTATTCCTAATCATTTTGTTCCATATCAGTTTTTTTCAATCTTAATATACCATAATTAATTAGGTAAGAGCGTAGATATTTTTTAACACGTCCTTATCCTTTTGTTCTATATCTTTTTGTGTCATATGAGTTCTTTTCAATCTTAATATACCATAATTAATTAGGTAAGTGAGGATAATTAAAAAATATATATTATATTATTATTTTCAGTTAAGTTAAAGTAATTTACAAATAATATGGGTAATGTTAACGGGTGTCATCTATTATGTTTGAAAAAAAAAAATTATAATAAAAAAATGTATATAATTATTTAAAAAATCTAAATACAATAATTAAACGTTTTTTTATATATTAAAATAATAAATTTAATAGTATATATATAATTAATGAGATAAAACTTCTCACCACAACTGTATTTATTATTGACGTTAGTTTTTTTGTATGTTGCTAACTATTCATATTAAATTCATCAAATATGTTGAATAAACTATATAATAATGATTTAATTAGCTAATGTGTTTAATATAATATATATATATATATATATATATATATATATATATATATATATATATATATATATATATAATATGTATATGTATGGATACCATTTTGATATTTATTGAATATAATGATACTACGGACATCAGTATCAAAATGGGTACCACTACTGGTAATAATACTCCTAATTTTACGTTACTTTTTGTCCGATACGAAACCTGATGGTTTAGGTAGAAAGCAAATAATAATAATAATTTATTTTTGAAGTGGTTTTCAATAAAAATCGGTCACTAGAATATCCGTTTTGCACAGTGTTGTAAGTTGTAACCATATTTCTATAATAAAACGAATATTTTCATCAACAAATCGCCACCGTTTTTCTAATTCTCTTTAAAACTATTTCCTTTGTTATGATAGGATCCAAACTAAAAATATTAAAAAGTAAAAGCAACCACAAAAAGATTTTCTTTCTTTTTACACAAAAAGGGTTTTGAAGTTGACAAACGCATTATGAGTTTTAAGGGTGGGTAAAATGAAAATTAAAAATAATTAACAACATTTCCCTATGTGAATTTTAGGTACTTAAAAACATAAAACTACAAGTAACTGAATCTATCAAATTCATATTTAAAGAAAAAACGTCTTTTTAAACATATGTGATATGCTCATCAAAACTAAAGTTCAAATAAAAATAAATATAATTTTTTTTTAAATTGGTCATTAATCAATAACGGTTTATTATATAGAAATATACATTTTTCGACAATATTTTCTACTTCAAACATTATTTTATAAAAATAAATAAAATAAGAGTTATTTATTTCTCCCTATCTATTTTATTTTAAAAAAAATATAATATTGTTGGTAAATTTTGAAAGTTATAACAAGAAATAAATCAAAAAATAATATATATATATATATATATATATATATATATATAATTATAATTATAATAATTTTATATATGTGGTTATATTCGTTTTTTATCTATATAAGCAGTGAAACAATATAAACTATTTTGAAAGTATAAAGTGCACCATCTACATTGATAATATTAGTAAGCCTTACTAAATAGATAACGACTCATTAATTAAAACGAAGGGAATGAGTTTTATACAGAAGTGAACGAAAGAGACTATGTTGATACAAGTGGTAAACATGGAGGACTAGCAGTGTTTTTTATCCTAAAAAAATTATAATATTATAATTAATGTAATATACACTTAAATTGTATATTACATATAATTTTGATATATAATAACCGTTTAGGACCGAATTTGTATTGTCTCTAATTGGTAGCACAATAGAATTTTACAACTGTGAAAGCATTAAGGGAGAACTTAATTTTGAAGTATTTTTCACTGGCTGAGATGTTTATTTACTGTAAAATTATTGAAGCTTGTTTGTCTTATTGTCTTTGAGTTTGAAATTATATGTCGAACTGATTGTTTGAGGAGCCAAACTATTGACCCTATAATGGCTGGACTTATGAGAGCCTTGAGGTCTACTGATCTCATACTTCCCTCATTAAAAACTTTTTGTCGATCAAAACTTCTATTAAGGAAAACAAATCTTTATCATGTCAAAAGTGAAAAAGAGTACAAGTATAAGTAATATTTCTCATGTTTTTTATTTACTAGTAGTAGGTTATCTCGTAAGCATAAATTTTAATTTGTTTAAAGTTTGCAAGAATTGAAAGAGACTTAGTTTGAAAAAATTGCTTTGAATTGCATATGGACACATAAGAGTAGCCATATAGTCCTTTCAAAATATGAAGGAATGACTAATAAAATAAACTACTTATTGAATATGACTTCATGTTTTGGCGTATTCGAGATGTTTTTTTTTTATGGTGAGACATTGATACTGAAGGAAAAATAGAAATAGTAATTAAATTCAATATGAATGAAGGATCTATATCTCTTATTTTTTAACTGAAAAAATATTTTATTATTAATTAGCCCTCATGGTATTATTTTGGTAATGAATACCAAATTGAAAACTTGAGGCTTTAATTATTGTTAACTCATGCACCCTTAAAGCCTTAAGAGGTTGAGCTAAATATTGTTTATTGTGTGATAAATATCAAGCTTAGCCTTGGCAGCCATATGAGAGAGAAAGTTGTTGATATATATGATAGAGTTTGAGCTTAGCCTTGACGATCATAAAAGAAAGAAATACTTTCTTATTTTGATAGAGTTTAAGATTATCTTAGACATTTATTGAATAGATAAAATTGATGCTTATTTTGATGGATGTTTAACACTCTTAAAACATTAAAGGATAATATTATTTTCTAAAGGGAAAAAATGGTTTGGCTAGATCGATGGGGGTTTCAGCAAGTTTGATATTATACGGATCATGTCCAAATACATGAATTAGATGTTATATCTTGGAAATATCATTGCAAAAGTTTGGTGCTCGGCTCACAAGCCTATTGCACATTAGTGCGCGCGTCAGAAGCCTAATTTATATTTGATTTTCTAATATAGAAATAGAAAAGGTTAAAATTTAAAAATCTTAGTGGTGTCAGGTTGAAACCTTGTTGAGGTCATTCATAACGAAATTGAGGTTGAGGGATGTTGTGTTGAACTGAGCCAATACCATGCTAAATGAGTCAATATGTTAATGAAATAAACCAAATGCATATTGAAATGAGTCAAGATATTTTTGAACTAAGTTGAGGCCATGCTTAAGTAAGCTGAAGTGGTGAAGGTTGTAGAACTGTGTCCAAAGGTATCACATTGTTTGTTGATAAGGGAGGACCCTGATACACGATACAGAGGACGGTGGTCTTGCCTAGGCACTTAACTCTGAGTTCTTTAGGGAAGTTATCACAACACTCATGATGCTGCAAATACGAGTGAAACTAAGTCTAACCTTGATGTTTGTGTGGGTATCAACGTAGATATATGTGCTAATGACACTACCAGTGATACGCATCTTTTTTTCAGTTCATAACTCAAGAGGTATGTTATGAAACTTGACCCAAATAAGAATGGTGTTGAGTGGGTCTTTTACGGTGAATGTCACGGGCTCTCACTATTTCAGAAAGATTGGGTGTCCATTGAAGATCCATATAATACTCTTAAGAACAAAGGTCATATTATTTGCAGAAGTGAAGCAAAAAATAAAAATAAATTTAAGGTGTTACATTCCAATTGTATATGTTGATTATCCCTCGTATCTTCATTGTAATGTTCTGCACGAGATAACATGTCGGTAAAGGCACTTCACCCAGTCGACTTTGTCACCGTTTATAGCATCCATATGATATCTTCATCTTGGAAATCGATGTTTTTTTTAAAGGCCATGCATAATCTGTTATTTTAAGGGGAAACAACAATGGACCATGATTGGGTTGTATGCAAGTGAATCATGGTATGAGAGGATGTAATATGAAGATTATGCGCACTGATGATAGTTTTAATGGTGGAAGTACCATTGAGCATGTTTGGATGCAAAAGTAGCAAACATGGGAGACTGTGCTTTATTAAGAGGACATATACGCCTTGAAAATGCACCATGGACAGGGGGTTAACCGGGTAGGTTCGGCTAGTTATCACATTAACCACGGAAGAATACATATCACGACTATTACGACCAAACAAAGGGAATTGGTCATAAGGGTTTGGTCTATAAGAGACTGAATGACCAAAATTTTCGTGTTGGTTAAGGATAATGGTAAAATTATGGCATGCGTTATTTATGGGATTTGGTGAGAAAGGTTTTGTATATAGAATATACACATAACATTTTGATTAGTTTGAGGAGAATTTTAAGAGAGAGGGAGAGAGAGGGAGAGAGAGAGAGAGAGAGAGTATATTTTGGGTTGAACTTGTAAGAAGGATGAGTCGACGAGGCCCATTGGTATTCTGAGGCTCCCTTGATTATCCACCACTCTAATAAGCTGAATATTAATTGCATTTAATCAATTGGACTCATAATCATACCATATTGGATACTCTAAATCTACAAGATGAAATATTTCAATTTAGGGATAATATCCCATTTGGATCATTTTGTAAACTAGAGTGTATCCATCAAAGTGCGCAATGTATAATATTGTGTTTTACATGTAATCCAGCACACCTTATCCATCAAAGTGAATGATGATTTTATTTTAAAATCTGAATTCAAGCTCATAAAAAATTAAAAAATTATTAATTTGACTCATCATAAAAACACACATATGTTGGCGGTACAACATAAAGTATGTCAATTTAATAAAAAAATATAAAAATAATTGTAGAAACGAATAATTAAATTTTTTATAATGTAACCATATTATAAAATTATTAGAAATTATAAAAATGATCTCATTATTAATAATCATAATTTTATAAGGTTTAATTCCTAAAATAAAAATAATAGTATCTTTAAATAATTTAAAATAAATTGAAGATAATTTTATTAATCCTAAGTTTATTTTTATTAAAAAAACATATAATAATTATTACATCTTAAACACTAAACACTATACACTCATTATTAATAGTTCAGAGACAAACTTATCATAGAAACTGTCATATAGGAGAGCTATTAATAATATTTTGGAGACAAACTTATCATGGAAACCATCATTTTGGAAAAACATTAGTAATATTCTAAAGACAAGCTTATCATGTAAACCGTCACATTTGAGAAACATTAGTAATAAATAGGAGACAAACATAACATATAAATTGTCGCTTTAAAATAACATTAGTATTATTTTTAAGACATACTTAGCATGGAAGTCATCGATTAGATAAAATATACTTGAGTAATCTTGGAGTAAAGTTATTAACTTTATAGTTAGATGATACTTCTTACTTCATTTTTTATTGAAAAATATGATGATACTTAAAAAAGTTGGCAAGATATTCATTCATACTGGCCTCTATAGTGTCCCATTAAAATAAACCGCACCACTAAGTAGGAAAATAAGTACATCGACAAAATGTTACATTTCATTTTTTCACAATTTTAAATGATGAATATTACACTTGTATGTTTAATGGCTTCTCATCGATATCCACCGGTCGATAAAAATATTTATATCCTTTGGGTACTACTTTGAAAGGTTCATCACAATTATGAGCCAACTTTCCAATATTTTTATCTTTTAACCCTTGAAATACATTCATTAACACAAGATTACATCCTTAGAATTCCTTACCCTCATATTCATATTATAATTACTTTGCATTAAACCCTCATAGTGCTCAGCTCTAACCTATGATTGATCACACCGTTCCATTATCAAATCAATACTCATTTCTTTTTCCCTATTATTATTTTCTGATGAATAATATTGATTTCAATGCTTGAGAATCACAATCTATGATGGAACTATGACTCTCATTCCATACACCATAAAAAAGAGTTTTATTTGTTGCAACTTTAATAGTCATCATATATGGCCATAAAACTTTGTTAAGGAAACGATGTCATTTTTCTTTAGACAACTCAACCTTTCTCTTTATCATATATAAAATAGTTATGTTTGTAACCTCTGGTTGTCCATTTGCAGGTAGATAAGATGAAATTAGAAAAATATTATTTATCTCATACTCTCTGTAAAAGATTGTTACCATGTCATTTTATAAGTTGTGAGCCGTTATCCATCATTAACACCCTCAATAATAAAAAACAATTCCAATTAATGAATTGTAAAAACTCACAAACTTCTTGAGATATTATTCTTACCAAAGCTTTTTCTTCAACCCACTTAGTAAAGTAATCAATGTCTACAATTAGAAACTGCTTTCTCCCGATTGTCATCGGGAATTGTTCTACCCAATCAATACCTTGTCTATCAAAAAGACAGAGAAATATTTGATCTCATTACTTTACTATATATATGAATTGTGTTGGAAGATTTCTAAGAATCATATTGTTTAACCACCTTATTTGTATCGAGCGAAAGCATCGGTGAATAAACTCATGTGAAGAGAAAACATCATATCAACCCTTGATACCCATAACGTGTTGCTATAACTTCGTTATGTAAATCCATGAAAGCAAACAAAGATTATATTATACTAAAACATATCAACAATGGTTGTGGAGGAAACCAATAAAGCCAGGGTGCACTGACAAGTGAGGTCCACCACAACATCTAACCAATCCGGATATAAGGCTAAGGAGACCAGACAAGGGTCCAACCAGACTAAAAAAACTTAGTCCAATCAGAATCAATCTCAAAGCCAGCAGTCAAGAGGTAAAAGAGGTCCCTGGGTTCAGCCATAGTGGTTTGCAGAGTTAAAAGAGAATATGGCCACCATATATGACAAAACCAAGGATAAAGTCCATTTCCGGAAACCAGCGACACTGCAGTCTCCCAGAGAAAGCCGAAATACTTGTTTTTGCCAGTATCATAATGATATAGGCCATAACACTCAAGATTACATAGCATTAAAACAAGAAGTACGAAATCTTATTGAAAGAGGCAAGCTAAGAGCTTATGTCAAAAGAAGAAGTGGAAACATACCTAGCAATGCTCATCGGGCGGTCCCTACAAACAATGCAGGAACATCTACTCAAGAAGGGGCAATGGTGATCTTTGAAATATTTGATGTTGATTCGGAGTACATGGATCCTGATCCAACTCGGAATAAAGTAGGGGTCATAACAGAACAAACCAGGACGGTGTCCGGACTGATCAGTTTCTTTAAGTCACTCACCATTTTTGGATGATATACTGTGACAGCACCCATTTTTTCATTAAAAAAGAGGCATATGCACAGTTTGGCCACTCAGCTGAAATGGGGCTGTCTTCTCATCAATGCCAAACCCCTTTTCCGGCTGGAATAGGATGGCCCATGGTCGGTGTCTTGAGTTGGTTGATTGATTTTCTCATTTGGAGAAACTGGGAGGCTGGTGGCGATACGGTTCTCTCTTTTACCTTCCTCGCTCTCTCTAACTCTGACAAACCAGCCACCTATAACTAGAGCATTACTGGCTGTGAACATAAAATCTCTCAATAATGATTTGAAGATAAAGATGGGTATCTCTCTAAAAAATCTTTGAGTGTTGAAGACAATAAAATAGTAAAAGAGTATTTATATAACACTAAAAAGTAACAGTTACCTAGGAGAAGTTGAAGAGGGTTTTTGAATAATTAAAGGTTGCGCAAACGTGTGAAAAATCAAAAACCTATGTAACTTTCTAAACTTAGTGAGTGCGCCAGTCTATGAAAAATAACGGTTGGTAGGTCGAATCAAATATTGACACGTGTCCCACGATCCAAGAAGAAAACTATTAGAATCCGGGAAGAGAAACCAGTCGTGACAAACTTCGAATTGGGTTGATGTTGAAAGTAAACTTCTTGGTCCGGACAGCACGAGCAGATCAGATAAAGTTGATACTGTCTTTGTAGATTTTTTAGCCCTACCAAAAACATTTAGTAAGGCCTAAAAAATGGGCTACTGATGAGTTCGGATACACAGCCCACTGCATAATCTGGACAGGGGTAATTCGGACCATAACACTCCACTGAAAAATCCGAACAGGACAAATGTAAAACACCTTTTGACTAAACTATTTGCTAATCAACTTAAAAGACTAATGGGTCCTTAAACTTGACATGGTTTCACAACTTGACCCGATAAGTCCATGGGTTATTAATTAGGAATATAAATACCCCAATCACTCTCATTAATGAGGGTGATCAACATTTAATACAAGCATGTTGCTCAATTATCTCACTACTTCTCACACTAAACACAAGATACTTCAAACTTACCAAAACACTTTACCAAACTACCTTCAGCCCAAAATAAACCAAACCAGGTTCTAACAATCCATTCTTGATATTTTAACTGGATTTTAGTCGGCTTACCCACTTCCATCTCAAATCTCTCTTTTTGAAACTCATTAATAAATTTAACCATAGCTTGCGCTTCTCTCGGTGTTCATGGGTCAAACAAAATCTCATATTTACCTAATGCAATCAACCACCTTGTTAATCTTCTAGAAACATCTGTTTCCAAAGCACACTCTTCAAAAAAAATGTATGTACAATTATTCCATGAGCTTGAAAGTAAGGTCACATTTTCTCTTAATTATAACTAAAACAAGAAAAACTTTCTCTAAGTTTAAGTATCTCGTTTCAGCATCGACCTAGACCTTACTCACATAGTATATTGGTCTTTGCATTCCAAAATGGGTCCCTTATAAGGACAACACTAATGGTAAAATTTGAAATCAGTATATACAAATAAAATGTTCTCATTCATTTGGTGTCGTGAAAATTTCTGGTCAAATCAAATTCTCATTCAATTCATTAAATGCTGCAATACACTTATCATCTCAAGCAAACTTTTTGGCCCATCTCAAAATGTTAAAAGATAAACGACCTTTACCCGACGCTCTTGAGATAAACCTTGATAAACCGCCATTAGAACAGTTGATTTTTAAACTTCTTGGCATCGCTAACAATGCTTTCAATTGAATTGGATCAGCCTCAACCCTTATTTTTTTATCACAAACCAAGAAACTTTCTTTATTTAACACTGAATGAACACTTTAATGCACTCAACTTCAAATTATATTTCCTTAAATTACTAAATGTTTCAAATAATGCTACCACGTGATCGTTTGCTTTATTTTTTATATATTATCATATCATCTATATAAGCGTTCATATTTATACCTAACTTCTTAGCAACAATATGATTCACAAGCCTCAGATACGTTGCCCCAATATTTTTAAAACCAAATGAAATTACTTTGTAACAATTCAACCTTTTATCTGTCATAAAGGTTGTACTTTCTTCATCATTTGGATGCATCTTAAATTAATTTCACCCCGAATAAGCATCCATAAAAGAAAAATACTCATGTCCAACCATTGCATGCACAAGTTGATCAATTCTTGATAAAGAAAAAACATCATTTGGGCAAGCACGACTAAGGTTAATAAAATCAATACACATTCTCCATTGATAATGTTTTAACCAATATTAGATTTGTCAACCAAGTTAGATACTTTGACTCTCGAATATGTCCTACCTTCAACATCATCTCAACCTCTTTTACTATAACCTTATATTTTAAACCAAAAATCTTATATTTTGATGATTTGGCCTCAACCTCTTGTCATTATTCAATTCATGAAAAATAACTGATCTACTCACGTCAATTACATTAGAAATGTTCCAAGTAAAACCATCCATATTTTAAAAAAAATCACCAACTTTATTTTAAAATTTTCATCAAGTTGTCCTCCAATCTTAACTATTTTCTCGTCGGCCAGCAAACGTTCTTCTTATTCCTCCACCTTTGAATTGCATGTTTCATCATATTCATATTATAATCTAAACTCGAAACTCTGCTTTTCTTTTGTCTTTTGTCATCAAGTATAGGATCATACTCCTATTTTCTTTGTAACTCAATGGCTTTTTAGCCCTAATTTAGGCAATAATATTCACTATTGTAAGAAAACTCTAAAATAAAAAAAAACTAATTTTAAAAATATTTTTTATTCCAAACAAAATCGTTTACAATATAAAATTAAGTATATGACTACTAATTTACTTTTAATTTAATATATTTTCAATCGCTAATTAATAATAATTATTAGATATTAATACAATTATTAATAGGTTTTTTTCTTTTCATCAATAATATCATTATATTTTTTTGAGTATATTTTTATAACGTACAATTTTTTAAAAACTATAATTAGTTTTATATCAAAATTAATGATTTATGTTATGTTTTTTTAAATTTTAATGTATATATGATATTAGATTCGAGGTTGTGAATTGGAAGAAAATTTTACAACTAAAGTTTTTAGCAAATAAAATTTACAGAGTAGCGATCGATAATGGTGAGTCAGCTTTTTTTTTGGAACTAGCGTGTGGTTACTTTCTATGTAGGATGAAAAAATAGTATAGTAATCAACCATAAAATAAACTTCAAACCAATCAACCAAATAAACAATATAACTCAATTCACCATGAATGATTCACCAACTAGGTAACCAAATAAATCAAAAATCTAATCACATAAATTATTTATTGTTGAGAATATATTGGATGCATATTCCACTTCTTTATATAAGTATGAACAATCCAATTTATGCACTAGTATGATATTGCTCGCTTTGGGACCAAAGGCCCGCACAAATCTATTTGTAGTTTATGTCCAAAAGGCTTAATAATAGTTTAGATATGTTCTTACTATATATCATTGATCATTCTCATGCCTAAACGATGTGAGACTTTGATCGTACATAATAAATATTCCTATCGAATAAAGTATCAATTTAGACTCACCTCAACTGACTTTCATCTCATTAATCTAATCAGGTTATACCATAGCTCACTACTTGATTCTTAAAGGTTTACAACAAATCTATCTGCTAGCTCAAATTAGATCACACTATATGAGTCATAGAGCTTTACGACATATCTTTCATCTTGAGTATGACTAGAATTCTCTGAGTTTACTTTTATCTGTTCAGTCTAATCAAGTTATACGCCACCTGATCCATAAATCTTTACAATATATTTATTTTCTCACTCTAATTAGACCACACTTTATGGGTCATAGAGCTTTACAACAAATCTTTCACCTTGAGGATGGTTGCTTTATCATATCCAACACCTGAAGATGGTACCCACACGGTTCTCTGTCTGGGCTCGGAGCTGTGATACCAATTATTGTTAGGAATATACGAGGATGCATATTTCGCTTATGTATGAATAACTCAATCGTTGCACTAGTATAATATTGTCTATTTTGGGCCCCAAGGCCCGCACAACTTTGCTTTTAGTCCACTTTAAGAATACCCTATACTAGTTGAGATATGTACTTACATATATATCATCGATCCTTCTCATCTCTAAACAATATGAGACTTTGGTTGCATCTAACAAAAATTAAAAGCAAAATAAATAAATGCACAAGATTTATTTTATGTGTGAAAAATCCTTCCGATGTGAAAACAGAAAACCACGAGACTTATGAGGATCCCATCCTAAAAACTTCTAATATTATGATAATTTCAGGTTATAATTATATCTAAATCAATTTTAATAAATATTTACAACCTACCAATAATTCAAAGTGTAATAAAATTAACAAGAAGAGAAACAAAACTGAAGGGTATCACAAAAAATATTGCACTCGTTCATTAACTGTTTCTCCCAAATCATAGCACAAAATCACAATCCAACCATCCACATTAAATTCTTAAATTTCTCAAACACGTTGTCCAAAATTTAAAAAAAACAGACATCATTTGCCCTTCGGTCAGACCATTTTATTATGGTTGCAATACAATCTGAAAACTGAAATATATCTCTTCTTTTAGTTTTGTGAGTACCTCTCTTATCTCTTGACCCCATATATAAAATATAACCCTAGGGTAATTGGAAAACCCCAATTTATAAAGTTAAGCCTAAATTTGGTTGGATCCTAACAATCTTCTCGTTCAGCTCATCGTGGGGAATATACGATCATTAGATCATCATTTGAAACTCATCCCCTTGAGTTAATGATAAAACTCAACCTTGCTTTCAAAAATAACATTAGTCAACGTGTTTGCACTACTCTTATTAGTGTGAACTTTCTTCAACTTTATTTAATTTGTCTTAATCACATCCTGCAACCAATGATCTCTCACATCAATATGTTTGGTTTGTGCATAATACATAGGTTCTTGCTCAAATCCCTAGAACTATGATTATTATATAATATTACATACTCATTTTGCTTCAACATCGACTCTTGAAGGAATCTCTGAAGCCAAAGAATATTTTTCTTGCTTCAGGTACTCCAATATCATTTGCCTCAATTGTTGAAAGTACTACACATTTTTTTAGTTTGGATTACCAAGAAATGACTTATTTAAAATGTAAACACATAACCTGAGGTAGACTTCTGATAATCAAGATCACCAACCATGTCAGCATCTTTATGTCCTTCGAATATAGTTTACCACATCCATAACAAAAAATAAAAAAAGAAGTGTCTCACATGTATCTGAGAATCCTCTTCACTATTTTGCAATGAACTTTACCCGAATTAGATATATACTTACTCACTAAACCAATAACATATTTAATATTTGGTCTTGTACACTCTGTAGAAAATATCAAAGAACCAATAACATAAGCGTAAAAAATAGTTAACATAATTTATTTCTCTTTCTCTGTTGTATAACACACTTTCTTTTTAAACTTGAAGCGTGTAATGGTTAATCAACTAGCTTAACATTCTTCATATTGAACCTTGCTACATGTTTAATATTTTTCCATTGTTATAGCCATAACTTTATAGCTTTTTTATCACGAGCAATCTCCATGTTAAAGATTTTATTTCGTGGACTTATATATTTCATCAAATGATTTGGCTAAATCTTTTTTTAAACTAAAAATCATCTCTGTATCTTGTCTAACAATCAATATATCATCTACATATAGAAGAAGTATGATGAAATTATCTCTAGATTACTCTTCAAAGTTTACATAAGGATCGACATGAGTTTGTTTGTATCCATTATTTTTCATAAAGAGTCGAATTTCTGCTACCACTGCCTTGATGCCTGTTTAAGCCTATAAAAACTCTTCTTTGACTTACAAATAAACTTGTTTTCCCCTTTCTCTTCAAAACCTTCAGGTTGCTCTATATAGATTTCTTTATACAAGTCACCATGTATTTTTTTACATCAAGTTCTTGCAAGTCAAGATTAAGAAATGTAGTTAAACCAAACACAATTATGATAGATGAAATCTTTATAACAAGAGAGAAATTTTCATCAAAACCAATGTTTTTTTTCTTCTGATTCTAACATTTTACTACCAATCTAGTTTTCCACTTAAAAATATTCTTACATTATATGTTGTTCTTGAAAACCCATATATTTTTCAAGAATTTATTTTTATTATGAGCTTTAACTAGCTCATAGGTTTCTTTAATTTTCAAGGACTTTTCTTTCATCACATCAAGAAAAAGGGTTTTTTCCTCATACAATAAACCATTTCGATGATTATTTGGATTTTCGTCTTTAATGAATAGAATTGACTTTGAGCTTGTATAACTTGTTGAAGGTTTTATCTTTCTAGTTGACTTTCAAACATGTAAATCCTCCATATGAGGTGTAGGTTGCTCTCCCTGCTCATAAAATTCTTCATCATGAAGTTTTTCCTCAAATAAGGTCTCATTAGGATATTAATTATCGACATGATCTTGTAAATCACCATCGGGTAGAACATCCTCAATATCATCAAGAAAACTCTCAATATTCTATTTTGATGAATGATTTACATAAGGAATAAATAATATAACAATAAGCATCATCAATAGTATTAAAAGGTACAACCAAGGTATAAGTGAACCTTGTACTTAAAAGATTTACACCCTTCTAGCGCTAAATAAATAACACATCTATACTTTAACTACTTTCTTCTTCTTACAATCATAGCATTTAAAGTCATACTCTTCGTCACCATATGCAGCATATACACAAGTATTATTCTTTGAATCAAGGTTGGATATATGTTCCTTTGGAACATGCATGTATGCATTGCACCCTAAAATTCTTATATGTTAATATATATGATTATTTCCTTTCCATACTCTCTCAGGATTATCAAAATCTAGATTTGTTTATGGAGATATATTGATCAAGTACACAACACAATTAACTATTTTAGCCCAAAATATCTTAAGAAGCTTAGATAGTTTTTACATACATCTCAACTTCCTAACAATGGTTCAGTTCATTCTCTCTGCAACTACATTGTGTTGTAGTGTACATGGTGTTATCCTTTCATGTATAATGGAATATTTTGAATTATAAGTTTTAAACTCATTCGAAGTATACTCATCAATATTGTTAGACCGTAGATATTTCAACATTTTTTTTATCTCTCTTTCCGTAATGACATGAAATTACTGAAAATATTTAACACTTTGCTTTTTGTATGCAATATGCATACCCAAGTTTTTTAGTACATTATCAATATTTATAATACATTATTTGTGACCATAAATAGACTCCACTTTTATAGGACCACAAACATCAAAGTATATTGACTTCAACCCTTCTAGCCATCTAGTTGACTTCTTAGAAAACAAAACTCTATGTTGTTTTTTGTCAAACAATAGCCACAAGGGTCAATAATAATAGTTATATCAATATGAATAAGTGACTTATCTGTCCAAGTTTTCATCTTCTTGTCACTTATGCATCCTAGTTTTCAAGACCACAAGTTATGATAATTATTTTCCTCAACTGCATTCACCTCAACAAAAGTATCTCATATATGTTTTATACAAATAAAAATACAAATCACCTCAAGAAACTCTCATTGAACTTTTGGACAACTTCCACTTACCATAATCAAAGGTATGACAAAAACCTTTTTACTGAAAGACATTTACAAAAAACAAGTTCATATGTCAATCGTGAATATAACGCACATCCTTCAGTGTAAGTATGCACCCAACACATGTCTTTACACAAATATCATCAAACCCAAAAATGTTAGGTAAGCTATGATTTCCCATATTGACACTACCAAAATCACCACTTTTGTAGTTCCAAATATATTTCCTATAAGGGGCACAATAATAAAAACACATTTATTTACAAGCCATTATGAATCTGAACCATCAACATGATAGCATTCACCAAAAGTAAAAATCAAGGATACATCATCATTACTAGTAGAAATAGTAGTTGTAATATGTTATTATCACTCTTATTTTTTGAATCTAACTTGTTACTTTTTTTTTATTACATTGGTAATAATATTTTTGTATATGACCAGACTTGCTAAAATAATAACATATTCAGTATCTTTACCATCTCTAGACTGGATATTCCCTTAGAGTTACCATAAAATCTAGGACATCTACTCTTATATATTCTTTTATTCTCAATAACAAGAGCTTGTGAATTGTCAACTCTCATCTCTTTTCTTATAATCTTTTTAGTGGACATGATTTATTTGATAGCATCCAAAGTTAAAACATCATATGGAGCATAGTTACTAATAGTCACAACCAAGGTCTCCCAACTATTTGGTAAATAACTCAATAAGAATAAAACATGCAAATCATCATAAAAACAATTTTTATAGTAGTCAACTTGTTAACAATATCTTGAAAGTTACTAAGATGCTCAGAAACTGAATTTTCACTTTTCAAGTTCAAATTAATAACTTTTTAAATTGAAAAAACTTTATTATGAGCGATCTTTATTTCATAAAGAGCTTCAAAACTCTTTTAAAGATCATACATGTTAGATCTTGAGAAAAATGGTTGAAGATGATAATATCAAGCTATTTTTGAATAGTCCCCAAAGACTTTTCTTTTTAACTTCTCTCAAACTTTTTCCTGCTTATCTTGGAGTTTTACAGGTTTGATATAATTACCACCACCATCTTTAATTGGCTCAGTCAGATAAAAAAATCTTTGAAATACAACAAATCCTCCAGCATCGTTCTACAAATAGAATAATTGGTTGATGTCAATTTAATCATATCTTTACCATTATCATACTACGCATACTCAATGGCTAAAGAAGTACAAGCTCTGATATCAACCATATGACCTAAAAAGTAGTATATCAACCACCCACAATATCAACTTCAAGACTATCAACCAAATAAATAATGAAGTTCAGTCACCACCAATGATTCACCAATTAGTTAACCAAATAAACTAAAAATCTAATCACACATGGTAAAATATTTCAACAAACCAGATTTATTGTACGCAACAAATCTGAAAACTGATAATTTTTTTCTTGAATTTTTGTGTATACCTTTCTTATTTATTATCTTTGTATGTATAACCCTCGAGTAATTATTACTCTAAGTTATAAAATTATGCATAAATTGGATTTGACCCTAATTCGCGATTCTAGACTTAACACCAACTTCAAAGTTTCTAACATCATATTGGATGGACACTAGAGTTGGTCAGCCCAAATTGAATATGGAAGTGCGAGAGATCATCACAACCTTTGGAAGATAAATGATCTTAGCTTCTTACTTTCATATCCAAATATCAATTTTAATGACGTCAACTATTGGACCGCCAATGGTAGAATTTAGAATTCACAGTCAAAGACACTTACAATATCATCCGTACGTCCAGCCCCTGTGTCGTGTGAGCTTGATTAGTATGAAATAAATATAATATATTATGTCACTCCTTTATTCTCTGGCTCGTTATCGAGTACAAATTATATATCCGGAGTAAGCTTATAAGTTAGATACTAAACTCTCCATCAGACTTTGTTTTGTGTTATTTCGATGTTGAATTCATCAATCATATCTCTTATGACTATGTTTTCACTAAGAGTCTATGAAAAGCAATCAATACAAAACTTGGGTTTTTGCTTAACAACCATGATTGGTCATCTTGGATTAATGAGGTGTCGAATTGGCCTCTCTCTCTCGCTTCAATCATCTTTGGCGTGGTTATATACCACGTTTGACCGGAGAAGAACTCAACAATTTTTTACTCCCTTGCCTCCTTTGTTTATACAATTTCACACAATATGTTCTCTGATCTATGTGTCTGATCGGGTAATCGATTTCTTGTTTTCTAGCTTATCTTTGTGGCATTTAGTTATCATTTTTTTGTGGTTGCAATAGTTGGGTATTAAACCATATGGATTTTGAATTTCACAACTCGATGTCACACGTATAGATTTTTGTTATTCGATATATTTAACTAGTATCCAATCTAATTTTTCTGAATTTTATCTATCTATTTTCGTTATTTTATATTTCATACTATTTTTTAAAACATATTCTAAAATTTTAAAATATTTATTGAAAAACTTTATTCTAAAAAAATACCAAATAAGCTGAGACTTTGAAATAAACAAATATCTAATAAAATTCATTTTAATACCGACCATATTAATAATGATTGCAAAAATTAATACTTTGGGTCTAATAAGATAAATTTTTGGTAT
Source organism: Limnanthes douglasii subsp. nivea (assembly GCA_036936605.1). Classification (NCBI taxonomy): domain Eukaryota; kingdom Viridiplantae; phylum Streptophyta; class Magnoliopsida; order Brassicales; family Limnanthaceae; genus Limnanthes; species Limnanthes douglasii. The sequence goes on along the minus strand of JAUPFV010000005.1, from coordinate 112,468,903 downwards.
TTTTAGTTAAAAGGAGTTAAATTATATTAATAGATATTAAAATTATTAAATATAATATTTAAAAAATCATTAATTTTTTTTTAAAAGTAAATAGTTTGGATCATAACATATGATTTATTTTTGGCAATTCTTGCTAAAAAGAGTTAATATCAATTAATTTTGCAATTACCTATAACCGTTTTTATAGATATATTTGTATGTAAATAGCTCCAAAATTACAAATTGAGATCTTAAAAAATCAAATGATATCAGTGAATGGTAAGATTCATTCGGATTCTTTAAAGGTTTACACATAAACAGTTACATCTAAAAGAATTTAGTGTTACTAAAATATTATTAATGTTAGCATTTAGATCCGGGTTTATTTATTTATTTTAGATTAGTTTAGATTTAAAATAAAAGTTTAGTCTTAAGATTATAGTTTATAGATATTAATATCAATTCTAAGATTTATATTGAAAAATATATCGGTAATTTAAAAAGAAAATACTAGTTGATAATTAAATTAAAACAAAAAAAAACTAGTACTTATTAAATCAATCATCATGTGCTAAATAAAAAAATATATTTCTAACAACTCCCTTATTAGAACAATTGTTTTGTATATATATTTTGATTTTTGATATTGATGATTGAGAATTCGTTAATGTATGTGAATACAAAATTTTAGTTGGTAAAAATGAAAACTATAATTAAAATATTGATAAATAAAGATGAATGCATATCATAATTCATAACTATGTAGGACCAATTTAATGACTAATTATATAGAATGAGTGTATTATAAATAAACAGTAGAAAATCAAATTGACTAGTGTTTCGTACACGGCGTCGGTGGCTAATTCTTTTGTCCATGAAGTCAAATAACTTGTACCAATAAAATTTAAAGTTTAAGTCCTCTCAACGTTAGTGGCTATATAAAAAGTCATCTTAATCCACGTTTTTAGTACACTAAATCAGAAATTGCGTCAAGTTTTCTACCATGATATATCATTAACGGATATTTTCATGAATTTAAGGTCTTCAACTAAATGAAATTGTTGAAAAAGTTGATTATTTTTCATTTAAGTCTTGAAATAATTTGAAATTTTAAAAATACTTTTTATTAGTAATAAAAGAAATGAAGCTAGAAATATAGTAGACAGATGGTATATGATAAGATAGAAACTCGGTTGGATCCGTAGGTAGATGAGTTTTCAATTATAATATAATATAATATAATATAATATATTATAATATAATATGTATTTCAAATAATGTTAAATTACATAGTATAAATCAAATTGTGTGAATATTATATAATACGATTTAACAAATTTTGATCGGAATTTTTGTTTTTATATAATTATATTTTCATCAATAAATATAAAATTAAACAATTAAATATAATAAATAAGGAATTTAAATAGGGTATGAGTAGATATTCATGAAATATATAATGTAAATACTAGTAGGAATTATGGTCTTAAGTGGATATAAAATAATTATATTTTAGTAGCAATTGTTGAAAAATTATAGATAGGTTTATGAAGGTAAATACGATAAATAAAATAATTAGGAATTTGACCAAATTTTTTATTATGAAGGTAATTGTGTAAATACTAAATCATATTCGGATTTTGTGAAAAAACTTAAACACGGATGTTGACGATTAAGATTAAACATAAGTTTATAGACTACTCGGGTAAAAACAATTTGTCATATAATGATTCATCACCATAATGCGAAATATAAGGTTATGAATGCAATTGGGTTTAAGCTCAAATCTGTAATTGCACTTCATATATAAATGGGTATATAATCGGTTATTCCTTCAACGAGTTATCTTAAACAATCAAGCCACGCTAATGGTTAGATTGATTATATAACCAAACGCCTCAAGCTTGGAGCTTTAATTTAGATAATTTTTTGTGTTAAGTTTTAACGATAAGCGGAGTTTGGTTTTACCAAACCCCTTAAGCTCGAAGCTCGAACTCAAACCATCTGTTGTGGGAATTTTTAACGATAAATGGAGTTCAGTTTTACCCAAGCTCATCTATTGTGGGAATTCTTAACGATAAATAGAGTTTAGTTTTACCCAAACCCCACAAGTTTAGAGCTTGAACTCAATCCATTGTGGGTTTTTTAACGATAAACGAAGTTTGGTTTTAACCAAACCACTCGAGCTCGGAGCTCGAACTCAACCAACATTTGTTGGAACATTTTACGAGATATAAGGTTTGATTTGCAATAAAGTGTTAGTAATTTACAAAAAAAAATAATGAGACTTACATCATATAGTTCACCGGATGAATAATGTTTTAAAACGAACTTCATAAAAATATGAGTTAGTTTGCCTTAGCCATCCATGGATTTTGAGTTCAAAGATTACAAATAATTAAAAAAGCTAATAATCGATTCTTGTTATCAGAAGAAGAATGAAAGTCATCTATATTAGTCGGGTGAGCCACTTTGGGAACAAGAAGAGTAACAACAGTATCTTTTGTAGGGAAGTCAAAAGCAAATGAGTAACTACCAGAGTTATGAAAACTACTATTCTATTAAGGGTCTCTTTTCTATTTTTCCTAACATACTACAATAACTTGCCATTTTCTATCAGATTTTAGATTTGTTTTTTCAACGGTGTGCAATCCTTCGTGATATGACCGATTTTATTATATTACTTGTAAAACTTACCATTTTGATCCTTCCGAGGCTTATTTCTCGAGGAATAAGGTATGAATTAGACATGGTCATTTGCCTTATGATAAATTTACACCATATTTATAGTTTATTCGGCGTAGTCCTCACCCTTCACTCCTTTATTCTTTTGATCTTCCGGACCTCTAGCGGTCTGATGTGTCACGAACTGCAGTCACTTCAGGATCTACTCTTTCTCAACCGCCTCAAGATCTGATCTTAAAACAATCATAATTATCCTGACGCAGAGGTATGCAAAGGGATGTGGTTTTCTTTTTGTTGTTACCTCCAAAGTGTTCAGGGCGTTCTACTCGTACCTAGGGTTACCCTTGGGATCATAATTAGGGGTTGGTTATACTACCTGGACACTTCGTCCGGCAACCAGCAAAGATGTACAACCTCTTCAAAGTAAATTTGTGAGTCTATCTCTTCCAATAACACGCCAAAAATATGACTTTTCTTCTTCAGTACCCCCTCGGACGAAAGGGTTCCATCGAGAATTTCATGCGTAAAAGAAGCAATGATAACCTCTTCATGATGTTTTTTTAGACTAATCTTTGTGCGCGCAAAACGATATTTGTAGTCCCTCAAAGTTTCTGTGCTACACTACTTACACGGTATTATATGGTCTCTATGATATTTGTAGTCCCTAAAATTCCAGTGATTTTATAAGTATCATTATTAGTTGTTTCCTTAGATGATGACTCAATGCGAATCCTAAAATATACTCTCATCCGTCTGATAATCACGGTGTCCTTTCTACTTTAAAGAGTGGGTATTTTGGCCATATGAGCGATACCGGCCAATAACTCATTCTCAACCTAAAGTGATGCAATATGAGACTCAATATGTTGTCTATGCTCTTCTAACTCAGTTGGCGATGGAGAAGAATCAGGTGGGTTTTGTGACCCCGACCCTTCTCCCAAAGGGGGAGATGTATACTACCTCCTCCATAAGTAACCATTCTGTTGGAGCTCGCTCTAGAAGAGATAGAGAGTAACAAGGAGTAGTATGGTTTTAACAGTTATTTTTGGGTACCAGTTCGAAAGTGCCCCTATTGTGCTTGCACTGATGAGTCCGAGTACGAATCACCTGAATTGGTAGATAAAAAATGTATAAAAATGATGCTACTATAGAAAGAAAAAGAATAGTTGATGCTAAAATAGATTAATGATTTTTCACCCTCCTTTCAATTGAATGACAAACTATATGTATAGTGATCAACGTGGGTCTTTGAGCTCTATTGGCTAGTTAATACAAAGAGTCTTTTAAAAGAGTTGTGCCTAACCTATAACTTATAATCCTAAAGTCGACACAAAATAAAGCATTTAAACAAATCGATAAATCTCTTATCAATAATATTTTATGTTCCACATAATATTTTTTCAAGATATAACAAACATTATATCTAATAATACAAAAAATAAACATTAAAATTTTATTTGATAAAATTAATAGATGAAGGGTATATTTAAGACAATATACAATAATTATAGAGAAATTATTATGAAATATTCTCTTAACGATCTAGGTTATATATAGGTTTTATAGCAATCTCTAAAATAAATATAATTTTTCAAAAGCTATTTTAAAATGTAGAGTTTGCTAAGAGGATGCATATACTTTTTCTCGCTGCAGCAAACAATATGAATATTACGGTTGTATCATCTACAATGGACGTCACCACAACAACGAACACACTATTACGGTGAGACACCATATTGCCCCCACGAGCCTATCTTGTTTCCATTGCACTAATGTCTCTAATATTTTTTATGAGGTTCACTCGTGGTGATAACTTATAATTATAGGTTATTGGTTGTTGCCCATAAATCACTTTAGTTTTGCTCTTTGTTGCAATGAGCTAGACTAACACTAAACCTTTGAGAGATTGTTGTGTATCATACCACAACGGGTGGCATGCGTTGTTGCGTTGAGTACATGCTAAATGGTATTTATCTTGCGAACATGATTAACGAATCGTCTTAACATGCATCAATTCAGCTCGAATATCTTTCAGATGCTTAGTACGTTACTTTGGATATTGCTTATTCAATATTTCAATTTCTCAATCTAAACTCATCACCACATCCACATTTTTCTAGTTATTATATTTAATCAAAATTTTACCACGTCCATACTTATTAAATGACATGTATCATATTCGTTAAGACAATATTTATTAATAAAGATAAAATATATTTTGATTTGAATTTTATTTTACTATAACGATGACATAACTTGGTCAGAATCTTCGATGTTTGTAATTTTTAATGAATTGTCCCATTTTTCCGAATTTGTAACCATATATATAAAAGTATTATTTTATCCTCGGATTTTTTTAGCATTAATATAGTCATGTTCTTCTCTGTTTCAAAATTTACTTGAGATGAATTTATTTTTTAATGAGAGACGACACCAGTTATAATTTTTTATAAGGTAATTTTTTTATTACGTGTTTGTTATATTTAGAAACACATGTAACAACACTGATCAAAATTTATTAAAATGTTCTTTAAATTTATCCATCCACAACAACGATATACATATATCATCCATAATTAATATAACTCATTTCTATACGTTGAAGCTTTAACCAGTGAGTTGGTTTATTCATTACAAAATTTGATGTCTAGATGTTTATTATAATTGAGTCGGGTTGCCATCATTTGCAAAAATATCAATTATATTTTTTTTATTTCATTCCTATAGATGTTTAGTTTACCAATACTTGATCCACTGGTTTGGTGATAATTATGTGATGTTCTCACTAGAGTGCGTGTATGTGATTGATATGATTCTATCGTGAATCAATTGTACTCATTGTTGGGACATACATGTATAGAGTTTTCATTTAGATGTCATTCTATGTTTTACGAAATATAATTTAACTGTCATAATATATTTAGATTGTCACTTTCTCTTTTCATGTTTCCAACTACAAATGTTTCAACCATTCAAATTGTTTTATTGTTACGGACAATATTATGAACTCAAAGTCCAAAATTAAACTAGCTACACATGTGTTTTTTTAAACAAAAAAACGACAACCCGTGCGAAATGAACTTTCACCCATATTTATTTAGTTTGGATAAACTTGAGATATAGTTTTTAATATGTATCCTTAAAATATTTCATAAAAGTTAAAATATAAAAACATATTTTACTATTCTTTATTAAATAATAAATACTAGATAGATATCCTATGGCCGCACGTTGTATATAAAATTATAAAAATAATTTATATGTTTGGAAACAATTATATATAAAAATAATTAGAAACATTTATTTTAGAAAGTATAAAACATAAACCAAAAAAATATATTCTACATATACGTTAGTTATACAAATAAAAAAAAACATTACAAAAATTTATTTTATAAAATATAAAACATAAATACAAAAGAACCTACAAACATAAAATATATAAAAAATATATAATATAACGTTATGCAAAACTAATTAAATATATTGGTGTACTGTTATACTATTGTGATGATTTGAATAACACTTCTACTATACACTATACACAACATATTTGCATCAAATAGATTATAAAAAGAGTAAAAGGTTGATAATAATAGGTTCATTCTAGTTTTTTTATAGAAAAGTCTTCGATACTTAATCTTCCACTCCATTGTAATCCCTCTGTATCATACTCTGTATCAGTAAAAATATATCGTTTCTAAATCAACATTAATAAAAAAAATATACCTCGACATATCTCTATCGAATTCTTTTAACAATAAGCACAACTTTTTTTCCAATTAAATCACATATTTATTCATTTAATTTTTTTTATCAGAATCTATTTACTTTCATCTTTATATAGTTTATACGAGAGAAAAATGTGTATATTTACATTAATAGATTATAATTTGAATTTTAAGTTAAATTATATATTTATGCTCGAGATAACTCTCATTCATAGCTCATTTTAAAAAAACAATAAATATTAGATTTTAAATTATAACTAATAACAATATTAAATTATAATAATACGTAAGCTTTTACTATAATACCTAAACTAATAAAAATAAATATACTGTACCAATTTGGCTTAGATGACTTACCTATAATTATAAAATAAACTATTTTCTATTAGTGAGTCATTAGATATTTTATTGGTTCATACTTCAAGATCGGACTATAATTATAACCTACCTATAATTATAAAATAACATATATTTTTTTATTATCATAGTTAATTCGAGATAAATTAAGAAATGTTAACCTTAAATATATAAGTTATAAAAATTATTAATTTTTTTTTCTTTTTCGGAAGGAACCCGTAGCCGCTACTCAGAGTGCAATGTGTGCGCACAGGATAAACCCTCAGTCTAACGCGATAGCCTGCAAACCAATGCCGGAAGGTAAACCACACAAGGTGACAGGCTCAGCCGAGAAAACGTATGTAGAGGGACTCGAACTCATAACCTTTTGATTATAAAAATTATTGATTTTATATATTATATAATGGGAAATAAATATTATAATATCTAATCATTTAATTTAACAAAAATATGATAAATAATTTCATAACGCTAATATATTTAATATTTTCCTACTTTATAGATTTAACTAAGACAACCGACTATATTTTTGAAAACAATAAAATCAAATATTCTAATAACCTAATGGATCATAAATTAAGAAAAGTATGATCATTAATTAGGCACCAACAAATTTAATAATTTCATATCCTTAAAATTTTAAAAATATTTTAATTGACTAAAATACATGTTCATTGAGTAATCTTTCTTAACATTTTCTTTCTTCAAGAATTTTTTTTTTCATTTTGGTGTTCTCAAAACCCTGGAATGAAAAACTCATAACTTAAAATCAAATATAAAAGAAAAAAAAGGCTTAAAAGATATTAATTTCTAAAATCAATAACTACCAAATTTTGGACTAAAAATAAAATATTTATACCTTCAAGATGAATCTAAAATTTGATTGGTTATGCTTAATAGGATTTGTTTTTAGTGTAAAAACAAGGTTTAAAAAAAATAATACTATTATCCATTTCATGGCGGTTAGGTTTACCAATTTGATAAACCGTACGTCAATAAAACCCATCTGAAATCGGATATTTCCGATTATATTATAATATATAAAATTGATTTCACATTATATTTCACATTGCGGGTATTCCAATATTTTTTTTGGCAAGAAAACAATGTATTACCTAAATCAGAGTTTTACAATACAAGAAAATTAATCGAGAAACAAACTAAAAAAGGGGGCTCTAAAACAAATTGCCCTTAAGAAAAAATCCTAAACCAATTTCGAAACCCTAAATTGAAACCTTCAAAACAAAATTCTCTCCAACCACCATCATTGAATCCTGGAAAAGAAACACCAGCTTTGACTCTATCTCTATCCAACCTTCGAAACAACTTCAACAAATCTACCAAACGAGCCCAACTTCAGAATCAGGACAGGTTATGGTGTTGAAGTCTCCTGCTATTATCCATGGATTGTCTTCACAGGTGAGCTGCTCTAGCTGATTCCATAACATTCTTCTCTGCACTCTTTGATTTTTTGCATAAACAAAAGTGAAGTAACAAATAGAAGAAGCATACTTGATTTCTAAATGAAGGAATTGTTCATGGTTGACCACAAAGCCAATCCAGAATAATTACAGGGGTCTCCCTCGTCGATTTGCTGCTGTCGATGGATAAAATCATCTCTATTTCTTTTTTTCCAGCTAACGAACTTCATCATTATCTGATAAAGATTTGTTATGTATTCCCTCTCTAGTAAGCAGAGAGCTGATTGGAGCCTTTTTTACACATTTGCTTCGAGAGTTGATTGAAAGCCTTTTGACACTTTTGCTTCGATTTGCTGATTTGATTTTCTTACTTTTTGTGTTGCTGCTTTTGTTAGCTGACTTAGGCTTTTTGTTGATTATAGCCTCAAATTCATTGGAGCTGGTCCTGGGAGAAGGATTGTAGCTGCCAATGTTGTCCCCATTTGGGGAAGTCTGTTGATTGTCCTGGCTTGGAGAGATAGGAGCATCTTCAAGATTTTGGAGAGCACTAATGATGTCAATGTCTTTGTTGAGAGTGTTATCTTCATTGCTAGGAATAGCTGTATTTGTATTAAAATCAACAACTGTAATTTTATCTTTGGCAGTGACAATAGATTTAATCTTCTCTTGTAAACTTCAGTAAATGTTTGGATCTTGTCAGCATTAGGAATCTGAGTTGTAGAAGCTTTATCTTGTAAAGAAGTAGATTGATTTTGAGCAATATAATCTTGTTGTTGATCTGTTTTTTCCTTCAATCTTTTTGCAAACTTCTTTTTTTTGTGTCCCAGATGAAAGCATTGTGAACAATAATCAGGAACATTTCGGTAGCTAATTCCAATCCAACTTCCTTCATTAATTCCAAATCCGACCCAGATTTTTCTTTTTAAAATCTTAGATACATCTGTTTCAATCAAAGCATAGCAGGCGTTGGTTTTCACTCTGTTAAACGGCGGAACAAAAGTTTGATAAACATTTCCAAGAGTTGACGCTATATCCCTGACTATGCCATCGTTATATAGGTATTCTGGCATATTTTCAAGCCTGATCCACAGCAGTACCACATGGCTTTCTTTGTTTTTGCTTATTTCAGGAGACCATTTGATCACCCTCATAAGTTTTCCGTCTACTATCCAGGTAGGTTTAGTACAAATCTTGATGATATCTTCTTTCAAACTCAATTCTATCAAGATTTGTCTCGAGTCGAGAGTAACGTAAGAGTATTCCCCGATGAACTTGAAAGATTCCATGAAGCTCTGAAAAGCAAGACGTTTTGGGATACCTTGACTAAACTTACCTATCAAGGTAGTTTTTTATCGATTCATAAGGATTTCTTTGGTCTCTTTTGTGAACTGGACCACATTATGGTCTTCTGAAATTTTTGTGTACTCTGGTTGAGGTATGGTTCTTGTATTTGCAGAGGTCAGAGTATCCAAGAAGGTTTTTTTTATCACAGGGGTAACATTGTTGGTTTGTTTTTGCAGAGCCGGAAAGTTGTCGTTGCTCAGAATGTTGTACCCCATTGATGGTAGGGAGGAAAGCAGATTCAGAGAAGAAATAGAGAGAACTTCAAGGATTGAACACTTGTATGGAAAACTCTGAAGAACAGAGAAATACCTTCGGGTAGAGGAGAAGGAAGGAGAAGGAGATAGCCACGGGAGGGACGTAAACGGCACCGGCGACGGAAAGATCAAGATTTATCAGTTTCCGATCTTGGAGGAGCCATCCTGGCTTCCATCTTCCTATGTTTTTCTCTAATCCTCTAACAATATAATATAATGGGAAATACCCGCAATGTGGACTAAATTATATTTAATAAATAAATTATTAAATATATTTGGGTATATCTCATTATATTCGGGTTTGTTAATTTTTGAGGGACTAAATTAAAAAATATATTAGTGTATTTCTCATTATATTCGGATTTATATTCAGGTTAATTAATTTAACTAAATTATTACAAATTTGAGAGACTAAACCTAATACACATCGATTTTGTTAATTTAGAGCCTTTATTTCTCATTATATTTTCGAATCCCTTTCTATTATATTTCACATTGCGGGTATTTCCTATTATATTATATTTCTCACCGCATGTATACTCTTTATATAATTTTTTTTATATATTTATCGACATAAACATTAGTTGTATAATAGCTATTAGATCATCTGTGATTTTTGGACAGTTTTTTTTAAGATTTAAAATCGGTCAGATTTGGCCCGATCCGACCGAACCGGTCTGAAAAATTAACGAGCCGATTTTGATCCCAATTTTCAACCCAAAATTTTTAATAGTCCGGTCCGGTCCGTTTAATAAAAAAAATCAAATCTCAAACATTTAAAAACCCGAACCGGACCGACACGATAACAACCATATTCTACTTAAGATCCATATTTTCACGTATTTATGAAAAGACCCATTGCATTCAAATATTTATCATCTAAAACCTAATAAAACCATCAATATCCTTACTCAACCCTTTATGTTTTTACTTGACCCATTTTTTTTTTATCTTTTTATTATATCGATTTCATCTCTATCTATCTCATTGGGCCAATATCCACCACCGCACGACACCCTATCTATTGATTTCAAATCAAATTCAGAAATAAACTCTAATATTTTAGAACTGAACTGAGATTTGTATTGATTTATAATATTTGAAAATATTGCATTAAAATCAAAATATAATCATAATTTGTTACATAGTTAAGGAAATAAGTCTGAGTTAATCAAACATACATTGATTTAGAAAACACAAGAAACAAACCACTGCAAACAATCCCAACTGTCAAAGGGAAACTGTCCATCACCTGATCCGTTTCCTTTCTCTTTCTCGGGAAACAAACAACTCGTAAGCCCTGTTTAACATATTTTTTTAAAAATTCAAAATATATCATGAGTGGTACTAGTTTTGTTTGTCTTAAAAAAACACAAAACTAATGGTATTTTTAGATTGTTTTTCCGAGTTACGGTTTAAAAAATATGGACTTTTTAATTTTTTAATTTTTTAATTTTTTAGTGTAAATGAAGAATATACAAAACGTTATTTGTTTTGCTATATGTGAAACCTCTTTAAATTTTGTACTGCTAGTTGCAAATTTAGGTCCACTATGATAGATGCTAGATGCGAATTTAGACCCACTATGATAGATGCTAGATTCGAAACCAGCCCACTAGATTGTGAAACCATATAATGAGAAACCTAAATCAAAACATATCACGAGTGGTACTATTTTTGTTCGTCTTAAAGAAACAAAACCAAGGATATTTTCAGATTTTTTTTTCCAGGTTACGGTTTGAAAGATAAAGACTTTTAATTTTTTTAAATTTATAGTGTAAACGAAAAAGACTCGAAACCTTCTTTGTTTTACTGGATGCGAAACCTGTTTAAATTTTATATTGGTAGATGCCAATTCAGACCCACTATGATAGATGCTAGATGCGAAACCAACCAAACAGATGCAAAACCATATAATGAGAAACTTATGTAAAATACATATTTTTAAACATATCATGAGTGGTACTAGTTTTGTTCGTCTTAAAAAAACAAAACCAATGGTATTTTTGAATTATTATTTTTTGATTTACGGTTAAAAAAATATGAACCTTTAAAATTTTAAATTAAAAAAATAAAAGAAAAAGAATGGATCTAGTTGTTTATATATAGAAGGCTATTTTAGGTATAAAATCTCTTATTTTTTTTAGGTTTTTATCCGTAATAGGTTTGTTGAATGGGTCTTAAATGGTACGTCTCTCTAAAACAAATCTAATTTATACTTTAAATTGTAGAATCCACGTAAGATTTGTTATATCTATTTAAGATTAGATATTCAAAACAAAACACATTCTTGATTTTTGTCATTTAATCCATAATTTTTTTAATTTCATCAGTTTTTCCCTTAATCGTTATTTTATTGAATCAAAATATTTGAGTTATAGCAGACCTTTATAATAGGCCTAACAATACTTGAAACAAAACCCAAAAATACTTGAAACAAAACCAAAATCCTATTGACTTAAAATAGGACGCCATAAGAACTCGGGAAGGAATTTAACCAAAATTGAATTTTAGAAAGCAAAATTTGAAATCGAATTAGTCTTGAGCTTCCTGGGAGGGCTTGAATGTGTGTGCCAAGACGAAAATTGCAATCCTTGGGACCAGAAGCTTCATTTTATTTCTTAAACAGGAAGATGAATCAGGAAAAAAATGGAGCAGAGCATCGAAAAGCTGCATAACTGCACCGAGATAAGGATGAATTAATCATGCGGCTCCGATCTGAGGTAGGTAACCTTAGATTTTAAAGGAACATTATGGCTCTGATGTAATTAAGAACTTGATACCCAATGAGTTCTTTTGAGAAGCTTAGAAATGTCAAGGCTAGATAATATGTATATCACCTGGTTGATCATAGAACTAGGACAGTCCTTTTTGTCTCTGTGCTTGCTATTGTTCCTTGATTTCCAAATAACCCAGTAAATTGTTGACGGAAAAATAGTTATGACATGAACATTCTTGGTAGTAGACTAGTACCGTGTCCTAATTAAGTGAAGCAGAGATATATTCACAGTGATGTTTATGTTAAATAGAACAATAAAATAGTTCCACACAGACCATGAATATTTGTATTGTACAAATACATAATCAGTTGATTATATGCTATCACATTTATGACATTAAGAAGCTAGGATAAATTTTCGTTCTTGAAGATTAGTCTCAGTAGGGAGCCAATTGAAGAAGATTCCCCAAAGAAGAAAAGAAAAATTCTTAGGAGTAATCTGATTCCAGGTCTTTATGTAATGATTAGAATAGTTCTCTTTAAATCTGAAGGCATCCCAAGTTGTTTTTTAGTTAAATTTCCCATCAGGAGATAAAGACCACTTAATAGAATCAGATATAGGGCTGATACAAACCTCCAGAATTTCTTTTGACTTAAGCTTAGACAGGTCCAAGGAACCTTCAGACCAATACTTTTGAATTTCTATGCTTTCCACCCAAGATCTATCATACGTTTGATTAAATAGAATAAAAGGTCTTTTAGTACACCACCTGTCAAGCCAAAAATCAACTTTTCCAACACTAATATCCCAGAAGATGTATTTCTCTACCTTATCTCTTACATTGATAAGACTTTTCCAGATTTTAGAGCTTCTAATAGGATTATGAGAATAAATAAGGTGATAAGATTTGCAGTATATTGAGAACATCATCTTAGCCCAAAGGCTTTCCTGACCTCTGAACAAAAACCATAGCTTGAGAGAGTAGGTATCTTGAATGTCATAAATTCTTTTAATGTTAAAACCACCTTCACTGTAAGGTTTACATAACCTATCCTAAGAATACCAGTGGATAGATTTGATGTCTTCTTTGGTTCCACATAGGTACTTGTTGTAAAGAAGTCCAAGTATTTGAATTACAAAATTAGGGACGATAGAATTCTGAGTGAAGAAGATAGGAAACACAGTTAGAACAGACTGAACTAGGGTTAATCTTCCCCCAAAAGATAGAAGAGATGAGTCTGATTCATGGATCCCGTTTCTGGTCTTGTCTATTATATCTTCAAAGTTTACAGCTCTATTATTATTGTTGATCACACTAGCTAAATATTTGAATGGAATATGGTTGTGTTTGATGTTTAGAGTCCCTTCCAACTCATTAGCTTTTCTTTTTGACATTTTGACATGAACAATGAGCTTGGATTTATCTATGTTGATAAGCTGCCAGAGATAGATTGATAATGGTTTAAGAAGAAGTTGACTTGATTAACAGCAAAGACGGATCCATTGCAAAACACAATTGGGTCATCTGCGAAAGCCAGACAAGGTAAGCTTCCCTCTGTATTTGTAATTGCTAGTATAATTCTCTGAATAGATAAACTTTATACATCGGAGTAGATATTTCTTTATAATTATGAAGAGGCTAGGGGCAGAGGGGATCCCCCTTCCTAAGACCTTTTGTAGACTTGAAAAATCCTTTCATCACACCATTAATCACTATAGAAAAATGGACATTTGATATATTCTTTTCCACCAGCTTTAGAAACATATAATTAAACCCAAACCTTGCCATAACATTAAGAATAAATTTATGATCAATCCTGTCAAAAGCCTTAAACATATCCATCTTGAGAATAATATTATTGTCCCTTGATTTAATGTTTAAATCATAACACAGCTCTTGAGCAATCAATATATGCTCATGAATACTTCTCCCTTTCACAAAGCCCCCTGCTTTTCAGAGAGTATTTTGGGAAGACGAGTAGCTAATATACAGTTTATTAATTTAGAAACTATTCTGTTGAACATGGTAGAGAGACTGATTGGTCTGTAGTCTGTCCAGGCTTTAAGAAATGATGATTTTGGAATTATAAAGATGATAGTTGAGTGAACTCCTTTAGGAATAGAAAAACCTTTAAAGATGTCTCAAATGGCAGCACATAGATCATTAGAGATAATAGGCCAATAATTTGAAACATTCCTCATTAAATCCATCAAGCCATACAACACTGTTTAAATTAAGAGATTTGATAATGTTATAAATTTCAGACTCACTTGGATTTGCCATAAGCATGGAGTTATCCTCTTCATTGATTAATGAAGGTATTAGATCCAAGTAGATTTCAGATGTATTGCTGTCATTGCTTCCAGATAGAAGATTCTCAAATTACATAATAGCTGATTTGGTGATAGCTTCTTTCCCTTCAATCCAACTAGAACCATCATAGATTCTATTAATTAAGTTCTTATTTCTCCCTTTCTTCACCAGGTCGTGGAAGTATGCTGTGTTTTTTCCCCCTTCTTTGAGCCATAAAGAGTGAGACTTTTGTTACCAGTAAGAATCTTCTCTAACAAGAAGAATAAGGTTCTTTTCTTTTGCTTTATCCAGAAGAATTCTATCAGCAGCAGAGTCTGGCTCATGGAGGTTAGTTTCGATCCGATTAATTTATTCTTCAATGTGTTTTATGGAATCAATTTTTTTCCAACAACATTTTTGTTCCAATTATTCAGATAAGTCTTAAGCATTTTTAGTTTGAACCAGAACACATAAATAAAAGAGGCCATCATGTTCCCATCCTAGCTACCTTTGACCAAATCAAGAAATTCTTCATGTACTACCTACATGGTTAGAAATTTAAAAGAATAGATGATCTTCTCTTGATTAGTAGATAAATTGATGCTAATGGAAGCATCAGTAAGATGACAGTAAAGGATGAAGTTGTTAAATTCTTCAGAATTTTTACGGAAATATGTAGTGCAGAATATCTGTTCATTAAGGATAATCCGTTCATTTAGGATGAAGTTGTTAAATTCTTCCATGGTCAAGGATAATCAACATGATATTGAAGAAGAAATCATAATATCAACAAGAATTTAGGTTATTGGAGAAAGTAAACAAAGTCTTCCTTCTCGACCATTAGTTTATATTTAGTTTAATATAATTTAATTATAAAATTTAAAAAGTATCTATTAAAATTGGTAACAATTATTTAAAAAAAAATATATCTTTAAATAGTGTGAAACCCTAATATGTACATACATCTCAAAGTACATTGGTTATTATATTAGTCATTAATTTAAATATAATCTAATATATTTAAATTATATCTTATAATAGTTGCCAATAAATTTATAAAATTATTATTAAACACAATTAGAAAGATTACTTACATTATTAAACACAATTAGAAAGATTACTTACAGCTAATAATAACAACCTTGAGTCATAATGGAAAAATAAATAAATAAATATTAGTATAATTTTTTTTATGTTATTGTCTTCAAATTAAAAAAAAGTTCTTAAAATTTAAACGCATATATTTTTAAAAAAGAATTCATCATACCTGTATCTAAAACACCAATAAAAAATCAAACAGAACGTCATCAAATTCAATCTAAAAAAATAGCGCGAGAAAAAAAGATTAAAACCCAAAATTTTGTTGTTAGCATAGCTTAAAAATAACAAGCAAAAATAAATCACCATCTAAAAACTTCTATTTCTTTTCACTTGTTTTCATTTTATCGATAAAATAGTTTGGTTAGTTTGGAGAGTTTATTCTCTTTCTCAAACAAATTTATATATGATTTCATTTTCAAATTACTTCATTCTTATTCTATTTTAAAAATATGTATTTTTTTTTTACATTTTTCTTTTTAAAAATAAAAAACTACACAGTTTTTATAACAATAACTTTGATTTATGATCCATCTAATGAAAAAAATTGAAAAATGATGAAAAAAAAAAAAATCAAGTCAGTGTTTTATACAAATATTTTAAAAACAAGCCACATATTAAATAAATAACAATATAAAATTGACGCATGCTAAAAAAATCGGTTAATAATATAAGTCAGTGTTTTATACAAATTTAACAAAATGATGATTTTTGTCGTAAAACAAATTAAAATAAAATTTTAATATTAAAGATTAATTATTCTTTTCATATATATATATATATATATATGTGAGTATTTTATATTAATTATTAATAAAGTAATTTACTTTAATAGAATATTAAGCTTTTTAATATTGTGTTTATTTATCCTATCTTTCTTATAATTTCTGATAATGGTGACCACTTACCTTCATTCGATCTACGTTTCTAATACTATGCATGTTATAATAACTATATTTTCGTTTCATATTCTCTTAAAAAAATTGCGAATATATTTTAAATTTAAAATATTTTATTTGGTGTTTTTTTCTTCGGCTGAAATAGAGGCGTTGACTACGCTATTCTTTGAGATGGTGCCTTTTTTTTGGGTCTAAAAATGAATTAAATATAAATAAGAAAGGTTCTTACAAATACATGAGGCATACCCGAGGAGTGACTTAAGAGTCGTGAATTTTTTTCGAAGAAATTGATCTTAACTTGATCTAACAAGTACAACAAATTATAGCGAAATGTTAACATCAATATGATTAAAAGGACAAAAAGTAGCGATGGAAGTGACGACGGAGGTAAGCAAAGACAACGAGACTAAGAAACAACATTGTAAGTCAGCAAAACACTCAGACTTCAAGTGACAGAAGTCTACATCAATCTGAAAACAAAACAACATTAAGTTAGAAATTAAAGGGGTTGGGTTGGCTAAACAACCATTGTACCATGAAATTCTTGAACTGCAGGTCAGAAAGCATGCAGTAAGATAACGCAGAGACAAGGGTATGAGAAGAGCTAAAAAATCTAGCATTCCTCTCCCACCAGACATGGTAGATGATGGCGCTAAAGCATGCATGCCAAAGGTGTCGTAAACTGGACGGAGTTCAGTTGCACACCTCATGAATCCAAGAGATCCAACTATTATTGTAACTTAAAGTAAAACCAAGATTGGATCTTGCGTATTCCCAGATTCTCTGAGTGTAACTACAGCCATAAAGGATATGATCAATGATTTTAGAGACAGAATTGCATAAGACACAATTCGGGGAAGTATATAAACCCCAGCTCATAAGCTTATCACGGGTGGAAAGTTTCCCTTAGATAGCAAACCAAAGGATGAAAGAGTGGTGGGGAATATTAAATTTATGTCATACTAATCATACCCACCCAACACTGGGTAGAGGAGTGCAGATGGCATTGTAGGTGTCCTTGTTTGTGAACTTAGTGACTCCTCTCTTAGCGATCCAATAGTGGACGTCGTTGCAGCGGATACAAGGAGGAGGGAGGGAGAGAATGAGATGGTTGATCTTTTGGAAAGTGTAATGGTTTCTAGCAGCACTAGCAAACCTTAATTGAGGTGGCCAATTCCAAAGGTCTTCTCGAATGATATCGGAAACTTTGAGATTACACCCGATACGAGAATCCCGAATAATGCTAGACCCATAGTGGTTGACCAAAGAGGTTGATAGCAACCACGGGTCAAACCAGAATGAGGTATTCTTCCTGCTACCAATCGCCACCCTATACAATTTGTTAGCTAGAGGCCTAAGATTTAAAATTTTCCTCCAAGTCCATGAGGGAGAAGAGTCAATCTTTAAAAACCAAAATTTCTTGTCTTTAATCTTCTCAGAGTAAATCCAGTCGCACCAGATTGAGTTGTAATGTTTACTAACGATGGACCACAAATGTTTGAGGACGACCGTCTGATTCCAAATTAGGTTTAGAATCCCAAGGTCGTCATTTAACAACGGCAA
Organism: Limnanthes douglasii subsp. nivea; assembly: GCA_036936605.1. Classification (NCBI taxonomy): domain Eukaryota; kingdom Viridiplantae; phylum Streptophyta; class Magnoliopsida; order Brassicales; family Limnanthaceae; genus Limnanthes; species Limnanthes douglasii. The sequence continues at coordinate 112,450,559 of JAUPFV010000005.1, read as the reverse complement.
CGTCACTGTAGACCAAGCTACTTTAGCATTGGATGCCTTCAGCTCAAGACCCGACCAGAAAAAACGATAAAGAGACTAGGAGAGTTTTTTAAGAACTCTAGCGGGCAGAATGAAGATCGAAGACCAGTAAACCTGTCCCAAAAAAAGCACAGACTTAATGAGTTGAAGCCTACCTGCATAAGATAGGTGTTTGGAAGTCCAAGAGGCAATATGGGTAGTAATTTTATCGAGAAGGGGTCGACAGTCATTATAGGAAAGCCGATCGGGAAAAGAGAGACTCCAAGATATTTAACTGGGAGTGAGCCTACATTGAAGCCCAATATATTGATTAGGTCCAATATAAGAGAGGGGTTAACCCCAGAGAGGATAATGTGGTTTTTCTGAGGGATAACTTTGAGGCTTAATAGATCAAAGAATTCATTAAGACCATCCTTAATGAGGCCGAGGGAATTAATGTCACCACGACAGAATATCATCAAGTCGTATATGAAGTAGAGGTTGACAATCTTAAGCTTGTGACATTTCCGGTGGAAATTGAAGTTCGCATCACTACTTTTCTCCTTAGAATAATGGAAAGACCTTGCATGACCAAGACAAATAAAAAAGGGATAAGGGATCACCATGTCTAAGAACCTTTCTGCCTTGGAAATACATGTGAGGATCACCGTTAACATTAACAGTGTAAGAAGGGGTGGTGATGCATTGAATAATCCAACTAATCATCTGCTCCGGGAAGTTCATAGCCACCAAGATGCCAATGATAAGGTGCCAAGGAACGTTGTCAAAAGCTTTTATCAGGTTGATTTTAAGAGCGACCCTCGGGCCCTTACCGTTAGTCTGGTAACCCCTAAGGAGTTCTTAGGATAGAAGGATATTGTCCATAACATTACGTCCAACCACAAAAGCCGATTGAGATTTGTCAATCTGATAGGGGAAATAGTCTTTGATCCTATTAGCTAGGATCTTGGAAATATATTTGTATACCACATTGTAACATGAAGTTGGCCTGACGTCCTCTGCAGTAAAGGGGAAATCTTTCTTAGATATTAAGGAAATGATGGTGGCATTCCAAGAAGGCTCAAGACGATTAAAGAACAATAAGATCCCATCGCAAACATATTTGCCGACGAGATTCTGAGAATTTATCACTATCAATACTAAAGAGAGATTTTTTTTATTTCAACGCAAGTAACCGCACGAATCATTGAAGACCGGTCATGAAGATTCAATTTAGAAAAAATAAGTGCGGAGATACGAGCAAACCAAGGGTATCCCGGGAGAGACCTAGAGCCAAGAAGGTTTAAAAAATAGTCTACTAAGAAACCCGCCACCTCATTTGGGAACTGGCAAGGTCCTCATTTCTATTAGAAATCGAGACAATTTTATTTCTTAGAATCCGGTTTTTAATACTATTATAAAGAATTCAGAGTTACGATCTCCAAGCTTGATCCAAGTCTCTCTAGACTTCTCTTTGTAAAAAGACTCTTCGGCACGACTAAGGGAGATATAGGCATAAGAGGCAACAATCTCGGCAGAGACAAGAGATGGATTCAATAGGTCATTTGCTAAAAGTGTCTGGGCCGAGAAAAGTTGATTTTGGGCAATTGAAACCCTAGAGCTTATATTGTTATATTCCTTACGATTAAGGTCACAAAGGGAAAATTGAAGTCGAGTGAGCTTTAGGGAAACCAATATCATACCATGAGCTGAGACCGGAAGGTTCCATGAGGAGGACACCAACTCGATATAAGAAGGATGAGTCTGCCACATATTAAAAAAATTGAAATGTTTATTAGTACGTGGCGTATGGAAACCCAAAATAAGTTTAGCAATAGAATGATCAGAAGAACGGACATGTCCAAAGTGGGCAATGGACACGGGGAACGACTCATCCCAAACACTATTAACAAGAACCCGGTAAATTCTTAAATCAATAGGGTTTATGGGGTTTTTATTGATCAGGTGAAGTGAGAACCATACGACCGAAGGTTACTCAATTCACAATGATAGTAACAGAGATTGAATTCATCAATCTCGGACCGAGAGAACGAGCTTGTATATTCATCGGGGTTACAGAGAGCATTAATGTCCCCGAGAGCAACACACGGATAACCGCAATTAGAAACTGAAATAGCCTCCAGATTCGCCCATAAATGATGACGCTCGGGCCCATCATTGAATGCATAGACAACCGTGAGGAAGAATAGAGCAGGGTAATTAAGGCTACAAACTTTGCAGTGAATGAATTGAAAGGAAGACGAGAGAATAGATATGGAAAAGACACTAGGGTTCCATATATCCCAAATCCTACCCAACCTATGAGAAGAGTGATTAGTGGCATGATTCCAAAAAGGAAGAAATATTTATAATATTGGAGTCAATATTAGAAATACAAACCTTAGTTTCAACAAGGATCATAACCGTGATACTATTTCTAATGATAAAATCAGTGACATCTTTTGGTTGAACTGGGTGGTTTAACCCACGAACATCCCAGGAGGCAATAAACATTAAAGACTTACAGTGAGAGGGAGAGAGGTCTAATGGTAGCCAACGACAATATTTCCTTTAGAAATTGAGGATAAAGAAGACAACCTTGCTGTAACCAGTCAACGTGTCGGACGAAGGACATGTCGGATGACAGATCCAAATTACCATTAGCAGTGTCGACACTAGAACTAAGCATCTTAAGAAGTTGATCGTATTCCACACCGGATTCAACCTCTTTAACTCTGATGTGGATAAAAATAGCCCGAGGGTAGGCTGGTAATTTTAAGTGGAGTATCAAGGTGGTATAGGGGTGTTTAACGTTGGTATAAGGGTGTTTCAAGGTGGAGAGATAATTAAGCAGCTTGGTAGTAGTTAATTTTTTTTATATCTCCAGAAGTTAATGCTGGTGGTTGAGTATTTATAGTGTGATGTTTGGGCCCTTATGGGCTTTCGGGTCAAGTTTAATGGATCCGGGTCATGTTTAAAGACTCATGAGCTCTAAGTAGGAGAGCAAGCAGCTTAGTCAAGAAGTGATTAGGTCTTTTAGTACTTTAGTCATAGTTCGAACTGTCTCAAGTTTAAGTGTTCGAAATGACCTGTCCGGTCCAAATCGCCTGTCCGGTTTATGTCCTTAGTGCCTGTCCGGTATTCGGGGAGTTTTTAGACTGATTCGCCCTGTCCGGCGAGTAAGCAGAATTCGGACTCATCAGGAGCCCCTTTTTTAGGTGTTTGAGCAAGTATCTTTGTCAAAGAACTGAAAAACAGTCCGATTGTACGAAGTGGTTCTTAATCCGGACAGAGCTGTGGGTATACCCGGACAGATTAAACGTTACGAATCCCAAACGGTTTTTGCCAGAGTTAGTGGGACACGTGTCGCTTTCTGATTGGCCATTCCAGCCGTTTTTTCACCTCGAATTTCGCACCACCTTCTTGAACAAGTAACCTCTTTAATTGCCAATGATGACATCAGCGCCGTCTTTTAATCATTACCCAACTTTTCGGATTCTCCTAGGAATCAACTCCTTTTTTCAAATTTACTATAAATTCTCATCCATTTTTCATTGTTTCACTATCTCTTTCAAATTTCACTCTGCATTTTTACTTAGAGCTTTATCTCTCTAGAACGAAAATTTCCTTGGTTGTTTTATGTTTACAGCAAGAACAGCTTTGATTAAAGGTGGTTGGCTTAATCTCTCGGAGTTGGAGAAAGCTCAAAGGGTCGAGAAGGAGAAACGACTAGCAGCAGGGCTACCATCGTCGCCTGTTGAGAAACCAGCCTCCTCTATTGCTGAGTCTGATAGGGGCTCATCCTCTTCCAAAGGTACCAAGCCTAGAAAGCTCTTTCAATCCACTCTCTCTCCCATAGTATCTGGCTCCTCAGTTCAGGAGTCAATCCCTGCTGTTGAACCAGGAGTCACTGCTACAAGTGTTAGGAAAAAATCGTCTTTTATTGCCATGGGGTCTGATTCTGACCACTCCCCGGAGAAACTAGTCATTAAGAGGCCAAGCCGGTTGGTTAAAGGGCTAACCCCTAAAAACACTCCCTCGAAATCGGGGGCAAAGAATAGTGAATCTGGGTCTGGGGCACCCATTAGAGCTCCTCGGGAGAGGCCGTTCGGTCCGGAGGCCAGCAGCCCAGTTCCCCCCAAAGAATCTTCTGCCTCAGATACTCAACTTGAGGTAAGAAGTCAAATTAATACGGGCAGCCAACAGTCCAGAGGCCCATCCATGCCAAGCTTTAATCCTCCCCGGACTATTTCTACAGAAGCTCCCCCAACAATTATGGAGGAGAGAATGGAGGACTCCACTGAGGAGGTCCGATTTGAGTCCGAGTCCTCCGGACAGGCTGATACTGCTATTATTGTTGCCAAGAAGGGCGAGGAAAATTTATACCTGAGGCGTCCGGACCTGCCGGAGAGCCTTGAAGGGAGAGTGGGGCCATGCTTTCATAAAGTTGAGTTCAAATACCTCTTGGCCTTGCAGAAGACCAAGTATGCGTTCATCCATACTTCAGATCTGGGTAGATTGCGCACTAAGTGGGGGATCCCTGAGAATGTAAAGATAAGGATTCCCATCGATCCGGAGACCCCGATGGATTGTAGAAAGAATGAAATAGTCTTCTTTACGGAGCTATTCAACTGGGGACTCAGGTTCCCACTGGACCCGGAGATAGTGCGCTATTTTCACTTGGTCAAACTCTGCCCATCACAGTTAAGCCCTAATGGTTGGTTCACCTTGATGTCATGCATAATGGCATCTAGGCTGTCTGGGATCCCTCTTCCCATGGAAGAGTTCGCAGCAGTGGCCAACCTGTGCAAGCATCATCAGTTCCCTTTCTATCATTTCAACATGGGGAACAACTTTAAAGCTGTTGATGATCTCCTGGAATCGGACAGTAAGTGGAGGAGCCAATTCTTGTTTGTCAGAGGCTCATAGGAAAATGGCAAGAGAATCAAGGCCGGAGAGAATCCAAGCCTTCTCAGGAGTAGATGGAGAAGTGACCGTAAGTTTTTCACTTTAAGTTTCTGTTCGAATCTCTTTTTTCTTCTTTGTACTAACCAATTTTTCTTTTGTTTTAATAGAGCTGCCAAAGGAGTTCGGGGACTACCTGAAGGCCGGACAGACTACCTGTGGCAAAATCAACGCATGGGCTGCAGAGAACTGGGAGAACCGTTTCCACAAGGCCTTTACCACTGGAAACCTAGCAAGGTCCCATCTGTGGAACACAACAGGTCGGAGAGACCTAACCTGGGAAGAGCTTGCCACCCAGCCTGACGAAGACATCGTACTGAGAAGATCCCACGAACTGGATGGGACTCTCTATCTGCCTGCCCGGGCCAAAGCCCCAAGCAAAATGAAGGGCAAGAAGAAGAAAGGCGGGAAGGTGGCAGGTGATGCTGAGAAGGAGGCCCCAACAGATCCAGAGGGGCCAGCACAAGTTCAAATTGATGCAGCTCTTTTACAGGTGGTGGAGCAGGAGAGCGAAAAGCAAGAAGTGAATCTCCCAAAACCTTCAAGAGCTTCAAAGAGGACTCGCAAGCAAGCAAGTGAAGGTGCTGACAGGGAATCCAAGAAGAAAAAGACTTCCCAAGGAGATGAGATTGCTCTCCGGGACCCGGAGCCCTCTTTTCCTACTGACCCAACATTGGCCGAAGAGATCCCAAGGGACTTTCAAGAAGAGATTCCAAAGGAATTCCATACAGATGAAGTTGAGGGGGGAGAGCTTAACTTGGATGAAATGGACATCACCGGTCTGGGTGGACTTGGTGAATATTTCCTTGGACTGCCTAGAGACGAGTTTGCAGGGCCCTACGTCCCTCCGAGCAGCTCTAATACGGTCAACTTTAATGGTAAGACTTTTATGGTTTCTAGTGAGAAGGACACTATAGCCCACTCTCTACTTAGTAATGTGCAGCCAGTCCTCACATTGGAGAGGCAAGTCCGGAGTTAAGCAGAAACCATCAAAGACCTCAAGTCTGAGAAGGAAACACTGTCCGGAGAACTCCGCACTACCACCACCAATGCTAACTTACTCAAGGAGGCACATGAGGAGCTGAAGAGAAGCCATGGTGAGAGCAACACAAAAGTTGCCACCCTGGAACAGACCATAAAAGATCTCCAGGATAAGCTGTCCGGACTGGAGAAGGACCTGACAACCTCAAGGGGAGAAACTGCAGCCAAGGAGAAGCTCATCACCAACCTGACCACTGGCAAAATCGCTTTAGAAAATGCAGTGACTCAGGCTGTTGAAGAGAAGGCTGCTTTGGTGAGGGACCAAGAGGCCACAATTAAGGCCAAGATCAACGCCTATGCCATGGAGATGATACAAAGCAAAGAGCTAATGGTTCAAAGGGTGAAGTCTGATATGGTTCTCCTATTTCACGAAAAATTCCCGAAGAGGAGACTGGGTAGCTTATGGCGCTATGTGGATGATGACGACCTTCCATATTATACTATGGTTGACGAAGGATATTCCAGTGAGTCCTCATCTGATAATGAAGAGGAAACCGGAGAGAGCCCAGGTGAAGAGGAGATTGACCCCAAGGGCAAGAAGATAATCGAAGAGAAAAGTGACGTCAAGGGCAAAACGACAGATGAGGGTGAGCCATCTTCAAAGGCTCAACCTTAATTTATGGTTTACTTTCATTTATCTTTTGTTTAAACTAAAGTCCTTGGAAGGCCAAGGCACTCTTTTTGTTGTGGTGTCCGGTACTATTCGGACAGATTTTTGTGCTGTACCCTAACTTATTCGAAAGTCCTTGAAGGGTCAAGGCAATTTTAAGTTTATTGAATGAATGCTTCTATTTCGCTCAATCATCATCTTATTTTATTGTTTGTTTTTGTTTAAGTAGCTAGAGTTTAAGTAGCTTTGTTGTATTATGAGAGTATTAAGACTCTTCGGCTAGAATTTAAGTAGCCCTTAGATCTTTCAGTCCGGGTAGCATGACAAGAGATAGATTTGAAAATACTTAGAAAATTTTCAAGAAGGCATTAAATTTTATTGAAAGCTCTCCGTGCTAACGAAGAGGGGAAGGTATGCCCCCAAATATTTACATGGATGTTTAAACAAGTAAATATTTACACAAGTTTTACTCCAGATACATTCGAAGGTGCTCAATATTCCAAGGGTGAGTTAAAACCCTACCATCTTTGTCTTCCAACCAATAAGTTCCAGGTCTGATTCTTTCAAGCAAAAAATACGGGCCCTCCCAGGTAGGTGCCAGCTTTCCGAGGAGCTTTTCCTTAGTATGCAAGAACACTTTTCTCAATACTTTGTCCCCGGGCTGAAAATATCTTCTTTTAACTTTAGAAGCAAACCTGCTTCTCATCAAACCCTGATAGTGTGCCACTCTAAGGCGAGCTTTAACCCTTCTTTCTTCTATTAAATCAAGCTGATTTCTGATTGCCATTTCATTAGAGTGTCCGGAGAAGTTGTGAACACGAAAGGAGGGAAGTGTCTTCTCTATGGGGGCTACTGCATCCATTCCATAGACCAAGGCAAAGGGAGATTCTTGTGTTGCAGCCCCAGGTGTTGCCCGGTAGGCCCACAAGACTTCTTGTAGATAACTAGGCCACTTCTCAGCAGCCCCTTCCAAATTTTTCTTTAAACCGGACAGTATTGTTCTATTAGCCACTTCAACTTGCCCATTGGCTTGAGGGTGGAAAGGCGAAGAAAAGCAGTGCTGAATACCCCTTGAGGCACAGAAGCTTTCCATTTCTCTGTTGTCAAATTGTGGCCCATTGTCTGTTGTTATCTTCTGTGGGACACCGAATCTGCAACATATGTTGGACAAAATGAACTTTATGACAGCTTTCGAGGTTGTCCCTGCCAGGGGAGCTGCTTCTACCCACTTTGAAAAGTAGTCGATGGCCATAATTATGGTTTTACGCCCTCCGGAAGCCACGGGAGAGGCCCAACCAAGTCCAATCCCCATCGAGCAAAAGGGATGGGCTCAGAAATTGATTCCAAAGGAATGGCTGGTACATGAATTTCATTGTTGTACCTCTGGCATGGGTCACACCTTCTCACCAGCTCCTTAGCATCTTTCATGATTGATGACCAATAGTATCCGGAGAGTAACACTCTTCTTGTCAAAGCTCTAAATCCACAATGGGCTGATCCCTCACCATCATGCAATTCAGAGAGAACCATTTGTGACTCATGATCCCCTAAACAACGTAGGAGAGGTTTGCTATAGTATTTTTTGTACAAGACTTCTCTTAACATAATGAAACCACGAGCCCTGTGTTTCAACATTCTGGCTTGTGATTTGTCTAAGGGCACAATACCATCGGACAGATATTGCAAAAGAGGGGACCTCCAGTCTTGAGGCCGACTTACTTGTATTTCAAAGACTTCCTCTTTTCCACCCTCACCAAGTTCAATAGAAGGGCTCTCAAGCACATGGATCCATGGGTAGGACTCCGTATATGCTATTGTTGCCAATGAATCTGCTAGCTCATTTTCTGCCCGGGGGATATGCTCATAGACAACAGCCTTAAACTTTAACGCTTCATTTTTGAGGAGGAGTAAATACTTGATCAATTGCTCCTTTCTAGCCTCTGATAGGCCCAAGGCATGGTGGACAAGCAACTGGGAGTCACTTAGTAGCTTGACTCTTTTAGCTCCACAGATATAAGCCAATTTTAACCCAGCTATGGCTGCTTCGTACTCGGACTCATTATTAGATGCCTTGAAAGCAAAACAAATAACTTGGTACATGTTGTCCCCATAGGGGGAAGTGAGACATATCCCTGCCCCAGATCCCATGGTGCTAGATCCTCCGTCTGTTCGGACAATCCACACTTTCTTGTCTTTTGAATCAGTAGCTTGCTCTGAATCCCTATCAGAAATGAACTCAACCAGAAAATCAGCCACAACTTGGGCTTTTACTGCTGTCCGGGGAGCAAAGTCTATGTCAAAGTCCCCCAATTCTACTGACCACTTTGTCATTCTGCTTGAAATGTATGCTTTTTGAAGGACATTCTTTAAAGGGAAAGATGTCCGGACGACGATTGGATGAGCCTGAAAGTAGGGCCTCATTTTTCTTGCAGCTATCACCAAAGCTAATGCCAGTTTTTCGAGTTTCAAGTAACGCCTTTCAGCATCAATCAAGCTTTTGCTGATGTAGTACACTGGGTGAGGACGCCCATCGACCTCTCTTACTAATACTGCACTGATGGCACGACTTGAAACAGCCAGATAAACAAAGAGAGTCTCCCCATCAACCGGTTTGAACAAAGTTTTGGGAGAGGAAAGATGTTTCTTGATTTCATTGAATGCTTCATCACACTGTGGTGTCCATTCAAACCCCTTTGCACCTTTCAAGGTTTGAAAGAATGGAGCACACCTGTCCGAAGACCTGGAGATGAATCTATTCAAGGCAGCCAATCTCCCCGTTAGTCGCTGTACTTCTTTAATGTTTCGGGGTGGTTCCATCTGAAATAAGGCATTGAGTTGGTCCGGGTCGGGCTGTATTCCATGCTCACTTATGATATACCCTAAGAACTTCCCGGACTGCACTCCGAAAAATACACACTTCTCAGGGTTTAGTTTTAAATTCACCTTTGCCAGGTTGGCAAAAGTTTCTTGGAGATCGGACAAGTGCAACTGCTCATCCACGCTTTTTACCATCATATCGTCAATGTAAACCTCCATATTTATTCCAATTTGACTAGCAAATGCTTTGTTAACTAACCTTTGATAAGTAGCCCCTGCATTTTTCAAGCCAAAAGGCATCACCTTGTAGCAATGTAGACCCCTATCAGTGACAAACGTGGTGTGCTCTTGATCTATTGGATCTACTTGGATCTGATTGTACCCGGAGAAGGCATCCATGGAGGAGAGCAGCTTGTTCCCAGAAGTAGAGTCTACTAACTGATCAATCCGGGGGACCGGATACAAATCTTTTGGGCAAGCTCTATTGAGGTCTGTGAAGTCAATACACATACGCCATTTGCCATTCTTCTTTTTCACCAAGACGGGATTGGCAGTCTACAAAGGGTATTGAGATTCTTTAATATGCCCCATCTTTGTGAGTCTGTCGACCTCTTGTACTATGACATCAGCCTTTTCTTTTGAGAAAGCTCTCCTCTTTTGTACCACTGGTGTTACATCCCTCCGGACAGATAGGTGATGGGAAATCACCTCTGATGGAACTCCAGTAACATCAGCATTGCACCAAGCAAAAACGTGCTGATGGTCTTTCAAGAATTTCAACATTTTTTCTTTCAACATTTGTGGCATTTTGGACCCTATCTTGACACTTTTTCCTTCTTCCAAGTAGTGTGTTTCAACCTCTTAAATCGGAATCATCACTCCAGGGGTCTCTCTGGGGTCATCAATTTCACCCTCACCCCCAGAAAGGCCCTCAAACTGCTATTGATCATTTATACGGACTGCCCCCAGCGTTCGTGGAGCCAAAGCAGTGGCATAGCATTCCCTTGCAATCTTTTGGCTGCTCCAGACAACCCCAACCTGTCCCTGAACAGCATACTTTAAACACTGATGGACTGTCGAAGCCACTGCATGCATCCTAGAGAGCCAAGACCTCCATAGAATGGCATTATAGCAAGTGGGACAATCCACCACAATGAAGAGTATTCTAACCATTTTCTTGAAAGGGCTCCTGCCCAGTAACACTTCTTCTTCAAACTCCCTGATCACATCAGCTGAGCTGACCGTGAAGCCCACAATTGACCTGTCCGACTTCTGAATCACAGCAGGATTTTTCATTCTCTTGTAAGTGTTAAGGAAAAGGATATTGGCAGAGCTTCCAGTATCCACCAGAATTCGCCTTATCTCATTGCCCCCTATAGATGCTCATATGACAACAGCATCCTCATGAGGGCCAGCAATATCTCTCAAATCATCCTCATCGAAGACTATGAATGGGAATGAGTTTGGTGATTGATAGGATGTCATGCCTCCTTCTAGCTGGGAGGCTAAATTATGAACATGCCTCTCTCTTGAAGAAGCAGTAGGAGCAGTCATTGTGTCCCCTCCGAAAATCGTCAGTGACTCGAAGAATTTAATGAGCCCGGAGACTGTCTTGGAATACTCCTCTATGGCACCCACCTTATTTCGTGTTGGATCAGGATCCAAGTATTCAGATTCCACATCAAACCTTTCAACTATTACCATGGCCCCCTCCGGGGCAGCATTACTTGGACCAACCCGGTGAGTGTTGTCAGGCCTGTTGCCTCCTCTTCTTTTAACGTATGCACCCAACTTTCCCCTTTCAATCAAGTTTTGTACCTCTTGTTTCAATGCTATGCAATCATCAGTGGTATGGCCAATATCATTGTGGTATTGGCAAAAGGAGTTGTTACGATGCTCTCTGGGAGACTGCAAAGTTGCCGGTCTCCGGTAGTGTACCTCATCTTTTGTTTTATCAAAAATGGTGGCCACGCTTTCTTTAAGTTCTGCGAACCACTCCGGTTGGACCCATGGCCCTATTTTGTTTATGGATTGTTGACTTTGAGCAGGAGCAGCTGGCTGAGACTGAGCTTTTCCTCTACCATGCCCCTGTCCGGTTTCTCTCGCTCTATGCCCGGACTGATTTTGATTTGGAGTTGGTGCCACCGGGGTGGATCTCACCTGTCTGTGTACCCTGGTCTTCTTTGTTTCATCAACGTTTATTTGCTTGCCAACTTGATTTAGCAACCCTCCCCAGGTCATGGCTTTCTTTCTGGTCACCGAATCAGCCAGGTTGCCTGGGGTTCAAACCTTGTCTTCGGGATGCTATTGCCACCTGTTCGAAGCAATCAGCCAACCCATTCTTTGTGTTCACGAAACGACTTATGTATTCCTTCAAGGACTCATTTGGCTCCTGGGCACAATGGATTATTGTGTCTCTATTGCCCTTCAGCTCCTTACTCCCTACAAACTGCCTTCGAAAGGCCACCCAGAATGTATCAAAATCTTTAATACAACCTTGAGGCAGGCTGTTGTACCATTTCAGAGCACTCCCCGTAAAAGATTGGGAGAATGCCCTACACAGTAGTTTATCATCATCATCAAAGTTCATCATGAAGTTCTTGAATTGCTCCAGATGATTGTCCGGATCAGTACTACCATCGTACTTCTCCAACTTGGTGCTGTCAAACCTTTTAGGGAGGTTCCCGGACAGAATTTTAGAAGATAATGGAGATTGCCTCCAGTTTCTTCCACGACTGAACACAGTATCCTCATTGGGAGTTGCAAAGATACCTGGTTCATCGTGAAAAGCGAAAGGATCCATCAGCATCCGGTCCACATGCCTCCGGTTATGAGATGATCCCTTACCAATATGCTTTTTCATTCTTCCATGGTGATCTCTTTTTCTTGAATATTTCTTAACCTGCTTTTGCTTTTTCTTGGTTCGACCCTCATCACTGCTGGAGGACAAGGATTTTTCATTTCCCTCACTGTCCGAAGAGCTGCCCGAAGATTCTGAACTTGAGTCAGAGCTCTCCACAGGCTTGGACCGGTGAGACTTTTTAGAACTAACATGTGTCTTTCTGGTACTCACATGAGTTTTCGAAGCCTCAGGCTCTCTAGGGTTGTCGGTTTGATGAACAACCGATGCCTTGGATTTCTCTTTCACGCCCATTTTGGCCTTTTCAGCCCTCAGAGCTTCTATCTCAAGTTTCAACCTGTCACTCTCTTGGACAGTATACTCATCGTTTTCTTCCACCACTTCGAGCAAAGCTGGTGGAAGCTCTGGATTATCCGAATTCATTCGGACATAATTTCTTGGCAGGTTTCGAATGCTTGATTCAGGCACCTCTCTCCTCCCACTGTGGTCGCCAAATTGATGTGGATAAAAATAGCCCGAGGGTAGGCTGGTAATTTTAAGTGGAGTATCAAGGTGGTACAGGGGTGTTTAACGGTGGTATAAGGGTGTTTCAAGGTGGAGAGATAATTAAGCAGCTTGGTAGTAGTTAATTTTTTTTATATCTCCAGAAGTTAATGCTGGTGGTTGAGTATTTATAGTGTGATGTTTGGGCCCTTATGGGCTTTCGGGTCAAGTTTAATGGACCCGGGTCATGTTTAAAGACCCATGAGCTCTAAGTAGGAGAGCAAGCAGCTTAGTCAAGAAGTGATTAGGTCTTTTAGTACTTTAGTCATAGTTCGAACTGTCTCAAGTTCAAGTGTTCGAAGTGACCTGTCCGGTCCAAATCGCCTGTCCGGTTTATGTCCTTAGTGCCTGTCCGGTATTCGGGGAGTTTTTAGACTGATTCGCCCTGTCCGGCGAGTAAGCAGAATTCAGACTCATCAAACTCCATCCTAACAGACAGATAAAATAAACGATGAAAATAAGAAGGTGAAGGAGAAGCCCAAAGAAAATAGGGTTATATCTTCTGAAACATTCGACTAGCAGAAGAGCCGCCGCAACCGTCCACTTCATCGTCAAAATTCCAAATTCCTTCAACTCGGTAATGCATTTTCCGAAGTCCGAAATTCCATTGGACGACAATATACCATGAGAACTACTGGACACCCAAAGCTACCCACCGTCAATCAATCTTTTTTCATCGAGGTATCTTTCTCCTCCATGGAAGCAATCACCCTTCTGATGCTCTGAGAATCAGATATACCTGAACACCTCACGAGGCTGAGATCCGTCCTATAACCTTGCTTCACAGTACTGCTGGACCTCAACCTTACCTTAGGCAAGAAAGAGGACATCCCATAATCATTGGGTGAGAGCCGATAACCAGAAACGACAGTACATTTGCTGTAAGGCAAGATACTAGATGGAAGGGGGAGTGACAACGAGATGCATAATAATACGTTGACGGCAGCACACCGGCAACTCAACACACAAGAAGCAGAGCCACCGAGAACCCTTATGTGGCTCCACGCACGAGATACAGAGAACCTAAGAATCAGGCTTATGAAAAGCGTCCACTCTTGAGAATATAACCTCCAGAGCAGTATTCCGAGGCACCGCACATGAGAAACACAACGGATGATAAGCAGGTTGAGATTCAGCGTGCTTAGAAGAATAAACGGCGAAGAAACTCCAAACAGAAAAAAGATCGAGAAAGAATGAAATGTAAGATTATAGACCACCCAAACCATTATAGTAGCCCTCGTTTTCAGGCCACACGGCCTAAAAACCACCGTAAAATCCAAGACCTGCAGCTTGAGGAAGGAAAATAGCCGTTAGAGAAGAGAACTTCTCTCTCTAGACATTCACACCTTCAACTAGTACTTATGGCGCCGTCTTTGATTATAGATATAATATATATTAAAGAAAACTATATTTTATTAAAATGAGAGATACAAGATTTTATTATTTCAATAGAATAATGAAAGGATCAAGCTATATATAATTTTCCCCAAAAAAAGTATTTGATTCATGTTTGACTTTTTTGGTACCAAATTAACCTTCAAGTTTAATTTAATTACAAAATTGTTATTTGGTGTGGATAATAATCGCCTGAGGGTAGGCTAGTAATTTCAGTTGGTGTTTTAAGGAAGTATGTGGGTGTTTTAAGTGTTTAGAGAGTAGAGAGATAATTAAGCAGCTTGGTAGCAGTTAATTCTCATTACCCATAGTTAATGCAGGTGGTTGGGTATTTATACTCTGATATTTGGGCCCTTATGGGCTTTCGGGTCATGTTTAATGGACCCAGGTCATGTTCAAAGACCCATGAGCTCTAAGTAGGAGAGCAAGTAGCTTAGTCAAGAAGTGTTTAGGTTTTTTAGTACTTTTGTCATAGTTCGAACAGTCCTATAGTTATTGTGTTCGAAGTGATCTGTCCGATCTGTCCGGTCCGGAGTCTTTGGACTGATCTGTCCCTGTCCGGGGAGCATGCTGAATTCAGACTCATCAGGAGCCCCTTTTTAGGTGTTTGAGCAAGTATTCTTGTCAGAGACCTGGAAAACAGTCCGATATTAGAAGTAATTTTCAATCCGGACAGGTCTATGGGTTTACCCGGACAGATAAAGCTTCACGAATTCAAAACAGTTTTTGCCAGAGTTCATGGGACACGTGTCACACTCTGACTGGTTGCTTTAGCCGTTTTTTCATCTTAAATTTCGAACCCACCTTCTTCGAAAAGCAACCTCTTTAATTACAAATGGTGACATCAGCGCCGTCTTTTAATCATTGCCTAACTTTTCGAATTCTCCTAGGAATCAACTACTTTTTTCAGATTTACTATAAATTCAGACTCACTTTCTACTGTTTTACTATCTCTTTCATATTTACTCTGCAAATTTACTCAGAGCTTTCTCTCGCTAAAGCAAAGATTTCCTTGGTAGTTTATGTTTACAGCAAGGACTGCATTGATCAAAGGTGGTTGGCTCAACCTTTCAGAGTTGGAGAAAGCACAAAAAGTTGAGAAGGACAGACGAATCGCAGCAGGGCTACCTTCATCACCTGTTGACAGACCAGCCGCCTCCGTTACAGAGTCAGATCGAGGCTCGTCCTCCTCTAAAGGTACCAAGCCCAAAAAGTTATTTCAATCCACCCTCTCGCCTATAGTCTCTGGTTCCTCTCGCAAATGAGGGGTTGAAGAGGAATCAGGAGGAAAGCAACACAAAAGTTGCCACTCTAGAGGAAACCATCAAAGACCTCCAGGAGAAGCTGTCCGGTCTGGAGAAAGACCTTACTGCCTCAAAAGAAGAGACCAAGGCAACAGACAAGATTGTCACCAACCTAACTACCGATAAGATTGCTCTTGAGAATGCATCATCCAAGGCTGCTGAGGAGAAAACTACCCTGTTAAGGGATCAATAGGCTACGATCCAAACCAAGATCAATGCCTATGCCAACCAGATGATTAAAAGTGAAGAGCTATTGCTTGAGAAGGTGAGGTCTGACATGGTTCTACTTTTCCATGAAAAATTTCCGGACAGGAACCTAGGGGACTTATGGCTTTATGTTGAGCCCGACGAGGTTCTATACCACACGATGGCTGAAGGTGACAGGTTTGGCTACTCTAGTGGCTCCTCGGTTGATGAAGAACATACTGGGGAGAGCCCAGATGAAGAGAAAGACGATCCTAAAAGAAAGAAGATAGTCGAAGGGAAAAGCGACTTCAAGGGTAAGGAGGCAGATGCAGGTGAGCCATCTTCAAAGGCTCAACCTTAACTTACGATCTCCTTTGATTATTTTTATTCAAACTAAAGTCCTTGGAAGGCCAAGGCACCTTTTTTTTGTAATGGTGTCCGGTACTCGACCGGACAGGTTTTTTGTGTTGTATTTTGACTATATTTAAAAGTCCTTGGAAGGCCAAGGCAAGTTTAAGTTATTTCATTTAATGAACATCTCTGTTTTGTGCAACCATCATCTTCTTTCATTTTAGTTTTGATAGCCAGAGTTTAAGTAGCCTTTAGTTGTTGCATGGTGAGAGTGTTTAAATTATCCGGCTAGAGTTTAAATAGCCCTTAGATATTTCAGTCTGTATAGTATGACAAGGAACAAAACTTTAAACAACACTTAGAATTTTTTTTAAGAAGGCATTGAATCTTATTTAAAAACCCAGACACCTCATTAAAACCTCTCCGTGCCACCGGGGAGGGAAGAGTATGCCCCCAAATATTTACATGGATGTTCAAACAAGTAAATATTTACACAAATGTTATTCCAAGTACATCCGGAGATGCTCAATATTCCAAGGATGACTTAAAACTCTGCCATATTTGTCTTCCAACCAATAAGTCCCAGGCTTAATTCTTTCAACAACGATATACGGACCCTCCCAAGTCGGGGCCAGATTTCCGAAGAGCTTTTCTTTAGTGTGTAAGAAGACCTTCCTTAATAATTTGTCCCCAGGTTGGAAATCTCTTCTTTTAACTTTAGAAGCAAACCTGCTTCTCATCAAACCTTGATAGTGTGCAACTCTAAGGTGAGCTTTAACTCGTCTTTCTTCTACCAAATCAAGTTGACCTCTGATTGTCACCTGATTAGCATGTTCGGAGAAGTTGTGAACACGAAAAGAGGGGAGAGTTACTTCTATGGGAGCTACTGCATCCATCCCATAGACCAAGGCAAAGGGAGACTCTTGTGTTGCAGCCCCAGGTGTTGTCCGGTAGGCCCACAAGACCTCTTGTAAATAACTAGGCCACTTCCCAGCAGCCCCTTCCAAATTCTTCTTTAAACCGGACAGTATAGTTCTGTTAGCCACTTCAACCTGCCCATTTGCTTGTGGGTGGAAAGGTGAAGAAAAACAATGCCGTATACCCCTTGAGGAACAGAAGCTCTCCATTTCTCTATTGTCGAATTGTGGCCCATTGTTTGTTGTTATTTTCTGTGGGACACCAAATCTGCAACATATGTTGGATATAATGAATTTTATAACAACTTTTGATGTTGTCCCTGCTAGAGGGGCTGCTTCTATCCACTTCGAGAAGTAGTCTATGGCCACAATTATAGTTTTGCGCCCTCCGGACGCCACGGGGAGAGGACCTACTAAGTCCAATCCCCATCGAGCAAAAGGAATAGGCTCAGAAATTGATTCTAAAGGAATGGCTGGTACATGAATTTCATTGCTATACCTCTGACATGGGTCACACCTCCTCACCAACTCCTTAGCATCTTTCATGATTGATGGCCAATAGTAACCGGAGAGTAAAACTCTTCTTGTCAAAGCTCTAAACCCACAATGGGATGATCCCTCACCATCATGCAATTCAGAGAAGACCATTTGTGATTCTTCATCCCCCAAACAGCGTAGGAGAGGTTTACTGTAAGATTTCTTGTATAACACTTCTCTCAATATGATGAAACCATGAGCCTTGTGTTTCAATGTCCTGGCTTGTGACTTATTCGGGGGCACAACACCATCGGAGAGATACTGCATAAGAGGAAATCTCCAATCTTGAGGTTGTTTTGCTTTTATTTCAAAAATCTCCTCTTCTTTACCCTTACAAAGTTGAATGAAGGGGCTTTCAAGCACATGGATCCATGGATATGACTCCGTATATGCTATGGTTGCCAGTGAGTCTACTAGCTCATTTTCTGCCCGGGGAATGTGTTCATAGACAACACTTTTAAACTTAAGCGCTTCATTTTTTAGGAGGAGTAAATATTTCACAAGTTGCTCCTTCTTAGCCTCAGACTGGCCTTGTGCATGGTGGATAATCAGTTGGGAGTCGCTTAGCAGCTTGACCCTCTTAGCCCCACAAATGTAGGCCAATTTTAACCCAGCTATAGCTGCTTCATATTCAGACTCGTTATTAGATGCCCTGAAAGCAAAACAAATAGCCTGGTACATCTTGTCTCCATATGGGGAAGTCAAACATACCCCTGCACCACACCCCATAGTGCTAGATCCACCATCTGTTCGGACAACCCATACTTTTTTATCTTTTATATCAGTAGCTTGCTCCGAATCTCTGTCAGAGTGGAATTCGACCAGAAAATCAGCCACAGCTTGGGCTTTGACTGCTGTTCGGGGAGCAAAGTCTATGTCGAAGTCCCCTAACTCTACTGACCACTTAGTCATTCTGCTCGAAATGTCTGCTTTTTGAAGGACATTCTTCAAGGGAAAAGAAGTCCGGACGATGATAGGATGAGCTTGGAAATAAGGCCTCATCTTTCTGGCTGCTATCACCAAGGCCAATGCCAATTTTTCAAGTTTCAAGTAACGCTTCTCTGCATCTATCAAGCTTTTGCTGATGTAGTACACTGGATGGGAACGACTATCGACCTCTCTTACCAGCACAACACTGTTGGCACAACTTCAAACTGCCAAATATACAAAGAGAGTCTCCCCCATCGACTGGTTTGAACAAAGTTTTGGAGGAGGACAGGTGTTTCTTTATCTCATTGAAAGCTCCATCACACTGCGGAGTCCAATCAAAGCCCTTTGCACCCTTCAAAGTTTGAAAGAAAGGAGCACATCTATCCGAAGACCTTGAGATAAATATGTTTAAGGCATCCAATCTCCCCATTAATCGCTGTAATTCTTTAATGTTTCGAGGAGGCTCCATTTGGAATAGAGCATTGAGCTGGTCCGGATCAGGTTGGATTCCATGCTCACTTATGATATAGCCTAGAAACTTCCCGGACCGCACTCCGAAGACACACTTTTCAGGGTTTAACTTTAGATTCACTTTCACCAAGTTGGCAAAAGTTTCTTGGAGATCGGACAAGTGCAACTGCTCATCCACACTTTTCACCATCATATCGTCAATGTATACCTCCATATTTCTTCCAATTTGATCAGCAAATGCCTTGTTGACTAACCTCTGATAAGTAGCCCCAGCATTTTTCAAACCAAATGGCATCACCTTATAGCAATGTAGACCTCTGTCAGTGACAAACGTGGTATGCTCTTGATCTTTCAGATCTACTTGAATCTGATTGTACCCGGAGAAGGCATCCATAAAGGAAAGCAGCTTGTTCCTAGAGGTAGAGTCTACTAACTGATCAATCCGGGGGACCAGATACAAGTCTTTTGGGCAAGCTCTATTGAGGTCTGTGAAGTCAATGCACATGCGCCACTTGCCATTCTTCTTTTTCACCAAGACAGGGTTGGCAGTCCACAAAGGGTATTGAGACTCCTTGATGTGCCCCATCTTTGTGAGCCTGTCAACCTCTTGCACAATAGCATCAGTCTTTTCTTTGGAAAAAGCTCTTCTTTTTTGAACCACTGGAGCTACATCCCTCCGGACGGATAAGTGGTGTGATATCACCTCTGATGGAACCCCAGTTACATCAGCATTGCACCAAGCAAAAACGTGCTGATGGTTCTTCAAAAACTTTAACATTTGATCTTTCAAAACATGTGGCATTTTAGACCCTATTTTGACACTTTTTCCATCTTCCAACCAGTGCGTTTCTACTTCTTCAACTGGTATCAACACTTCGGGGGTCTCTCTGGGGTCATCAATTTCACCTTCACCCCCAGAAAGGCCCTCAAACTGCTATTGTTCATCAATACGGACTGCCCCCAGCGTTCGAGGAGCCAGGGCAGTGGCATAACATTCTCTTGCAATCTTTTGGATGCTCCAGACAACTCCAACCTGTCCCTGAACAGCATACTTCAAGCACTGGTGGACTGTTGAAGCCACTGCATGCATCCTAGAGAGCCAAGACCTCCCTAGAATGGCATTATAGCAAGTGGGACAATCCACCACAATAAAGAGTATTCTGACCATTTTCTTGAAAGGGCCCTTGCCCAATAGCACCTCTTCTTCGAACTCCCCGATCACATCTGCTGAGCTGCCTGTGAAGCCCACGATTGACCTGCCCGAATTCTGAATTACAGCTGGATTTTTCATCTTCTTGTAAGTGGTTAGGAAAAGGATATTGGCTGAGCTTCCAGTATCCACCATGATTCGTCTTATGTCATTGGCCCCTATAGATGCTCCTATGACAACAACATCCTCATGAGGGCCATCAATGTCTCTTAAATCGTCTTCATCAAACACAATGAAAGGGAATGAGTTTGGTGACTGATACGATGGCATGCCTCCTTCTAGCTGGGAGGCCAAAGTATGAACATGCCTCTTCCCTGAAGAAGCAGTTTGAGCTGTCATAGTGTCTCCTCCAAAAATTGTGAGTGACTCGAAAAATTTAATGAGCCCGGAGACCGACCTAGAACATTCCTCAATTGCACCTACTCTGTTCCAGGTTGGATCAGGATCCAAGTACTCAGATTCCACGTCAAACCTTTCAACTATAACCATGGCTCCCTCCGGAGCGGCATTACTTGGACCAACCCGGTGAGTGTTATCAGGCCTGTTACCCCATATTCTTTTCACATAGGCCCCCCATCTTTCCCCTTTCAATCAAGTTCTGAACTTCTTGCTTCAAAGCTATGCAATCATCAGTGGTATGACCAATATCATTGTGATATTGGAAAAAAGAGTTGTTGCGATGCTCCCTGGGAGACTGCATTGTTGCCGGTCTCCGGAAATGCACCTCATCCTTTGTTTTATCAAAGATAGTGGCCACGCTTTCTTTTAACTCTGCGAACCACTCCGGTTGGACCCATGGCCCTCTCTTGTTTCTGGATTGTTGACTTTGAGCAGGAGCTGTTGGCTGAGACTGAGATTTTTCCCTACCATGCCCTTGTCCGGTTTCTCTTGCTTTGTTCCCAGACTGATTCTGATTGGGATTTGGTGCCACCGGGGTAGACCTCACCTGCCTGTGCACCCTGGTTTTCTTTGTTTCATTGACGTTTATTTGTTTACCAACCTGATTCAGCAACCCCCCCCCCATGTCATGGCCTTCTTCCTGGTCACTGAATCAGCTAGATTGCCTGGGTTCAAACCCTGTCTCAGGGATGCTATTGCTACCTGTTCGAAGCAATCAGCCAACCCATTCTTTGTGTTCACAAAACGACTTATGTACTCTTTCAAGGACTCATTTGGTTCCTGGGCACAATGGATTATTGTGTCTCCATTGCCCTTCAGCTCTTTACTCCCTACGAACTGCCTTCGAAAGGCCACCCAAAACGTGTCAAAATCTTTAATACAACCCTGAGGCAGGCTATTGTACCACTTTAGAGCACTCCCCGTAAAGGATTGGGAGAAGGCCCTACAAAGTAGTTTATCATCGTCGTCAAAGTTCATCTTGAAGTTTTTAAATTGCTCCAGATGGTTGTCCGGATCAGTACTGCCATCGTACTTCTCTATTTTGGTGCTGTCAAACCTCTTGGGGAGGTTCCCGGACAGAATTTTAGAAGACAATGGAGATTGCCTCTAATTCCTCCCACGACTGAATACGGTACCCTCATTGGGAGTTGCAAAAATACCTGGCTCATCGTGAAAAGCGAAGGGATCCATCAGCATCTTGTCCACATGCTTGCGACTATGAGATGATCCCTTCCCAATATGTCTTTTCATCTTGCCTTGTCTATCCCTTTTTCTTAAGTATTTTTTAATCTGCCTTTGCTTTTTCCTGGTTCGACCCTCATCGCTGCTAGAGGACAAGGATTTTTCATTTCCCTCGCTGTCCGAAGAGCTATCTGAAGATTCTGAGCTCGAGTCAGAACTCTCCACAGGCTTTGACCGGTGAGACTTTTTAGAACTGGCATGAGTCTTTTTAGTGCTCACATGAGTCTTTGAAGACTCATGCTCCCTGGGGTTATCAGTGTGATGAACAACTGATGCTTTGGATTTTTATTTCATGCCCATCTTGGCCTTCTCAGCCCTCAAAGCTTCTATTTCACCTTTGAGCCTATCACGCTCTTCGATAGTGTACTCATCATTCTCTCCCACCACTTCGAGCAGAGCTGGTGGCACTTCTGGATTGTCCGGATTCATACGGACAGATTTTCTTAGCTGGTTTTGAATGTTTGATTCAGGCACCTTCGTGCTCCCACTGTGGTCGCCAATTTGGTGTGGATAATAATCGCCTGAGGGTAGGCTAGTAATTTCAGTTGGTGTTTTAAGGAAGTATATGGGTGTTTTAAGTGTTTAGAGAGTAGAGATATAATTAAGCAGCTTGGTAGCAGTTAATTCTCATTACCCATAGTTAATGCAGGTGGTTGGGTATTTATACTCTGATATTTGGGCCCTTATGGGCTTTCGGGTCATGTTTAATGGACCCGGGTCATGTTCAAAGACCCTTGAGCTCTAAGTAGGAGAGCAAGTAGCTTAGTCAAGAAGTGTTTAGGTTTTTAGTACTTTTGTCATAGTTCGAACAGTCCTATGGTTATTGTGTTCGAAGTGATCTGTCCGGTCCATGTGGTCTGTCCGATCGGTCCGGTCCAGAGTCTTTGGACTGATCTGTCCCTGTCCGGGGAGCATGCTGAATTCAGACTCATCATTATTAATGAATGAAAAATACTAAGTGTATCTTAAGTTCACCCAAAACCCAAAATAACCTATTTTACTAATCTTACCCATAAAAAACACTTTCATTTTACCTCATATTGCTACAAATTTATAAAAATTATGAAAATTTTGTTGAACATTCAAAATTCTTCAAGAATAGGTTTTTAATAAAATACATAAAAAATTAACAAATAAAACATAGATTTTTTTGAAAAACATAAATATTGTTTTTAAAACTTCAACACATAAAAAAATACTACTAACTAAATAAACTAGTTTAATGTTTTGACAAATAAAAAAATCTATAATTTTTTGAAACGAATTATTATAAAAAAATTGTAATTTTTAAAAAAGAAAATCTATCACCATAGGTGCTCTGTGTTGTGCACCATAGGTGCTAAGTACACCGCATTTATGGTGCATGCTATTACGTACCATAAGTGCTAAGTGGAAAGCACTACGGTGCACAACACCGATGGTGCGGGCCTTGCACACAATCGGTACGAGGCTTACACACCATTGGTGTTGTGTACTTAGCACCCTTTTAACTTTGATAAATAGTTTCAAAGTTGAGATTATCAGTCATCAACGCTTAGGTAACCAACTTCGAGACTTTCTAGTAGGGTGATGGCTCTTAATTGATTAGGAGCCTCGTTTCGATTGTAGGCTAGTCTCTTTTTGCAATTAAGAGTCTATTTAGCAAACCAGTTTGTAGTTTGATTTTGCTCTCTATAGATATTTGATAAGGTTATAGTTTCCTGTAATATTTAATGAGAGGAACCAAAAGCAAAGAGTCTTTACCTTTCATCAACATTTCAATAAGAATCATAGAGTCAGATTTTATATTAATATTTCTTATTTCTTTCTCCTTACAAAAAAGAAAGACATCTAAAAAATCCATGCATTCAATAATAATAGGGGATTGCTTACAATAAATTATACCATAAGCTGCTAATATCTCTCTTTTATTGTCTCTAACTAGACCACCTCCACTAGATTCCCCAGATTAACTACATGAATCATCTGTATTAAGCTTAAATCTGCTGCCCAATGAAAGTTTCTATATAAAACAAAAACTTATTCTTGGTGTGTTAAAGTGTTGGAAATAACCTAGGTCAGAAGCAACTTTTATCTCCTTAATCCAATATGATTTTTTAGGAGATTTGCACAATCTATACTTGAAATGATATACTTAATATGGGACAATATATAGTGTACTGTAATACTTTCCTTTTCATTTTTAGCTTTATTTCTAGGACTCGATATGACCCAACTGATTGTAGGAGGGATAATGGTTCTTATATAGAACTCGTTATCAGTAGACCAAAACCAGCTTCACATTAGTATACCAAATAATTATGCAAAATATTTCTAGACTTCTCATGATATTTTGTATTGAACAAACAAATGGTTAATTGATTTAATACCATCACAAAACTGACATTTAAAGGCTAGAGAAAAATTCATTTTCTAGTAAAATTGATCACTAGTATCCAGTTGTTTAAGAGCCTCCAGAGAATAAAAGAACATTTTTTAGGTGTAGTGTTGTTCCATATTCTCTTGAAAATATTTGATTCGTTACATATTTTTTTACTTTGTTCAAGTATCATTGGTATTAAATTCTCCAATGGATGTTAATATTCATTTGATTGAATCTTCTTCTGTTTCTTTTAATGTGATTTTTTTTATTTTCATAATATCAGATGTTAGAGCAACAATTTTCAGTTTCTCCAAATTCTAGTTATCTTCATACCAGTAATTGTTGATTTTCTTCTTATGATACTAGTAGTTGTTTTCCTCATTGGAGAATAAAATAAAATGATGTATATCACACCATTTTTCGATCCATAAATCTATATAACCCTTTTCCAGTAAATAAAACCTTCATCATTTTCTCTTATATTCAATAACATTTTCCATATTTTTGAACTTTAACTTGAACTTGGAGGGAGTGATGAATAAAACAATATAGAGTGTGCATATACTTAGATCATAAGATTTTTGTTTCTATAATCTATACCATAGTTTACATGAGAAAGAGGTCTACATATCTTTTAATCTTCTCAAGTTTAATCTTTACTTTTATAGGGTTTACATGGATGCAACCATCTTTTCTAATTAATCGCTTGGTTAGCATCAAAAGAGCCCCATAAAAATTTGTTGCACATTCTTTGTATTTTATAGATTATAGATTTAGAGAGGAGATAACTTTGAAAGTGGTATATATGGATAGTCATCAATATAGACTGAATGAGTCTACCAAAAAAAATAGGAGCTTACTTTCCGAGTCTTGAATCCTTTTAATAATTTAGTCACCAAATCATATAAATAACCAACATTATTGCTTATATAGATAGTGATAACAAGGTATTTAAGAGGAAGGTTTACATGCTTGAAACCATATTGGTTTTCTAACACCTTAGTTCTTCTTTGAGACATTCTTGTAGATGTGATGATTCTGGTTTTATTTTTGTTGATTATTTGACAAGATCTGTCTTGATAATGCTGTAAGTACTCATTGATTCTTTTAATATTTGGAGATGAGCCATTTGCAAAAATGATAAAATCACCAGAGAATGCTAGACAAGGTATAATCAATGAACTTCTTGTTTTATATCTCATTTCTCTCTTGGTTTCAAAGAGTTTTTTAAGGCTTCTAACTAAATATTATTCTACAATAATAAATAGATCCTCTTGTAGACTTAAAGAAACCATGTAATTCTCCATTGACTATAAGTGAACACCAGATTGAATTGATACTATTCTCAATTCTGTCAAAGAACCTTTCATCAAAACCAAATAATTTCATGATGCTTAGAATAAAATTGAAAATAGCCTATTAATGCTTTAGACATGCCAATTTTAATCATCATCTTTCACCATCTGACTTTTCTATATAAGTCACGAGCTAACTCTTGAGGCAACAATATATTATCATTACATTTGACAAAACCTCTTTATTCCTAAAATATAATCTTAGGCAGTAATAAAATAATCTATCATTTAAAATATTATATAATTTTCTATTGAGTATTATACATAAACTCATTGGTCTAAATTTATTCAAGGTTTGAGGAGATTCCACCTTAGAAATTAAGCAAATTGCAGTTGCATAAATTCCTTAAATGATAGGATGACCATGACAAAATAATATTATAGCACCACAAAGGTCCTTAGCCAACAATGTTAAAAGAACTTGCCATTCAAAGCATCTACACCTATATCACTGCTGGGGTTAAAAGATTTTAAAATGTTGGGATCTCATCTTCTGAAGGTAACTCCATAAAGTTTTTTATTATATTCTTTAGTAATTAGCTTTAAAATGATGTTGTGTAGGTCCTTAAATTACTTTTGATTAGGTTTTGCTAATAATATGGATTTAAAAATGATATTCAACAGATTTACTTAGGTCAGCTTGGTCTCTAATCTATATTTCTTCTTCCCAAATTCCATGATTTTTTTCTCCTTCTTTTCTTGACATAGTTATGGAAGAATGAGGTATTTTATCACCATTCTTTAACGAGTTAGTACTGTTTTGTTCCTAATATGCTTTTTTCTTAGCTAGAAGCTATAGGGGATTAGCTTGTGCTTTAGTTAGATTAACTTTATCTTTTATGCTTTTGGTTTCCTCAAAACATATTTCTATGAAGACGATTCCTCTTCTGATTGAGCTAAAGCGTAACAAACATTTTCAAAGATTTCCCAATTCCAACTTTTAAGGTTTTGTTTTAGTCTTTTACTTTTATTCTGGAAAACTTGGATAGGTGGCCGTGTCATAACTGGGTTCCAGCTTTTCTCTATCATTTTTTATAAAATCAGGATGCATAATCCACATATTTTGAAACATGAATTTTGATTTTATTTTATTTTGATCGGCAGATATAGTGATACTCAAAAGTGAGTGATCTGACCCAATTTTTGACAAATGCTTTACTTTAGTATTTTTTAAAGTAGTTCATTCAGGGTGACTTACATAATACTATATCAAGTCTCTTCTATTTTTTATTATTGGTCCAAGTATACTTAGAGCCAGAATAACCAACATCATTAAGTTTGCAGTCTAGAATAGTATTGTTGAAGTCATCTATACTCCTTAAACATAAGGTAAAACATAATACTTACACTTGGGAGTTTGAAATAAGATTAAAATCCCCCATGAAAATCCATATTCAGTGTTATCAGTCAGGTCTCCTAAAATATCCCATAAAATAGCCATATGTTCTCTTATACATTTAACATAAACAATAGTGACCAAAATTTCATTTTCCAATGTAGTTAGACTTACTTTTAAGTGTAGAAATTCCTCATGATTAGAAATAATGTCAACGATAAATTCATCTTTCTAGATTATCCATATTTTGTTGCTAATGTTGGCTGCACTTACTTGAAAGCCAACTTTTCTAAGAGATCTCAATCTTATCCCTTGATTGGTTGGTTGATTTTAGAAAAATGATGCAGAGAGAACTTATTCTTAGTCCTGAAGAAAGTTATGACGTGCTTTTTAAAACATTATGGGATTTGTGCTTATGCTATTGAAATTGAAAACAAAATATGGTCTTGTTTGCCAGACAATACGCCTCATTTACCGTCAAACGTTAAACTGCTACGCTACCAAACATCAGGACGACCCATCCTCTTGAATTTCTCCCCGATGAATCTCTCTCCCCTAATGTTATACCCCTACCTTACAACTGCCAAACTATTTACTAGCCAAAAAAATCCGTAATATAAACCCTAAACCTACACAATCAACCCACCAACAGTATCTTTTGACTTGATACTTAACCCTAACCAACCAACACTATGTCTAACCGAAGTTAAAAAATAATCCAAGTTGTTGATTTCCTCCATCGTTCTCCCAATCTTTTCGATCACCGCTATCTCACCCCTAAACTCATATGCATGTTATGAATCACTCATCTCTCTAGGTCCAAATTTTCGTGGTCTCTTCCCTTATGTTAACCTTGGTAAGAACAACATAGGTCGTACCATAATCAACTATCCCAGACCATCAAAGAGAAGCCATTCGTACCACCCAGTATTTATTGTAGCATAAGTCACCTCCTTCCCCCTATATGGTGCTAACCAAAGCATTCCTCTTATCTATTGATTATCTTATTCGATCAGCCATGAAATAAAGCACTAGCCTATCTACCACCAGTTTTACTTCCATATTCCTATTTTTCATCAATGACTACAAAAATATCCCTTCCCTTTATTTCTACTAGAGTTTTAAATCTAACATGACCCCACATGCAACCCAAACCTAGGCTAACATCGTTGTTGCTCTTCTAGACGAACGATCTGAGATGAGAGTCTGGAAAGTCCCTAACATGGAATACCAGAATGGTGAAATCAGTGTCCCCCAAGATGTGATATATGAATACAAACATGGTTGAGACAAATGTCTCTCTGGATACTTCTTAGGAAGAAACCTCCACATACATAGTTCATGCCATCGATTTCAAGCTATGGACTACGCATGGCTTCCAACAATTCAAAGTCACCCATTCAGGTTACTTCTACTACTCTTTAAATTTATACGATAATATTGTTTATATATTTGAGAATGTTCATTGGCTCTTCAATAATCATTCTATATTTCTTAAACGATGGGAACCTATCGTCTCTTATACGAAAAAAACCCCTCTCAAATCCATCCCATTGTACAAAGAATGGTTTGATCATTATAGATAATGCCTTGGGCACCGCCATCTATGTCGATAAACACATCGCCCACAATGTTAAGTTAAGATTTACCAAAATCTGTTTCATAACGATCGCCTCTGGCACTTTCTCGTCGAGCTCATAATCAAGTGTTTAGAGAAATCCACCCTCATCCACGTTGAATATCAATGTGTTCCCATGATACGAAACAAATGTGAATGTTTTGGTTGCATGTCTACGGATTACACTACCCACCAAGATATCCCCACTAATCGTCTACTCCAAATGTGAATACTTTACCCACTAATGATCAAGCTAATGAACACTTATTACTCACAGTCCAGGAAAAAGAACGCGTAACGGTCTTCCCTTCTAATACCAATAGGGACAAGGATCCAACCACTACATGCCCTACGGTGGTTATCCATATTTCCACCAACAATGACGACTCTCTATGCGGGGGTGATGGTGAATCTGGTTATATTGCTTACCTAAGATCCCTCGACGAAGACGACAACTTCCACCTCAGTAGACTTAACTACTCAGTCATTGGTAAAAACATCACAATCTCATCTAAGTCAAGATCTACAACTATCAACGTCACTTCCCCCATCACTCGTCCCTGACAGACTTTCGCCCGTAAAGATAGTGCCAAACGTAACATGGACCACATGGTCTTCGACAATTGAAAATCAAATAAGATATATTCCCTTATCCTCTATGAAGATTTCATCATGGAACGTTAAAGGTCTAAATTACCATGTGTGAATTTTTTTATTGAATACGTCTTTAGTAACCATAACTATCTTATATGTCTAGTTGAAACTAAGGTAATTGAAAGTAAATCCGATAGCATAATTAAAACCAGTATGCCCCTTCTAACATTACAAAACCAATCACAACATGCACCATTATGCTATGATCATTATTTCTTGGAACCCTAGTTTTTTTTGCTTAATCATAAATAAATCCACCTCACAAACCTAGAATGTAACATTATATACATTGCATATAGTCTTAACTTTACTCTTACAACGATTTATGGCTTCAATAAAGCCTCTAATCATCTCCACCTCTGGAAAGATCTCACTGGAATTGCACCCACCCGCTTGAGCAATCCTTTGCTTGTAATTAGCGACTTCAAAACCATTAAGAATATGAAGGACCCTATCAGTAATGCAGACCTATGGATTGCTTTGATTAACAAATTTTACCAATATTTTTATGACTACCTAATAGCCTCATACCAAACTCTCATTCACCTTTATCCCACCCTCCCCCACACCTCCATCGCTATTTTTTTCGTTTCTTCAACATGTGGTAATCTCACTTGGAATATAAAACCAAAATATATGAAAGTTGGAGCCCCTCACCCCTATTGAGGGTTTCGCAATGTTAATCATCTCGAGTAAGTTAAAATTTCACCAACCTCTCATTTAATCCCTTAATAAACGTGAATTCAATAATATTAATGAGAGGACCTCTGCCGAATCCATTCTTTTCCAAGCCCATAAAAACCTAGAAAATGACCCCCAAACCCCTCTCTTATTGAGGTTGAAATTCTTGTCTCCATGAAACTTATTTTCTCGAGCCGTATTGAAGAATATTTTATTAAGAAAAAGTTCCGATAAAACTGATTCAAGCTCACTGATAGAAATACCAATTGTTTCCATACCAATGATAAAATCGGTATTACATGGAATGAATTAATTAACCCTTATTGTATTCAACATACCCCCCCCCCCAAAGGATTTGGCTAATTATTTTCCATCCACTTCACCAACCTCCTCGGTGAGAAATTCCCTCATGAATACCTTGGCTCTCATCGGATGAATACTTTCATAACCACTAAGTTGAACCCTCCAATAAGGCAAAGATGACTCGTCCCATCACCAACAACGATATAAAAAATTCCCTCATGGATCACTACAGGAAAAAACATTTGTAAAGTCATCCATTCTTTTGCTCAATGTAAATTCTCATTGCTTGATATAATATAATCTTTAAAGGCCTCCATAAAATCTAAGCCAATTAGATTTAAGTTGCTCTCTGTTTACTCATCGATCCCTCTTAATCTGCCTTCATCTTAGGCAAAATTATCTCAGATAATATTCTACTCTTCCATGAGCCTTTCTGTGGATATAATAGTAGTCGAAAAGCTCAATGACTACTCTTAAAATATAATTAATAAAAGAATTTGACAACGTCCGTTGGCACATTCTCTTGGACGTCATTGTCTTCATGGAATTCCTGCCATTTATGAGAAATTGGATCATATAATTCGTTTCTACCACCTCCTACTCTAAAAATATAACTGATAATCTATTCGGTCACTATAAAGGAAAAAGGAAGACTTCATCACATAAACCCTATTTCCCCTTTCATCTATGTTTTAGTCATTAAAGTTCTTTTTAGCATACTTAGAGAGAAAAGCCTTAACCCCTCCTTTAGCTTTCATTATAATAATATAATATGAAGATCATAAAAATCTTTGCTTGCCAGAAGACCTTATGATTTTCAACAGTGCATACCAAAAATTAATATTTGTTTATAAAAAATGGTCTCCGCAAACTCTCTATCATCTCTCGCCTTAGCGTCAACCCTCGTAAAATCCATTGATCGCCACCTGCCTGTCCTACGATGATGTCATACCCCTCTCTACAAATTCATGTCCCATATTAACTCTTGGACCTCTAAATACATGTCCTATGCCGGAATATTGTAGCTCATAAAAGTTATCCTCTTTATTGGCTAAGTATACCGATGATTTATGCTCATACTTCTCTGTAGGTTCTTAAAGAATCTGTCCTAACTCCTTTGCTACTTCTCTTGGTCCAGCCCGAATATGCAGTTTTTTGAAGAATCTGTCCTAACACAATAATTTTAAAGAATCTGTCCTAACACAATAATTTTAAAAAAATATCAACGTTAGCATCTACAGTTTTTTGTCATATTATTTCGGACCTTCGCTATAGATTTCAAAGCAATAAGGTCCTCTGGCCATATTAATCTTAACTAGTTTGTTTTTTGTCTATTTTTTGTTTGCTTTTTCAAGTACACGTTTATCTCTCGTAGCGGTTGATAATATTGATGAAGTTGCTAAACAAAATCTTTGTTTAATGCGATTGCCGTGCCTAATTTCAGCTCATACTTGTTACCGTTTTTTTTGTCGATGTAATTGTTTTAGAGTGTTTGTATGTACTAAATTTTAAACATTTCCATATGTTTTATTGTATAGAGTTGTTGTTGTTTTGGTTGTTATATAGTATCATTGACAGTTTTGGATACGGTTAAAAACCATATTTATTTATTTATTTGGTAACCCAAATGATTTTGTTAAAAAAAATTGTTTCATTACATAATTTATTATTATTTTAATTTAATATTATTATATTTTGGCGTACGCCCGAGAAATAGTCGACCGAAATATACTATACTTTATTAATTAGCTTTTGGCTCAACCACAAATCTTACCTTTTATATATTCGGGTAACTTGACTGTTCCCACTTAGCAGATACATCTGTTCTTCATGTTTGGTTCTTCTTGGACCACGTTGCTCTATCATTTAATATACTTTTGGACCACTTGCCCTCATTTAGCGAACTTTTTAAAAAATTGCAAGCAAAAAAAGTTAGCGTCTTGAGACATACTTATTAGTCAGCCATACAATATCGGTGAATAATACGTAAATACTTAAATATGTGATTATTAGATGCCGATTTAGTTGTATGGAACAAATAAAATCAAAACTATTTTTTTCGTTAGATTAAAAAAAATGCACAATTAAAATATATAAATGAACACGTAAAAAATATATTAATTAATAATAATTTAATAATAAATGAAATCGTAATCCTTTCAAAATAATTTCATATAAATAGTTTTTGTGCGGTTAAAGTATAATAGTTTTAAATTTTAAATTTCAATGCTCAGATGATTTTTTTTTTAAAAATCCAATCATAATTAGAGCTATTTATTAACCTCTTTTTTTATTATCAAAATTTAAATATATTTTTTCATTTAAATAGTATAGATATATAGATATAAATAACTTTAGTTTTTTCAGACATATTTTTGTTTTATTTTTCACATTTTAATTTTTTAAAATCCTTTTTCTTTTACTCTCGCGACAACTTAAATCCGATGAATTTTTTTTCCCGGCGGACTAAAATGCTAAACTAAAAACGGTGATAAATCTAATTTTAAGTTTTAATTTTTAATTCGTTTTTATTTTATATTTTTGAATTCTTGTTCATAGATTATTGATTTATACATTTTATGAATATTGGTAAAAGTCAATTTGTGAATGAAATTATATTTTTCAGATCGACTTTTATTTTAGGATCTAAACCTTTAGAGTTTTGATATTATTCATTTCATAGAACTGGGTTTGAAACCTGTGCCGCAGGGCTTCGACGACATCAGTTTGAAGCTTGCAGTTAATAATGATGTAACTATAGACAACACATAAAATGATCTACCATCCACAAAAGAAGTCGCAACTTGTGCATTCAGATTGTAGTTGCAACGTATTCGTCACACATTTATAACATAGCTTATTTTGAACTATGAAATAAAGTTCAGATAAGTTTTTACAACAGATTTGCAACAAACGTAGTGCTTGATTGCGTAATCTGTCATGTTGTAACGAATTTGCAACACACTTATTTTAAAGTTTTTTTTAAAAAAAATTCAATTTATAAACTGAAGCTTTTGTGATGCAATGCGCCGGTTACAAATTGAAGCACGCCCAATATTTTGTATACTGTCTAACTATTAACCAAAATTTGTTAGTCCGTTTATTCTTCTTACTAATATTATTATCCAATTTAAAGACCAGTCTAATTTATTATTTGTTTTAGAGAACCAAAGCCAAATCACTTACCGTATTTTTTCTAAAATTCAAAATCATAAATCCGCAAAACCTCTAGGTCTCTACTAATCTATTTCTTCGAATTCGAGAACAAACAAAGATATTTTTTGAATCATTATATTCTCCACTCTATTGTACTATTATTTTAATGAATATTATTAAAAGTTATTTAACAAGATCATACTTTTGAGCCACAACTATTAATTTGTTATTCTATAGGTAAAGGGTTTTATCTTTTAAAATATTATTTTTGCATTTTATTGATCAAAAGAAGAGTATGTGGATTTTTTGAACATATACAACAAGAGTAATTCCAATACCGCGAAACCTGTTTTTTTTCTTCAAGAAAGAACTTATTAGAGAATACAGTGAATGAGGTAAGCAAGTATCTCATACAAGTCCCTGGATGAGCACACTTTGGTGTGACACCATTATCAATAATATCTATTAGTTATGTTTCTATTCAACTTCATATAAGACCAACGACTTCAGCAATTGTCGTTTATTATTATTGTTAGACGTATTCTACAAGTAACTCATCAACATAAGTATCGACTAAAGACTACATACGCATAATTGGATTTATTGATTACATGTATAGACAAAAACTAATGAAACTCTATAAATAAAGTTTGGGTTGTGATTTAGTTGCAGATATGTATGCTAGAACCTAATGGCTCAAAATATCTGATATGACTGGTAACTATTGAGTCAAATGAGACATGAGTTTATCCAAAACAGGTTTGTCCGAAGTAGGTTGGTTCGAAGTGAACAAGGTCCAAAGTGTCGAAACTGGAGCAAAATGGATTCTTCTACTTGTTAGATTTCCTATTTGATTAGGTCTCCTATTTTGGTATTTAAATATTAATGTATTTTATTATTAATTATATATTTTTATTAATTGGGTCTTATATATCAATTTAATTTCCTATTAATTTGGAGTAATTATTTCCGAGGTTTCCTACTTTAAGGGATTAGGGTCTTAATATAACCATTAATTATTGGGCTTTAATCTTAAGAATCTCTTGAAGAATTGAGGTTTTCCCTAAACCTATCAATATTGAAAGATATGCAATGCAATAGCGTGACAATACAATTTTGAGAGCATTATATTTCCTAAGTGAAAAAAACTCTAGGTCTTTTTTAGATAGAAATGAGGTGAAAGATAAATAATGAATAGATAAATATGTGAATCACATTATATTTATAATAAAAAGTGATTGAATCATTTGTGTTTGAGAGTCTTTCGATAACCTATTTTATTAATAAAAGAGTATATGTTTCCCGTCGATGTAGGAATTTCTTACAATCCAAACCACATTAATTATGTCTTGTATGCTTGGTTTTTATTTCATGATTTCTTTTATTTGTTCCTAATTTTGAACATGGTAAATTGTTATTTTACGAAAAATCAAAAATCGCACATCGGTTCTTACCTCAGTTAAACTGAATTTCCCGACAAGTGGTGCAATGAGTGGGGAATAAGAGTAGAATAAGTAGATCAATCACTGTTTTGAAGGTTGAAGAATAGATCATTCCTGAAAACCGAAAGATACAAAGATAATTTTCATGAAGCTTAGCGTGAAAAAATTGACGGATCCTATGACTTTAACTTCTGGAGAATTAAAGTTAAGTCTAGCCTAGTACATACGGGTTTAATTGCTGCTATCAACGATAAATCTATACAGGTTGATATCGTAGTACTGTCTAAAGCTCATAGTATCCTCATACTAAGCTTGAGAGATGAAATAATACGAAAAGTATCTGAAGATCATACGGAGTTTGGGATATGTAATTGAATGAAGACGATTTGATGAAGAAATATTTGGCAAACATATTGTATATGAACAAACAATTTTACATGTTTCCAATAGTTAGTATGATAGAGGTCTGAAGGCACCCATATGATTACAACTGAATCATACTAAACTTGAACTCACTTGGTGTAAAGGTTGAGGAGAAGGACTATCAATCATATTTTTAATTCCTCTTCTGGGTGAGTATAAATACTTTATGGAGATCATGCTCTATGATAAAGACTCACTTACAATGGTTGAAGTTAAAAGAGCCTTGAACTCCAAATATCTTCAAAGGAAGATTGTTCTGAATAATGACTTTGGAAGGCACAAACTAAGTCTGAGAGACCATGGAGGAAAGAGAGCTTCAAGTAAGAGAATATGAAACTATCGATAAAATTCTAAAAGGACTGGGACAGGTTCAAAATAATATGTTGGACATGCAAGAAAAAATGACATATCAGTGGAACTTCCTAGAGAATGGAACAAGGGCTCTATAGTAGTAGAAGGTGTGTTTAGTACAGTGAAAGTTATGTTTTGGTAAGTGCAAGAGGGTGAAGTTTATGCCCACCATCCATGCAACCAATAAAGTACTTGATTATGTTTATTTATATCTTTTGGGTCCAATAACTGATTCCATCATAGATGGTGCAAATTACTTTATGTCGCTGATAGCTGACTATTCTAGAAAAGTATGGATTATACTTTTCAAGACCAAATATGAAGCGTTTAATATCTTTGTGAACTGGATGAATTTGGTAGAGAATCAAGCCAAGAAAAGTAAGGAAAAAGCTTCAGACTAAAAATAACTTAGAATATGTGAAAAATGAGTTCATTAGTTACTGGTCGAAGCTTGGCATTGCTAGACACCATAATATAAGTGAGACTCGTAAAAAAACAGGCTTGTTGAGAGAATAAATCAAAACATGATGGAACAGGTTAGATATATGCATCATACAGTTGGAATGAGCCAAATATTCCAAGTAGAAGTCGTGACAACGATTGCATATATCATCAATATGAGTCCATCTATGGTGCTTAAGTTTATTTATCCTCAATAGTTCTGTACTGAAGAGAAACCTAAGCTAGAAAATTTGAAAGTGTTCAGATGTACTACCTACGTACATGTGAATCAAAATAAGCTTAGGACAAGAGCACTAAATGATTATTCATTGGCTATGCGGAAGAAGTAAAATGGTATAGGCTCTGGTGCCTTAAACATGGACATCAGAAGACATTGATAAGCAATGACATGATTTTGAATGAGGTGTAAATTTTATTGAAGAAGGTGGTGAAAACTTAATCTAGTACTATCGAGAAAAAAATATTAACTTGATGATATATTATATTTATAAAGTGAAGTTATAAATGTCTCTGCCGAAAAGGATTTGGACCTAGTTCCGCTTCAGATCGTATAAAGAAAGTTCAACCACTACATGAGTTCACAATTAGTTAAGGTTTTGGTGCTCCAAGGCCTACAGATGATTAGATATGAGAGCAACAGGAACTTGACAATTATCAACTGACAAGGGATAGAGCATGGAGACCAAGAAAACATCCGCATAGGTATGATTTTGCTAATATAATTGGTTATGTTTTATCTATTAAAATTTAGAAAGATGTTCTTGAACTTGAGACATATCATGATGTTATCAAGAGAAGTGACTTACGACCATGAAATAAGAACTAAGATATGTCAAGAAAATTAACACTTGGATTCTTATGAAGCAACCAAAGGGTCAGAAGTTGGTTGGGAGTAAATGGATATTGAAGAGGAAGCTATATATTTATAGTATGAAGTTATCCATATACATATTTAGACTTGTGAGTAAGGGTTTTACTCAAAATGAGAGTTTCAATTTCAAATAAATATTCTTGTAGGTTTTGAAACAAACCTCCATCTGGATTATGCTGTCAATTTTTTCTAGATTTGATATTAAACTAGATTCAATAGATGTTATTACTGCCGTCTATCATGGTGAATTAGAATATATCATTTACACGTGTCATCCAAGAGGATTTAAAGAAATCATAAAATGTGATGTGTACTTGTTGAAAAGACTTCTCTATAGGCTGAAATAATCATCAAGAAAGTGGAATAAAATATTCTGTTCTTTTATAAGATCCTTCAAATATGTATGTAGCTTCTACAATAGCTGTCTATTGGAATGGAAAAACACACATGGAGATACAAGTCATATTGTTGTTATATATAGATGACATACTAATAGCTGGAAGAGATAAGAGAGTTTGAGATGAAGAGTATGAGATAGACTAAAAGGATACTTGGTATTGAGATCAAGATGAAAAGGATGAAAGGGTATTTATTCTTATCTCAACAAGAGTATAACAGAAGATCCTAAAGAAGTTTTCTATATTCGTAGCAAAAATAGTTCGAACTCCCATTGGTTCCCAATTGAAACTCAATACCACTCAAACAACAACCAAAGAAACATATAATAAGTCTATGTTGGAGATTACTTATACCCATGTTATTGGTAGCATTATGTATGCTATGATTTGCACGAGACCTGATCTTGCTTACATCGTAAGTGTTTTGAGCAGATTCATGTCAAATCTAGGAAATTTGCATTAGCATGCACTCAAGTTGCTCAAAAGATACTTGAAGGGCTCGGGTATTGTATGGTTGTGTTACAATTAGAAGAATACATGTGATATAGTGTTGAGGGTTTGTGGACTCTGATTATGCATGTTGCCTCGACACAAGGAAGTCTACTTTGGGTTCTCTATTTATTATGCTTGAAAGAGTAATTGACAAGTATTATATACATAAGGTCGTTACACTGTCATATACAAAACCGATTATATGGCCCATACATAATCCATGGAGGAAGTTATGTGGCTAAATGAATTATTGAGTGAACTAATTGGTGTGGAGCAAGACGTAATTTTATTTTCTAAAAAAGTAGATCCTTCTATTTGATGAAAAATCCAAAGTTCCATAAGCGAACTAAACATGTCGATATTAAGCTATACATCATCGAAGATGTGGTGGAGATTGACCAAGTGAATGTGACTCATTTTTTAGCGAGGAAAATCATTTGAATGCTTTAACAAAAGCATTGTCGATTTCAAAGCTCATGAATTGCATGAGACTGGTACAAGTCTGGAATACAGATGACCTGGTCTCTAAAGAGTATAATATTGGGTGCAACAAATGCTAAAGTTATTATAAACCTAGGTGGATAGTTTTTGGTATAGACTAGAAGTAACTCGTAAATAAAGGTATTAGCAAAGGACTACATAGGCGTAGCTGGATATGTCGATTATATGTATAGACAAAAACTATTATAACTCTCTAGGTGAAGCTTGAGTTTTGACTTAGTTGCATAGACCTCTGTTGAAGCCTAAGGGCTGAAACAAGATGACAAGACTAATGAGTATTGAGTCGAATGATATGTGCTGATACAAAGCAGGTTTTTCTGAAGCACCAGGTTGGTACAAAGTAGTCTAGTATGAAAATATTTTCACCGAAGCATGCTGACTTGAAGCATGAAAACTGGATCGAAACAGATTCTTCTACTTGCTAAGTTTCTTATTTAATTGAGTCTCATATTTTAATATTTCTAGGTTAACTATTTTTCTTATAAATTAAATTTTATATTAATTGGGTCTTCTATATTAATTAGGTTTCATATTAATTTAGATTTCAAATTTATGAGGTTTTATATTTTAAAGGATTTTATTACAACCGTTGATTAATTGACTTTAATCATGAGTTTTTGTTGAATTATTAAGGTTTTTTCTAAACCCATAAATAGATGATATGCAATACAAGGTTGTGGCGAGACAATTTTGAGAGCAACATATTTCCTAAAATTAAATTTATTTAGGTCTTTGTAAGAGAGAAGTAAGGTGAAAGATACACACTCAATAAAGAGATCCATGAATCATGTTGTCTTTGTAACAAAGAGTGATTGAATATTTTGTGTTTGGAAGTTTTTTTTGTGTGTAAAAAAGTATTAAATTAAATTAAAAGAGTTCATACAAAAACCTAGGGCAAACCCCGAGGAGATACAAGCGACGAAAAGATAGGTGACAAGTATACATAATACGTTTAGAAGATAAAATAAAGTAGAAAAAGAAAAACAAGAAGATAAAGCTACTCTAATAACAATAAAACCGGATGAACAAGTGAGTCGACG
Source organism: Limnanthes douglasii subsp. nivea (assembly GCA_036936605.1). NCBI lineage: Eukaryota > Viridiplantae > Streptophyta > Magnoliopsida > Brassicales > Limnanthaceae > Limnanthes > Limnanthes douglasii. Next base: position 112,411,339 of record JAUPFV010000005.1, on the reverse strand, counting down.
GACAACGGATCCAAATGTAATAAGCAACAATAGAGAGCCACGAGCAAAGCCAAGGAGTTGAGAGGATCTGCAAAACAATAAAGATAAGTAACCTCATAGAAAAATATGTGGTTTTTTTAGGACTAACTTCAAGATCTAAGAAATTAAAAAAGAAACCCAAAAATACATCTTTGATAAGATCAAGAAAACGGATGTCAACACGGTATAAAATCATCAGCTTGACAAAAATATAAATCATATCTGATCTAAAAGGGTTAACTTGAAAAATGAAGAAGTGACTTTTTTCTAAATCTAACCTTAAGATTTGAAAGATAAAAAAATAAAAAATAAGGCCGCGCGGTAGGAATGAAAACTGCAAGAGCAAACGAGGGACCAGATTTATGTATTTGGGTGAGCTGTATTTTATTGGGTTGGAATAGAATCAATAATAATGATGAATGCGCCAAAATCGGACTTATAAAATAGTTATATTATCTCATGAAGGTTTGAATTCTGTGGTCCTCTGCCTCTATACTACATAATATATACGATATGTATACAGTTCCTTTTTTGTTTTCAATATGTATCATTGGCTTCGTGAGTATGTCTTCTGCATGTGGTATTGTAATGATTTTGTCACGTAGTATCATTTAAATATAACCATTTATTTTACCACTGATCGCGGAATTCAAAATTTAAAGAATATAATCTTTGATTAACAATTCGTCTTTTGTTCGGAGGAAACCCGCAGCCGCTACTCAAAGTGCAATGAGTGCGCACAGGGTAAACCCTCAGTCTGACGCGATAGCCTACAAACCAACGTCAGAAGCCAGAAGGTAAACCACATAAAGTAACGGGCTCAGCCGAGAAAGTGTATGTAGATGGACTCGAACTCATGACCTTTTGGTCATAAGAATGCCATACTCAACTAATTCGTCCTATGCCGACGGATCGTGTGCTTAGAGTATGCGGAAGAGGCAAGACTATTTAACACCTTTCTGCTTTTTCTTTATACACCAAACCTTTAAACCTCTATTGAAACATATAAAACGTAGAATGCAGTTTTCATACAGTGCTGCAATAATGATAGATACTTGTCCACCGATGGATATCTTGTGGACAAATCCAATTCTGTTAGGAGATTTTTTTTGGTACTGTGGCTATAGGTGGGTATTTAATCTATTAATTTTATAAGTATTTTGATTTTATATATGAAGCCGCATGAAAATGGAATCTAAACTTAAACTTACATAGTTAAGTTTTTATTTTTAAAATTTTCAGTTATTTTAGGATTTTAGTTTTATTAAATAAAATTTAAATTCAGTACATTATAGTTTAACGGAGAATATGATGTGACAATGTAGTACGAGTATGCTATAGTTGAGTTGGATGTAGTATTCGAGTTGATCAAGCCGTTTATCTGGATCTTATGTAAATAATCTTAGTTTACTATTTTGAGCATAGTGTATGTTTTTCCTAACCTACACTTAATGGGATCCTATATATACAAATGATGCATTACATGTGAAATGAGAGAATAATAATCTCATAAAATCAAATTGTGAAATTGGTGACGAAAAAAATATTATTGTTCAATACAAAGTCTCCAAGAGGGAAGACTTTGTTTAGGAGAGATAACGCTTAAGGAATTTAAGTGATTTTTTAGAGTTGATGAATTATTGAAGAGAATCACTCGAAAGACATTAAAATACTAAAGGCTGTAAGATACCACTCAAGATACTATATTTTGAGAAGTTTGAATAGTGCATATTTGCTTGTATTTTGTGTTTTTGAATTTATTTGTAATTGTTTTATCTAAATAAATCACATATGTTCGCTCATGGATGTCGGATTGCTCCATAACCCAAACCACGTAAATCCTTGTGTTAACTTTATTTTTTATTACTATTTCATTATTGTCGAGATCATGAGCCTTATTGCAAATACTGTAGTGTCGAAGCCTGATTGTTGAAGTCAAAGAAAACTAGCTAATGTCGAAACTTGTTTTCAGTTTCTATTGATCTTCCTTCTATATGTACGTGAATCTTAATAGAAAAAAGTCTTGTGAAGTCTTCTCATTGCAAGGACTTTTCTTAACAAGTGGTGTGTTGAACGTGGAGATCTGAGATTGGTTATCGGAATCAGTAACTAATGTTGATCAAGTTTGAAAAACGATAGTGTAGATATGTGAAGATAAATATAATAAAATGTGATTTTGAGCAATTCACTGGAAATAATGATTTTAATCTCTAGGACATCAAAATCAAGACTCTCTTATATGGAAAGAACTATATGTTGTCATTGATGAGAGTATTGCAAATGAGGTTGACGTTGAAGTATTTTCCAAACCCCATTGTGCTCTGATTTTAAGTTTGGAGGATGATGTACTTAGATAGGTGTCTAAAGAATCTACTGTCATGAAGGTAGTAGAGAGATTTAAAAAACTTGATTGATTTCAACATAATCATTATTGTCTTGAATCCAGTTGGTATCAAGGTAGAAGATAATGATCAATAAATTATCATCCTCAAATATTTTTTAAAATTGTACGAAAACTTTGTAGACATCATGCTCTATGGAAAATAATCTCTTATTATGTTCAAAGTGAAGAGTGCCTTGGGTTCAAAACAACTTTAGGGAAAAGTTGTTTTGAAAGGTGTATTAGAGGTGATGTGTTAAGTGTGAGAGGAAGGCGTGGAAATAGACTTTTAAGCAGGAGAGGATGAAACTTATGATCTTGCTTTAGAAGATGAATTATTGATTTTGAAGTAAAATATTGGTACTATAAGAAGGAAGGTCACATCAGAAGAAATTATCCCAAGATGAAGAATTGATATAATCATAAAAATTATGATGTTGGTGAAGCCTAAAATGGTTTAAGATAATTATAATTACACTAATGTGTTAATGACTTCTACTTATAGGTACGATAATATATGGGTTTTGGATTTTAGTGCTTCATTTCATGTGATTTCCAACAAACATTATTTTGAAGATTTGGTGAAAATGTTACACTAGGGAATGATGAACCCTGTGATGTGACGAGAATACTGAGCTTTCATCTCAAGATGTCTACAAGACTTAAGAAGGTGATAAAAAATATGAGGTATGTCGATGATGTTAAACGTAATCTTCCTTCTAACGGAATTTTATATGAAGAAATGTTTAACTATAGAGGTGGAGATGGAAGACTTAAGATTTTGTAAGGCTCACTAGCTGTTATGAAAGCCTATAGAACTAATGATATGTTTGTTGTTCAAAGGTTTATAGTGGTCGTAGGTATGTCAAGAATATGAAGTGATTCTACCAAGTTGTGAAATTTAAAGTTAGGGCATTTGAGTGAGAAAATTATGAATAAACTTAGAAAATAACAGTTGTTGGATGATAACACAATTTAAGCTTCTGTGAGATCTGTGTGATGGAGAAGAGTAAGAGGTTTAAGTCTATGTCCAACAACCATACAAATCATGATGTGCTTCAATATGTTTATTCAGACATTTGGGAATCTTCATGACATCCTACAATGGGAGGAGCCATGTATATTATGTTTTTTTACTAATGACTATTCTAGAAAAGTATAGGTTATACTTTTGAAGACGAATTATGAAGTATTTGATGCTTTTCAGGACTATAATAAGCTAGTTGAGAATCATATTAGAAAGATGTTGAAGAAGTTGAGGACTGATAATGCCTTAGAATATGTGAATAGAATACTCACTAACTATTATTGTAAACTTGTCATTGCTAGACACAAAACCGTGTGAGGATGAACTGAACCTTGCAAGAAAATGGTAAGATTTATACGGCTACAAGCTGGTGTGGGTCTATGGTTTTTAGAGAATATGTCAAGATAATTTCTTACATCATCAATAATAGTTCATATTATGTGCTGGATTTGAAGTGTCAGGGGATATGGATTAGAAAAAATTAGAGAGTGCTTGAATGTGCTACTTATGTATAAGTGAAATAAGATAAGCTTTAGTCGAGAGCACTAAAATGTTTGTTTGTTGTCTATATATAAGTAGTAAAAGGTATAGGGTGTGGTATATATAATCTAGGAACGAAAAATGTTTAATCAACATGGATGTGGTGTTCAATGAAGTTTAGATGCCACTACTAAAAAATGATGTTTATATTTATTATTACCAAATATGGAGATAAAATATGAGCAAGAGAGTGAAGCTGAAGATGCTTATGTTGAAGATGCTTATACTGAAGATGGTTTTAGATTTGGTATGAATTCAGATCCTACATAAGAAGTTCAATCATTTCATGAGTCTGAACTTAGTCGAGAGTTTGATGATACATACATTAAGATGTTCGGATTGAAAGGAAACATGATGAGCTGACATTCGTTAGTTGGTTATAGACCTAGTAAGCACACGAATAAGTATATCTAATAATGATGTTATATGGTTTTTTTTATCTATTGAAATACATGAAAATATTCTAGAACCTAAAACTTATCATGATACTATGAAGAGCAATAGTAAGTTGAAATGATAGAAGGTTATGCGGGAATAAATGAATTCTCTGAAGAAGACTGACATACATATTCTTGTGAAAATGTGTAGGGATTTAATATTGTTGGATATAAATGGATATTAAAAAATACCTTAAGATATTCTGGGAGCTAAATTATCTAGATACAAAGCTAGAATGATGGCTATGGGCTTTACGCAAATGAAAGATGTTGATTTCAATAAAATATTCTCACTGCGAAACAAACATTAATAAGGGTAATGTTGTCAATTGTTTTTAGATTTGATCTTGATCTAGATCATATATATGTTAGATTTATCTCTCTGCATGGAGAACTAGAGAAGACAATCTATTTGAGTTAACCGTAAGGTTTTGAACAAGGCTATAAAGGTGATATGTGTTTGTTGAAGAGATCTCTATATATGCTAAAAAAATCATTGAGATATAAAATAAGATATTTGATTACTTTATGAAGTCAACTAATTACGGGAGAAGTTATTATAGAAATTGTATCTATTTTAATGGGGAAACACACATGGAAAGGAAAATTTTGTTATTGTTCTATGTTGATGGCATACTTATACCTGAGAAGTATATAATGAAAACTAAAACCGTGAAGACTCGGTGGGAGAGAGAGTTTGAAATAAAAGATATGAGATAAGCTACAAGAATTATGGGAATGAAAATTAAAAGAAATATAATAAAAGGTTATATATTCTTATGTCAAAGAGAATACATACAAAAAGTTCTCAGGAAGTTCAGAATGACCTAAATTAGATATGTTAAAACCCTTATTGTTTCTTAATTCAAACTTTACACTATTCCAGCATTAGCCAAAGATAAAGATACAAAGCTTATGCAAAATATACAATATAACAATGTCATTGTAAGTATCATGTATGCTATGATTTTTACTAGATCAGCTCTTCATACTCAATTAGTATTTTGAGAAACTTTATGGTTAATCTATAGAGGTCTAATTGGAATATTATTATATGGCTCATGCGATACTTGAAATGTACATTAGATGTTGGAGTATGTTATAGTCAGAAGCATGAATATGATAATATGCTGAGAGGGTATGTAGTGTCTAATTATGTAGGCTGCATTTATATAAGGAAATCAACTTTGGGCTATATGTTTATAATTATTGGTGAAGTGGTGAGTTAGAGATCTAGTATGTCAAAGGTTGTTGCCTTTTATCTATATAAGATGAATATATAGTTGTTACTGAAGCTATAAATAAATTTATATGGTTAAAGGGATTGCTAATTAAAATAAATATTAGGAATATGAAAATTATATTGTTTTTGACAATACTGGTGTTTTTTACTTGATGAATAATTTGATGTTCCCTCAGAGAACAAATCGTGTAGATGTGAAGAGTCTTTTCATCCGAGATATGGTGGAGAAAGAGTAAATGAAGGTTGAAAATATTTGAAGAAAATAATTTGGATACTCTGACAAGGGTATCTCCAGTTTCAAAATTTACCCATTGTATGAAACTTGTTCAAACCTAAGATACATATGAATACCTTTGGTAAATACTAGTTGGAGTAAAGGGAAATTGATCTAGAGTCATTGGAATCATATGTGGATAATTATTAAAGCATAGGCTTTAAGTGTAGTGACTAAAAGATAGAAAATAAACTCAAAGAGTAAAGTCTCAACTTTTGAGGTTATGGCCACTATACGGTTTCTACCTTATGAAATAGGTCAACCACCACAAGGTTTGAACTGGGAGTATTGATTTTCTGCCACTACAGAGTGGTGTCCTCAATAATAAGTTATAGTCTCAAATGATTGTATTTATTGTGCAAGAAGTAAGTCTTAACATGAGATAAGTCTCGAAATTGTGGAATATATTTTGGAACATTTCTTATGGGGAAGCTAAAATCTTCAGTCGTCATCTAGAAATCAGTATGGAATGATATGGCATATTTTATATGGTTTAATTAAAAATAATGATGCCGAAAACTAGTACAAGTTTGTTATACTTGAGTTAGATAGATTAATTGATCACATCCATTGATCTAGAATATAATACATGATGTATAACAAAATTATATATGTGTTGATCAAAGTCGTTGATCTGGATCTTGTGTAATGCCTTGGGTTTCTACTGTGAGTATAATGTACATTTTTTCTAACCTACATTCTGTTGGATTATATATACCGATGATACAACACATGTACAATGAGAGAAGAATAATATACTAAAATCTAATTGTTAAATTATAGAGATACCGTGTTCTTACTAGATATAGAGTTTCTTGAGAGATAAAGATTTGTTTGTGAGGGATAACGCTTAAATAATTAAGTTATTTTAGAATTGATGAATTATTTAAGAGAATCATTTGAAAAGACAATTAAGAAATTACTGAAGCTTGTAAGATATCTATGAAACTTGATACTTTTTTATAAGTTTAAATATTGTATATTTGTTTGTATTTTATGCTCTTTAAAATTATTTTTAATATTTTCATCTAAATGAAATTAGACATGTTCGTACGTGGATGTAAGATTTCTTTATAATTTGAAGTACGTAATCCTTGTGTGGATTTTATTTGTTTTCATTATTTCACTACTTTCAAGATAGTGAACCTTCTTGCAAGTACTATAGTGACGAGGCCTGAGTGCTAAAGCAAAAGTAAACTAGTTGTTTCCATAATTTAGCTTCAATTTCAATTGATATTCCTTCCATATAAATATAATTCTATTTGAAATAATGTCTTGTAAAGTCTCCTCTTTGAACGATTTTTTCTTTAAAACTTTCGAAACTTATAATAAGGAATTGAGTCGATGGGAACTAATGATAACATCATCAAGATATAAGAAAAAATATTTAGTTTATATAATTTTATGTGTAATTTTTGTTTGATATTTTAATATTGATTGTTGCAAAAGATAATTGAGATAACGTTTATAAATCATGTTGTTAAAATTGAAGTTAATGTATGTTGTCACTCATAACGTTTTAGAAAAAAATATTGTTGGTTTTAGTTAGATTACTATATTAAATAATAAAAACTTTACAAAATAAATTAATAATAATATTATCAACTAAGATCATATGCATAAATGATCAAATATTTTAAAAATATTTACAATAAAATTCTGACAAATAAAAACCAAATATTTCATATAAATATAATATAATTTTGATTCATTTGTAATTTTTTAATATTAAGTTGTTTATCAAGTCTAATAATTACATGCTATAAAAATAGTAAATACATAATATTTGTATGTAGTCATCTCGCAACTTCGATGTACTAGGTAGATCAACATTTTAAACATGTGATAATCTTCCGTTTAATACATATATTCCATTTACTTTTTAGCGTAAATCAAATCAAATGACCTTGTATTGCTAGATTTGTTATGCATTATATGTATGAAGTTGAATAATTTATAGGAGAAAATTATTATAAGCTTTTATTTTGTACCCGATGAACATAACCCATTAGACTAAAAAAACCTCAAATTTTTATAGTATAAGTTGTTCGCACATGGTTTTCGTATATATGAAACAAAATTTGGCATGATGTATACACCTTACAACCTATAATATAAACGTGTTATTACATAATGTTACTTTAATTATTAGACCAACTTTTTACAATAGTTAAAGGTACATTGCATTATCATATGAGAATTCATTATAAACAGCATGCTCTCATATATTTCACTTGTATAATTATTTGTACAAAAGTGATATATATATATATATTGAATATCAATATGAAGATTGATGTTCTTTTAACATATAACATATAAATATCTTACCGTTTAAACAATGCCTAATAAACAAAAAATATTATAGTTGTTTATTCATGGCATACCATAACCCAACAATAATTACAATGTTAACTATTATCTAAATAAACTTAGATTTATTGTGATATACAACATGGAAATGACACGATTGATTAATATAACATGTCAAATCCTAGCTGGTTTTACTAATCTAAATTTTTATCACTAACTAAATGGTATAAATGATAGACTGGATAGAAGAACAAATCTAAATATGCATTACTTAAATAAATTGTTTATATACGAAAACTAAAGGTAATACAATATGAAACTATAGTAAACAATGAAATCAAACAATCTCCTACTAAAACTAAATATTCTTTCGATTAAGGACAACCATGCAAACGATATGTTTGTGAAAGATCTTAAGTATAAGTACCTTAATAAGAGGGTTTAAAACTATATATTTTGTGTTGATATGCTCTATCATGATCTAACCATTTCATACAATCTTTTTAACAAACATAAACTTAGTTGAAAATCAAAGATATTATAATTTTTAATAGTTATTCTTGAACTGTATTATATATTCATATTTATAAGATAGTAGATATCTTAACGGATTCATATAACTAATTTCAGTCATGCTTTATCTAAATCTCCAACTTGTCAAGTGAGTCAATAATTTTTTTTGTAGATTTTGCATGTGTTAAGACACTTGCTAACCGCTCTTTTGACCTTACCTAAAATATATCAATTAGTTTCTCTACTAGTTTCTTTCTGATAAAATGCTTATCCACTTCAACATGCTCGGTTATGTCATGCTGAACTAGATTGTTTGCTATTTATCTAGTAGCTTGATTGTCACAATAAAACTTCATCATTTTCTAAATTCGAAAGCCAATTTTTTTTACAAGAGTTCCATTAGCCAAAGAAACTCACTAAATCCATATGACATACCCATGTACTATGCTTTAGTTTTAGACCAATCTGTTATGTTTTGATTCTTATTATGTCATGTAACATAATTACCTTAAATAAAAGTGAAATAGCCTTATGTAGAACATTTTAACTTATATTGCACGTCCAATCTACATCTGTATAACCATTGATACTCAAATGCCATGTTCTTTTTTATTATCAAGTCTCTTATTAGAGCTTTATTTAAATAACTCAATATTATCTCAAAACTGTTAAGTGATCCTCACTTAGGGAATGCATAAACAAGCTAAAAGCATTAAACGTGTACGTAATGTTTAATATGACATTGGAGAAATAAATTGATTTCCTTACGAACCTTTGATATCTTTTGTTGTTGATTGGTAGTTAATCTTGATAATCTTATAAGTGATAAATCTGCAAAGAGTTTTAACCGGTGCACACTCTAACATACCAGTCATAATCAACAAGTCAAAAACATATTTCATATGAAAAATATAAATACTAGTAATACTACGAGTCATTTTTATTCCTAAAAATAATCCAAAACATCTAAGTATTTCATCTCAAACTAAAGACCGTAAGTATATTCGTATTTAAAAAATAATATGAGTGATAAATATGTGTCAACAATGTTAGTTATGTAGTCTGAATCAACTTAGATGAGCTGTCTGGCTTAGCTGGGCTAATTAATTCAACCGGATCAAATAAAATTGGGATAACAATGGAGATGGATATAGATCCAAAATCGTTTAGTGCTTTGAACCCATTATGTATTTCCCTTAATTTATTCTCTCAAGAATGACATGATTGGGCACATCATTCATAAAAAAACTTATTTTTTACAAATGTAACATCAATAGTAGCATACAAATCCTATGTTGATGGGTGGAAACACCGATAACCCTTTTGGTGGGTAAAAACCGAAGAACACACATCGAAGTGCACATGGATACAAATTTCTCCATTTCTTTTTATGGAGATGAACATACCTCACCAAACCAAAACTTTGTAAAGTGATATCAAGATTGGAGCCAACATAAATATTGGCCTACTTTGACTTGTACTAATAAAAGTTTGAGTCCACGAGAAATTGAACAAAAAATTGTAGAGTTTTCCTAATGTTTGTGTGTTCTAGTTGAAGTATTTTGAAATAAACGTTTTTATTTTTATAAACTTAGATTCGGTCATCACATTATTATTATTATAAATAAATCAATTCTTTGAAACAAGAGTTTTAAATATTGAATTCTTCATTCGAAATAGGAATGAAGGCTAATGTTTGAAGTGATGTTTTAAAATCCAAAATACGTGATGACATACGATTAAGGAGGTAGAAAACATATTGAATACCTTTACCCATAAAAATTTGGAAACACATTCTTCAAGAAAAAGAGCACGTGTAGTTTTACAGATATGGTAATTGTATTGTTCAACCACGCCATTTTGTTCTAGAATTTAAAGACAAGTGTTTTAATGTCTAGTTCTATTATTAATAAATAAATCTGATAGAATAACATTGAAATAAATCACCTTTATATGATTAAACAACTTTAATGGTACCATAATACTCAATGTGAATCATTTGATAAATATTTTTGAATAGTGAACTAAATTCACTATTATACTTCATTATATACAACCACATAAATCAACTATAATCATAAATAAATATAGCAAACCAACGAATTCAAATATAATAGTAACCGAAGATGGACCCCAAATATAAAAATATAGTAAATAAAAAAGAGATGTGTTTTTATTCGAACTAAATGAATGAGAAGTTTGGTGAATTTGGAAAACAATGCAAGTCTTGCACTGGAATTATATATTTTCTCAATGATAAAGATGGAACTAAATACTGTAAATAACCAAACGGATCATGTCAAAAATGTCATTGTTATAACCAAATATTCTTATTCTTATCGATAATGATACCACATTAGGCAAAGGTTTCATTATGAACATGTCTCTTCGATTATGATCATATTCATTATAAAAAAAATCGCTAAGAAATCACATAATAGATCTTTTACAATTTATTCGTGTTAAATTTTGAAGTCCTCGACATATTTTATAATAACTAGATGAAGATGGTCAAGGTGATGCCATATCATATTAATCTTTGTAAAGTAACTAGTCAAGTCACACTCAACTTATTTAATACGTGTGGACTCACATTGTAACTTATATAATTGAGACTCGTCCATTTTGTCATAGAACACATGAGCTATACCATCATGCATGTATTTTACGTGTGGAATGTAAGAATTTGTTTTAGATATTATGGTTTCATAGTTTTCACCAACCATCCTCTATATATAAAACATTTTTGAGTATTTTTTTATAACTTGGATCATTTTCATCAACCTCAATACTTTTTTCCGATCAAGTAGCCACGAGTATCTTATTTGTTATATGGATCACCAACAAATTATACTATAGTTCATACTTATATCCATTCAATGGTGGAATGGAAGAATCATTATGAATGGTGACAGTTAAATTAGGGACGCATATTGAGGTCATGGTGATCAAGGTATATTTAGAAATTAGTTATTTTTTTTACTTTATATTTTGATTGGGGTTTGTTGAAAATAATATGCTGCCAAAAATGCGTTATTGGGGTTTATGTTGACAATAATAGATGGTGACTAATTTTAAGGTTTGTGGTTTGGTTGACCACAAGAATGGTGATGGTGGGTTTGGTATAGGTTTTCTCAAACTCGACTCTCATACTATAATTCTTTTTACTATAATATTTTTATTTTTATTCTTAAATCATGTTAGATATTAATATTGAAAGAGATACTAAACATCCCAATTGATTTTTATAGTTAATTTGGTAAAAGAGTATCTCACTATATTTGACTATTAGTCTTATAATTATTATAATAAAATATTATCTAATAATTGACTCCTAAATATATAATTAACTATATTAAATTTTTATATAATATTTGATTATTCATCCAATAATCAATTATAGTAAAATAGTATATGATGTTTTACTATTAATCTAATAATTTTAATATAAATCACTCCCACAAACTTGATATCTACATTGTTAGACTAGTTTGAGCTATTAGTATTGTTAGAAAAATAACTGTTTAATATTTATCACGGTAAAGAATCAAGTATCTTACAATTTCTTCTACTATAGACAGTCATCTGATAAACAATTTAGGTTATAATACCTTGTTGGAAGCTTCAAAACAATTTTTGTATAATACAATGTCATAATAGAACATGCAATAAAAGTATATTTTACACTATTTCATGGGACTTTCCCTCGTACTAAAAACAATATACTCCCACATATAGGCTTACATATATACACATAATCAACAAGTTTACATTAGGAAAACCTATAATGTTTAGATTATGTCATCTCTTATATGTCAAATTTAATGTTTTATTTTATACATGTATTGAATGATCCTTTCAAGAGTTTTCAATGGTTCAAGATCTGATTAACTCAGTATTTATCCAGGATCCGTACTCTAAATATTATATATAGTATGGTATATATAGTTGAGTGTATATAAAATTCTCAATAGCGAAAGCGTACAGAATTTTTTAAATAAACTGGATTTTCAATTTCATTTATGATATTGAACTAAAAATAACTTATCTTCATAGTATTTTATATATATTATAATGTTGTAATATGTTCGAAATATAAGCATTTTTTGATATATTTAGATAACCGCGAGAACAATCTTGAATAATCTGGATCTTAAAACATAAGCAATTTACATAAATCTTTCATATTAATTTCTCTCACATAAAATTATAATTTATTTTTAGTTTAACCTTATAGTATTATACATTTCAAAAATGTTAACAATAAAATTAACTCTTTAAAGGTCAGTCCGTTTCTTAAAATTAATTGGACCAAACAACTATAAACCCTATTAGGCCGAGTCTTGAGAGTTAAACAACCCTGATGGACTTAAACCATCCACATGGATGTAACATCTCTACAAAAAATCATGCAACAAAACGATCTGCGCCACTTAACCTTACATTGAGAATATATTAAAAAAACTGTATTTAACTCTTATAAATTAATTAGTGAAAATGTGTAATTCCATGTAAATTCTTATTCATTTTCATTAATAAAACTCTTTAAGATTTTTATATCTATGATATTGAAATTACATTTACTTAGCTTATTATGTTTAATGGTCTAATAATATCATTTTCATCTACGTAATATTTCATCTTTAATACTCGGATCTTAACCAACCGAAATTTGTATTATCATTTAGTGTTATATGATTTTCTCCCATAACATTTTTGTTTTTACTTTTTATAGGAACTTAAAAATCAAATGACATAATTTGTTTTTGACAAATTCACACATAGAATCAAGATATTCCAATCAATGACGAAATAAAGAAGAAACGACTGAAGCCTTTAGTGTCACACCTTCGACCCTGATGAAACCCTCATATCAGCTCATTGTCTTGATGGCACAATTAGTCTCGATTTAGGTTCCAGTGACCCCGATGGTCGAGTCTCCAGCACATAAAAGCCCCTAGGTAAATCATGTGGCCTCGACAGTCATAATAGTTTAGCGACCAACTATGGCCTTCCATTACACCTCACCTCAGGTTTGGGTGAGTCCGAAGACGAATTTCCAACAAACAGCGCAAGATTTTTGCGTAAAGCATGATACTAATTTTCATAGTTTATAGGTTTTATGAAAGATCATTTACAATGATATAAGTTAGCCACAATCACTGCAACAGACAAAACTGAATCTGAAAATGATAAATCTAATTGAACATCATATTAAAATGAAAAAAAAAAATCACGACAAGAGGGAAAAAATGAAGAGGTAGAAACCCAGCATCGAAGCATTCGACGAACTATAAAAAGCGAAAGCCGAGCATCGGGAGCCTTTGGCCAAATATAAGGGACAAATATCGCAACGGAAACCTCTACCCAACATCAGAATTCACGTGTTTCCTTCCCTCAGGGCCCACAATTGAGTATCTAGTTGTAGTCGTGAGATGTCAATTAGTAGTGCATCACCCAGCCGAGCATCTACCCGCAAACCATGACTCATCCGGGCATACAACCACAACCCATTACCCAGCCGAGTATGTAATCGCAATCATGAGGTTTTTAATGGTATTCTGGGCCTCAACCTATAGTCCAAAAAATATTGTCAACAATGTTTAAAGTCTTATAAAACCTCCAGTATCAGTTTGCACTCCCGGCCAACACTCAATATCAGCGTTATCAAATTCAGTCGAATAAAGGAGGAGCCCAACAAAACATCTTGGCTAACAAGGATTGAACCAGCCACCATAGAGATACAGGTCATCATACATCCCAAATATTAACATAAATACGACTAACAGAAGAGATGGACCCATAAATCACCATGCATACCCATTCATGGACGCACGAACTATAATTACAGTCTTCTCATGCATGGAGATGGTGACGACCAATTAGGCGATGAGTCCGTAATGGATCCAGAAATCTTGTATTAAGCCTTACCACCCAACTATAATATGCAAAAGATTGATTATTACAATAGCGAGGGAGATCCACAACATCACATCGATCAGTTCAACAGTGAGATGACACGCTTCAGGATGAACGGTATGATGAATTGCATAACATTTTAAGGATATTTCAAGGAAACGCCCTTATCTTGTTCAACATTTTATTGCTCAGAAGTATAAAAAACTTCAAGATACTGAGTAAGACTTGCTATAACAGTTTTATCGACTTCAAGATCATAAAGAGCAGTGTGGACTATATCGTTCATTTGAAACAAGGATCGAACGAGAAACTTAGAGAATACATTCGATGATTATAAATTCAAAGAATGATTTATAAGATTACCACAATCTGGGGGCAGTCGTAGCCTACATAGAATGAGTATTTATGGGACCACTATTGGAAGCTATAATAATAAATAAATCATTCGAATTTGGGAATTTTTATAGGCAAGTGTAGATACACATAAAGGTGGAACAAATTGCAAGTGCCAGACTAGATGAGAACACTTTACTCTCTGTTTCTATAATTCCTATCCTAGCTTGGCAAGAAGCAACAACCAGATAGTTGTACAAGTAAACACAACCCAACAACAAGACGTTCCCGGAATCAACACGAAATAAATACCAAAACCAAGAATGTTAAAATAAAGTTACCAAGGGAGATCATGAGATGACAATAACAATAGCAATAACAGCCACCGACCATACCACTCGCCATCCATTCACCGACATAACCGAGAACCTACTAACCATTTACGAATACACCAAAGATGTGGTCCACTGTAAAATATTTGAAAACTACCAACACCGACGTAACATAAAGATAAGAGAAAGTATTTTAATAGTGATTCAGACAATATATTAGAGAGTTTTGGGCCTTGTAAAACCAGTTCCAACAATTGGTAAACGATAGGAAACTCTCAGAATTCATGAAGAGATAAAACAATAACTTGATGAGACGTACACCAGTCGGCTAAGACCTTCACCTAGACCTGAAAGTCAAGTTTAACATTCAGCAGTAGAGCCATATGTCCTCGACAATAATACTATCACTGAAATCTCGGATAATGCATATTTGGATCCATACCCCAACCAAGATCCATTGGAGTCATTGTTAGCGGAGATATATTCTCTAGCATCTCATACAAATCTAGAAGACGATATGTGGCCAAGCTTAAAATGCGGTATCAAGGGCACACATTCGACACATCTTTATTGTAATTTATACCATATATTAGGATTTATAGACGATAATTTAAGAGGTGTTGCAACCCCACATAGTGATGTCGTCCTAATTATAATCGACCTAGAAAGAGGAAGAAACTAACCGTGTCATGATAGATTTAGTAAGATCGACCAAAATCCTACACAAAACCAAGTATAACAAGATAATGACGCACCATACTAGTCTTTTCAAATAGGATCTTAACTGGTTTCACATGAGCTGACGCTAATATCATAGGAGATTTAATGTCAGATGTTGTCCTCGGTACATGGGAGTAGATGAAAAAGATCTAATGCCTTTTTATGATAGCACATGTCCCATTTTCCAATAATATCATCTTGGGCAGATCACAGTTGGACAAGATGCACATTTTATCTTTAATGTGAACCAATGCCTACGATTTTCGATGAAAGGGAAAGTTGAGATCATCCGTTGAAATCAAGAAACATCTTTGGAATGCTATGTCACCTCCATCTCCTAGTGTAATATCAATTAGTGGGGGATCCAGTCATGATAGATGGCGTGGATGATCTAGGAGAGGTTCCAAATGTCATGATTGATGGTATAGAGGAACTAAGACTATGACAAGGCCTCAACCCCGTGTTACGGTCGAAATATCCACCTTCATACAATAAAATTTTGACATGTTCGCGTAAAGTGCCAAATGTGTAGACAGAGTCCTGTACAAAGTAGCATGCCACACAATCATAATAAATACAAGCTAGAAACCAATCAAGCAAAATATTAAGTCATATTCCCCCAAAATGGAAGCCAATATTGTCGAAGTAGACAAACTCACAAGCATCCGCCAAATCAGAGAGTCACACATTACTTGTTGTGGACATCAAAACCGAAAATCGTCAAGAATGGTAAATGACGAATGTGCATTAATTTTACCAATCTTAACAAATCTTGCTCGAGATATCCATTTCTTCTACCTCATATAGATTAACTCGTCGATGTAACATTTGGAAATAGGATGGTATCATTTATGGAAGCCTATTCAAACTATAACCAGATACAAATGCACAAGGATGACCAATAGCATACAACATTCATTATGGAGAAGGGTGGATTACCATAAGGTCATGTATTTTGGGTTGAATAACATCGGGGAAACATACCAGCGGCACATAATTAGTTACCAGCCTCCAAACATACATCGACGATATGTTAGTTACTAGTGTAGAAGAGAAAGAACATTTGGCTGACTTATTCGAAACTTTCTCGAACTTGTGAATATTGATTTAAAGCTAAACCCCAACAAATACACATTTGACATCAAATATGATTTTTTTTGGAGTCGTGGTTAATGAGAGAGGAATAGAAACATTTCTAACATCTCTTTCAAACTTAGCATCCATGGTCTCTTCACACAACACTAAAGAAGTTTAAATCTTAAGAGGTAGGTTGGGCGATTTAAACCCATTCATTTATCACTCTTTGGGCAGATGCTAACCATTTTTCGAAGTTCTCCGAGAAGGATGCAAACTCACATAGACTTCAAATTATGAGGAGGCTTTGGCCAACATCAATATACTACTCGCCTCTCCGTAAGTACAAACGAAGCCCTAATCAAGAAAATTTATATTCTTATACCTTGCAGTCTTAGATTATACCGTTAGTGTTGGGCTGATACGAGAGAAGGGAACCGAGTCATGAGCAGTATACTATATAAGCAAGTATTTACTCGATCCAGAAACTAGGTACCATTAATTTAAAAATTGGCACTCTTCCTAGTTGTAGTAGCCTGGAAAATATACCAATATTTCAAGGCTCACACAATCGTTGTCCAAATATTTTTTTCTTTGTTCAACATGTTACAGAAACCAACCATTTCAGGAATACTTACCAAGTGGCATATGTAGGAGACTGCAACATCAAGTTTGAACCACGAAAAATGATAAAAGCACAAACACTCGCAAATTTTCTAACTGAGTTCCGCATAGAGTAACCCGTCATTACAGATAGAAAGCCAACCGCGAAGGTACGGACTTACGGGGAAAGCAACAACCAGGGCTCGATAATAGGCGCTCAATCAATCTCACCAACCGGGGATATCATCAAACAGGACGTCAAGCTTGGCTTCCCAACCATTAACAACAAAGCTGAATACGATGTAACTATTGTCGAGCTTTGGCTTGCAAAACTTTGTGGTACCACCAAAGTTTAGTTGTTCACCGACTCCCCACTGGCTATTCGTTAAGACTTAGGCCTCGTTGCAACAAAAAAATACACATTATTCGAGTATTTAAAAAAACTAGGATGTGAAGTAGTACTATTCGAAAACATCACATTCGAGCCAATCTTGCGGGCAAAGAAAGGTATTGCCTACATATTGGTATCCTCGAATTGCATAGGTAAGGAACCAAACATCATCATTCATTAAAACCTTCCATCAGCCAACCCAATAAATTCATATCCAATATATCTAAAATTTTAGTTCTGGTAATAGAAGATGATGATCACATAGACGCTTAGTGATCCATCAACATCCAGTAACTCACAAAAAGAGCATTCTGGAAGGAAAGGCACAAACCCTAAAAGTTACGACCCAGTTCGTTATATTCACTTAGATCGCTAACATATTGTACCAAGAAAGCTTCAGATGACCCCTACTTTAATGCCTCGACACTAAGGAAACCAATATTGTACTAGAAAAAACTCCATAGTGGAGAAGGGAGTACCCGTCATGGGGACAAAACATTGCAAAGAAGAATCATGTTACAAGGATACTGCTGGCCCACAATAGCACAAGATCCAAAAATAAAGGTAAAGTACTACAACAAATGTCAACACTTCTTTAATTCAACTAATATACCATTAGTCTTTTTAGGAACCAAATTGGAAACAATACATTTCGATATATAAAGACTCGATATCGTAGGGCCACTCATGCTAGTAACAGGATGGTAAAGTACCTACTAGTAGCGGTCGATTACTTCTCCAAATGGATCAAAGCACAACCATTTGTAAATATCACATCCAAGGAAGTAATCAATTTCAGAAACTCAAAAATGTGTTTTAGATATAGGGTTCCACAAGTCATGGCCATCAATAACGCAACACAATTTCAGAAAGACAACATCACAAGGTTTTGTGCGACCCAAAGGATCAAGATACATTTATCCTCACAATTCAACCCATATTAAAAACACCAAATGGGGGTCACCAATCACACAATTTTTGATGCCATAAAACTACTCACATGAGTGGCTGAGAGGTGGTTATAATGTTTATGACAAGTGTTGTGATCACACCAAAATACCCTAAGGTCTGCCATTGGCATAGAAGCGGTGGTCCCACTCAAATCTTAACTAAACTCTTACATGATAGCCATATATAATTAAGGAAGAAACCTTACAGCTAGAATTACAGAGCTGTGCACGATCGGAAAAAATGGGTTCATGCCCATTTAAGGTCCAAACAATATAAGGCTCTGATATATAGTCGTTACATTTCAATATCTATTTTTAAAACTTCGAGATCATCGACAAAGTATTACAAATAGTATTCCTACATACCAAGGACATGCTCCTTAGAAAGTTAACCCCAACTTGGGAAGGACCTTATACAATTGAAGTCAAGATAAAAATAGGTACATAAGGCCTTCTGGATAGCACCGGAAACGAATCCGACACTGATGGAATATCGAAACTTAAAGTTATACCATTCTTTCAAAATGTTGGTCACCTTTTTATATTTGTATTGTGTATAAACAATTTATTATACACAAGATGTACCATTTCCTACTTTGGTGTCACAAAAATGTATTAAAGAGGCATTTTATCTTGAATACATATTTATTTCTACCATTACATGAATTTATTTTATTTATTGATATATATTTTGTATTTATATATAAGTACAATCATATTAAGCTTTGGACAAGACTTAACATCCATACTGAAACTACCCAATAGTTTAGTTAAGACTTCACAGTCACGTTGATCCACCGAAACATTACGACCATGCTATGAGAGGTATATGCGACTAACCAAAGACTTCAGTCGAACACACCTAACTCAAATAAGGCATCAAAAGGTTTAAGATGAACACTCACAACTCCATTGAGTCGTTATAAGGCTTCTTCCAAAGACTCATACCCCCATTGACCTATCATAATACGTCGACCAAACACTTTCAGGTTCATTGAGCCATCATTAGTCTTCGACCAAACACTTCTTAGCTTCATCGAGCCATCATGAAGCTTCAAGTGCAGCCCGACCAGCTTCATTGAGCTAATACAAGGTTGTGGGTGATGCACATCAGTGACAATCCAACAAAGGTGTTGTATTCATACATCTCAAATAATTCTTAATGCTAAGGAAAAAGTTAATCGTGCTCAACGCAATTCGAGGTTCTTTGGTACATAACCAATAGATGAGTCATGTATTACGTTTGGTTATTTATACGTATTTTAAACAAAGGATCCCACAAAGGACTTCACTTGGAATTTGCCTAACAAACTTAATCACTCCATTGGGGTCATAAAGTACTTACCATTCACAAGATATTATAACATAAACATGGGATATTAAGCAATAACATGCAGAAGAAAAGAATAACATATCACTTTGACTAAAGATTATATTTCCAAACACACAGTACATTAGTTTATTAAACATACTCAAAGTGAAAAAAAAACACAAAAACAATCCCTAATATGGGGGAATTCCGTCAGAAAACTACCTTATGAAATTCATATGAACTTAATAAAATGGTAATAGCCCTAGGGTTGAGCGAAACTGTCAGGGGCATTGTTGCTTCTTCACGAGACAACCAAGAAATAGCTTCGACACTTGAGGCACCTTTCATCCCGTCTAGGTAGGTATGATCGAAGCCTTCTAACTCACCGAGTACATCAATAGCAGCGATAAAATTTACCTTAGGATTCTGATTATCTAATAGAAGCAATACAATAACATTAGAAAGAATGACACCGAACCTACACTATTAATGTTGACATTCACTTAATCTGATGATCCACGTAAGTCCTTCTCCTTTGATCTATTTAAAATTGCGACCACATGTTGACCGCCTTTTGGTCTTCATATCACCTAGATTTTCCTCAGGATAACTGGTCTAATTATAAGTAAAATTCTTTACAGTTCTTGGAACTAAACCCACAACGTATCCAAGCTATTACCATGATACTACTGGTATATACAAAGAATGGTCCTCTTCCTTGTAATAATGGTAGGGTTTTTGGTAGAATACAACATCTCATTTTCAAATTATACCGCCTTTATCGCTCGGGCTACCCATTATTTCTAAAAGGTTCCTTCTAGCTCACAGAGTTGACCCAAGGCATGGGATAAGTACCTTTGCAGGTCAATCATTACCAGTGTATGCTTTCTTTGTTCATCTACTAACATCTTTTTCAAACCCTTGGCCTCCGTTACACCTTTTTTATGCTCGACTTTGGTCTGCAAGTCCTACATCAACGTAACGAGCGTAGTTTGATTTTTCTGATACCACAACTGTAATTTCTCTTTTGCTTCTTTTCTATCTGCAATGCATTATGCAATCATACATCTTGACTAAAGAGCTAAAGTGCACATTATAACAACGAACGAAGATCGACTATAAGGTTGGCCGACATTTTACCACCCTAATGTAACAAATTCATTGCATTCACAGTGGTTTACATCATATATTCAAAATGATAAATTATCCATAAGTTAAACGTCAATAAGAATAAAATATTTAAAATTCAAACTTACCTTGACCCTCAAAATTGTTTATACTCTCACCAAATCGGTAGGTGTTAAGTCTACCGGAAAATCCATAATCTGCACTAGAGAAAACATGATGAACCCAACAATATCACCAAATGGGGTAACATCTATACCACCTCCAACGGGAAAATTGGCGTTTGAGCAACATTTAAAGTATCAGCCAGAGAAACTCTATGATGTTGGCTTGTCGCTTATACATTGTCGGGACCTGGACCCCTAGGCTTTTTAGGATCAGAAGGTATCTCATTATCCATCACTTTCTTCTTATTCTCCAACATCGCGTCTACTATGGGTTCCACCTCCGCTACGGTCCGTCTAGTCATGTATCCTCTTATTATTATGAAATCGAGTCTCGACGTGACATCACAAACAAGATCATTCACTTTTTCGTAGGGGGTCAGAACCTCTTCCATCTCCTAGGATCCTCCCTCACCAAAAACTACCCACTTGGTAGGCATCATTGGTAGCACATCCAGAAATAAGGACTCGTGACTGTATGGTTAATATTAGAGGGTGTAGGATCCAAAACAATATTAAACACAAAATCATCTTAAACCAATAATGTGGCTCACATAGTTTCTTTCTTCACTACCACCAGAGAAATATGTTCTAAAATTTTGTCCAAAAGTTTCGAGTAGGCTTCTACATTTACTTTTCTTAAAATAATAGGTACCTTCGAAAGTTTGGGCTTCTTACTTGAGGAAACCTTCTTTCTCGATATGGGTCGACATTTCACCTCATCGGACTTAACTTTACTAGCTCTATAAGGATCTTCTAAATTCATAAACATAATTATTGTGACAATCATATCTTTAACCATATTGTCTTACACTCTGTTACCATCCTGTAGTAGTTCTATTTTACCCTTTATTTCCTCAAGAAACTCTAATTAAGAACCTTCATATTTCTGTGGCGAGAAACACTTGGAAGCGGTAGTTTCCCTAGTGGTAGTCATTTAAACCTTCAAGGGCCATCCATCTACTCCTACCACTAAATATTTCTTAAAAGGTTTTTTTGCTCAAGTGTTTCAGTTTCTATCGAAATCTCATGCACATACAATCCACCACTAACATCTATAATAGACTAGACACCAATAGTGATAAAAATCTCTAACACCAACATATTATGGTTCGAATATTGAAAGGTCTCATTCTCTATTTTTCCCTAGATTTATCCATCGTCTCATGATTTTTCCTAACAGAAAGACACCTTGAAAGTTATCAAGTCAAACAAACTCAAACAACTCCATAATATGTAGAGCGATAAATATAAATACTTACCATGCTACCTTTACAAAGTGGAGCAATGTTTCCTCTCTCATTTCACACTCGTCTCTCGCAACCCAGATTGATATATTAAGTATTGCTTCCATGATTTGTTGTAGTCTAAAAGATCTAACATAAATCATTAACCTTCACTAGTGATGATATATAAATATAGGGCATCAGATCATCCAATAAGCGTGTTTATTATAAGGATATGAGACATATTATGTCAATTGTAAACACGAAGATACATAATGATTTCTACGTAAAAAATCCTCTAGAAGTTGTGCAGCAATTGGATTGAACATAACCAAATCCTCTAAAAAAACGCAATAGGTATGACCCTAGGGGCAGCCGAAGCTCATGGTCAAGGTTATATGTAAAAAATATGGTCTCATTTTCAAAGGCATCCAGCAGTGTCTCTTCAAGACCACGAAAACGAATGTGCACCTCGGGCGGTATGACCGACTCTATTTTATTCTTTCCTATCTCTTTCGATCAAAATTACTTATACTCTCATTCATGTATTGCATGTTATCATGATATTCCAGATGTGTCTCCGCAAATTTAGTACAAAATTTGTATCGACCGCCAAGAGGAATCACCACAAGTACAACACAGGAAGTGATGAAGTTGGTGGAACGATCAGCATCATAGAGGACTAACGATAAAGCTCGAACACCAAAATTTCGTGCAAAGGCACAACATCGACACTCGGTACCTCAAAATCCTTATTCTTCTCCTCTTATTTGGACTTTTAGAAAGGTTGGCATGGATTTTACTAGATAGACACGAGGACTCATATCTAACCGGAGAAAAGCTGACATGGATTTTACTATCCGAGTAATCTTCTTCATAGTACTCGATCGCCTAGGGGCGGTAAATGAACCTTTCTCGGCATTAGGTAAACAGTGGGTAAAGCAAAACAAAGATAAGTTAAAGGTTTTTAATGCGGAAGTGATTGATAAATTCATTAAGCAAAGGTAAATAATGATAGAATACAAACGTCAAGTAGGAATGAATAAATAAACTCTCTAATTTTTATCACACGTTATTTAAGAAGATAATTAATGGTGTTCAAACCCTTCATTTTTAAAATGACGATTGTTGACACGCTTAATCAATGTTATCAAATCAATTATGTGTTCTTCTTAATCAAAATGGAAGACATTTGAGTTATCTGTTGCGAGTATTTACCTATTCATCGACAAACATTTGGTTGAGACTTCAAACATCTGACATATTACAGCAACACCAACAAATACAAAGAGACCTTCATTCACCTATCAAACGCATCTTCAGACTCCATCAGTGCTTCAACATGAGAGATATAGAACAATCTGAAGCCATTTAGAATTCCTACCTTTTAGAAAATATCATGACATAAAAGTCTCGATTGATGCCTCAAATCTATATATATCTTCTAAAATCTCGTGAAACACCTACAGACCCTTTTGAGACTTAACCTAATAATATCCTTTTGATTCCCAATAGTCGAAACCTGGTAGCTCAGAACACCACTTATAAAAAAAACCGCATGCGATGATTCTAGCAGGTGTAGAGCACCGAAATTCTACTTGAACGGGTTGACGGGATACTCAAGTTCAAAGTATATTTCAAACATTTTGAAGGGAATTTGAGGGGCTACTATAGGTTACCATTTGTTCTCTACAACATTTCAAAGTCTTGAAATAACTTGGGGGATACTTTATTTTACAAGTCTTTTTCAAAATTATTGTCTCAAACATGAACTTCATCACCGAATATGGGTTGAAGGTTACTTAATGTTCCTAAAATAACTTAAAAAAATTAAATTGTAACAATAAATATCCTAAGACAACATCATAGGTGTATAGTAAATGATGAGCCTCCAAGAAAATCTAAACGATCGGCACCCTTGTATCAGTGCAAACGAATAAATTTTGACAAAACACATCAATCATCGTAGCGACTATAGTCTTTCCTCAACACACTCACGTAGACTAAGATGACTACTGATAGAGCCCAAATTTGTTCCCTAAATTCAATTGGTCCGATTAAGTACAAGGCCCATTAGGCCAAGTCTTATGAGCTAAGCAACTTAAATGGGTGTAACATATCTATAACAAATTGTGTAAAAACATGATATGAAACACTTACCGTGACGTGAGAATATAATTAAAAGACTATATTTATAATATGTACATTAAATAGAGATGATATGTAATTCCATATAAATATATATAATTATCTTCATCAATAAACTTTTTAAGATCTTTTTATCTCGTAAATTGTAATTATAATATTGTTTTACTTTATTAATCTTATTTTGTTTAATAATCTAGATTGTAACACTTCTATTCACCAATTATTTCATCGCTAATTCTAAGATCTTAACCAGTCATAATTTATATCATCATTTTTTTAGATGGCCAAATATATAAAACAGTCAAACTTTAATCAATAAGAAAATACTAATTAAGAAAACAATCAAGCAATAATAAGCTTTAAAATATGAAAAATATGTTATATCCAAAATTTAAAGATATATTCATATTTTTAAATTTGGAAATAAAATATATTCTTTTATAATTTGAAGACATGGTCTCATGTAATCAAACACTATAAATAATGCATCATTCCATAAAGTAAAGAGGAGCTGATTTGATAAAAATCAATAAAATTAGGGCGCACTTTTATGGCTCTACAATATCAATTATATTTTAATACACATTCTCTCTAATAAATGAAACCATAGCATTTTTTAAATCTACTCTACCTGCTAACATATTTTGACAGATAAAATTTAATCTTATCAATTTTAAAATAAAATAACATGTTTTATTATTAATTTTAAAACTCTAGTTTATATTAATTGATGAAAGTTATTTTCGTTCTAAAATTATTTTAAGATACAAAAGATTTATTGAATTTTCAATTTATTTTTAAAATTAAACTATTTTCAATCAAAATTAGTTATTTAAATCATATTTAAATTCATCAAAATAAACAATTTAATATATTGAATTTTTTATTAAATAAAATGATCAAAATATAATAAGTCTGAAGAAGAGTTTCGATAAATAAAATTGTATTTCATTCGGAATGATGTCGAAATAGCTAAAGGGGAATATGAGGTGAATGTATATGCTACGATTATAATATGTGAGGTGTCACAATATATATGTGACAATATATAAGTCAACTTGGTACATGTTACATGATTTTTTCTATTACACTTACCAATGGTGTTGTTAAGAAACAAAGAGAGAAGAGAAAGAAGTAGCCTCCAAGAAGCGGCTAGAGTTTATTATCTGGAAACCGTATGTATTATATAGAACATAGGTTTATATTTATTGATAAAATAAAGGGCTAATGAGCTAGGGCTCTTATATCTCTAACACCTTCTCTCAAACTCACAATGCAACAGTAATACGCATTGAGAGTTTGTCACAAAGAAAACGAAATCGCGTTGTTAACTAAGCCTTTGTGAAACTATCAGCAACCTACAAAACTGATGGAACATATGGAAGCGAGATAGTGCCAATCTGAAGATGATGCCGAGTGAAGTGACAGACTATTTCAATGTGCTCCATCCTCTCATGAAAAACATAATTTTTTGCTATCTGCATGGTTCTTTTGTTATCACAATGTAAGGAAGTAGGTTTAGTAACATTAACCTCCATATATCAGCAAGAAGCCATCGTAACCAAACAATCTCACATGTGGTCACAACCATATCATGATACTCAGCTTCAGTAGACGATCTAGACACAACATTTTGTTTCTTACTTTTTTATGAGATTAATGAATCTCCAAGGAAAATATAGAAACCAATAGTAGATTTTTGGTTACGAGGATCACTATCCCAATCAACATCGATATAGGCACGCAGTTCAAGTAATGAGGTCGAAGGAAACAAAATGCTCTGGAACTGAGCTGCATGAAGAATATTCGAAGAACAGCTCCCCAATGGACAAATGTAGGAGCAGTAACAAACTGAATAACTACATGAACAACATAAGCTATATTCGGTCGAGTAACTGTAAGATAGACCAAGCTATGAGATTTTGATATAGAGTTGGGTCTAACAAAGGAACACCATCAGTCGGAGAATACCGAGCATTGGTTTCAAGAGGTGTATCTACCGTTATTTCATCAGAAAGTCGCACTCGCTCGAATAAATCAGATATATATTTTGTATGAGAGAGAATATAACCTTTTAGAGAGTGAGCCACCTCAATACCTAAAAAATCTAGCAATAGTCCCAAGTCTTTCATCGCAAATCGCTTAGCCAAATCAAGTTTTAGTGCCTTAATACCATCAATATCATCGCCTGTAATGATCATATCATCTACATATAAAGATAAATTAATTCGTCCTCCACTCGTTCATCTGATAAACAAGGCTGAATCATGCTTGCTAGCAAGAAAACCAAGTGAAGTAATAACCGTAGAGAATTTTTTAAACCAAGCACGAGAAGCTTGTTTGAGACCATATAAACCTTTTTTTAAGTCGATAAACTTCACTTGTTTTATGAGCAACACCTGGAGGAGGAGTCGTGTAAACCTCTTCATGAAGATCATCATTCAAAAATGCATTTTTGACATCTAGTTGGAAGATCTTCCACTGGCTAACGGATGCAACAGCAATAAAATGACGAACTGTTGCCATTTTTTCTAATGGGGAAATTTCTCATCATAATCCATACCATACTTTTGTGAATACCCTTTTGTTACAAGACGAGCCTTATATCTTTCAACAGACCCATCAGACTTTGTTTTAATTTTTAAAACCCATCGAGAGCCAATAATATGCTTACTAGATGGAGGTTTAACTATATCCCATGTATGAGTGTGATAAATAACGCTAAGATATTTGACTATTGTATTTGGCCAACGAGGATAAGAAATAACTTCTTTAAATGACTGAGGTTCATATAAATCATGTATATTTGCTATGAAAGAGGCGAAAGGAGCTGAGTAAGAAGAATACGTAAAATTTAGTAGTTTGGTAAACTTACTTGTACAAGTGGATCTTCTGAGGGGTGGAGCTCGTGGTTCACTAAAAGAATGAGTTGACTAAGGCCTTGATGGAGCAGAAGTAGTGTCAGCAGTAGTCGATATCTCATGAGCTGGCAGATTAATATCAATGGGTATGTCGCTATTATTTTCAAAAGGATCAATAGTCTAAAGTTTGGTACTTGTTATATCATGTGATTTAGCTGGAATCTAATATAACGGGATATGCTCAAGAAATTTAAAATGTCGAGAGACAAAAAGTTTCTAACTAGTGGGATCAAGATAATGATAACCTTTCTGTCTAACACAATAACCCAAGAAAACACATGTTGGGGATTTATGGCCCAATTTATTGCGTTCGACATGAGGACGAAGGACAAAACATGTACATCCAAACACTCGTAAGGAAGAATAATCTGGAAGTTGTCCGTATAACTTCTGAAAGGGAGACATCCCTGCATTATGAGCAGTGGAAATTCGATTAATCATATATACAACAGTATGAATTGCTTCTCCCTAAAAATAGTAGGAACATCAGCAGATAAAAGCAAAGACTGAGCAGTCTCAACAAGGTGACAATGTTTTCTTTTTGCAACACCATTTTGTTGAGCGGTGTCAGTGCAAGAAGACTGATGTATGGTACCATCAGATGCAAGTAATAGAGTAAAATCATTTGATGTATATTCACCTCCTAAGTCACACCTGAAGAATTTTATTACAGCAGAATGTTGAGTCTGAACAAGTGCATGAAATTTCCTATAAATTCCAAGGAAATCTGATCTCTGTTTCATAAGGTAAACCCAAATATATCGAGTATAATCATCAATAAAAGTAACATAGTTGGATGAACCACCCTTTATGAAGACAAGAGATGGACCCCATACATCATGATGAATAATATCAAACAGAGCAATTGAAGAAGTAACACTTTCATTAAACGGTAACACCGAAAATTTTGCAAGTTTACAACCACTACAATTCGAGATATTACAAGTGTTTAACTGGCCTAAAGCACCTGTAGACACTAAAAAATTTAAACGCGATGCAGATAAATGTCCTAGACAAGAATGCCAAAGATAAAACTCAGATGATGAAGGATTCAAATGAAATGAAGACACATCAACACCAGAGGTAGGAATACCAGTCAGATATGTTTCAACACCATATACATCCACATCTATTACTTCGAGTTTTTTTTAAACATTGAGTTCCCCTATTTTACGACCTGTCCCAATCACTCTATAAGTATGTTGATTTTGTATAGCACAAACAGAATCAGAAAACGAGACGCAATAACCAGATTTACGCAATTGGCTAACCGAAACAAGATTCAAAGCAAGGGTGAGAACGTAGTAAACATCAGATAACGATATATGAAGGGTACAAATAGAACGAGTACCATCTACTAACATTGGTGTATCACTAGCAGACAAAACAAATATGGGTGAAACATGAGACAACGAAACAAAGTTCGATATGTGAGGTGACATATGATGAGGCGCACCTGAATCCAAAAACCACAATGATGAATCAATACTTGAAGTGGAAAACGAAGACATACCTGAACAGTATGAATATGTAGACATAACAAATTTCTTATTTTTCAGTTTGTTCCTAGTAAACTGTAGAAAATCATCTTTTCCTATCATATTCGCAATACGATCCACAATCGCTAATCAAATCAAAATCAAATCAGAATCGTAATCAAACCCCAGATACAAAATCAAACCTGGTCCAAATTCAAAATCTCAATGGTCCAGTGAAATCAAATTGAATACTCAATTCAAATCCAAATCCGAAATCAGGTCCAAATACCAAACTAAATCCAAATACCAAGTCCAAATACCAAACAAAATCCAAATACCAAACAAAATCCAAATACCAAACAACAAACCTGCTGCACTGTTCCAGTAGCAATTTCTCCCAAAACGTAGCACCGAATAATAATCCAACCAGTCAAATTGAAGGATTCGATGTCCGTAACAAGCTTTCCAAAATTTAGCAAACAAGGACACCGTATGCCTTTCAATCGGACCGTTTGACTGGGGTTGCACACAACAGATCCGAAAACCGAAAATTGTATCTATTCTGACAAAAAATAAATCAGAATTTCCAACACAAATCCAGTCGAAGCACAAGAGAACAAATTAGAAACCACACAAAAGTCGATCCAAAATAAAACCAAAATTCAACTAAAATCACAATCGAAATCCAAATAAAAAATCAATGCAGCTTTAACGACAAACGTGTTATCTATTCTGAATCTGAATAGAAATTAATTCTCTGTAATTAATTTTACTAATTAATTTCTCACAATTTTATCAATTAATACGTTCACGACGATACAAATCTTGTCTATCTGGTTTGTGATTGACCGACTTCCTTGCTGGTAGATCTATGAAATGGGGGAATCCATATATTTCTCTGATCAAATTACTTCAGGCTCTCATACCATGTTAAGAAACAAAGAGAGAAAACAAAGAAGTAGCCTCCAAGAAGCGGCTAGGGTTTATTATCTAGAAAGCGTATGTATTACATAGAACATAGACTTATATTTATAGATAAAATAAAGGGTTAATAGGCTTGGGCCCTTATATCTCTAACAGGTGTGACATGATAAAGTATTCCAAATCTCTAAGATGTGCTTAGTCATTGTTTCAATATAATCAATGACCTTATAGTATGTAATTATAGGTCATTGTCGCGAAAACAAGAAAGATTTGCATTCATGTCATGATATCAAACTACACTTATCATTATGATGATGTACTTATTTATGAAGACTTGGCTAACTCATGCGAACGATATACACCAATTGACCGTTGCGAGATTGTATTTTTTATTTGTATTTTTGTTCATCATGATAGTTACAAACAAGTGTGTCCATCCATGATTTCTTTTATTTTTTGAGATTTTTTCTAAACATTTACGATATTTTTCATAGGTTACCTCATATGTATAAATAACCGAGTTTGTTAAGAGTACGCGAAATATTATCTCTTTAAATCTTTATAAACTACTATAACCCTTTTAGTTTTTAAACTAAGTACATCGAATAACACTTCAAGAATTTTATTAAGTTTGAACAATTATAGTAAAATTATATCTTTTATGAAGAATTTATTGGGAAGCTTATCTTCATATAAATTATAAAAATAAAGGAAGCTAAATATTAGATACTTTATTTGTGAGTATGTTTTATATTTTTTAAGATCTCCAATCCAAAAATATTCAAATTAGGACTACAGCCATAACATTGACATTTGTTGGATACGTAGAAAATAACAAAAAATATGGTTTATAAGACTAGTTTTATACCATTGTTATTAAATCTAAAGAAATATAGTTTTTTAGTCACAATTATATTACTCAAACCGATACAAAAAAACAAGAAATTGTTTTGCATGAAGCACATTTGGTTGTAGAGAAACCAGAAGAAGCTTGTAGGAGTCTATCTACTGAGGTAGACTTTCAAAATATTTATCTCATCTGTAGAAGAAAGTTGTGAATAATTTTTTTATAAAATTCAGGTTGTGCTTTCTATACGGGATGGTCGTAAATCTTATAAATAGACGATTATTCTAGGCATTTCTTGTTTTATAGAAAGGTCATGTCCAAATAGATGGATTTAATAATGTCTAATCGCACTTAGGAATTTTTCGATTTACCTTCAAGTTCAAGATCAATTGGTTATAAGTGGGTGTTTTAGAAAAAAAATCCATACATATGAAACCATTTGAAAATTCAAAGCTAGATTGGTTGTTGATGATTTATACATTAAGGTTCACAGTGATAAAATTGTCATTTTGTGCCTACACGTGATATATTTTATTAAGTAATAATATTAGTGTAATTATAGAAACAAAGATATTACTTTTATTTTTTACTTTTAAGACAAAGATCTTGAAGAGTCAAATACTATGTATGTAGTAAAAATGATCTAAAATGGTGAGGGTTGTTCCTTAGTTCATATCACCAAATTGATAAAGTACTTGACAAATTTAATCATTTCAAAATAAAGGAAGCAAATACACCATTTGATTTTAGTATAAAAATGGAACGAACACATGAAGAATGGTGACACAACCGGAGTATGATTGTTCTATATGAAGCTACATGTAGGTGATTTTACGCATTATGATTTATATCTCACTTGTAGTTAAATTGAGTTAATTTACTAGCAATTCAAGTACAAAGAATTGTAACGTTAATGGACGAGTTCTTGGATAATTTTCAAATACCAAAAAAACGTATCTATGAATATCTTAGTTTTTTTAGGGTATTTGAGGAGTATAAGAATGCAAATTGGATTAACAGTTTTGTTGATAATAAATTTACTTTGGGAATAGTGTTTACATTAGTAGTGTTGATGTTTCTTGGGTTAAAAAAATATAACTTGATATCTCATTCAATTATAAAATTTGAGTTTATAACCTCAGTGACAACGCGAAATGAAGTTGAATGGTTGTGAGGCCTATTATTGGAAATATAATTTACTTATAAAAGAAAAATGACAATCCAAATTCGTTCAATAGTTAGGAAAATTTTCATATAACATATAATGACATCTAAAATGAAAAGTTTAGACATATAAATCTTGGACATGAGTGTGTGTGATAATTGATTTAAAATAAAATCATGTTGGTCTCTCAAATGCTTTGGAGTGAGAATCTAATAGATTCGTTTGCCAAAACATTATCTTGAGAACCGGTGAACTAAAAAACATTTAGAAAGATGCAACCAAAACTTTTAAAATATAATTTTCTAATAATGATAAACCAATTCGACTATAATAAAAAAAACTAAACATTAAAACTTAGGCTATGTAAGAACAATAAATTTGGAATAAATGAAACTTGTTTTTTTTATAGAATGAAGTATATGCTGCTCACTATTGAGGGAACAGATAAATTCGGCAAAACTTTTATTACAAGTGATTTTAATTATAATATGTATCTCTTAAAATAACAAAATATATTTTTTTTGCAAAATTTTAAGTAACTACTTCATATATAAGTTTAGTTAAAGGTTATAGTAATTTGCACTTTAATTACTTATTACGTTTGTGTACTCATCTATTCATAAGGATTATGTTATCTTATAAAATGTTTTTTTCTTATCATAAGTGTTATAGTTTTTATAAATATTATAATTGTGACGTGTCATGTCATTTCATTTTGTTATCTTCTAAGATTATATATATATATACTAACTAACTATTAATCCACATCTAAACTTTGTTTTTCATTCCACACCTAATAGTTTTCGTGTCAATCTTTGTTTTCATATAACAAGATTAACTTTATATTTCTTACTTAGTTTTTAGTTGGATGTTACTAATTTCTTTATAATTGGTTACAAACAATAAAAACTGATAAAAAAAACTCAAAAAAAATGATTATTATATCTTATTAGTGGTCTGATTTAAATATTTAACATATAATGATTCTAAACTTTTAAAACACAATCAATATATTTTATTAGTGGTTCTACTGTTTTAAAATCGTTATTTTTTTATTATTTTTGATGAAAATAAAGTATTAATAGATAATATTAGAGAGAACAAAAATTAAATATAAATATTAGGAACATAACCCGGAGAGATAACAATTAAAAGCGAGAAGCATATCCATAAAAAAGCAACAACACAAAATTTGAACATGTAACAAAATAAACAACTTAAAATTGCAAAGGGGAAAGAAAACAGAAACCAAACAAAAAAAACTGTACGCAACAATAAATATAATAAATAGAAACAGTATGCAACAATTGCAAATCGACAAACACAGGAAAATTCAATAGCATTAATAGAAAAAGGAAAACCGAAACCAACAATAATAAACACTACACTATATTAGCGGGACAAATTTCAAACGGAAAATCAACCAAAACATTATACGAAAATAAAATAGACAAAAGCAATAACAAAAATATTTAAATTCTATTATTATCCGGCCTAGTTAATATGTGTTTGAATTGTGTATTTCTTAGTTTATGTTCACGCAGATTCCAGATTTACAAAAATAAACTAAGTACTAATTAAATAGTCTATAAGAATTAGCCGAGGTGGTTGAGTATAGTATTTTTATGACCACAAGGTTATGATTTCGAATCCTTCTATATACATTTTTTTACAGAGCCTATGTTAAAAGCAAATTAGGAAAAATAAATAGGTAACAAAAATGGTTCATAGAGAAATAAGTGAACCCTATATATAATAATTGAGTTTAGTCGAGCAACTACTTTTGACAATTGATAGTCCATGAGCTCGGCTGCTATATGTGCCAATAACTCTTAACCGCCACTTCCAATTATAGTAAGGTGTTTGAATTGACCACATTGGACTTACTATCAATATATATACCCACTTTTGTTGGGACATGTTTAATGAAAAATATATATATGAAAAATAAAATAAAATAAAAATAATTTATCTCTCTTTCAATTTAAAAATAACCTTTATTTTTAACATAAAATCACTTTAATCAAAACTGAATTTGACTGCACATGTTTTCATCACTATGCCTATTATAATTTTATTTTACTTTTTAATAATAATAATAATAAACTAAATAATTCGAATAAAATATTTAAGATACAAACATATATGTCCTACAATGTATTTATTGATTTTAACTATTTTTGGTCAAATGAACCGCATTTAACACATCATTATTATATTCAGAGAAAATACACAGCTGACAGCTCACTATTTGATAAAATATAACTGAAAAATTCAAACCATGTGTCTGAAAATAGAACAAGTTAGGTTTTCAATATTGTAATATGGTCAAGGAATTCCATACTGAAAAAAATCTGACATAAAAGTTTGAAATTATAAATTACAATATTTATACACCGATAAAATTTATAATAAATGCAAAAACAAACCCGATTTATGTATTAGATTTAAATTTATCCATAAAAACCAAAAATTATAATCAAAATTATAAAAGAATTATAAATATTTTGAGTTTAATAAGCACTCAAACTATTATTGATATAACATTATTTTTAATTTAATAATCAATATATAATTATATATTGAAAGTTTAAGACGGGTGTTTCCAATTTTATCATCGAAATCTATTTATGTGTGATGGTATTTAAGAAAAATTATGTGATAAAATAGTTTTAAACGGTAGAATGAAATATAATATTAATTTTGGAAGACCTAAATGTTCATTAGATACGGGTACGTACTGTTCCATATTTGAATCACAATTCGAATGATTTTATTGATAATATTTGAACTTTTACGAATTTGTCGAAAGAGGTTATATGCAATTTTTTTAATCGAGAGATCGAGTTGTTTGCGAGACTTTTATGTTGCACATTATCTCTAACGTGCTTCATTTGTAACCTCGCCCGCAAGAAGCTTTTTCTAAAGAAAATGACTATTTTACGAAGGAAAAAAAATAAGTTGACAATAGAGAGTTTGAA
Organism: Limnanthes douglasii subsp. nivea; assembly: GCA_036936605.1. Lineage (NCBI taxonomy): Eukaryota > Viridiplantae > Streptophyta > Magnoliopsida > Brassicales > Limnanthaceae > Limnanthes > Limnanthes douglasii. The sequence goes on along the minus strand of JAUPFV010000005.1, from coordinate 112,375,981 downwards.
AAGTTACCGTGACACGGACCACCAGTATTCATTGATGTATGTGTGCCCTTTTTTTGGTCGACCGAATATCCATGCTTGATTATTTGTTTTGGATGGTGAATAACAAACTATGCGTCGGGGTTTCAAATGGCAAGTTTGATGCTTTGAGTAAGGGTCTCGACAATCGAGCTTGACACTTCTAGTGAGGGTCTTAAATATCGAGCTTGCTCATCCGAGTTGAGGGCTCGGTGGTGGAGTTTTCTTGTGAAATTTAATTGTTTTGAGCAAGTGTAATTGTATTTTTATCAAGGTTTCTTCACTCTTACTCATAGCTCATTGATTTTGTTTTTCAGAGGGAACCCGTAGCCGCTACTCAGAGTGCAATGAGTGCGCACAGGGTAAACTCTCAATCTGACGCGATAGCTTGCAAACCAACGCCAAAAGGTAAACCACACAAGGTGACAGGTTTAGCCGAGAAAGCGTATGTAGAGGGACTTGAACTCATGACCTTTGGTCACAAGCATGCCTTACTCAACCAACTCGACTACCCCATTGGGGGCCTCATAGCTCATTGATGGTTATCTTTGAATGAGTTTTTTGGAATTTTTACGTATAAATCGTTGGATTACGCCTCTTGAGGTTCCTATACTCTACACCAGTAGTTAATAAGAAACTGAACATAAAAACATAAGGAAATCACTTCATAAATACTAAAAAGAAAGTAACTTTCAAAAACTTCAATTATCCTTTCAAACACTTCAATTGATTTATGCGATAATTTTGTCGCACTTGTTAGCCACCGTAAATTCCTATCAGAGTTCGCTAACCATCACAAATTCTTTATCAGAGTTAACTTGTAAGCATGAATCTGTCTCCAGAATCAGTTTGTTCTTTCTTCCAAGCCTATCCAGTTAGCTCCGAGACTCTGCAAGATCCTGTCACACACAACTAAGCATTTGAATGTCTGATGACAAGCTCAACTGAAGCTTACCAAAACTGTCTAAGTTCCGTCGAGCATCTACTACTCCTTTTAAGATTTTTTATATGAGGCTCCAAGTCACTCAAGGCAACATCTTCCCCTTATATTCCTTTAATTATTATGGGTAAATAAATTGACTTGTACAAGATGCGAGATAACATTAAGATAAAAACCATCAATGAGATGGAGGTTATCGAAGAAATATCAAGCAACGCGGCAGACTCCATACCAATTCAAGAGAATATGAGGATGAATAACCATACTTTTTAGCTGTGACTGAGGTTGATTGGCCTTGAGTTGCATAAAGGTCCAAAAAATGACTCACTGTTAATAAGCATATGAGACTGAAGTCTTACACCTTATGGGATACCACTAGGGAGTCTAAAACCTACCTTCGACTCTCTAAAGTCACTGTCAAGCCTCAATGAGCTGTTAGTCCAGTTGTGCAGAGCTTATCTCTTAGGTTGGGTCATCGACTACTGCCCTCGAGACAGAGGGAACTCAAGCTACCGAGGGCACTAGAGGATCCGAGGTTGGCGATGCTTCTGATACCATAACTATCATCATGGTTCTTGAGCCTCGTTGTTTATTTTTTTAGATAAAATAAAATGTATTATCTTTAATAAAATGATCTCAATAAATTTTGCCTTGAATGAAGGATTTTACATAACATCACTGTTCAGTTGTCTGTCTCGATCAAGATTATGACCTCGACAAAGGTCAACTGTTTTCAAATGTGGCTTATACACCAAACTACTGATGTTTTAAAATTATATATTCTTGCCTAAGATATGAAAACCCATACTAGAGGACCATAGTGAGGGTTATTGCTTCTTTTGGTGTATTAAAGATTTATTTTTAGGCGGAACACTTAATTTTAATATACAACTTAACTCTAAAATCTTATTATCTTCTACTACATCATCTTTAAAAATTTATAAACTATGGTAGACGACCTTCTAGAGTCCAACAAGAACTGTAAGCAAAACATGGGAGACAAAGATAGCTCCAGATCGCTGAACCCCCTCATAACCTACAACTATTTGAAGAGCCACAATAAGGGATCCAAACTATAGTTTGATGCTTTTATTGCTACTTATCTATTCGACTATAACTATCTCAAACTTCTTTGGTTGATACTTATGTTTATTTTCATCACAAGGTTTGAATGTTTCCTTTGTAGTTAAAAGTAAAAAAGATAAGAGAGTTTTGGAAGAGTTGAGCAAGTATGTAAATGGGTACTCAGAGAAGAAGTTTCAAGACTAATTTACTACCAATTTGTTTTTTCACTATGATTTCTTGTTAATGGAGAAGTTGGGCTTTGAACACTACATCGTCCCTCGACTATCGTGTTTGGTGGCAGATAGTCCCTTAACTTTCAAATGTCTGTTGACAGTCCCTGGACTATCGCGTTTGGATAAAGTTAGTCCACCAGATCCTCTGATCCATGAGAGGCTGCCACCTGTCACCATAGTCCCCAGATTTTTGTATCACCACTAGTCCCTTGAGTTTAGTTATCCGTAATATTCTACATTTTGGGTTTAACCTAAACTCAAAGGACTAGTGGTGATACAAAAATCTGGGGACTATGGTGACAAGTGGTAGCTTCTCATGGATCAAAGGATCTAGTGGACTAACTTTATCCAAACGCGATAGTCCAGGAACTGTCAACGGACATTTGAAAGTCAAGGGACTATCTGCCACCAAACGCGATAGTCGAGGGATGATGTACTGTTTAATATCGGAGAAGTTGTCTACCTTAGTTGAGAGTTCCTCCAACATCAACCCTACAACAGTCGAAGCTACCAAGGCCAAATCAAACAACAAGGAATTAGACAGCACTATCGTTGGTTCCATGAGAGGCCTTAGCCACCATCTTTATGCCAATCAGACGTCAATATCTAGCAAACGACAAATGTCAAGAGGTTGAATCCGCAATCTAAGAGACAAAAACATAAACCCATTATGAAAATGATGTGCCTCCACCTGCATGTCTTACCCATGGTAAGACATGCATGATTAGAGTTTTGGCTGATGTCATATGGTCAACTAAAGAAGAAAGGTTTAGAGGTTAAAATGACCCCAAAATGGATTTGAAAACCAGCTGAGGGATGAAAAAGAGGGGGAGTTTAAAATAAAATAAAAAGAGGTCAAAAGAAGAATCATGTACTTGCTTACCCGAAGAATCATGCAGTTTTTTAAATCTCGCTTTTGTTTAGAATTTTTAAATCGACTAGAATATCTTTTAACTAAAGTATATCACTAGAATTTATCCTTCTTCTGTGGTAATTACCCATATACATAGAAAGAGAAAGTTTATCTTGATCGAACATTGAATAGTCACTAGACTCTGAAGGAATGTACAGATATCTGGTTTTGTGCTTATTTGTTAAAATAATTGTCGGTCCGGTTAAAATTGTTTCCTTCAATATTTTTCTTGATTTCGAAGAAATTTGGACTCAACATCATCACCTTTAGAATAATTTTCTCTATTTCTATCTTTTCGAATTTTCGGTCGAACGTTTTTTGAGCGTGTAACCATTGTTTATTTCTAAGCATTTAGTGAAACAAAGTCATCTAAGAATTAATCTCGATGTCACTCTAAGGACAACTGATTTCGTTTATTTTTGAGTTGTTGTTGTGTTTGATCACCCTCAATTAACTGACCAGAGCCTTCTCCACTTATCATTCCTTCTATAATGACTGCAAAAACTGCATGCGTCTTAGTGTTGGTTTCTCACAAGAATTTAAAGTCAATTTTAGTATCTTAGTGGGTTTGGATATACGAGTCTAATCTCCAACTGTTGTCGCCACTGATGGTTCTTGAAAATATATGAAGGACTGATGACTCGTTATATTTGAAGGGCAATATTCGAATCACTAATGACTCGTGAAAATATTATGATAGACTGAACAAAGAATATGCTTTGACATTGTTATTTGTTTAGTTTATATGCTTAGGTGTGTATTGATTTGTATGTAAATATTTATTGTTATATCTAGTTTTGATATAGTTTTTTGTACAGTCTATATACTTAGGTGTGCATTATTTTACAAGTAAATATTTCTAATATATTTTTTGGAATATTTATGGACCGATATGCTAAATATATATTCAATCATTTTTTAAGATAGTCCAATATTATAAGTAATCAGATTTATTATATTATATATAATTGATTAGGTATGCCTATATGTGAATATGCGTTGATAAGTTGGTAACAAAGTAGAGTTCGGGCACTCTGAAGGAGAGCGCCCAAATCTCAATAGTTAAGCCTAAATTAATAACTTATGGACTGGATTGATAAAATCACTTTAGTGGGTTAAGGTTAGTGGCGGAACAAGAAATAAAAACTAGCGGGGGTTAAACTATATTAAAAATTAATCCTCTATAATGAGGTTGCAGCATGAGCAGCGTCGAAGCGTTTCGACGACGTTTTATGCTTCTAGCGACGCACATCTTGATGTGCATATTTTTTTACATCCAAACGGAAAACTATAAAAAATAATTAAAACAAAATTTTGTAAAGTAGTGTTTTTAATAGAGAAAGAAAATCGCAAAGAAAAAAAAGAAAAAAAAGAAGAGAGAATGCATAGATAAAAAGAAGAAAAAAGGGAATCGATAAAATATATCTAATAATTTTACTTGTTTGAAAATAAAAACCATCATTTAATATAAACTATTAGAAACAATCCACCATTTAATATAAACCATACACCCATTTAACAATTTCAAAAAACCACCCTATCCTACAAGGATCTAATTTGGAGCTAGGGGGCTCCAGCCTCTCCTAGCCCCTTAATGGATCCGTCGGTGGTTAAGGTCATCCGTAATTTAGATAATATCTAGAGAAGAGTTGGAATTTTTAATTAGTTCTATCAAAATGAGATTCCGTCCGTGTAATATTCTTGGCATAGTGAAAAAATTGAACCTTAAAAATTAGTCGTCCTTATGTATTATATATAATGCTCAACTAAATAATAGAAGACCGAGAAAGGCGGTCGCTTATAGTTCTAATACTTGTTAGACGAACTAAAAATGTTAAATTATTACGAATGGTATAAATCGTGCAAATACGAAAGCGGTATCATAAGTGAACTTTTTTTGTACACCCGGTTAGTTTGGATTTGTTACGAAAATTTCTAAATATGCTAATAATGGATAACACTTATAAGGTAATAAGTTACGAGACACCATTGTATGAGGTTGTTATAGCTACTTGTACTGGGAAAACTATTTACATCGGATTTACGTTTATGCGAGGGGAGAAATTGTGAGCTACAAATGGGTATTAGAATGATCGCACTCATTGACGGTAACTCACTTTATCGAACCACCGTCTATTTTTTTGACGGCTAGATAATTAGTGTTATTGAAGGCGGTTGAAGAAGTGTCCCCCAATGCAACCCACATGTTATGTCGATGACACATTAACATGAACTTCATTTGGAAAACGAAAAAAAATTCAATGATAAAGAATGTCCGATGTTTTTTTGAAGGAGTGAAGTAAAATGATGTTGTTGGCTACAGAACTCTAGTTCAATAACTAATCCATCTGAAATGCTTTATGCTTTCAAAGAATATCTGAAAACAATCGAACACACCAAAACTTAGTTAGAGATTTATAGATGACTTCTCTTATTTCAAATACCTCTACCTCATCCATGAAAAGTTTGAGGCCCTAGACAAGTTCAAAGATTTTAGGACTAAAGTTGAAAAACAACTTGATAAAAGCATTAAGAGCGTTAAATATGATTGTGGTGGTGAATACTATGGTAGATTTGACGCATCGGGTGAAAGAACTTCAAGGTTCATTTGCAAAATACTTCGAGGGGTGTGACATAGTCCCTCAGTATATAACGTGATTTCATAACGCATAAGTGGTGCATCTCAAAAATAGAACTGTATATTAAAGAATATAGTAAGAAGTATGAACTCGTCTCTACCATTATCTCTCTAGGTGAGAAGTCATCAAATGTACCACTTATATACTCATCAGAGTACCACTAAGAAAATTGTTAGGATCCCATATAAGCTTTGGAATGGTAAAATGCCCAATTTAAAGCATCCGCATATATGAAGGTGTTCAACCGAGGCAAGCACTTACAAACCTCAGGAGAATAAACTAGATGTAAGCATAATTTGTTGATTCTTCAATGTTTATTCCGAATACTTTATGGGTTTTAAGTCTTATGATCCTCTCACTAGTAGTATATTTGTAATGGGAACAAAAAAAATTCTAGAGGATGTTGAGTTTGAGAGAAGATTAATAGAACAATTGTTCATTTTGAGAAAGAATATGTAGAGATCTATGAAGGTTAAATGGAGATACTAAGTTATCCGAATATCGGAAATAGTTTCAATTGTTTCGGTTACGTTAAAGCAAAGTTATACTTCGAATAACATTAATATTCCACTTGAGAAATTTAACCATGATATAGATATGGTCTAGTTAGAGCACGAAAAACCTCAAGGTAATCTTCCACAAGAAGACCAAAATGACATTGTTCATAAGGATCAAACTCTACCTTCGTAAGAAGTGCAACAAGAAGTAATAGTGCCCTTAAGAAGGCCCGTGAGAGAAACAAAAAATGTTATACATCCAGATTATATAGTATATCTGTAAGAACATGATGAGTCATGGGCTGGAGCTGTAGATGGTCTCTCGTCCTACAAACAAGCCATGGAAATCTCTCACTTTCAAAAATAGATATATGCTATAAAGGAATAATATAAATCGATGCAAGACAATACATTATGGGAACTTGTCCCATTACCTGAAAGGAAAAAAAAGCAATTAGTTGTAAGTGGGTTTTCAAAACCAAACACAATTCTTTTGGAAATGTGAAAATACAAAAAGCACGCATTTTAGTGGAAGGTTATACTCAACATGAAGGGATTGAGTTTAAAAAATATTCTCCCAAGTATCTTCGAAGGATTCCTTTAGGACAATCATGACATTAGTTGCATACTTTGATGTTGGGTTTCATCAAATGGATACGAAAACCATTTTTCTCAATGGTAATATTTAATAAACGATCTATATGGTGTAACCAGAATACTTATAGTAGGAGACTCAAAGAATCTGGTTTAGAGGCTTCAAAAAATCTATTTATATGCTCATATATGCTTCTCGTCAGGGTTCACAAATTTCTTGACGTGATAGTCTCTTTTGACTTTAAAGATCATTTTGGTTGAGGATTATGTATATCACAAGTTCAGTGGGAGTAATTTCATATTTATGGTATTGCATGTTAATAACATACTGCTTGCCTCGAATAATAAGGAATTGTTACACATTACATAATCATTTTTATCATACAAGTTTGATATGAAAGATCTCAGTGATGCTAGTTTTGTGTTAAGAATCCAAATACACCGGTGATGTTGTTTCATAAACTGGTCTTGTTTTTTTACTTGGATATCAAATTTAGATGATATTAGTACTCAAATCGAAGGTCTTGACAAGCCCAACAAGTGTCAAAAGCGTGAAAATACTTATCACGAAGTTCGAACACTAAATTCGATTGTTTAGAAGACCCAAATCAAATTTTCGTATATTTTCGTTTTTTTTTGTTTTTTTAATATTTTAAGATATTTATGTAATTTCTACATTTAGGGATTAGATTTTTGGATGTTTTCTATTTAAATCATCATATAACCAAAATTCCGGATTAGTTTTTGTTGAATTAATATAAGTTTTCTAAACTTGCGAGTTTTGTCTACCCTAGGGTTAGGGTTCTATCTACTTTGTTTTCAATTGATATTCTACCTACATCAGTTAGCACTAGAGCCTTAGTTCCTGCAAAGAGGAAGCATGTTTCTAGAGCCTGTTATTTCTGATTCAAGGTCTAAATGAGAGAATAACCTCTATCGTCATGAAGATCTCGAAAATCATTTGGGTATGCGGGGACACACCAGGAATTTCGATGATGATCGTGTTTGGCATGAATTGTTTTTTATTGAGGGTAATTTAGTAAAGTTCTTTGGGAATTTAATATTTAAGGTAGAGTGTAGTGAGATAATTAAGGTGGGTGCTTGTATTAAATTCTGATCACCCTCATTAATGAAAGTGGTTGGGGTATTTATACTTAATTGACGACCCATGGGCCTTTCGGGTCGGGTTATGGGTTTAGGTTAAGTTTAAGAACCCATTTCTCTAGGTGTGAAATGACTAACACCTAGCTTAGTCACATTTCACTACATTTGTCCTGTTCAGTTTATTATGACAGTGGCTTGGTCCGAACTGCCCTTCAGATAGAGATAAATTGTTGTGTAAAAAATATCCGACCTTATCAGTGTTGAGCAGTTACTAGTGGAGTTAAATTGACTACCAATCTTCGGATCAAAGAGAAAATTATTTATCGAGATGTTCTCTTGGCTATGAAGAGGTTTTCAAAACTATTTTTTCATCAGCTGGAGATTAGGATGTTGTCTTTAGACTATGAAAAGGATTCTGAAACCAATTTTTTCATCAATTCAATGGCTTCAATGTGACTTCGAATAAAGAACACTCGAAAAATATTTCTCCATATTTCGATAAGGTAAACAATTATAGTTCTTTTGTTCCAGTTTCTAAAGAAAAGTGTAAAATTTTGGTTGGTGATTTTTATAAATCCGATTCTAAGAAAAACATTAGGATTTGAATTGAAGTGAATCATTCAGTTAAGAATAAAGATGAGTTGTCTGGTAAGATAAAGGAAAAAAGTTGTGTTTTAAAAAGAAAAACATATATTTTAAATTAGAACCTAAAAGATTTTTAGATACTATCGAACTTATTGGTGCAATGGCTAGCAAAAAGCTTAGTGTGGAAGTTCATGATAAAAAGAATGTGGTTGTGGAGACTTTGAATGATAAAGAATCTGAAATAATATCTGATTCTTCGAAGATTTTAGTTTTTTTCAACGAAAACGAGAAAAAGGAAAATATTCTACTTGTTCTTGGTGATGTGCCTGACTCAATACAATTAAATAGGTTTTTCCATGGGAATAGTTTATATTACGATTGTATTTAAAAAGTATTGATCTTGCTAATGATGAGAATTTGAGGGCAAATTCTTTTCATGTGGGGGAGAATGATGTCGTTCCAGAAACAAGTCATGTTTTCACTCAGATATCAGAACTAGGTAATATTAGTACTCAAATCGAAGGTTTTTTACGAGCAGAATAAGTATCAAAAGCGTGTCAATACTTATCATGAAGTTCAGATCTTAAATCCGATTGTTTAGAAGCCCACAATCCAATTTTTGTATATTTTCTTACTATTTTTAATATTTTAAGACATTAATGTAATTTTATATTTAGGGATTATGATCTTTGATATTTTCTATTTAAAGAGATGAAAGGTCCCATGAAGTTATACTGCAACAATAATTCTGCAATGTAGTATTCTAACAATAATAAGAGCTCGTGTATCTAAGCACATAAATATGAAGTTTATATATATTAAAAATAAAGTTCAGATGGGTCAGATAAGTATAGAGCACATCGACACAAAATCTATGATATCATATCTCTTACAAAACTAATATTGCCTAAGGGTTTTTAGGGACACACTATCAGTATGGATGTAGTTGATTTAGAGGACTGATAGTTTTAATGGAAGTTTGGTAATAATATCTGATGATATATGCGATACTGTATACATAAAGGTTTATTACAATATATATATATATATATATATATATATATATATATATATATATATATATATATACTTTGTTATATTTATTGACATATGATACGTTATTAGATCTCCAAAGGTATAACTATTTAAGAGTAGATATGTATGATTACAATTCATATTACTCTTAAGTTGCACACCATAATTGACCCAAGTAATTGATTGATGACAATAATATAATTATTGTTGCATCTTATTATTGTTGCATCTTATTGTTAACATTACGAGAAAATGGTATATAGTCCTTTATTGTTTATTGATCATGTATGGGATTGTATCGTTCACCTATTGACAATAAATTTAGCGATTCCATTAAATTTAAATATATTATTTAGTAGCATATGACGGTCCAAGTGGAAGATTATTAAAATATTTATGGACCGATATGCTAAATCTATATCCGGTCATTATCTTAAGGTAGTCCAATAATAAAAAATAATCGGATTAATTATATTATATATAATTAAATAGGTATTGAGCCTATAGGTTAAAAGGCGTTATGGTACTATATGTGTGGTAAGTGGGTTAAATTTGAGAACTATGAATGACAAGGCCCAAATCTCAACACTTCAACCTGAACTAATAGCTCATGGAATAAATTGATAAAATCAATTTAGTGGGATGTGGTTCCCGATCATAAAGCGGTATAAGTTATGGATTTTATACAATAAGTTTTTTAGTTACACTTACCTATAAAAGAAACGATTTAGATTCAGATGTTCAATTAACTTAGATCCAAAAAAATCAGTCTCCGTTTTAGTGAGAGGAAGACTAACAAATATTTTGCATGAAAGAGTCTTGAAGAAATCTTAAGCAGGATTCAAGAGCAATATAATTCAAAAAAAATTATGTATAATAGCATCAGGCAAAAGAATAAGTCTTTTTACTTTATTTTATAGTAGAAAATCATACATAGGGTTTAATAATTTTTTGCATGTTTGATAGACTAATTTGATGCGATTCAATTAGTTTGTATCAATATCTGATTTAGAAATTGCTGGTTATCCAGTTTGTATGCTTGAGTGTGTATTTATTTAAAGGTAAATGTTTATAGCTTAAGCATTGATTTTTCTTCATTCTGTATGTTTAGGTGTGCATTGCTTTACACGTAAATATTTATAGTTATGTCTAGTTTAAGCATTGTTTATTTAGTTTGTATGCTTATATGTGTATTTTTTTTACATGTAAATATTATTAGGTATATCTACTTTAGGCATTGTGGGTTGTTCAGTCAATATGCTTATGTGTATATTACTCTACAAGTAAATGTTATATGTATATATAGTATAGACATTTCTACTTGTTCAGTTTATATGTTTAAATTTGAATTGTTACAAGTAAATGTCATATGCATATGTAATTAAAACTTGGCTAACTCGTTAGATTGCATGCTTATATGTGTATACATAGCATGTGAATCTTTTAGGCATATATAGCTAAAACTTGGATAACTATTGAGATTGTATGCTCATGTGTGTAAATGTAATAGATAAATCCATTAAGGATGAGTCTTTAAAACTTGAATGATTGTTGAAATTTCATTTTTAGATGTGCATAACTAACAAATAAATGTTATACGTGTGTGTAATTTAGTTATTTATGATTATAGAGTCTTGAAGCTTATATGTATTTTACGTATAAATAAATGATATATATATATATATACATATGTCAGCATACATCTTCAATGGTACAATTTAGTTCTTTTTTGTAAAGCATTCAAGTGCTTACAAAAACGTATATTTAGTTACTCAATAATATTCAAATAGATGTATGACAACTATAAATTACAAAAATGAATTCATATATAGCTTTAATTTCAATAGCTTAAACAATACAAAGTTTGAATTTTAAGCAAAGACATATGTTAGCTTTGAACAAGACCTCATGTATACAACTTATTTAATGGGATAAATAGCCCGAAGTCTGAAAAACTCAATTATAAAAAAAATAACATTTACTGTGGATATAATAAAGAGATATAATAAACAAGATGATGTATTCATACTTGAAGAATGTCTAGTAAAAATCATAAAAAAGACGTAAGAGTAATATATGGATTAATCCTATGGTAATGGAGATTTTCCAATGGTGAAAGCTGGAATTAAACAATAAGAAAATTAGAGAATATACAAGAAGTATCTCGATCCAAAGATAATGAATGAAAGAGAGACGAACACATATAAGACCAAAGCATTTTCACTATTAAGGAAAATGATAATATCATTTATTGAAGAAGTTGTAGAAGGAACTACATACAAAAAAAAATGATGTAGCTAGGTTAATGTCACTTTGCATATCACTATTCTTTTCTAAAAGTAAAGACACATTATCATGGAAGTCTATTACTTTGGTAGACAATTTGAGTATGATAAAAAAATATACAACCGAACAAGACAAATAATTATAAATTTAAAGGAATCAATTTCTTCTAAGAAACATATATTGTATGTATAAGACTATGTGAAACTCCTAACAATAAGTTTTTATACAATTATATTTATCTTATTAGATGAACTTTCAAAATTAATAAACTAAAACAATATCTAATCTATTTTTACAGTACTGATTTTACGACCATACAAAAATAAGAAAATATGATAAATATATCAAGTTCTCAAGATGTTTTATATCAAAATATTTCAATTCAGATAAAGTCACTATAAATCAGATAAAATTGACTTAAATATATAATTCAAGAGAGAATATTTGTTATCATAAGCATATAACAAGTATAATTTATAATTATAGGTAGTCAAAAGAAGAATAAAATTACATGTTTATAAGGAAATCTTCTTCAATTTCAGAGAAAAGAGGAATAAAATGCAAATTGCAAGAATTGAAAAAGTAGTATAAGAAGATGAACTGGCCATGAATATACAAAAAAATATAAAAACAAAATCATTTGCAAAGAACATAATATAAAAGAAAAAAAACATCAAAATATGTTTGGAAACGTAAATATTTTATAAAAAATGTAAGTTTAATTCAATAAATAAATATATTAATTTATTTTTATAAAATATAAATGCATATTGGAATAATTAAGAAAATAAAAACAATCCTCATGAAAAACAAGACATAAATTCGATCGAGACGGTCACCACAGTTATGAAGATCCTATAAATGGCATACTTAATGACATCAACAAAATGTATCATGTTATTAATGATACAAATACAGAAGAAGAAACTACTGAATTGGTGAGGTAAATAATTCATGAGAGTAACCATATTTTAAATATTTACATGTAAGGTATCTTTATTATAACCTATATATTATTAAAAAAAATCATTAACAAATAATCTTCAAACAAGCATCGATGTAGCAAACTAATATGTACAAACGAACAAGCGCATAAAAATAAAATAAAAGGATGATCAAGTGACCAATGACACAAATATGAAAGATAGCACAACTAAGAATAAAAGGTAATTATTAAACATTTGGTTTTAAAAGTATTTAATTTTATACAATATTTTATTGAAAGTAATAATTCAGGACACATTATCTATATAATACTAATCTTAATATTTAGAAATCATTTGGCTATAAAAGTCATTTAGTTGTAAAATTAATAATTAACTATTTATATGATTAGTTATAAAAATATTTAGCTATTAAATGTATCTTAAATAGATTTTTGTTTACAAAGAAAGAGAATAGGAAAAATGAAGACTAAAGAAAAACCAAAGGTTCAACGAATCAAAAACAACAAGAGGATGATCAATGAGACAAATATGTAAAATAAAAGAAATAAAAATAACGAAGTAATTATCGAACATTTAGCTGCAAAACATACTTAACTATATAATACTTACATCACAATATATAAAACATTTAGTTCTCACACAAAAATATTTATTTGTGATATATTTTAATTAACTATATGTATGATTAGCTACAAAAAATAACGGATAAATATACCTTAAATGGATTGTTGTTTACAAACGCAAAAGAGTAGGAAAAACAAGAATAAAGAACAAAACCATGTTTCAGAAATTGAAGAACAACAAAAGACTGACAATGTGATCAATTGATACGAATGTGAAAGATAAGACAAATAAGAATGAATAAGTAAATATTCAAATAAAAACTTGATTTTATGAGTTAAACAAAACTTTTAATAAAATGCATTTTAAAGCATATTTTTCTCACAAACTGCAAACCGCTGGCCAATTATAACTTGAAGAGCATATCGATCATGAGAGTCATCTTGATTATGAAGAATACATCAATGATACTTTTTACAATAAAACATATGATGATAATAATAACCATGATATAAAAGAAAAGACAAATGAAAATGAAGAGGTAGTTATTTAGGTGTAGACTGCAAATATTGAACTATACTTTATTTCAGTTTTAAAAATATTATTTTTGCATAAATAGATTATCTTAAAAAAATAGAAAGATACATTGATGTAAATGCTAAAAAAGATGAAGATAATCATGTTAAAAATGTAAAAAAAATATTTAACTACAAACTTACTTTACTATTATATATAAAATATTTAGACTGTAAAAAATAATTAGTTGTAAAAAACATAAATAACTATATATATGAAACATTTAACTATCAAAACATTTAATTAAAAAAATTTATTCAACTGATTATTGAGGAGAATGAATAACAAACCCAATTGAGACAAACAACAACTAACAAAAACTTTGGATATGATGAGTGTTATGAAAATGTAGATATGTTTGAAACATAAAAACATAACAATGAGAAATATAAAGCTAATAGTAAGGCAGAAACATAAATAATACCAAATCTTGAGAGACAAGTAAGGTTTTACCTACATATTCAGTTGTAATGTTTTAGTTAGTAAATGTAAGTATCACATTTAACTGATTATATTTACATCATAAGATTGTTGTATACAAACCACTAATAACATACCGGATGATATAACAATCACAAAAAAACGACTAGTAGAGAAAATTCTAAAAAAGATTGCAATTTTAAAATCTAAAGTTTACTCATAATCTGGATGAATAGAATAAAACAATTAAGGTGAAATAAAAGAAATAATAAGAGGTAAATATCTAAACAATAATGAAACATTTAACTATTATCTTTAGTAAACATTAATCTCATTACAAAAAATATATTTAAATTAGAAAATTCCACTATAAAAAGGATAAACCCCATGCCAACCAATTTCTCAAGAATATAGTCGTATAAATATTGATATATATGTAATTTTGAATGAAATGAATGATACACGTGATATGACCGTAGCAGATGAGTTTATGAGTTTCAAGACAAAGGTAAGTATACTATATATTTAGTTATAAATACGTATCCAATAACTCAATGCTAATTCATGATCTGTCACGATAATACTAGACAATGCAAAAATATTATCCACCATCACTAGTTGTAGAACACTCAAAACCCATGTATAGTTCACTTGTTTCTCCGAACTCATAAAGACCAAACTAATATAAGATATTTGGTTGGTTGATATTACACCAACAATTTCGAGCAATGATCGTTTTGTAAGTACTATATATGATAAGAACTCATGGGATTATGTGCAATAACATAATACTTACATGATGCACGAAAAATAATTCGATGATAACGTCTCCTAATTCGGTTGATCGATGCCACACGTAGTAATTATGTTTATCCATTTTTGTTAACAAGGTATTGCATTTAGGTTTGGCTGGGTTTTCTAACTAAATTATGTTTTTGAAGAATGTTGTAGATGGTTCACATGTTACATTTTTGAAGGTTATAACACTTCAAACCCACATATATTTATCTATGACGAGAACCAATTAATGTTAACTTATAGACTAACTATCTTCGTCCGTTTTAAGTCTAACGACTTAGGAATTTCCTTCTAAGCACAAGCATGGCCTATGGTTGTGTTTCCCGTGTACCATGGTCAATCACCAATAACAAAGTTGTCCTTCAACTCGAAGTTTAACTGGAAGGGACAATTGTAAGTTTTTGATGTAGAATTTCTTTTATTCACATCATCCACACTAGCGTTAGGTTTATACACGTCATACTTATTGCATCTATGATATATTCTAGAACTTTCTCCCCATTAATCGATGTCGTAGAGAGTAACAATGACGATGAATCCTATATGAGGCCTTTAGAGTAAACCTATGTATCCAAATCGGCTTTAGTGTAATACTTGTAATTTGCAAACACGTGTATGTAATTGGACAACATATACAATGGTTGCTTCGATTGGTACAACATACATAAAAATATCAAACCAAAGTATAAAACACTTACAAGACTTAGGAAATTTCGCACATAATATATGACAAAATGGATATATGTCGTACGATGAGTTCAATTATTTTAGGAAAATATCACGCGATGGGTTCGATAACCATAAAAAACATCGCATGAAATATTGTTAAATGAATTGTGTCTCTTCTATCTTCACTCTTCAACAACAGGTCACAATTATAGTGTATATATACAGTGTGGCACAAAGTAACGCAAAAGGTTTAATGCGTATTTCCTAAAATGTATACCAGACTAATATTAAATAGGTCGTATACATTTAACACAACTTATATACATTTGATTATAATTCTGAAACTCTAACACCCCCCCTCAAGTTGGAGCATGAAGATTATAAATGTCCAACTTACCAATAAAAAATCAAATTGATGCTTGCCTAGTGCTTTGGTAAAGATGTCTGCAAGCTAAGACTGAGTGGGTAAGTGAGATGCTTCAATAACCCCATCAAGTATCACATCCCTTAGAAAATAACAATCTACTTCAATATGCTTTGAACGCTCATGGAACACCGGATTGTGGGAAAGATGTAAAGCCGACTAAGTATCATTGAAAACTTACATAACCCCTGATCATGAGACCCCAAAATATTTGAGCAAACCGTGCAACCAATTCAACTCACAAGTCAATCCTGCCATAGACCAGTACTCTACTTCAACGGAAGACAATGCAACAATACCATGTTTCTTAGTTTTCCAAGAAACAAATGAATCACCTAAGAACACCATCTAATCACCCACACTGCGCCAAGACTTAGGACAACCAAACCAATAAGAGTCACACAGTCTGTCAGAGTGGGATTACAACTACTCGGCATAAGAATTCCCTGACTCGGGCTCCATTTCAGAGAACGAACAACTCGTAATGTAGTTCGCCAGTGATCATCCTGTGGTTTCTGCATAAACTGAGATAAAATATGTACCGAAAATAGATATACGGCCGTGTAAACGCCTGATAAATCAGTCTCCCCACCAGCCTGCGATACGCGGACCCATCAATGAGTAGCGTCGACTCGCTCTTGCCGAGCTGGTGGTTTTGCTCCATGGGAAATGGTACAGGTTTGCTTCCACGTAAATGTGTCTCATAAATAATATCCAGAGTATATTTGCGTTGGTAAAGAAAGATACCAACTATGGTATGAAAACATCGTATACTAGGTGCGACTTATTGTTATGTTTGTCGCATACTGGGTGCAATTAAATGTTATGTATTTAATTTTATCGCTCATAAATTTAAATTACAAAATTAAAAATATAGTTCTATCTCCGTTCTCTTCTTCCGATCGGAAATATGACATGTCACAACTAATACTTATATTTTTTATTGTATAAATCTATGTTCTGAATAAATGTAGCGAACAAATTTATTTGTTTTAATAATTTTAAAATAGGTTAAAAAGCTATAGGATTATAGGTTGTAAATGTTTCGGAGTTTAGGAAGTGAAACATATAAACATCTAAACTAGTTAAAGTATTTTAAATTTTTCCATATTTAGAAACCATAATATAAATCAAACTTAATGCCAAACTAGCCCGAACCTAAAATGACTTCCCTAATCTTAAAGTATAAACCATACAAATTTAATGCCAAACTAGTCCAAACCTAAAATTGACTTCTCTCATCTTGGTTCTAAACTTCTAATGTTTGCGTAATGTTATTGGACAAAGCACAGAAATAGAATATAGTATTACTGAAGTTGATTTATATCGTTGGGCCTGCTTAAACAAGAAACCATAAACGATGGGTTCACTCGTGTATTTGAATGGGCTTATACAGTTATACTAGACCTATCAACAAGGTTCATCGGTTCAATAAGGACTGTAGGGGCATTTTAAGCCTATCCGTATCTGTTAACAGGCTTCATGACCCACAGCCACAACTACATGTACGTTTCCTGTACCAGCAATGCATCGGTCGACGTTTTCTCCGTTCCGGTCTGGAATCTTCGCCAAGAAACAAAAAGCTTGTTTTGTTCTCTAGATTAGCCATGGATAGAATACACTTAATTATACTTTGCCTACCGATGCTCCTATTTTGCACAGATCTCTCAAACCTTTTCAGCCCCCCACCTCCAAAACCCCACCATCACCACCAACAAAATCCACAATCACCGCTATCTTTCATCCCTGGAACCATAGATTTTGCTACACAGCTGAATCGAGTTAGTAGGTTTTAAGAATTCACGAATTGGATCTATTTGTTCTCCTCTGCTAATTTCATTTCGATTCTTAATTTTGCTAATTGCTTGAAAACCCTTACTGCAGAAAGCAAGTGATGTATGGTCAGCGGGATATCCTCATACAATCACCATTAAGTTCTGTGCCTCTTGTTCTTACAGGTTTCCATTTCGTTGCTTACTTCAAATTTCATTCCTTTTAGTCGTTCAATTGCTGGGATTTTGACTTGTCTTGGTCCCTTCATTCCTTAGTTAGTCTCCTAATTAGCGATATTTAATATTAGGAGCAATCACTGTTGCAACAGTGCAGTTGTTTTGGTGATATTTTTTTTTCTTTCGTGCTTCTCTTATGGTTATCTTTTATTCTTTGTGATTGTTGATGAGTTTGTAGATTTTCGCATATTGGTTGAGTTCTACTTGTACCATGAGCTCTTTATAATTATAGAAGTTTTTAAGAGGACTCTCATCAATCCCATGGTTTTGAGTTTTTCACGTATAAATTTAGTGTGTTTGATTTATGTTTCCAACAATATTTATAATGTGAAGAATAAAATACTACGGACCGATGAAGAGTCGACGTTAACACTTCGGTTATTATAATGAGTTGAAAGTACAAATAAGCTGAATCAATCTCACTAAAATCTACAAACCTACCAACATTAATCACGAAGAATAATAGTTAATAAGAAGAGAAGCACAAAGAGAAAAATATCATTAGAACAACTGTGCTGTTAAAACTTTGATTTCTCTCGATATGTAGCAGCAAAACACAATCCAACCAGTCAGATTAAAACTTCAAATGTCTCGAATATGATGTACAAATTTCAGCAAAACCAACACCGTTTGCCTCTTGATCAGACTTTTTACCGTGCCTGCACTCACCAAAATCGAAAATGATCTGTGTTTGTATATTCGAAAATGCTCTTTTTTTTATTTTGTCTCTCTCTCTCATAGTACTCTTGCCCCTATATATATACTCCCTCCGTCTCATAATATTAGTCGTTTAAGGTTTCTTCACCAATATTAAGAAAAGTAATAATGACTTTGAAAAAATAAAAGAAAATAAATTTGATTGGTGGAGTTAATAACTTATGCAGAAAGTTAATTATTTTATTGGTTGAAAGTGGAATACATGTAATAATGTTGCATTGGTAAACGAGAACGACATATATTATGACACAAAAAATCTCTTTTAGAAAGACACATATTATGAGACAGAGGGAGTATAATCTTAGGGAGAAGAAAACCCTAAATTATAAAGTGGGCCTACGTTGGACTGAACTCTAACAATATACGAGTAACTGAGCTCGTTGTAAACCAATACAACCGAGCTTGGGTGGAGTTAAATGAGCTTGAATTCTGCGTCGAACTTGAGCTCCTCGTAGTGATCCTTCCGTATTTAGGAGAAAATGTTTTTTGAGCTGTTATTTCAGAAAACACAGCTGTTATAATGTATGTTATTTGACATGTCATTATATGAAATCTCCAGTTCTGTTTTGGCTGCATAATTCTGAGGAGGCGGAAGTCTTACTGATTTTTACAGGGGTACTGCGATAACCATGAAAAACATGCTTGAGACAGCCTTTCCTGGAACCAATGTTGTGTTATCCAACTACCCCGCACCGATCCATAAACGCCTGCTAGCTAAACTAGTGCCGGTCGTTCAGTTTGGAGTTATGGGTATCATGTTCGGTGGTGAGCATATATTTCCCATGTTGGGTATTACGACACCACCTAATTGGTATTATTCTATGCGCTCTAACCGATTTGGATCAATCGCTTCAACATGGCTTCTTGGAAATGCATTGCAGTCTTTCCTGCAAAGTTCTGGTGCTTTTGAGGTTTACTTCGACGACAAAATGGTTGGTTCTCGCGTACT
Organism: Limnanthes douglasii subsp. nivea; assembly: GCA_036936605.1. Taxonomy (NCBI): domain Eukaryota; kingdom Viridiplantae; phylum Streptophyta; class Magnoliopsida; order Brassicales; family Limnanthaceae; genus Limnanthes; species Limnanthes douglasii. The sequence continues at coordinate 112,356,005 of JAUPFV010000005.1, read as the reverse complement.
ACCATGTATTTCTTTGATGTTTGATATAGAGCCCATGGGTATAATTCTTTATTCGTTTAGCGGTTGTTTGCATGTCTTGTACACTAAAAGAAAGCAAAATAGAAAATGCAAAAAAAATTAAATATTAGCTTTTAAGAAAAAGGCAGAGGCTGTTTGGTTGGCATGCTTAAAATGCTGATTAGTCTATGGCTCTGTTGCGGTTGGAATTAGTTCTCTATTTCTTAAACGTAATAGTCGTTTAACTTACCCGGTGCCAACCTTTTAACTTGAAGGAATCTGTCCCTGAGTTATTAAAATGATACACGACTAGTCCTGTAGTATGTGATAGTACGTTTAATAGTCAGGGACTACTTTTTCCTAAATTCTCGTAGCTAAAGGCCTTGGTGCATTAATAACAAAAACTAGCATTCAAATAGAAATTCAATGCATCGACATGAAGCCGAAAGGCAGAGCTGGAATACAAACCGAAAGTTGGAAGAGCACATTTATAAAGAAGTTTGATGCAATACAGTGGAAAAATGTAGAAAAACCAATAAACTGAAAATGATTAGCTTTTGTTTAGGTTTATATGGATCTTATTTAAAACCAAAATGCCCAAAGCATCAGTTTTTTTAAGACCTAAATGGCTGAATCAGAGGAACGAGCTTTTTGCTTATGAGGTGAAAACCCAGAAGTTTAGTGACACCAAACAATCCATAATGATTAAAGAAATTAGGATCTACTGTTTGTTTTCTCCATTTATAATCCTTTGCGCATTAGTTTTGACCAAGTCAGAAACCAACATTCGCCAAAATTATTATTTTTATAAGATATAATATCTCGTGTAGTAGTAGTAGATGATAAAGGTTGCTGAAAGTCATTTTGATTATGGTACCTACTTTTTTATATAACTATTTCGATATTGATGTTCATTTGTTTGAATTATAGGTGTTCTCCAAGAAGAAAGAAGGCAGGTTTCCAGGTGAATTTGAGTTAAGAGATCTTGTTACCAAAACCATCGTCTAATAGAGAAAATAAATTCTCGGATTAAAGCCGTTGAAGTTTGTGAAACCTTCCTATTCATGCAAATAGGTCTTCTTCTACTTTTTTGTTTGAAGTTTTTTCAACACGTTATGAGTTTTTTTGGAAAACATTATCATGATTATAGAAGTTTGCATACTTTGACAGAAGCCTTCATCCTTTGTTAGGAAACTATCTTATTCCCAATTATCATTTTGTTAAAAGTACTAAGAGCAAGATAACCAGTACATAAGTTAAAAAGAAACTTTGGTACGAAAGGGTGGCAACTAAGAAAATAAGATGGTACCCCAAAATAAGATGGAATTTAGTATCGTGTTAGTTTTTTTTTTTGAGATTTTTGTTTTTATATCATGAAGTCAATCTTGATGAGATCGTCATTGGTAAGATAGATTCATAAAATGAAGGACCTTCGAATATTAGTCGTTGTTCGTCCTCAGGATCGAAGGACCACGAATTGACAAGGTTGTAGGTAGTAATTTTTGTCCAAATAACCTTAAGACCAAACAACAAGAACAATTAAGGAGTGCTTTACTGGAAATGATTCAGCATTATCGAAAGGATCCTTTGTTTTACCGAGGCCAATCACGAACAACGTAACATAAGTATATATGACTGTTACCATTCTTCAACGAAAATCGGCTATAAAAAAACAACTTGACGGATGTTAATGCGGTCTATGATCAACTTTTCAACGTAACCGACTATTAATGAGCTTATTGAGCATTAATATCGCTCCACATTCATCGAAAGTGGTTTATAGTTTGATGAGTTAATATTTCGCTTTAGTAAATTATCAAAAAAGAAATCTAAAGGGAGAAAGAGTTAGAGAGTTTTTAGAAAGAAAGTTCAAGTACAAATGAGTTATGAGGGAAAAGTGTTCAACCCGCCTTTTATATAGATGAACCAAGACTTAGTCTCAAACTGAAATCTGTTACAAAAGAGGACTAATTGCTGTTTAGTCCCTAACAATTACACATAATTACAAATACTCTCTAAAACTTACACCAATTACAATTTAAGGACAAAACTTACATTACTTATAATCAAATCCTTAAATTTACATTATTTATTACTTAGTCCTCAAAATCATACTTCCATATAAAAAACCCTCATAGTTCTCATGCCACTAAATAAATGAGAACTAAAATATCTTCGAATTCTTCCATATGCCATGTAGCATGTTATAATATAAACTCAAAGCAATCATTCGATGCAACCCTTTAAAACAATCATTTGAAGCGTACATGAAGAGCACTCATTCGAAGCGTACATGAAGAGCAATCATTCAAAGCGTAATAAAAACATATATCAATTAACAGCGGCGTTGAAATCTAAAAATCTCTTCGAAACACTATAAATAAAACATCCTCGGATCCTTGTGAAAGTAACACCTTCAAAAGTACTCATCGACTTTTATCCACACAACATATAAAAGTAACTGTTTCATATAACCGTTCAGCCCATCATAGCCCTATAGCTTTTAGATCCATAACTAGTTGCCTAGCCTGAGAGATGTCGAACATCTGATCATCTTACCACTTTGTATTCCAAACTATTATCATCAAAGTCTTTCTAAATTCACACGTCTTCATTTCTTTGTATAATTCAACCAGCATTCTCATTTTTTCATTCTTATCACACAAACCATTTTAGAGAGAAGTCAGAGCTTTTGACTACCTTTACCGTGTTCTTCCTTTTTCTTAGTGTTCTCATCAGAAAAACCCAACTTTCAGATCAATCTTCATCTTCTTCGATCAACCTTCATTTGGTTTATGAGAAAGAAACCAAAATCCAAAAAATTGAAGGCTATCCTACCCAAAACACCAGAATCTTCAGACTCTGACATCAAGTTTGTCTTAGGATCGTATGACTACTTCTGTATTACGCAAAGAGCTGAAGAATACAAGGCTGCAGGATTAATCAATAGCCTTCGAGTAGGAATAACCATTAAAACAATTTATTACGGTAATTTCGATCCAAACAAAGTTCCTTCACTTTCTCCTTCTCCTATAATAGAAGAACGCTCCTCATCCAAAATCCAAGGCCCTAAAACACCTCGAGCCTCTTCATCTCATAGTAAGATTTCTCATTTAATTAGTGAAGAATCTTCTTTAAAACAAAATTAAAAAATATCTCTTCGAATCACCCTTCAATAACCAGAAAAAGAAGAACTTTTATTGTCATGGGAGATGAATCAGAAATTATCCCAACCCCTCTTCCTTCGAACCCAGATACTAAAATCCTCCTCAGAGAGAAGTGATTGAAGAAGCTCCTCGAACAAGCAACCCTTTACCAGAAGCTATTAATCCAACACCTCAAGAACCTCGAGAAGAAACATCGAAGGCCAACGAAGTTGATTCCGAAGCTACCAAAACCGATCTCGAGGCTGAATCCGATGATGGGAACTCTGCAACTTGCTTTGTTTCCGAAAAAGAAAGAGCTAAAATTTGGAGAAACTTGAGGAATCTCGAAGTTAAGTACATCATTTCTCTCAAAAAAGTTCGGTATATTTATTATAAGGATAGCCAAGCTTCGGCTCTAAAAAATCAATGAGGAATGGGAGATACCATAACTCTTCGACTACCAAAGGAAGGAGAAACTACCCTGGATTGCAAAGATGACGAGCTAATAGTGTACCCCAAAATTATCAATTGGGGTCTTCTGTTTCCGCTGGATCCTATGATCGTGGAATACTTAGAACTCCTCAGCTTATGCCCTACCCAAGTGACACCAAATCAATGGTTCACCCTTAAGTCAGTGATTATGGCATCTCGACTATCTCAAATTCCAATCAGCATTAAAGACTTCATTTCCTTGACTCAATTGTCAAAAGGTCCAAAGCTTCCCTTTTACTATCTCACCATGATGGATGACCTCAAAATCATCGATGACCTCTTCGAAACTGAAAAATTTTGGAAGAAAAAATTTATCTTTATATTAGGAGCGCGGGAAAATGGTAAAACAATTTCCGATGCTAATCCTTCAAAGTTAAATATCGTATGGAGAAGCAATTGTAAGCACTTCAAAATATTTATATTCTGAAATAAATTTTATGTTCTGCCTTTCTTTTTTTTTAAATTTTCTGCTTGCATAATCATTTTAGAAATTTCGAGGTGTTGCTCATCACGTCGGCCAGCTGCTAAGGAGATTTTCCAAAAACTTACCGCTTGGGCTGAGAAGGAATGGAATAACGCATTTCACACTGCCTTTCAACCCATCAATTTCCTTACTTGTCACATGTTTCCAATTTCCGAAGGTGCCTTGCCACCTCAAGATCTGATGTTAGAGCTCGATCCGAAGATAGTCTGCAAACGAATAGTTCAACCCGATTGCAAAATATTCCTTCTCATTCGCAACGGAACCAAAAGTCATTTGCCAAAAAAGAAGAAATAAAAAGCCATCAAAAAAAGAAAGGTAAAAAGACAGCTAGCACATCTGATGCTAGCCCTTCAACTCAATTGAAACCAAAGCCTCGAAAAAAAAACTGCAGAACAAACTCTCTCACCCATTGAAGAGGGAGATAATCAAGAACCATCTTCAAAGAAAAAGAAGGCTTCTTCTGGTTCCGATGGAAAGAAAAATAAACAAACGAGAATCACTTCGTATACATTAGTTGACGAAGACGAAAAAAATGCTGCTGGAAACCAACAAAACCCACAAAACGCTTCGATCGAAGAACAGCCAACCAGAGACAACCCTGTGATTATCATCGAAGACAGTACTTCCAACAAAAATTAGGCTACTGCCAACTTCGATCCTGATATATTTACTAATTTTGAGAACACTGAAGTGCTTACTGGTGAAGATGATCTTGTTCTTCAAGTCATCCAAAATCACATGCTTAACTCTGGGAGACCAACACCAGCCGAATCGTCTCCAGAAATTACATGTTCTCATGCTCCTATCACTTCTCTAGATATGATTCAACATTCTAGATCATCGGAATTTCGTCTTCCTCCTCCAAATCCTGCAATCACTGTCGTACTTCCACCATTTACCGATCCCGACACTGCAGCAAAGGCACTTGCTTCCCAAGTCGAAGCTTCTCAAAACCATCTAAAACAATTGGCTAAAGATATGGTTTATTACAAAGAACCTTACGCGGCTGAGAAAAAATTTAGAGAAGATTTGCACGAAAAAGTAGTTGATCAATTTCATATGTACGAAGTAGTAAGATCCGAACTCATAAAAGGTTCTCTCTGCATGAAGAATCATCTGCGAATCACACACACATAGTTGATACAGAATTGCTGACGAATTCTCATAAGACAAAAATGAATAAGCTCAAGGCTGATCATACTACTAAATTGGCCACTAAAAAATCCAACTCCACTGAGCTACGAAATTCTCGTACTTTTTGTGATACAAAAAATAAAGAGCTGACCAATGAGATAGCTAAACTGAAGAGGGATTTCGAAGTGGAAAAAACTACTACTGTAGCTGATCCGAGGCTGAGCTTTCAAAAGACATGTTAACTGCTATTAACGTCAGAAAAGAAGATGCAACCATTCTCCTTCTTCAAGAACTTCACACTACTTACCCAAAAATCGACCTCACAAGTTTTTGGAATGGCATTCCCATGGAGAAACGTCCAAGTGAAGCTTTCAACCCTATCCCTGATTCGTCATCCAAAGATGAAGAAGAATCATCCAAAGGGGAATAATCATCTGATTAACTTTATCATATATTTTGTGTTTGTCAAGTTAAAGAAATGTTTTTTTGTACCTCAACAGATTAATCTAATTGGCAAACGGTTTTCTTTTGTATCCTCTTCATATTTTATTCGATACTAAATTTTAAAAACGAAAACAATTACAAACTATAAACTTACCACCTTAAAAAACCTTAACGAAATTGATGAATATGATAGTCTTCGAAACATTCTCAATGTGTAGTTAAGCTTTAGTAGTTCTTCGAAAAATTCTCAGTGTGCTGTTAAGATTCCACTTTGAAATAAAATTTTAATGTGATTATTAAACATGGTTGTTTCTTCAAAAAGTGTTATAAAAACTTCGGGACATTCTTCTCTTAACCATACTCAAAGATGAGCAGTCTCTGATGATTTGTAAAGATAATATTTAAACATGTGTAAACAACCATTCACAAAAAAGAACTTTATTGATAATATTGAATATGTACACGACGCCTCATTAAAACCTTCCTGGACCAGCAGGATAGGAAAGAGTGCAGCATTCAAAAGTAAAAATTCCAAAGTACACAAACATATCTAATCCCAATAAAGCTTCAAGTGTTGGATATTCCATGGATGTTGAAGCATCCTCCCCTCGAAATCACAAAGTCGATAGGACCCCGACTTTATCCTTTCAACAACCATATAAAGCCCTTCCCAATTCGGAGCCATTTTTCCAAGGTTCTTCTCCTTTGTGTGCAAGAAAACGTTTCTGAACACCTTATCACCTTCTTTAAATTCTATTCTCTTCACCTTCGAATCATATATATTTCTCATAAGAGTTTGATAATGAATTACATTCACATGAGCTCAAACTCTTTTTTCCTCAATCAGATCCAAATTCTCCCTTCGAACTTCATCATTAGACCTTTCAAAATATTGAGCTATTCTAAAAGATGACATCGTAGATTCTACGGGGCTGACTACATCCATTCCATATGCCAAAGGAAAAAGAGTCTCCTTTGTAGCCTCTCTAGGATTTATTCGATAAGCCCAAAGTACCTCTTGCAAATAGTTTGGTCATTTTCCTACTGCCTCCGTCAAATTCTTTTTCAAGCCATATAAAATTGTTTAGTTTGTCACGTCCACTTGCCCATTGGCTTGAAGATGAAATGGCATCGAAAAACATTGCTGAATTCCTTTAGAAGTACAAAATGAAGCCATCTCCCTGTTGTTAAACTGAGGGCCATTATCTGTTGTAATCCTCCGAGGAACTCCAAAACGACAACATATGCCATTCATAATAAATTTGATGACGTCCTTTGCTTTTGTCCCTGATAGCGGTTCTGCCTCTGCCCACTTTTTAAAATAATCCACCACTACAATTATCATCTGTCTTCCTCCAGAAGCCATCGGCAAAGGTCCCACCAGATCAATCCCCCATCTATCAAATGGTATTGCCTCGGATATAGACATAAGAGATACTGCTGGTCTATGAATAACATTGGAAAATCTCTGACAAGTATCACAAATTTGAACTAAATTCTTAGCATTGTTCATGATTGTAAGCCAGTAGAACCTTGCAAGTAAAACTCGACGTGAGAGAGCTTTGAACACGCAATGAGCTGACCCTTCACCATCATGCAACTCTGATAATACTTCTTGTGATTATTGTTTGCTTAAACATCGTAACAATGGCTTGCTTAATGCCTTTTGATACAATATTCCCTCCAATACTGTATATCTCAAGGCTTTACTTCTCAATTATTTGGCCAATCGTGAATCGTCTAGTAGTATTCATTGAGTAAAAAAGCTAAGGATATCTGATCGCCAATCGGCTCGGATTTCATTAGTTGTAAAACGTTCCTCTATACATTCACATTGGCTAGATTAAGTATCAATGGAAAGATTTTCTTGTAGCAAAATCCAAGAATATTCTTCCTTGTAAGTAAAGTTTGCTAAAGAATCAACCACCATGTTACTCCATCGCCCAATATATTCCACAACAACATTTTCAAACAAAAGCATTAGATTCCGAAGTTCTCGAAGATATAAAATCAAACAATATTTTCTTGCTTCGAAAAATCCAACTACTTGATTTGCTAATAATTGAGAATCCGTTTCCAAGAGCATTGAAGTTTCCCCACAAAATTTTGCCAATCTTAAACGTGCCAAAGCAGCTTCATATTCAGGTTCATTGTTCAGAGCATGAAAACCAAATTTAATAGATTAAATCATTGTCTCTCCCGTTGGCGCTATTAACTGAACCCCAGCACTGCACCCTGAAACACTAGATCCTCCATCTATTCGGACCACCCACCTTGAATAAGCTGGTATGGCTTCTTTACTTTCTTCCTCATCTGATCGGTTTGAATGGAATTCAACAAAAACAATGTGCCAGTACTTATTCCTTTATTGCTATTCGAGGTGTAAATAAAATATCATAGTCCCCCAACTCTACTGACCATTTGGTCATTCTCCCAGAAATATCAGGTCGTTGTCAAACCTTTTTCAAGGGGAATGAAGTTCGGGCTTCAATAGTATGAGGTTGAAAATATGGACACATCTTCCTAGCAGCAATCACTAGCGCTAATGCCAATTTTTATAATTTCATATATCTCTTTTCTGCTGCCACCAAACTTTTACTAATGTAATACACCGGCTTTGGAACTCCTGAATCTTCACTGATTAACACTATGCTCAGTGCAAAATCCAATACCACAATGTAGAAAAATAATTTCTCCCATTTTCAGGCTTTGACAAAATCTCTGGTGATGACAACAAATTTTTTATATTTGTGAAAGCTGCTTCACATTCCGATGTCCATTCAAACCTGATGGGTCCTCGTAACACTTGAAAGCAAGGAAAGCATTTATCAGAAAATCTTGAAATAAATCGATTAACTGCTGCTAACCGTCCTGTCAGAATTTGCACTTCTTTGATAGACCGAGGAGAATTCATTGTTATCAAAGCTTTCAATTGTTCTGGATCAGCTTCTATTCCTTTTTCACTGATGACAAAACCCAAAAACTTCCCCGATCGAAATCCGAAGGTGCACTTCTCAGGATTTAATTTTAACCTGATTGCCCTTAAATTCAAAAAAGCTCCCTCTAAATCATCAAGATGCAATTCATCCTTTGCGCTTTTTACTACCATGTCATCTATATATACCTCCATATTTCTTTCGATATGAGTCGAAAAAGCTTTATTCATCAATCTCTGATAAGTGGCTCCAACATTTTTCAATCGGAAGGGCATCACCCTATAACAATGCAGGCCCCTATCAGTTGTGAAAGTTGTGCATTCTTGATCTTTTAGATCCATTTGGATTTGATTATACCCTGCAAAAGTATCCATAAAAGTTAAAATTTTGTTGCCTGGAGTAGAGTCAATCAACTGATCTATTCTAGGAATAAGAGTCGGATATTTGGGACAAGCTCTATTCAAATCTGTAACATCCACACATATTCTCCATTTCCCATTCTTCTTTTTGACTACCACCGAATTTTCCGTCCACAAAGGATACTGTGACTCCCTTATGTGCCCGACCTTAGATAACCGATCCACTTCAGCAACAATCGCCTCTGTTTTTTCCGAGGAAAACGCTCTTCTTTTCTGAATAACCGACATGACCTTTAGATCTATTTCCAAGCTATGACGAATTACCTCAATGGGTACTCCTGTTACATCCTCTGTCTTCCAAGCGAAGTCATCTAAATTTTGAGATAAAAAATCCAGCAATTGTTGACGTAGAAAAGGGGTCAATAACGTTCCAATTCGAAGTACCTTCCCTTCCAAAAAGTAAACTCCTCTATCTCTTCGCTCACCATTAAAGACTCTGGGGTTTCCCTCGGATCGTCAACCCTTTCTTCCAAATCCGAGGGTACCCCTTCTAATTGCTATTCACGTATTAAATATCCACTACTGGACCGTCAGATCCGAAGTGCAGTGGCATAGCATTCCCTCACAACTTTCTGATCAACTCGAATGACCCCAACTCTATCTCCAACCACATACTTAAAGTATTGATGAAATATAGACACAACCCCATACATTCTTGAAAGCCATGATCTTCTAAAAATAACATTATAACTTATGGGACAGTCCACCACCACAAAAAGTACATGGACCTGTTTCTTAAATGGTCCTTTTTCCAAACTCACTTCACCCTTGAATTCTCCAACAACACGAGCTGTTACACCTGTGAATCCAATAATAGTTCGATCCGATTGAGAAATCCGAGGTGGATTTGTCATTCTACCATAGGTGGATTTTAAAAGGACATTAGCAGAACTGCAAGTGTCAATCAGCACACGTCGAATTTCGATGCCAGCCACCTCAGCTACAATGACCACAACATCCTCATGTGGTCCTGCAGTACCTCACAGATAATCTTCATTAAATAAAATGAAGGGAATATCTTTCTTTCTATACAAGTGTGTAGACATTTTTCCTTGAATTTGAGTTCTCTAGTTGACAACATGCCTCTTTCTCAAACTATCCGACTTACCAGTCATCGAATCGCCTCAAAAAATGGCTAACGATTCAAAAAACTTGCACAACTCCCGTACACGTCCTTTTTATGGGCTCTTCGACCATCATCAGAAGCAATATGTTCTGATCTTTTTCAGTATACTCAGAAGAAGCATCAAAAGGCTCATCTTTTGAATCCAAAATCATCAAATTCCCGGCTGGTGGTGCAGCTTTCGAAGTTGAAACTCCATTGTTTTTTGATGCGCTCGCTTGTGACTTCACATAAGTCAGGAGCTTCCCATTTTCAATCAAAAATTGAATCTCTTTCTTCAAAGCAATATAGTCATTTGTATCATGCCAAATATTCTCAAGATATCTGCAAAACTTGTTATTCCTTTCCTCCATTGGCCTGCTAATTAGGGTTGGCTTCCGAAAATTTACAAAGCTCTTAGTCTTATCCCATATTACAGAAACATTCTCTGTCAGATCAGCATCATATTCTGGTTTGAACTATGTATTTGGTCTAGGAATGTTGTAATTGTTAGATGGAGCGTAATTTGAATAACCACCACTCCGAGGAGGAAAATTCTTGTTCTTTTGTCTCGACTGCTGATTTCCATTTCCATTACCATTCGAAGGCTGTCCCTGATTATTAGCTGCCTATCCCGAATTCTTCGGAGTGCTGACTGGTTCGCCTTGGACTCTAGTCGACCCCTCTACTTTAATCTGATCCTCAACTTGAGCCATCAAAGCTCCAAAAGTTAAGGCTCTTTTCTTCTTCGCCTCATAAGCTAGATCCCCTCACAATAACCCTTGGCGAAAAGCTTCCATCACCATATTTTCCTCACAGTTGTCCAAACTAGCCTTGGTCAACACAAATCTCTTCGTATAATCTTTTAACCTTTCTCCAAGTGTCTGCTTGCATTAAATAATGGTATCACCATTTGCTCTCATATCTTTGCTTCCAAAAATTGTCTTCGAAATGTAGTATAAAAATCTTTGAAATTTGAAATGGACCCTCTCGGAATCCGATTGTACCACTTAAGAGCTGTTCTATTAAAAGTCTGTGAAAATACACGACACACCAGCCGGTCGTCATCTTCGAAGTTCATCATATAGTTTTTGAATTGTTCGATGTGATCATCGGGATCCTGCATCCCATCGAAATTCTCCACCTTCGAAATGTCAAAACATTTCGGAAGCGTCATGGAACGAATTTCGCTTGTCAACGGAGAATTTCACCAGTCAACACCTTGAACAAACTGATCATCCATTCCCATTGTAATATATAGATTCCGATCAGTTTCAGTATATTGATTCGAAGTGTTTCCTTCGAACCATGTAGAACAAGGAATATTATCCCTTTTAAATTGACTCTCTTTTTTATATTTCCTCGACTGATCTCTGTCTGATTCCCCTTTCGAAGAACCTCTATACCTCTTAAAACCCAAAGCTGAACTTTCCACCTCCTCGTCATTATAGGTCACATATTTCTTCTTATCTTTTTTCTCTTTAAGAGACGAATATCGTTCTTTAGGAGACACAAAACGTGTTTTTTAGGCTCAGATTTAGCCCGTCGGTCATTAAAAGATCGATCTGATTGACCTTCGATCTCAGTCTTTTCTATTTCCTGTCTAACCTCGGATCTAAGCTTTGCCGAGTGTATCTCTTGTTCCATTCGTTCATACTTCTCATTTAATGCATTAATTTTATCTAAGAGCTGTTTCATTCACGCCTCAATATCAGATTGAGCTCGGATCAGAGATGATCCACCAGTTCTATTTCCTTCCCTCTGTAAATCATCTTTCAAAGTTTCTATTGCTGACTGAAGCGTATGATTGTTCTCAGGATTCATCGTATAAATTTTGATAAAAAAATACAACTAGATTGTATCGATTTTGACAGAATAAGCCACTAATTTTTCTTATTCAGTCCCAGCAGAGTCGCCAATTTGATGAGTTAATATTTCGCTATAGTAAATTGTTAAGAAAGAAATCTAGAGAGAGAAAAAGTTAGATAGTTTTTAGAGAGACAAAGTTCAAGTACAAATAAGTTCTCAAGAAAAAGTGCTCAACCCCTTTATTTGAGTAGCCTTGCCCTTTATATAGAGGAACCAAGAGTTAGTCTCAAAGTGAAATCTCTTACAAAAGATGACTAATTGCTGTTTAGTCCATAACAATTATATATAATTACAAATACTCTCTAAAACTTACACCAATTACAATTTAAGGAAAAACTTACATTACGTATAATTAAATCCTTAAATTTACATTATTTACAATTTAGTCCTCAAAAATCCTACTTCTATATCATAACTAAAATAAAGTAGTTATGCATTTAGTGTGAAAGGGAAAGTAAGCTAAGAATTGTATAAATAAGATTATCGTGTAAATTGTATTTTTTCTATTTGGTGAAATAAAATTACTTATTTGGCATACATTTGTGAGTATTTCCCCTTAACACACCGTATGTGGGAACCTAATCACAGAAGAACGCAAAAACTTAATCTAGTTGTTGTAACTAGATTTGGAAGCCAAGGTTCCCCGCAAGTTCGACGCGTTCCGCGTGGAGGCCTATGACGGCTTAGAGGACCCCGAGAGAAACTTGGAGCATTTTAGAAATACGATATTGACTTTGAACCCGGACGATACAATACTCTGCAGGGCCATCTTCACGACTATCAAAGGTAACGTTAAAGATTGGTTTAATTATTTACCGGAGGGTCTATACATGATTCTTTACGACTCTGGAACGCTTTCGCAGATGTGAAACTTTTTGTACCAAGTAAATCTATTCATCAAAATGGACGAGGTAGGCGACTCACCAGATAGAACCCTACAGAACATCAAATGAGCATTATCGGAATTCAGGAAGGTTGACGACGGGGTCCGCCAAGATATTCCAAAACATCATGGAACCATAAGGTGCCCTATTACGATAACCTAACACGATTCTTTACCACATTGGCGGAGATGATATCGGTAATTTAAGGTAGGACTATGGGAAAACGTGATACCAACCTCCATGTACCATGAGTGCTCTCGGTCACAAGCGATGAAGTCGACATTTTCGCTCCTATCACAATAATCATGGTTACCCGACCGATGAATGTTGGTAGCTCAATGAGGAGATCCAAAGGATCATTGAAAGTGGGGAGCTCGTGTTGTTTGCCAAGCAGTAGGAGCACGTTTTCCAAGAAGAAAAGAAGGACGGCGACCAACCCGAGAGCAAAAAGGTTCAATTGTAAGATAAGATGGTCGACAAGGGCAAACAACAATGATTATTCACGATCTCTGGAGAAAGAACCTTAACCAACGACGACCCACAATCTAGGAGAAGGCTTAAGGCCGACCACGACATACACACCGTAGAAAGGTCTTCCTACCACAATTACCGTGACCCAGTGGTCGACCTCCCTCTTAACAATGACGATTTGCGAGGGATCGTGACACTCCCGGAGGACGCACTAACAATTAATTTGGATATCGGGGGAGTGATGGAAACCCAGATGCTGGTTAATGGAGGTAGCTCGGCAAACATAATATTCAAGGTAAGTTACGATATAATGTTGGAAGTCCTCCCAAACCAATCCACGCACGGATCCCTGGTGGGTATAAGGGCAAGTCATCCTAGTACGTAGGAGAGGTTGAGCTCATGGTGGAAGTTGGACACGGTAATACCAAAAAGGAACTCAAGACGCTCTTCATGATCTCTGACGCCCCCAACTCCTACCATGCCTTCATAGGCAGGCCATGATTGCTCCAGATGGAGGCTATACCATTTAATTTTCGTTAATGAATAATATAAATATCACTACAATTATCGGCCTATTAATATTGATCAATCAATAGAAAAATTGAGAATGTTAATTGTTTTTATTATAAAGAATAAGACCAAAAAAAGAAACTATAAACAAGAGTACTCATAAAGAAAAATGTGTCTTAATATAACAAGTATAATACAATGTTTCCGGAATTACAAAACAAAGAGTAAACAAAGTTAAGTTTATGCATTCTTTTCGGAAGTAATAATATATTTGGCTAGGACAAAATCAGTATCTATAACAATCGTTTGACTTCACTACCAACAATATTATCAGTACTGGCTCTAGTAGCTTGAACATTTCCAGCCCCACCAGTATTTTTCTCATAACCACTCCCTTCACAATATTTTGTCCACCAAACATCTTCCAAATCTTACATCTCTTCAACGAGATCCACAATAACATCCCTCTACTGAGCATTTTCTAACTTGATAAAAGACGAGATGTATGATATTTATCAGTCCACTCTATGTCATTCAACCATTTAGCTTTAGGGATAAAATACCATAAATGATCCAAATTAATTTTAGGATATTCATGATGAAAATCCAGAACAAACCCGAGTGTGCATAACAACCTCATGAGCAGAATTAAACATTACTATTCGATAGATATATACATCTTACATCGACATTAACGCTTAGTAATTAACAGTTTTGAAATAAAGTTAAACTTTGTTGTTAAAGTATCTAGCTTCTCATATGCTATTAACTTTGTAACTTTGGCTTCAGCCTTGGTATCAATGATTTTTTTTGTGAACAAATGATTAAAGATCACGAGTAACAGTAAATTCAGCCTTAGAAGCATTCAATTATCTTCGAGCAGTGCCTATATTATGAGGCAATGTTTGTGACTACTGAAGAAGAGCAAAGAGATTGGAGGTTTGATCTGCGAGAATTTTTACTCAATGGTACGTTACTATTTGATAAAATGTTAGCTCAACGATTGAGGTTTAAAAAACATAGGTTTACATTTCTTGGGGAAATATTGTATAAGAAATTCTTAAACCGACCATTGCTGAGATGTTTGAGAAAGAATGAATCTCAATTAATCTTCTTCAAACTGCATGACGGAGAAGGCTAATCTTGTTATGGATTTAAACATTTAACAAGAAGGATTTATTGGTAAGATATTATTGGCCGACCATAATGAATGACGCTAGAGATTTGGTTTGTAGTTGTGATACTTGTCAAAGATTTACGAATACCATTCACATGCCAGACGTGCTTTCCTTTGATCGATGAGAGTTGGATTTAGTTGGTCCACTACCTATGACTTCAAGAAGACGACAAACAATTATAGTTGTAGTAGATTACTTTTCAAAATGGGCAGAAGCCGAGCCCTTATCCGGAACAAGAGCTAAAGATGTCATCAAATTCATTTTTTAAAATATTTGTTGTAGATTTGGGGTTCTTTGGATAATTAATACAGATAATGGACCACAATTCAATAATAAAGAGATGGCCTCCTTTTGTACGTCGAGAGGAATCAAACAATGCTTTTCAACACCTTTTCACCCATTTTCAAGTGCAAGTTACTAACAGAACTATCTTGGATGGTCTTAAGAAGAATTTGGAGGGTGCAACTGGAAACGGCCTAGTTATCTTCAAGAGGTGTTATGGGCCTATAAAGAACCTCAAAATGCAACTCAAGAAACTTCTTTTTCTTCGGTATATAGGATGGATGCGGTGAGCCCAGCGGAATCTGCACTTCCATCTTATAGAATAGTAAACTATTCTGAGAACGATAACGGGGATAGCTCGATTTGGTAAAAGAAAAGATGACAAATTAACTTCATTATCAAACTTTAATATGAGGCTGTTACAATTCAAAAGTAAGACAAATGGATTTTAAAGTAGGTGATAATTTTTTTAGAAACTTATTTTTGCATACAAAAGACAAAATGTTTGGTAAAATCACTCCGAATTTGGAAGGGTTGTATTCAGTGGTTCAAAAGTTAAGCCAAAAACACATCGCCTCGAAGATAAAGAAGAAAAACCTTTACACTATTCTTGGAATATTGAAAATTTACGATTGTATTGTAAGTAGTTTTTTGAACATCCCCTAGTCCATTATTTTCTGACGTGTATATTGATCAGTGCATACTCTTTCCTTTTCTGGTGGCTCGAAAACGTTTTAATGAGGTGCCTATATTTCAGGGATTGTAAATACAATAATTTTCTTGCCAATGAATCAAGTGTGAAGTGTCTTAATATTTACGAGATAAAATCATTCTTATAAATGTGAACTTTTAAAATTAAAAATGTTATTATACAAATATAAGATATTTTATGTAATATAAACAAAAACTGATCATCCTTGGGATAATTTGTGAAAATATATTTTTCTAAGTGTCAATGTGTGTGGTGACATTATTTTAAGTGCCAATGTATGTGGAAACATTATTCATAATGCTAATGTGTGTGGCTACATTATTTGAAGTGCTAATGTGTGTGGTGACATTATTCGAAGTACCAATGCGTGTGGCGGCGTTATTCAAAGTGCCAATGTATGTGTCGACATTATTCAAAGTGCTAATGTGTGTGGCAAATTTTTTTTAAGTGCCAATGTGTGTGGCGATATTATTTAAAATGTCAATGTGTGTGGAGATACTATTCGAAGTGCCAATGTGTGTGACAATATTTTTTTAAGTGCCAATGTGTGTGCCAATATTATTTAAAATGTCAATGTGTGTGGCGATACTATTCGAAGTGCCAATGCGTGTGGAAATATTTTTATATGTGCCAATGTGTGTGGCGACATAATCCGATGATATTTTAAAGACAAGTTAGAAAATTAGCAAAACAACATAATATTCAATATAAAAACACAACTAGTGCATGTGATGGGCACTTACAAAAATATAAATATTTCCATGTGATGTATGTTTACAAAATACAACCAGTGACATGTTTATATTTTGAAATATTTGGTAGAAGTAAAAAATTATGAAAATTTTGACTTCCTGTTCGTGAATCTTTAAAGTTTTAAGACAATTACTAGCACATGCCTTCACAACCGAGGTTATAACATAAGTTTTTTCTTTCTCGACTTCAATTTTGTACGATTCTAAATCTTGAAGGGCTTTCTTTTTCCCCTCCTCACTTTCTTCGTACAAAGTATTGATTGCTTAGAGATTAATATATTCTTGCTGCAATTCTACTTTGTGCTTTAAAGTTAGTTGCTACAATTTCTCTTGGTGCATCTTGGTTATATGGTTCTTCAATTGCATAGTCCTATTGTACTATTTAGCTTTATCAATTTGAAATACTTGTAATTGATCAATAAGATTCCTTTGAGAAACTTCAACCCACCTTTTGTTATCTGTTGTTTTTTTACATCGGATGATATATTTTGCCATAGTTTCGAACTGAATATGAACAATTATAGTTTTTTCGTTCAATTGTTTTGCAGTGCTTTCGATGGTTGCAAAAGGTTGGATCATATTGAGAAACTTCATAGATGGTTCATTGGTAGGGTAACTAGGGAAGGTTTTTTCTAACATAGATGTTTGGGAAGGGTTCACCGAAGGACATGATGGTTGATTTTCTTGAAGCAACATTAGTTGACCTTGAATAGGATTGTTTTCTAGATTGTCCGAAGGAAATCCCCCTAGTATCATTTGATGAGGGTAATGAAAATTAAATACAACCAGGCAGCTCAATTCTCCTTCTACATTCTACCCAAACATTAAATACCCATAAAATTCCACAAAACTCTAGAAAAAAGTTACAAACTTATCCTCAAACAAAAATAAACCACATCAAATTGGCGACCACAGTAGGAGTGCAGACGGTGCCTGAATCTAGCATTCAAAACCATCAGAAAAACCAGTCCGAATGAATCCGGACGCCCCGTAAGTACCACCAGCTTTGCTTGAAGTGGTGGGAGAAAATGATGAATATACCATCGAGGAGCGTGATAGATTAAAAGGTGAGATAGAAGCCCTAAGGGCAAAAAGAGAAAAGATGGGCATAAAAGAAAAATCAAAGGCATGAGTTGCTCATCATACTGACAACCCTAGAGAGCATGAGCCTTCGAAGACCCATGCGAGTACGAAGAAGACTCATGCTAGCTCCAAAAAGTCTCACCGGTCCAAGCCGGTGGAGAGCTCTGATTCAGACTCAGAATCTTCCAGTAGCTCCTCGGGCGAAGATGGAGTTGAATAATCCTTGTCCTCCAGCAGTGATGAGGGTCGATCTAAAAAGAAACAGAAGTTGGTAAAGAAGTATTCAAGAAAAAGGGACAGACATGGAAAGCTGAAGAGGCATATAGGCAAAGGATCATCACATAGCCGGAGACATATTGACCAGATGTTGGTGGATCCTTTTGCCTTCCATGATGAGCCAGGTATCTTTGCAACTCCTAACGAGGATACTGTTTTCAGTCGAGGCCAAAATTGGAGACAGTCTCCTCTGTCTTATAAGATCCTGTCCGGGAACCTCCCCAAGAGGTTTGATAGTATAAAAATGGAAAAATACGATGGCAGTAAAGACCCGGACAATCACTTGGAACAATTCAAAATTTTTATGATGAATTTCGATGATGATGACAAGTTGCTTTGTAGAGCATTCTCTCAATCCTTTACGGGGAGCGGCCTGAAGTGGTATAACAGTCTACCACAGGGGTGCATCCGAAATTTCGATACCTTTTGGGTGGGCTTCCGGAGGCAGTTTGTTAGAAGTAAGGAGGTGAAGGGCAATGGAGATACAATTATCTATTGTGCCCAAGAACCGAATGAGTGTCTGAAAGAATACATAAGTCGCTTTGTAAACACTAAAAATGGGCTGGCTGATTGCTTCGAGCAAGTAGCAATAGCTTTTTTAAGACAGGGCTTAAACCTTTGGAAATTTGGCTGATTCAGTGACCAGAAAAAAGGCCATGACATGGGGAGGTTTACTGAATCAGGTTGGAAAGCATATTAACGTGGATGAAACAAAGAAAACTAGGGTGCACATGCAGGTGAGGACTGCTCCGGTTGCACCGAACCCCAACCAAAATCAGTCCGGAAACAAGGCAAGGGAGACCAGGCAGGGTCATAATAGAGCCAAGGCTCAGTCCCAGCCAGCTGCGCCTGCCCAGAGTCAGCAATCTAGAAATAAGAGAGGGCCTTGGGTTCGACCGGAGTGGTTTTATGAATTAAAAGATAGTGTAGCCACCATTTATGACAAAACAAAGGAAGAAGTGCACTATAGAAGGCCGGCTACGCTACAATCTCCTAAGGAGCATCGTAACAATTGTTTATGTCTGTATCATAATGATACTGGCCATACTACTGAGGATTGTATTGCTTTAAAGCAAGAAGTCCAGAATTCAATTGAAAGAGGAAAGCTGAGAGCATATGTTAAAAGAAGAGGAGGAAATAGGCCTGATAATGCTCATCGGGCTGGTCCAAACAATGCAGGCACATCCGCTCTGGAGGGAGCTATGGTGATAATCGAGAGATTCGATGTAGAGTCGGAGTACTTGGACCCTGATCCAACTCGAAACAGAGTGGGTGCCATTGAGGAACGTTGTAAAACAGTGTCCGGGCTTATTAACTTTTTTGAGTCACTCACAATTTTCGGAGGGGATACCATGACGGCACCCACTGCTTCTTCGAGGAAGAGACATATTCATACTTTAGCTACCCAACTGGAAAGAGGCATGAATTCCTATCAATCTTAGATTCCATTTCCCTTCATTGTGTTCGATGGGGATAACTTGAGGGATATAGCAGGTCCTCATGAAGATGCTGTTGTCATAGGAGCATCCATTGGGGGCAATGACGTAAGACAAATTTTGGTGGATACTGGGAGTTCAGCCAATATCATGTTTTCAACTTCCTACAAAAAGATGAAAAATCCTGTGGTAATTCAGCGTTTGAACAAGTCAATTTTGGGTTTCACTGGAAGCTCAGCAGATATGATCGGGGAGTTCGAGGAGGAAGTTTTGTTGGGCAAGGGCCCTTTTAAGAAGATGGTTAGAATACTGTTTGTCGTAGTGGATTGTCCCACTTGTTATAATACTATTTTAGGGAGGTCTTGGCTTTCTAGGATGCATGCAGTGGCCTCAACAGTCCACCACTGTTTGAAATATGTTGTGCAAGGACAAGTAGGAGTTGTTCGGAGCAGCCAAAAGATTGCAAGAGAGTGCTATGCAACAGCACTGGCTCCTCGGACGTTGAGAGCAGTTCGTATCAATGAAGAATAGCAGTTTGAGGGGCTTTCTGGGGATGAGGGTGAAATTGATGACCCCAGAGAGACCCCTGGAGTTTTAATACCGGTTGAGGAAGTCGAAACACATTCTTTGGAAGAAGGAAAAATGTTAAGATAGGGTCCAAGATGGCATCCGAACTAAAGGGTAAAATGTTGAAGTTCTTAAAAGACGATCAGCATGTTTTTGCTTGGTGCAATGCTGATGTTACCGGGGTACCAGCAGATATTATATCACACCAACTGTCCATCCAAAGAAACATAGCACCCGTAGTGCAAAAGAGAAGAGCTTTTTCCAAAGAAAAGGTTGATGTCATAGTTCAAGAAGTCGACAGACTTACCAAAATGGGGCACATAAAGGAGTCTCATTATCCTTTATGGACAACCAATCCAGTCTTGGTGAAAAAGAAAAATGGCAAGTGGCGTATGTGTATTGATTTTACAGATCTCAACAGAGCTTGTCCAAAATATTTGTACCATGTTCCCCAGATTGATCAGCTGGTGGATTCTACATCTGGGAATAAACTACTATCTTTCATCGATGCCTTCTCCGGGTACAACCAGATATAAGTAGATCCGAAGGATCAAGAGCATACTACGTTTGTTACTGATAGGGGCCGTCATTGTTACAAGGTGATGCCATTTGGGTTAAAAAATACTGGGGCTACCTATTAGAGCTTAGTAAACAAAGCCTTTGCTGATCAAATTGGAAGAAATATGGAAGTATACATCGATGACATGATGGTTAAAAGTGTGGACGAAGAGCTACACTTGGCAGATCTCCAATAAACTTTTACCAACTTAGTAAAAGTAAATTTGAAACTGAATCCAGAAAAGTGTGTTCGGAGTACAGTTCGGAAAATTCCTAGGGTACATAATAAGTGAGCAAGGGATACAGCCTGATCCGGACCAGCTTAATGCTTTATTCTAAATGGAGCCTCCTCGGAATATTAAAGAAGTACAAAGGCTGACTGGGAGGTTGGCTGCGTTAAATCGATTCATTTCAAGGTCTTCGGACAGGTGTGCCCGTTCTTTCAAACTTTAAAAGGTGCAAAGGGATTCGACTGGACTTCACAATGTGATGAGGCTTTTAATGAAACTAAAAAACATCTTTCCTCCCCCAAGACTCTATATAAACCTGTTGATGGAGAGACTCTCTTCATATACTTGGCAGTCTCTAGTTGTGCTATAAGTGCTATATTGGTGAGGGAGGTAGATAATTATCCCCGTCCGGTGTATTACATCAGCAAGAGCTTGTTAGATGCAGAAAAACATTATCTGAAGCTTGAAAAATTAGCATTAGCTCTGGTGATTGCTGCAAGGAAGATGAGGTCCTATTTCCAGGCTCATCCTATTATTGTCCGAACGTCTTTTCCCTTGAAAAACGTTCTTCAAAAGGCAGATATTTCGAGTAGAATGACTAAGTGGTCAGTGGAAATGGGGGACTTCGATATTGATTTTGCTCCTCGAACAGCAATCAAAGCTCAGGTCGTGGCTGATTTCTTAGTTGAATTCCATTCAGATAGGGATACAGAGCAAACAATTGATGTGAGAGATAAAAAGGTCTGGGTTGTCCAGACTGATGGTGGATCAAGTACTATAGGGTGTGGTGCAGGGGTATGCTTGACCTCTCCGTATGGTGACAAAATGTACCAAGCTATATGTTTTGCTTTTAGGGCTTCTAATAATGAGTCCGAGTATGAAGCTGCTATAGCTGGTTTAAAATTAGCTCTTATTTGTGGAGCCAAAAGGGTCAAGTTGATGAGTGATTCCCAGCTTCTTATCCATCATGCGCAAGATCAATCTGAAGCCAAAAAGGAGCAGCTAATAAAATACTTACTTCTTCTCAAAGATGTGGCACTTAAGTTCAAGAGTATTGTTTATGAGCACATACCCCGAACAGAAAATGAACTAGCAGACTCCTTGGCAACCATAGCCTATACTGAATCATATCCTTGGATCCATGTGCTGGAGTGCCCTTCCATTCAACTCAATATAGGTAAGGAGGAAGAAAGATTCGATATACAGATGAAACAGCCCCAAGATTGGAGGTTTCCTCTCCTTCAATATCTCTCCGATGGCATCTTGCCTCCGGATAAGTCAATAGCAAGAAAAGTAAAGTACAACGCTCGTGGTTTTATCATACTAAGAGATGTTCTTTATAAGAAGTCCTACAACAAACCCCTCTTACGATTTTTGGGGGATGATGAATCTCAAATGGTGCTATCCGAATTGCATGATGGTGATGGATCAGCTCACTGTGGATTCAAGGCTCTAACAAGGAGAGTTTTGTTGGCTGGTTATTATTGGCCCACTATAATGCAAGATACTAAGGAGCTGGTGAGAAGGTGTGACCCATGCCAGAGATATAGCAACGAAATTCATGCTCCAGCCACCCGGTTAGAGTCAATTTCTGAGCTTATACCCTTTGCTCGATGGGGGCTGGACTTTGTGGGACCTCTACCTATGGCATCCGGAGGGCGCAGAACAATAATTGTGGTTATTGACTATTTTTCAAAGTGGATTGAAGCAGCTCCATTAGCGGGTACAACATCAAAAGCCGTCATAAAATTCATTTTATCTAATATATGTTGCAGATTTGGAATTCCACAGAAAATAACAACAGACAATGGGCCACAGTTCGACAACAAGGAAATGAAGAGTTTTTGTGCCTCTAGAGGTATACAACATTGTTTATCTTCACCTTTCCAACCGCAAGCAAATGGTCAGGTTGAAGTGGATAACAGAACTATACTCTCCGGTTTGAAGAAAAATTTAGAAGGGGCTGCTGGAAAATGGCCTAGTTATTTACAAAAGGTTTTGTGGGCTTACCGGACTACACCTGGGGCTGCACCACAAGAGTCACCTTTTGCCTTAGTCTATGGGATGGATGCCATAGCTCCCATAGAAGCAACTCTCCCGTCATTTCGAGTTCATAATTTCTCCAAACACACTAATGAGGGGGCTATCCGAGGACAACTTGATTTGATAGAGGAAAGAAGAGTTAATGCACACCTTAAAGATGTGCACTATCAAGGTTTGATGAGAAGCAGGTTTGCTTCCAAAGTTAAAAGAAGAGATTTTCAGCCGGGGGATAAGGTGTTAAGGAAAGTCTTCTTACACACTAAAGAAAAGTTGCTCGGCAAACTAGCCCCAACTTGGGAAGGACCCTATATAGTCATTGAAAGGCTTAAACTTGGGACATACTGGCTAGAATACAATGATGGAAGGGTTTTAAATCACCCTTGGAATATTGAGCACCTCCGGATGTACTTGGAGTAGAAACTATGTAAATATTTACTTGTTTAAAAGTCCATATAAATATTTGGGGGCATACTCTTTCCTACCCTGGTGGCGCGGGGAGGTTTTAATGAGGTGTCCGGGCTTTTTTATAAAATTTGATGCCTTCTTAAAAATTCGGAGTGTTTTTACTTAATAGTTCATTGTCAAATTTTTATTTAAACGCAGGCCGGCTTAAATTAAAGAAGTGATAACTACTTAAACATTTGTCATCGGAGAATTTAAACACTCTCACTTTAGGATGTTTGTGAAATAACTAAGGGTTGTTTAAACATTAGCCACCAAAATTGAAAAACAATAAAGGAATGCAAGAATTGTGCAAATTAAAGATATCCATTGAAACAACCGAAGTGCCTTGGCAATTCCAAGGACTTTAAATTGTCAATCAAAACAAAAAGATCTATCCGGTCAAACACCGGACACAATTACAAAAATGCCTTGGCCTTCCAAGGACTTTAGTTCAATCAAAACAAAAAGCAAAAAAACAATTGATACTCTAATACTAAGCCTTTGAAGATGGCTCAGCCTCGTTCGTTTTCTTCTTCTTGAGGTCATCATTTCCCTCGTCTGGACTCTCTCCGGTGTTCTTCTCTTCATCAGATGAGTCAGCAATAGAATAATCGTGCTTGTATCCATCAACCATTTTGTGGAAGGGAAGGTCAGGGTACTCTACAAAAGTCCATAAGTCCCCCAGATTCCTCTTCGAAAACTTCTCATTAAAAAGTAGAACCATATCCGACTTCACCTTGGCATACATTTCCTCTTGAGTGCCTATCACATTATTGGCATAAGCATCAATCTTGGCTTGGATTGTTACCTCTTGCTCCCTTAGCAAATCAGATTTTTCGTCTGCAGCCTTGGACACCGAGTCCTCGAGTGCGATCTTGTCATTGTTCAAAGTATGAATGACTTGGTCCTTGGCCTTTATCTCCTCTTTCGAAGAGGAGAGATCTTTCTCCAACCCGGACTGCTTCACCCGGAGGTCTTTGATAGTATCTTCTAGGGTAGCTACCTTTGTGGCCCAACCCTCCTGGTTCTTTTTTAACTCCTTATTTTCTCTCTTCAGCATTTTGGGTGGCAGTGAGGAGGTCATTAGACAATGTCTCCTTGTCAGAATTAAGGGCAGTAATGATTGCTGACTGACCTCGCACTTGTTTCTCCAGAACCAGCACTGGCTGAATATTACTCAATATAGAGTGAGTTATAACATCTCTTTCACTTAAAACGGTGAAAGTTTTACCATTGAAGGTAACGGTGTTCGAAGTGCTTGGAGGGAGGTAGGGCCCAACAAAGTCATCTCTGGGGAGGTTTTCAAAATAGTCACCAAGTCCCTCAAGCCTTGTAATGTCGACACCGTCGATACTAATCTCTCCTCCTCCAACCTCATCGATTTGAAAGTCACCGGGGATCTCTTATGCTCTTGTTGGATGAGTAGGGTCAACAGGAGGGAGGGGCTCCGGAGGCTGGAGAGAAAGTTCATCACCTCTGGAGGTCTTTTTCTTCTTGCCCTTCCCGTCCTTGCTTTCTGCTCCCCGTTTCCTGTCTCTCTTAGGAACCCTTGGAGGCTTTAGAGATCCTACCTCTTCCCTAGTACTCTCGTGCTCCATAGCTTCTAGAAGAGCAACATCAATCTGACTTGGGACTGGCCCCTCTTGGTTTGTTAGAGCAGTTTCCTCTGCTTCGGTGGGGTTAGCTTCAGCCACGTTCTTCTTGCCTTTCCCTTTTTTGCCTTTCATCTTACTTGGGGCCTTGGCTCGACCAAGAAAGTACACTGACCCATCCGGTGCGTCTGTTATTTTAAGAACTACATCCGGAGGGGGTGGAGTGGTAAGTTCCTCCCAAGTTAAGTCCCTCAGGTTAGTAGTATTCCAGAGGTGAGACCTTGCAAGATTGCCTCCAATAAAGGCGTTGTGGAAGCGATTATCCCATTTTTCAGCAGCCCAAGTGTTTATCTTGGTGCAAGTAATCTGCCCGGCCTTTAAGTAATCATTGAAGTCTTTAGGCAACACCGTAAAAAAGAGAGAGAGAAAAGAGACAAGACAAGTCAGTTAAACAAATTTGATAAAAAGAAAAATGAGAATGTAAGGTGGGATTCTTACTATCACTTCGCCACCTGCTGGTGAGGAGACTCGGGTTGACTCCGGCTTTGATCTTCCTCCCATTTTCCCAAGCGCCACTCACGAACAAGAAGTGAGTCCTCCAATTTCTCTCCGACTCGAGCAGGTCATCTACTGCTTTGTAGTTATCACCCGTGTTGAAGTGATAAAATTGAATGTGGGGATTTCTGCAGAGGCTGGCCACAGCTGCAAATTCCTCCATTGGAAGAGGAATTCCGGAGAGCCTGGAAGCCATGATACAGGCCATGAGAGTGTACCAGGCATTAGGGCTCAGTTGACTTGGGCAGAGCTTGATGAGGTGGAAATATTTGACTATCTCCGGATCTAAGGGAAACCTTAGTCCCCAGTTAAAAAGTTGAGTAAAAATGACCACTTCACTAAGCTTGCAGTCCATCGGTGTTTCAGGGTCTATTGGGATCCTTATTTTTAAATTCTGCGAAATCCCCTACTTCGTTCGTATGCGACCCAGTTCGGCTGTGTGGATGAATGTATAATTAATTTTTTGCAAAGCAAGTAAATACTTAACACTGACCTTGTGGAAACAAGGTCCAACTTTTCCCTAAACGATCTCCGGCAGATCCGGATGCCTTAGGCATAGCTTTTCTTTGCCTTTATCCTTTTTGGCAGCACCAGCATCACTCGTTTGTCCGGAGACTTCAGACTCGAACGGAGCCTCTTCAATAGAATCCTCCATTACTTCCTCCATTACCAAGGAGGGGTTTTCAGTTGTTTCTGGGTGAGTGGAGTTAGGAGTTGGTTCAGT
Organism: Limnanthes douglasii subsp. nivea; assembly: GCA_036936605.1. Lineage (NCBI taxonomy): Eukaryota > Viridiplantae > Streptophyta > Magnoliopsida > Brassicales > Limnanthaceae > Limnanthes > Limnanthes douglasii. The sequence continues at coordinate 112,329,685 of JAUPFV010000005.1, read as the reverse complement.
CTGACCCCCGGACTATTGGGCTTCAATGCTCTCTTGAACTCTGACCTCCTGCTGGGGCTCATATACGATGGTTTCTTTTCGGAGGCTTGAGCTAGATGCCTCCGATCCGGACAGCTTGTCCTCATGAAATTTTATGGGTGCCTCTGACCCCGTGTTGCTGTCTGTGGCCCCTGATTTTGAAGGTGTACCTTTTGGAGCCTGCCCTTTTACCAGGAGACCTCTTCTCTGATCAACTAGTTTATTGGGAGAGACATCTCCATCCTATCCCATGGCGATAAATGGGGAAGGCCTCTTGAAACTGGTAACTGCTTGTCCTGGTTCAACAGTGGGCTCTGATTCTTGGACCGACGAGCCGGAAAAAATAGGTGAAAGGTTGGTTTGAAACAATCTCCTCGGTTTAACACTTCTAGTTGAAGAAGAGCCCTGGTCAGGCTCTGGGTTTGGGATTTCTGGTTTGTCGATAGGGGAAGTAGGGAGGCTTGCAGCAATGCGCCTTTCCCGTTCAACTTTTTGTGCCTTTTCTAGCTCTGATAGATGAAGCCACCCGCCTTTGATTAAAGCGTTCCTAGCTGTGAACATAAACTTACACCGAAAAGAAGTGTTTGTTTTTTGAGAGAGAAAGCTTTGAAGTCTAGCAAAGTTAGAATGAAGAAGATAATAAAACAGTAAATGAGTAACTAATTTATAGTAAATGTGAAAAAGTGCTTTGATACCTAGGAGAATTCGAAAGGATTGCAATGATTAAAGACGACGATGATGCCATCTTCATTAAATGAAGAGGTTACTTTTTGAAGAAGGTGGGAGCGTTGTTCTAGGTGAAAAAATGGCTGATGTGACGAACCAGAGTGAGACACGTATCCCACGAACTCTGGCAAGAAACCGTTTAGTTTTCAAAAGCTTTTTTAGTTCGGATGAAGTTATAACACAGTTCGAAGAATCTGTCCGGATGTAACTATCACCAGCAACAGACTGTTTTTTAGGTCTTACTAAAGGTTTTTGAACACTACCTAAAAAAGGTGCTACTGATGAGTCCGGATTCTGTTACCACGCTTTATGGGAACCAGACAGGGTCAATTCGGACAATGTCCACCTCACCGGACAGGGGCAGTTCGGACAACTACCATCCACTGAACTATCCGAACAGAACTAAAGTACTTAAAACCTAATCACTTTTTGACTAAGCTGCCTATTCACTTACTTAGAACTAATGGGTCTTTAAACTCGACCTGAATCCGTTAAACACAACCCAGAAGCCCATAAGGCCCAAATATAAGGGTATAAATACCCAACCACCAACATTAAATGAGGGTAATGAAAATTAAATACAACCAGACAGCTCAATTCTCCCTCTACATTCTACCCAAACATTAAATACCCACAAAATTCCACAAAACTCTAAAACAAAGTTACAAACTTACCCTCAAACAAAAATAAACCACATCATCATTCAATGTGCCTACAACTTGATTATCTTTCTCTTAAAACTATGTGGTGGAGTCAAGATTACCAAAGGACGAAAAGTGGCTGAAAACCCTAACCCCAAACGATAGAGGAAAGATAGAAAAAGAACAAAAAGATACAAGATAGGTGGAAAATGATAACAATAGAATATCTAAAACTAGAAGTTTAAATAGAAAACTCAATGCACAGTTAGAAGAACTACATAATTTCTAAGAGAAACTCTCAATTTTTCATTAAACAAAAACTTCCCCTCAGATTAGGATTGATGCGACTTTATATAGTAGTCCCTCAATCCTAATCATACAAAACAAAAACAAAATAAAATAAAATAAATTGTTTATCTATAAATAATAAAAGTAAAAATTAAAATATTTAAATAACAATTAAATATGAAAGCTATTTTTTGAAGTCTCCATCGATCTCAAACTTTGTGATAAGTCCCGTATTTGAAAACTCACGAGTTCGTCAAAATATTCGATTTGAGTACCTGTTTGACCCAATTCTGATACTTGAGGGAGAAGCTAGTCTATCTGCATTCTTACATACATCATCCTTCCCCGGTTGGGATAAATTTAACCTCGAATTCGAAACGTCAAAACATTGGAAGAATTACACTACGACATTATGATTTTACTGATTGGCCCCCTTCAACGTTGAAATCTAATGGCTTATCATATTTGGATTTGAAAATTTTCATGACAAATGGTTGGTTGGAGAGATCCTTCAAAGCACCATTTACCCTCGTCAGCTGCTTTACAACCCTAGCCTTCAATGCAACAGCACCAAGAGTAAACCAACCATTCGGGTATAATGAATTCAGGACCAAGGAAGACTGCCATAAAACTTTTGACATCTCATAATCACCTATGTTATAAGCACTACGGGCAAGTGCTCTACTAGCACGAACATATTTATTTCCTGAAACTTATGAGACGTTTTCATAGCCGGTATCATCATTTGTACTATTACTAGGACCTTCCAGACTCAACCAAGGAGGCAAAAATATTGAATTTGATAAAGAATTGTACAAGCCCAACCAATGAGCCAAAGAAGCAGAATCTTGTGGAGAGAAGTTCTTAAAGGAAACACAAATACTCTGATTTACTAGGGCCCATTCAAGTATGAGAGACAAGGTAAATAACCGCAAGACTGCATCCTCTATTTACAACAAATAGGCAACACGTGTCGCCATTCTGAAGTACCATTTCAAGCAGACGAGAAATTTTGTTCACACAATAAGGTAAAAAATGCCCAACAGTCACCACATTCACATTTGTTATCATAAAAAAATCGAAGAACACGGTAAGCAGTAGCATTGCATAACACATAGAGGTCTTCGACAAGTTTTAGTACGAAATTTATAACCGGAGATTTTGTTTTTTTGCTGATCCAAATCAGTTCCCTAAGCAACAAAACAATCTCTGGTAAACCCATATGATCTACTAAGCACAAAGTCCACTTTATCAAATAATGATACCAGAAAATAAAAAAGCTATTGCACATCTCATTTGCGATCAAAATCTTATAGTGATGTCTAGTTCCCTTCGTCGTTGATTGAATAATAAACTATACAATACGAATACTAGAATTATTCCTTTGCATAAGTGCAGGTCTATATAACCAAGTTGTTCATTGGTAGGGTATGCATGAAAGGTTTTTTCTAACACAAATGTTTAGGAAGGGTTCACCAAAAGACATGATGGTTGATTTTCTTGAAGCAACATTAGTTGACCTTGAGTATGATTATGTTCTAGATTTTCCAAAGAATTCTCCCTAGTATCATTCACAATGCCTACAATTTGATTATCTTTCTCTTGAAAAACGTCTAGTGGAGTCAGGATTACCAAATGACGACAAGTGGCTGGACACCCTAACCCCAAACGATAGAGAAAATATAGAAAAAAGAACAAACATCTAAAGATAGAAGTTTAGAATAGGGAAACTGAAAGCGATATAATATCTAAAGATAGAAGTTTAGATAGAAAAACTAATCCACGGTTAGAATAGCTACACAAGTTCTAAGAGAAACTCAATTTTTCATTATACAAAAATTTCCCCTCAGATTAGGATTGAGGTGACTTTATATAGTAGTCCATAAACCCTAATCATACAAAATAATAATAAATTTTATTTATTTATCTATAAATAATAATAAAAACAATTAAATATTTAAATAATGATTAAATATGAAAACTAGTTTTTGAAGGCTTTATCAGTCAAATTTGGGTATCAAATTTCGTGACAAGTCACATATTTGAAAACTGGAAAGCTCGTCAAAATATTTGATTTGATTACCTATTTGACCTAAAATTTTATACCTAAGCAAGAAACCAGTTTATCTGCATTCTTAGTTACATCACTGTGGTTCAGAGTCAAAGAATTGATGGTCCTAATTTTCATTTTCATTCCCATTGAATTCAAGTGTTGAAGTTAGGGAGGATGTATCAATACATTGTTCAGGAGCAATTTTAGTAGAAGTCTTTGATGAGAAAGGCTTCTTTTTTCTTTGAAGTAACCATTTTATTTCTTTTAGAAGCTTCGGGGAGAAATTTCACTAAAGTCTTCGAGGAGGAGGTTTTATTTTTTAGTATTACATTCTTCTTTCCTTTAGACGGCTCAGCCTGAGTATTCTTCTTTGAATCCTCTTTAGTTTATGGCTTGGGGTCCTATTCCGAGAATAAAGAATAACTCGAGCATCAGGTGCAACTAATATCTTCACTACATCCCATGAAGAATGAGGCTCCATTAGTTTATCAGCAGCCACGACAAAATCATGAAATATCTTGCGCATATGACTTTCGACAAATTTGAGTGGATCAAAACACTTATGAAATTTGTTTGACCACTCTTCTGTGGTCCATTCACTTAGTTTGGAGAAAGTCTCCTCCCCAACAGTGTCGTGAATTTGATAGCGCTTTGAAATCTCTACACAATGAAATCTCTACACAATGATACTTGTAACCTATAAAGTCTAGCATCCTAAGAGATACCGGTTTCCTCTTTAAACCATGAACATACCATCAGGTCACGATTCTAACATCAAAATCTTACATAATGACCATGACGATACTGATCCCACCACTACGCAACAAATGGTCGTTCCCAAAATAAACAGTTTATTGCATTTGTTTGTAACCACTTATTAAACTAATGCATGTGGCATGTAGCTCTACTATCGAGTACCTTAGAGTTTTTCACATAGTTTGAACTCATATAAAATTCCTCTCATGCACCACTGTTGTCACTATAATTAGAAACATTAGGTTTGTAACATTTTTCTTTTGATTTCCTTTTTTATCTTGCAGATTCGGAAAATCTCTCATACAGTGACCATCCTCACCGCATTCAAAATATTTTGAACTCTTGAATCTTGACTTGTATCATCTGTATTTATTTTTCTTTGAAGAACTCAACTTGTTGCTGGATTTTGCCATGGTTATAAGACATTCGCCTTCCACCTCATTGTCTGGTTGTAGCCATCTGAACTCCTTTGATTTCAGCACCCATATGACATCCACTAGAGGTTGTTTTTTCTTACTATACACGACGATATCCACAAAATTCTTATCGAAAGTTGGTAATAAACTCAAAAAAATAAGGTGTGCTGCTCATCATCGATTGCGATATTGATATTCTTGAGATGAATAATAAGCGACTTAAAATTAGTAGGATGTTTTGTCATAGGCATACCTTCTTTCATTCTGAAATAATATAAGCGTTTCTTCAAATATAAGCGGTTCACAATTGATTTTTATGAGTAAAATTCTCCCAACTTCTTCCATGTGCAGGTAGCTGTCTTCTCATCGATAATCTTGTAAAGACCGTTTTCATTTACACTCTTTAAAATTCAACATAGATCCATTTTTGGAAGATCATGTTTATCTTCTTGTTTCATCTATGTTGGTAACTTATTCTTTACCGCATTCCACAACTCTTGCAGTACCAAAAAAGATTTCAACTTAATCTTCCACTACACAAAATTGGATCCCCATCAATTTATTTTATTTTACCGAATTATTTGACAGGTGAATGAATTATTAGACAACCTACATATAGTTAAATAAATTGTTAGACGAACCACGTAGAATTAGATTAACCATTGCAAATTGAACGAGTTATATAAAACTCAACGAGATAGAACAGTTAAAACGAGGTATAAAATTAAGTATAAAATTAAGAGAACTAAACGAAAAAAAAATATAGAACGAAATAAAAAAATAAATACTAAAGTTTATTCAACCATAAATTTATTGAAAAAACTTCTAAGTACCCATATTTCCATTATTCAACATATATTAAAAAGAATGAAATATAATTTGTTCAAATACAAATATAACCTAAATAACTACTGCTTCGTAATAAATGATATATATTAAGTATGTATGGAAAACACAATTTGGTGGGCATTATCCAAAATTTTATCACTAATATTAATATTAACTAAAAACCATTAGAAATTATCTTCAATTACCTGCTTTTTCAAATTTTATTATAAATATTAACATTTATTGTAAATTGGTAAAAATATTATATGTTTTTCCGATTACGTTTAAAGAACCTTTTTTGCATTTATTCCAAAAGTCTCTCCAGCTTAATTACACTTAAAACTTTTTTTTCATAGCCATTTAAAATATAAAAATTAAATTGGAGTTTGAACAAAAGTAAAGGATTGTTAGGGTAATTTACTGTAATGTTAATGACGAATTTAATTTTTCATTAATTATTTGGAATTCAATTAAAAATACTTCCTTTGATAGTTTGGGGATCCATAATGTCTCCGCAAATGGTATAGTTTTGGTCCACCTAGAAATCTGTGTCCGTGCATTATATATATAAACCTACTGCTAAGATTGTTACTGCAAAAATAGCTATTCGAAAATTGTGTATTGTTTTTCTGTTGTTGTGGTGTATTAGAGTATAAAGATGGTGAAATATATTACTTCAATCTTTGTGGCATTTTTATTGATCATTGCAGCCTCCTCCTCCGCAGGTAATTATACATTGGTATACGTGTTTATTTAGAATTATAAAAAGTTTTAATTGATTTTTAAAACTGTAAAACATACACTAATGTGTGTGGCTATTGTATTGAGATTGAATAGTAAGCAATAGTTTTTCATGCTGGTTCAGATGCACAAATGAAACGTTGTCCAACGGATATCAGTATTCCAAATGGAACCGACTGCAGTGACGAGTTGTGCAATTCGCTTTGCGAATCGACGCCCGGAGCAGCCCCACAGTGCGTCTCCTTAGCTACTTGTCGATGCATTCCCTGCTAGTTCCTTTTAAATTCTCCTTATTTTCCTTCTTCTTTATAATAATAAATTGAAAAAAGTTACTCTATTTGAATCAACATTTTTTTATATGGTATTTGATTATGATGTGAGTGGGTGGTATTATGTTGTCATCTATTTTTATCAAAATCGGATTTTAAAATTTATGTTTGTGAAAATCGAGAAATATTGTTTTCATTAAATTAAACAGAGATATATCTAGAAATTAAAATAATAAATGTCGAATTGCAATAAAAGAGTTTGATATATCCGGCGACCAAGATATTGATAGGGAAGGTCGGATCGGACAATCGAAAGCAATTAAATAAGAACTCCAAATAAAAACTGTCAACACTTCCAACTAAGACCAAGCTTTAGGTTCAATAGTTCCGCGAATAATATGTTAAGAATCTCTTATTGTAGAAATAATTGTTATTGTAAGTCTAAAAAAAGACCATCTCTTGGTCACTTCAAACAAAATATTCCACGAGTATCACTCATCCAAATATGAAGAAAATAATCATCGTGTGGTAAAAACCCAAAGGGACGAGAGACTCAATTTGTCTACTCATCTAAGGAGTAATAATTATAACAACGAGCAATCTATTCGAGACAAACAGTCCCACTGACCCCAAAAATATTATACCAAAAATATTATACCAAAAATATCATCGTATTATAAAAACAAAGAAATTAAAAGATCATGGATAAATAGCACAAATGATATGATATGAATGAACATAAAAAATTGAAGTTGCGGAACAAGATTACTTCGGCTTCAACCAAAATGAGAGCTAACCAGTCGCAACATCACAAATTAAAAATTGATGACAAAGATAAACACGCTTAAACAACAAATGATGTGACAAATAGATCGTTCCTAAAGCCAAACAGATCACGACTTGCGAGGATCAAAATAAATACTACAAATACCGTTTCGACAGAATTATTTATATTAAGAATTACATGAAAGAAAAACTAAACAATTTCATTAAGAATAAAATAAAAAAGAGCTAGTGCATGGTTATAGTGAAGACGCCAAACAGGCATCGGGCATGACTAAAGCCCAAAAGGCACAAATGCAGTTATAATAGTCGGGTAAGAAAAAAAGAAAATCACATGGACCGAGACCGATAAAGATAGACAATTGAATCAATTGGTGTCACAAATCTGGATTCCAAAACGTGAAAAGATTAACAAAAATATATATAAAGAACATTAAATAACGAGTCTCACGAGAATATCCCCACACTCATACACAAGTATTTAGCTAAATATATCATTTTTTAGACGCTGCTATAAGAGGAATCGAATTTCCAAATAATAAACTAGTACTTATAACAATAAAGTTGGCAGGTGTCAAAATCAATAGAGTACAAGTCGATAATGGCAGCTTGACAAACATCTTGTACAAAGAAACATATGAAAAATGAAAGTGTCACGTGCAGTGATGCACAACCATGCATTCTTAATATGAACCCTAAAGGCAAAAAAAATCGTGTTAAGAGAAATAATTGATGATAATATGGCCATCTAGAGAACAAGAATTTTAAAACAACGTTCATTATTTATTCATGGTAATAGATGCACCAAACCCATATAATATAATATTGCACCGAACATGGCTCAGTCAAATAAATGCGGTCACATCTACAATGCACTAGTGCTTAAAATACCCCATAAATGGAAAATTTGTCATGATAAAAGGAAATAAAAAACTATCAAAGAAACTCCAAGAAACACCTTTGGAAGGCGAACCATAAAAATATAAAAAAGATCGTATTGAAGAAGGAGAAAAGCGCAAAAAGCGTGCTTGACTGACACAACCGAGGGATATGAAGAGAAAATAATCACTAACAAAGGAAAATATCTGAAAATTGGTAGAGTCATAACTCAAAATAATAAAAATGTATCATATTTTTGCGTATATCATACAAGATGCAATAAAAGAAAACAACAAAAATTATATATCCAAAATAATTCTAAAAGTTTATAATTTTAAAAAATAATAACTAACACATATTTATGCAGTGATCATACATGATGCAACAAAATTCAACTATCGTAAATTATATATCCAAAATAATATTATCCCCGAGGTGAAAAGATGTAAATTTTACTACAACTAAATAAAAAAAATTGTCGCCAAAAAAGGGAGATTGACATCCATAAGACAAGAACAAAACTCTCACAGCTTAATATGGACATAAAGTCTTTTGTCGGAAAAATTTAAAACTGGAAAGTAGAAAACGTGCAAAAACTTAACGGGCTTATATAAAACATATCTGAAGGACCTCTCTCCACTTCCAAGAATCAATAAGCTCGTAAATGCGACATTGTGCTACATAAAGATATCCTTCATACATTCATCAAAAAATATATTTGAATCGAAATAATAATAAAACATACAAAAACGTAAATATAATTCTCGAGGAGTATAGGGATTTATTGCTACAATGTAATTCCCATTGGTATTAGAAAATACTAAAGAAACCTATCAAAGGTTGATAAACAATCTTCGCAATCCAGATAGGAAACAAATATAAGCGTATATTGATGGCATGTCGGCAACAATCCTACATAAAGAAGACTAGATGAAATACCTTGCCAAGATATCTGAAAATATCAGACACATAAATCAATAACTAAATCCATGAAAAAGCACAATGATCACAGTTTTCAGACAAGTGCCAACCATTTTTTTAAAATGCTTAAAGGAGAAGGAAAACTCAAATAGACTCTAACATAAAATAATGAGCTCAGTAATATCAAGAAATTATTGACTTCACGAGGTATACAAACAAATCTTAAGTAAGAAGGAAGTTCTTACTTCGAATTGGCGGTTAGTGAGGAAGGGAACAAGTCTAAAACTGTATATCGTGGCAGGCCGAGGCAAAAAAAGATAGCACAATCTAGCAGACGAATGAGTTACGGTGCTCAACTTCTTAATTCGACCATGCTAAATTCAAAATATATACCACGAGCATGGAAACACAAAATTCGATTCAGTTTCTCTTTGGGCCTATACACCTCCATCCCCAATAAGAATATTACCACAAAAACAATCACTTAAACGGCCAAACGACTTATTCTCGATCTTCACATGCGAAGAAATACCACAGAAGAAACGAAGGAGGCATGAAAAAGAAAGCCTGCAAAGAATGTGTGACGAGAAACACACTTAAAATAAAAAGACTATTAAAGCCCGTGTTAAGGTGCCTAAGCACCGACGAGGAAAATCAGTTTTTTTAAGACCTAAATGGCTGAATCAGAGGAACGAGCTTTTTGCTTGTGAGGTGAAAACCCAGAAGTTTAGTGACACCAAACAATCCATAATGCTTAAAGAAATTAGGATCTACTGTTTGTTTTCTCCACTTATAATCCTTTGCGCATTAGTTTTGACCAAGTCAGAAACCAACATTTGCCAAAATTATTATTTTTATAAGATATAATATCTAGTGTAGTAGTAGTAGATGATAAAGGTTGCTGAAAGTCATTTTGATTATTGTACCTACTTTTTTATATAACAATTTCGAGATTGATGTTCATTTGTTTGAATTATAGGTGTTCTCCAAGAAGAAAGTGAATATGAGTTAAGAGATCTTGTTACCAAAACCATCGTCTAATAGAGAAAATAAATTCTCGGATTAAAGCCGTTGAAGTTTGTGAAACCATCATATTCATGCAAATAGGTCTTCTTCTACTTTTTTGTTTGAAGTTTTTTCAACACGTTATGAGTTTTTTTAGAAAACATTATCATGATTATAGAAGTTTGCATACTTTGACAGAAGCCTTCATCCTTTTTTAGGAAACTATCTTATTCCCAATTATCATTTTGTTAAAAGTACTAAGAGCAAGATAACCGATACATAAGTTAAAAAGAAACTTTGGTACGAAAGGGTGGCAACTAAGAAAATAAGATGGTACCCCAAAATAAGATGGAATTCCGTGTCATGTTAGTTTTTTTTTGAGATTTTTGTTTTTATATCATGAATTCAATCTTGATGAGATCGTCATTGGTAAGTTAGATTCATAAAATGAAGGACCTCCGAATATCAATCATTGTCCGTCCTCAGGATTGACAAGGTTGTATGTAGTAACGTTTGTCCAAATAACCTTAAGACCAAACAACAAGAACAATCAAGGAGTGCTTTACTAAAAATGACTCAGCATTATCGAAAGGATCCTTCGTTTTACCGAGGCCAATCACGAACAACGCAACATAAGTATTTATGACCGTTACCATTCTTCAACATAACCGGCAATGAAAAAACAACTTAACGGATATTAAAAGCGGTCTATGATCAACTTTTCAACGTAACCGACTATTACTGAGCTTATTGAGCATTAATATCGCTCCACGTTCATCAAAAGTGGTTTATAATTTGATGAGTTAATATTTCGCTTTAGTAAATTGTCAAGAAAGAAATCTAGAGAGAGAAAGAGTTAGAGAGTTTTTAGAGAGAAAGTTCAAGTACAAATGAGTTATTAGGAAAACGTGTTCAACCCGCCTTTTATATAGATGAACCAAGACTTAGTCTCAAACTGAAATCTGTTACAAAAGAGGACTAATTGCTGTTTAGTCTCTAACAATTATACATAATTACAAATACTCTCTAAAACTTACACCAATTACAATTTAAGGACAAAACTTACATTACTTATAATCAAATCCTTAAATTTACATTATTTATTACTTAGTCCTCAAAATCATACTTCCATATCAAAAGCCCTCCTAATTCTCATGCTACTAAACAAATGAGAACTAAAATATCTTCGAATTCAAATATCTTCGAATTCTTCCATATGCCATGTAGCATGTTATAATATAAACTCAAAGCAGTCATTCGATGCAACCCTTTAAAACAATCATTTGAAGAGTACATGAAGAGCACTCATTCGAAGCGTACATGAAGAGCAATCATTCGAAGCGTAATAAAAACATATATCAATTAACAGCGGCGTTGAAATCTAAAAATCTTTTCGAAACACTATAAATAAAACATCCTCGGATCCTTGTGAAAGTAACACCTTCAAAAGTACTCATCGACTTTTATCCACACAACATATAAAAGTAATTTTCATATAACCGTTCAGCCCATCATAGCCCTATAGCTTTTAGATCCATAACTAGTTGCCTAGCCTGACAGATGTCGAACATTCGATCATCTTACCGCTTTGTATTCCAAACTATTATCATCAAAGTCTTTCTAAAGTCACACGTCTTCATTTCTTTGTATAATTCAACCATCATTCTCATTTTTTCATTCTCATCACACAAACCATTTTAGAGAGAAGTCAGAGCTTTTGACTACCTTTATCGTGTTCTTCCTTTTTCTCATTGTTCTCATCAGAAAAACCCAACTTTCAGATCAATCTTCATCTTCTTCGATCAACCTTCATTTGGTTTATGAGAAAGAAACCAAAATCCAAAAAATTGAAGGCTATCGTACCCAAAACACCTGAATCTTCAGACTCTGACATCAAATTTGTCTCATGCTTCTATCACTTCTCTAGATATGATTCTACATTCTAGCTCATCGGAATTTCGTCTTCCTCCCCCAAATCCTGCAATCGTTGTCGTACTTTAACCATTTATCGATCCCGACACTACAGCAAAGGTACTTGCTTCCCAAGTCGAAGCTTCTCAAAACCATCTAAAGCAATTGGCTAAAGATATGGTTTATTACAAAGAAGCTTACGCGGCTGAGGAAGAATTTAGAGAAGATTTACACGACAAAGTAGTTGATCAATTTCATATGTACGAAGTAGTAAGATCCGAACTCATAAAAGGTGCTCTCTGCATGAAGAATCATCTGCGAATCACACACACATAGTTGATACAGAATTGCTGACGAATTCTCATAAGACAAAAATGAATAAGCTCAAGGCTGATCATGTTACTAAACTGGCCACTAAAAAACCCAACTCCAATGAGCTACGAAAATTTTCTTACTCTTTGTGATACAAAAAATAAAGAGCTGACCGATGAGATAGCTAAACTGAAGAGGGATTTCGAAGTGGAAAAAACTACTAATTTAGCTGATCCGAGGCTGAGCTTTCAAAAGACATGTTAACTGCTATTAACATCGGAAAAGAAGATGCAACCATTCTCCTTCTTCGAAAACTTCACGCTACTTACCCAAAAATCAGCCTCACAAGTTTTTGGAATGACATTCCTATGGAGAAACGTCCAAGTGAAGCTTTCAACCCTATCCCTGATTCGTCATCGAAAGATGAAGAAGAATCATCTGAATGGGAAGAATCATCTGATTAACTTTATCATATATTTTGTGTTTGTGAAGTTAAAGAAATGTTTTTTGTACCTCAACGGATTAATCTAATTGGCAAACGGTTTTCTTTTGTATCCTATTCACATTTTATTCGATACTAAATTTTAAAAACGAAAACAATTACAAACTATAAACTTACCACCTTAAATACCTTAACGAAATTGATGAATATGATAGCTCTTCGAAACATTCTCAATGTGTAGTTAAGCTTTAGTAGTTCTTCGAAAAATTCTCAGTGTGCTGTTAAGATTCCACTTCGAAATAAAATTTTAATGTGATTGTTAAACATGGTTGTTTCTTCAAAAAATGTTATAAACACTTCGGGACATTCTACTCTTAACCAAACTCAAAGATGAGCAGTCTCTGATGATTTGTTAAGATAGTAATTAAACATGTGTAAACAACCATCGGCCAAAAACGAACTTTATTGATAATATTGAATATGTACACGACGCCTCATTAAAACCTTCCTGGACCAGCAGGATAGGAAAAAGTGCAGCATTCAAAAGTAAAAATTCTAAAGTACACAAACATATCTAATCCCAATAAAGCTTCAAGTGTTGGATATTCCATGGATGTTGAAGCATCCTTCCCTCGAAATCACAAAGTCGATAGGACCCCGACTTTATCCTTTCAACAACCATATACAGCCCTTCCCAGTTCAGAGCCATTTTTCCAAGGTTCGTCTCCTTTGTGTGCAAGAAAACGTTTCTCAACACCTTATCACCTTCTTTAAATTCTATTCTCTTCACCTTCAAATCGTATATATTTCTCATAAGAGTCTGATAACGAATTACATTCAGATGAGCTCAAACTCTTTTTTCCTCAATCTGATCCAAATTCGCCCTTCAAACTTCATCATTAGACCTTTCAAAATATTGAGCTATTCTAAAAGATGACATCGTAGATTCTACGGGGCTGACTGCATCCATTCCATATGCCAAAGGAAAAAGAGTCTCCTTTGTAGCCTCTCTAGGAGTTATTCGATAAGCCCAAAGTACCTCTTGCAAATAGTTTGGCCATTTTCATACTGCCTCCGTCAAATTCTTTTTCAAGCCATCTAAAATTGTTTAGTTTGTCACTTCTACTTGCCCATTGGCGTAAGGATGAAATGGCGTCGAAAAACATTGCTGAATTCCTTTAGAAGTACAAAATGAAGCCATCTCCATGTTCTTAAGGGCCATTATCTGTTGTAATCCTCCGTGGAACTCCAAAACGACAACAGATGCTGTTCACAATAAATTTGATGATGTCCTTTGCTTTTGTCCCTGATAGCGGTTCTGCCTCTGCCCACTTTGTAAAATAATCCACCACTACAATTATCATCTGTCTTCCTCCAGAAGCCATCAGCAAAGGTCCCACCAGATCAATCCCCCATCTATCAAATGGTATTGGCTCAGATATAGAGATAAGAGATACTGCTGGTTTATGAATAGCATTGGAAAATCTCTGACAAGTATCAAAAATTTGAACTAAATTATTAGCATCGTTCATGATTGTAGGCAATAGAACCTTGCAAGTAAAACTCGACGTGAGAGAGCTTTAAACCCGCAATGAGCTGACCCTTCACAATCATGCAACTCTGATAATACTTCTTGTGATTATTGTTTGCTTAAACATCGTAACAACGACTTGCTTAATGCCTTTTGATACAATATTCCGTCCAGTACTGTATATCTAAAGGCTTTACTTCTCAATTATTTGGCCAATCGTGAATCGTCTGGTAGTATTCCTTGAGTAAAAAGCTAAGGATATCTGATCGCCAATCGCCTCGGATTTCATCAGTCGTAAAAAGTTCCTCTATACATTCACATTGGCTAGATTAAGTAGCAATTGAAAGATTTTCTTGTAGCAAAATCCAAGAATATTCTTCCTTGTAAGCAAATTTTGCTAAAGAATCAGCCACCATGTTACTCCATCGCCTAATATATTCCACAACAACACTTTCAAACAAAAGAATTATATTCTGAAGTTCTCGAAGATATAAAATCAAACGATATTTTCTTGCTTCGAAAAATCCAAATACTTGATTTGGTAATAATTAAGAATCCGTTTCAAGGAGCACTGAAGTTACCCCACAAAATATTTCCAATCTTAAACCTCCCAAAGAAGCTTCATATTCAGGTTCATTGTTCAGAGCATGAAAACCAAATTTAATAGATTGAATCATTGTCTCTCCCGTTGGCGCTATTAACTGAACCCCAGCACTGCACCTTGAAACACTAGATCCTCCATCAATTCGAACAACCTACCTCGAATAAGCTGGTATGGCTTCTTTACTTTCTTCCTCATCTGATCGGTTTGAATGGAATTCAACAAAAACAATCTACCAGTGCTTATGCCTTTATTGCTATTCGAGGTGTAAACAAAATATCATAGTCCCCCGACTCTACTGACCATTTGGTCATTCTCCCAGAAATATCAGGTCGTTGTCAAACATTCTTCAAGGGGAAGGAAGTTCGGACTTAAATAGTATGAGGTTGAAAATATGGACACATCTTCCTAGCAGCAATCACTAGCGCTAATGCCAATTTTTCTAATTTCATATATCCCTTTTCTGCTGCCACCAAACTTTTACTAATGTAATACACCGGCTTCGGAACTCCTGAATCTTCACTGATTAACACTATGCTCAGTGCAAAATCCGATACCACAATGTAGAAAAATAATTTCTCCCATTTTGAGGCTTTGACAAAATCTTTGGTGATGACAAGAAATTTTTTATATTTGTGAAAGCCGCTTCACATTCCGATGTCCATTCAAACCTGCTGGGTCCTCATAATACTTGAAAGAAAGGAAAGCATTTATCAGAAAATCTTGAAATAAATCGATTAAGTGCTGCTAACCGTCCTGTCAGAATTTGCACTTCTTTGATAGGCCGAGGAGAATTCATTGTTATCAAAGCTTTCAATTATTCTGGATCAGCTTCTATTCATTTTCCACTGATGAAAAAACCAAAAACTTCCCCGATCAAAATCCGAAGGTGCACTTTTCAGGATTTAATTTCAACCTGATTGCCCTTAAATTCAAAAAATCTCCCTCTAAATCATCAAGATGCAATTCATCCTTTGCGATTTTTACTACCATGACATCTATATATACCTCCATATTTCTTTCGATCAGAGTAGAAAAAGCTTTATTCATCAATCTCTAATAAGTGGCTCCATCATTTTTCAATCGGAAGGGCATCACCCTATAACAATGCAGGCCCCTATCAGTTGTGAAAGTTGTACATTCTTGATCTTTTGGATCCATTAGGATTTGATTATACCCTGCAAAAGTATCCATAAAATTTAAAATTTTGTTTCCTGGAGTAGAGTCAATCAACTGATCTATTCGAGGAATACTAAAAGAATATTTGGGACAAGCTCTATTCAAATCTGTAAAATCCACACACATTCTCCATTTCCCATTCTTCTTTTTTACTACCACCGAAGTTTCCGTCCAGAAAGGATACTGTGACTCCCTTATGTGTCCGACCTTAGATAACCGATCCACTTCAGCAACAATCGCCTCTGTTTTTTCCGAGGAAAACGCTCTTCTTTTCTGAATAACCGGCTTGACCTTCAGATCTATTTCCAAGCTGTGACGAATTACCTCAATGGGTACTCCTGTTACATCCTCTGTCTTCCAAGCGAAGACATCTAAATTTTGAGATAAAAAATCCAGCAATTGTTGACGTAGAAAAGGGGTCAATAAAGTTCCAATTCGAAGTACTTTCCCTTCCAAAAAAGTAAACTCCTCTATCTCTTCGCTCACCATTAAAGACTCTGGTGTTTCCCTCGGATCGTCAACCCTTTCTTCCAAATCCGAGGGTACTTCTTCTAATTGCTATTCACGTATTAAATTTCCACTACTGGACCCTCGGATCCGAAGTGCAGTGGCATAGCATTCCCTCGCAACTTTCTGATCAACTCGAATGACCCCAACTCTATCTCCAACCATATACTTAAAGTATTGATGAACTGTAGACACAACCCTCTACATTCTTGAAAGCCATGATCTTCCAAAAATAACATTATAACTTGTGGGACAGTCCACCACCACAAAAAGTACATGGACCTTTTTCTTAAATGGTCCTTTTTCCAAACTCACTTCACCCTTGAATTCTCCAACAGCACGAGCTGTTACACCCGTGAATCCAATAATCGTTCGATCCGATTGAGAAATCCGAGGTGGATTTGTCATTCTATCATATGTGGATTTAAAAAGGACATTAGCAGAACTGCAAGTGTCAATCAGGATACGTCGAATTTCGATGCCAGCTACCTCAGCTACAATGACCACAATATCCTCATGTGATCCTGCAGTACCTCGCAGATCATCTTCATCAAATAAAATGAAGGGAATATCTTTCTTTCCATACAAGTGTGTAGACATTTTTCCTTGAATTTGAGTTGTCCAGTTGACAACATGCCTCTTCATGAAACTATCCGAATTACCAGTCATCGAATCGCCTCAAAAAATGGCTAACGATTCAAAAAACTTGCACAACTCCCGTAAACGTCCCTTTTATGGGCTTTTCGACCATCATCGGAAGCAATATGTTCGGATCTTTTTCAGCATACTCAGAATAAGCATCAAAAGGCTCATCTTTTGAATCCAAAATCATCGAATTCTCGGCTAGTGGTGCAGCTTTCGAAGTTGATGCTCCATTGTTTTTTTGATGCGCTATCTTGTGACTTCACATAAGTTAGGAGCTTCCCATTTTCAATCGAAAATTGAATCTCTTTCTTCAAAGAAATACAGTCATTTGTATCATGCCAAATATTCTCATAATATCTGCAAAACTTGTTATTCCTTTCCTCCATTGGCTTGCTAATTGGGGTTGGCTTCCTAAAATTTACAAAGCTCTTAGTCTTATCCCATATTACAGAAACATTCTCTGTCAGATCAGCATAATATTATGGTTTGAACTATGTATTTGGTCTAGGTCTGTTGTAATTATTAGATGGAACATTATTTGAATAACCACCACTCAGAGGAGGCAAATTCTTGTTCTTTTGTCTCGACTGCTGATTTCCATTTCCATTACCATTCGAAGGCTGTCCCTGATTATTGGCTGCCTATCCCGAATTCTTCGGAGTGCTGACTGGTCCGCCTTGGACTCTAGTCGACTCCTCCACTTTAATCTGATCCTCAACTTGAGCCATCAAAGCTCCAAAAGTTAAGGCTCTTTTCTTCTTCGCCTCATAAGCATCCCCTGACAATAACCCTTGGCGAAAAGCTTCCATCACCATATTTTCCTCACAGTTGTCCAAACTAGCCTTGGTCAACACAAATCTCTTCGTATAATCTTTTAACCTTTCTCTAGGTGCCTGCTTGCACTAAATAATGGTATCACCATTTGCTCTCATATCTTTGCTTCCCACAAACTATCTTTGAAATGCAGTATAAAAATCTCTGAAATTTGAAATGGACCCTCTCTTAATCCGATTGTACCACTTAAGAGTTGTTCCCTTAAAATTCTGTGAAAATACACGACACACCAGCCGGTTGTCATCTTCGAAGTTCATCATATAGTTTTTGAATTGTTTGATGTGATTATCGTGATCCTGCATCCCATCGAAATTCTCCACCTTCGAAATGTCAAAACTCTTCAGAAGCGTCATGGAACGAATTTCACTTGTCAACGGAGAATTTCACCAGTCAACACCTTAAATGAACTGATCATCCGTTCCTATTGTAATATATAGATTCCGATCAGTTTCAGTATACTGATTCGAAGTGTTGACTTCGAACCATGTAGAACAAGGAACATTATCCCTTTTAGATTTACTTTTTTTTTTTTATATTTCCTCGACTGATCTCTGTCTGATTCCCCTTTCGAAGAACCTCTATACCTCTTAAAACCCAAAGCTGAAATTTCTACCTCCTCGTCACTATAGGTCACATATTTCTGCTTATCTTTTTTCTCTTTTAGAGACGAATATCGTTCTTTAGGAGACACAAAACGCGTTTTTTTAGGCTCAGATTTAGCCCGTCGGTCATTAAAAGATCGATCTGATTGACCTTCGATCTCAGTCTTTTCTATTTCCTGTCTAACCTTGGATCTAAGCTTTGCCGAGTTATCTCTTGTTCCCTTCGTTCATACTTCTCATTTAATGCATTAATTTTATCTAAGAGCTGTTTCATTCACGCCTTAATATCAGATTGAGCTCGTATCGGAAACGATCCATCAGTTCTATTTCCATCCCTCTGTAAATCATCTTTCACAGTTTCCATTGCTGACTGAAGCATATGATTGTTCTCAGGATTCATCGTATAAATTTTAATAAAAAAATACAACTATATTGTATCAATTTTGACAGAATAAGCCACTGATTTTTCTTATTCAGTCCCAGCAGAGTCGCCAATTTGATGAGTTAATATTTTGCTATAGTAAATTGTTAAGAAAAAAATCTAGAGAGAGAAAAAGTTAGATAGTTTTTAGAGAGACAAAGTTCAAGTACAAATGAGTTCTCAAGAAAAAGTTTTCAACCCCTTTATTTGAGTAGCTTTGCCCTTTATATAGAGGAACCAAGAGTTAGTCTCAAACTGAAATCTCTTACAAAAGATGACTAATTGCTCTTTAGTCCCTAACAATTATATATAATTACAAATAAACTCTCTAAAACTTACACCAATTACAATTTTAAGGAAAAACTTACATTACATATAATTAAAGTAGTTATGCATTTAGTGTGAAAGGGAAAGTAAGCTAAGAATTGTATAAATAAGATTATTGTGTAAATTGTATTTTTTCTATTTGATGAAATAAAATTACTTATTTGGCATACATTTGTGAGTATTTCCCCTTAACACACCGTATGTGGGAACCTAGTCACAAAAGAACGCAAAAACTTAATCTAGTTGTGGTAACTAGATTTGGAAGCCAAGCTTCCCCGCAAGTTCGACTCGTTCCGCATGGAGGCCAATGACCGCTCAGAGGACCCCGAGAGACACTTGGAGCATTTTAGAAATACGATATTGACTTTGAACCTGGACGATACAATACTCTGCAGGTCCATCTTCATGACTATCAAAGGCAACGTTAAAGATTGGTTTAATTATTTACCAGAGGGGTCTATACATGATTCTTTACGACTCTGGAACGCTTTCGCAGATGGGAAACTTTTATCCCACAAAAATCTATTCATCAAAATGGATGAGGTAGGCGACTCACCAGATAGAACCCTACAGAACATCAAATGAGCATTATCGGAATTCAAGAAGGTTGACGAGGGGGTCCGCCAAGATATTCCAAAACATCATGGAACCATAGCGCGCCTTATTACGATAACCTGACACGATTCTTTACCACATTGGGGGAGACGATATCGGTAATTTAAGGTAGGACTATGGGAAAACGTGATACCAACCTCCATGTACCATGAGTGCTCTCGGTCACAAGCGATGAAGTCGACACTTTCGCTCCTATCATAATAATCATGGTCACCCGACCGATTAATGTTGGTAGCTCAATGAGGAGACCCAAAGAATCATTGACAGTGGGGAGCTCGTGTTGTTTGCCTAGCAGTAGGAGCACGTTTTCCAAGAAGAAAAGAAGGACGACGACCAACCCGAGAGCAAAAAGGTTCAATTGTAAGATAAGATGGTCGACAAGGACAAACAGTGGTTATTCACGATCTCTGGAGAAAGAACCTTAACCGACAATGACCCACAATCTAGGAGAAGGCTTAAGGCCGACCACGACATACACACCGTAGAAAGGTCTTCTTACCACAATTACCGTGACCCAGTGGTCGACCTCCTTTATAACAATGACGATTTGCGAGGGATCGTGACACTCCCGGAGGACGCACTAACAATTAATTTGGATAGAGGGGGAGTGATGGCAACCCGGATGTTGGTTAATGGAGGTAGCTCGGCAAACATAATATTCAAGGTAAGTTACGACGTAATGTTGGAAGTCCTCCCAAACCAATCCACGCAACGATCCCTGGTGGGGTATGAGGGCAAGTCATCCTAGTACGTAGGAGAGGTTGAGCTCATGGTGAAAGTTGGACACAGTAATACCAAAAAGGAACTCAAGACGCTCTTCATGATCTCTGACGCCCCCAACTCCTACCACGCCATCATCGGCAGGCCATG
This sequence comes from Limnanthes douglasii subsp. nivea, assembly GCA_036936605.1. NCBI lineage: Eukaryota > Viridiplantae > Streptophyta > Magnoliopsida > Brassicales > Limnanthaceae > Limnanthes > Limnanthes douglasii. Next base: position 112,308,564 of record JAUPFV010000005.1, on the reverse strand, counting down.
ATTGCTCCAGATGGAGGCTATACCATTTACTTTTCGTTAATGAATAATATAAATATCACTACAATTATCGACCTATTAATATTGATCAATCAATAGAGAAATTGAGAATGTTAAGTGTTTTTATTATAAATAATAAGACTCATAAAAGAAACTATAAACAAGAGTACTCATAAAGAAAAACGTGTCTTAATATAACAAGTATAATACAATATTTCTGGAATTACAAAACCGAGAGTAAACAAAGATATGTTTATGCATTCTTTTTGGAAGTAATAATATATTTGGCTAGGACAAAATCAGTATCTATAACAGTCGTTTGACTTTACTACTAGCAATATTGTCAGTACTGGCGCTGGTAGCTTGAACATTTCCAGCCCCACCAGTATTTTTCTCATCACCACTCCCTTCACAATATTTTGTCCACCAAACATCTTCCAAATCTTGCATCTCTTCAACGAGATCCACAATAACATCCCTCTACTGAGCATTTTCTAACCTGATAAAGGATGAGATATATGATATTTATCAGTCCACTCTATGTCATTCAACCATTTAGCTTTAGGGATAAAATACCATAAATGATCCAAATTAATTTTAGGATATTCATGATGAAAATCCAGAACAAACCCGAATGTGCATAACAACCTCATGAGCAGAATTAAACATTACAATTCGATAGATATATACATCTTACACCGACATTAACGCTTAGTAATTAATAGTTCTTAAATAAAATTAACCTTTGTTGTTAAAATATCTAGTTTCTCATATGCTATTAACTTTGTAACTTTGGCTTCAGCCTTGGTATAAATGATTTTTTTTGTGAACAAATGATTAAAGATCACGAGTAACAATAAATTCAGCCTTAAAAGCATTCAATTATCTTCGAGCAGTGCCTATATTATGAGGAAATGTTTGTGACTACTGAAGAAGAGCAAAGAGATTGGAGGTTTGATCTGCGAGAATTTTTACTCAAAGGTACGTTACTATTTGATAAAATGTTAGCTCAACGATTGAGGTTTAAAAAACACTGGTTTACATTTCTTGGGGAAATATTGTATAAGAAATCGTTAAATCGACCATTGCTGAGATGTTTGAGAAAGAATGAATCTCAATTAATCTTCTTCAAACTGCATGACGAAGAAGGCTCATCTCGTTATGGATTTGCTTATAAAAACAAAATGTTTGGTAAAATCACTACGAATTTGGAAGGGTTGTATTCAATGGTTGAAAAAGTTAAGCCAAAAACACATCGCCTCAAAGATAAAGAAGAAAGACCTTTACACCATTCTTGGAATATTGAACATTTACGATTGTATTGTAAGTAATTTTTTGAACATCCCCCAGTGCATTATTTTCTGACGTGTATATTGATCGGTGCATACTCTTTCCTTTTCTGGTGGCTCGAAAACGTTTTAATGAGGTGCCTATATTTGAGGGATTGTAAATACAATAATTTTCTTGCTAATGAATCAAGTGTGCAGTGTCGTAATATTTACGAGATAAAATCATTCTTATAAATGTGAACTTTTAAAATAAAAAATGTTATATACAAATATAAAATATTTTATGTAAAATAAACAAAGACTGATCATCCTTGGGATAATTTGTGAAAATATATTTTTCTAAGTGTCAATGTGTGTGGTGACATTATTTTAAGTGCCAATGTATGTGGAAACATTACTCATAATGCTAATGTGTGTGGCTACATTATTTGAAGTGCTAATGTGTGTGGTGACATTATTCGAAGTGCCAATGCGTGTGGCGGCGTTATTCAAAGTGCCAATGTATGTGTCGACATTATTCGAAGTGCTAATGTGTGTGGCAATATTTTTTAAGTGCCAATGTGTGTGGCAATATTTTTTTAAGTGCCAATGTGTGTGGCGATATTATTTAAAATGTCAATGTGTGTGGCGATACTATTCGAAGTGCCAATGTGTGTGGCAATATTGTTTTAAGTGCCAATGTGTGTGGCGATATTATTTAAAATGTCAATGTGTGTGGCGATACTACTCGAAGTGCCAATGCGTGTGGAAATATTTTTATATGTGCCAATGTGTGTGGCGACATAATCCGATGATATTTTTAAGACAAGTTAGAAAATTAGCAAACATTTCCATGTGATGTATGTTTACAAAATACAACCTGTGACATGTTTATATTTTGAAATATTTGGTAAAAGTAAAAAATTATGAAAATTTTGACATCCTGTTCGTGAATCTTTAAAGTTTTAAGACAATTACTAGCACATGCCTTCACAACCGAGGTTATAACATAAGTTTTTTCTTTCTCGACTTCAATTTTGTACGATTCTAAATCTTGAAGGGCTTTCTTTTTTCCCTCCTCACTTTCTTCGTACAAAGTATTGATTGCTTCGAGATTAATATATTCATGCTGCAATTCTACTTTGTGCTTTAAAGTTAGTTGCTACAATTTCTCTTGGTGCTTCTTGGTTAGATGGTTCTTCAATTGCATAGTCCTATTGTACTATTTAGCTCTATCAATTTGAAATACTTGAAATTTATCAATAAGATTCCTTTGAGAAACTTCAGCCCACCTTTTGTTATCCGCTGTTTTTTTACATCGGATGATATATTTTGCCATATTTTCGAACTGATTATGAACAATTATAGCTTTGTCGTTCAATTGTTTTGCAGTGCTTTCGATGGTCGCAAAAGGTTGGATCATATTGAGAAACTTCATAGATGGTTCATTGGTAGGGTAAGTAGGGAAGGTTTTTTCTAACATAGATGTTTGGGAAGGGTTCACCGAAGGACATGACGGTTGATTTTCTTGAAGTAACATTAGTTGACCTTGAGTAGGATTGTTTTCTAGATTGTCCGAAGGATTCTCCCTAATATCATTCAGTGTGCCTACAACTTGATTGTCTTTCTCTTAAAACTGTGTGGTGGAGTAAAGATTACCAAATGACGAAAAGTGGCTGGAAACCCTAACCCCAAACGATAGAGGAAAGATAGAAAAAGAACAAAAAGATACAAGATAGGTGGAAAATGATAGCAAGAGAATATCTAAAACTAGAAGTTTAAATAGAAAACTCAATGCACAGTTAGAAGAACTACATAATTTCTAAGAGAAACTCTCACTTTTTCATTAAACAAAAACTTCCCCTCAGATTAGGATTGATGCGGCTTTATATAGTAGTCCCTCAACCCTAATCATACCAAACAAAAATAAAATAAAATAAAATAAAATAAATTGTTTATCTATAAATAATAAAAGTAAAAATTAAATATTTAAATAACAATTAAATATGTAAGATATTTTTTGAAGGCTCTATCGGTCTCAAACTTTGTGATAAGTCCCGTATTTAAAAAATCACGAGCTCGTCAAAATCTTCGATTTGAGTTATTTGTTTGACCCAATTTTAATACTTGAGCGACAAAACCAGTCTATCTGCATTCTTAGATACATCATCCTTCCCCGGTTGGGATAAATTTAACCTCGAATTCGAAACGTCAAAACATTGGAAGAATTGCACTACGACATTATGATTTTACTGATTGGCCCCCCTCACTGTTGAAATATAATGGCTTATCATATTTGGATTTGAAAATTTTCATGACAAATTGTTGGTTGGAGAGATCCTTCGAAGCACCATTTACCCTCGTCAGCTGCTTTACAACCCTAGCCTTCAATGCAACAGTACAAAGAGTAAACCAACCATTCGGGTATAATGAATTCAGGACCAAGGAAGACTGCCATAAAACTTTTGACATCTCATAATCACCTATGTTATAAGCACTACGAGCAAGTGCTCTACTAGCACGAACATATTTATTTCCTGAAACTTATGAGACGTTTTCATAACCGGTATCATCATTTGTAATATTACTAGGACCTTCCAGACCCAACCATACTTCAAGAAAATTCACATATACCTCAATCAAGGAGGCAAAAATATTGAATTTGATAAAAAATTGTACAAGCTTAACCAATGAGCCAAAGAAGCAGAATTTTGTGGAGAGAAGTTCTTAAAGGAAACACAAATACTCTGATTTACTAGGGCTCATACAAGTATGAGAGAGAAGGTAAATAACCGCAAGACTGCATCCTCTCTTTACAACAAATAGGCAACACGTGTCGCCATTCTGAAGTACCATTTCAAGCAGACGAGAAATGTTGTTCACACAATAAGGTAAAAAACGCCCAAGAGTCACCACATTCACATTTGTTATCATAAAAAATCGAAGAACAGGGTAAGCAGTAGCATTGTATAACACGTAGAGGTCTTCGACAAGTTTCAGTACGAAATTTATAACCGGAGATTTTGTTGTTTTGCTGATCCAAAATCAGTTCCCTAAGCAACAAAAAAATCTCTGGTAAACCCATATGATCTACTAAGCACAAAGTCCACTTTATCAAATAATGATACTAGAAAATAAAAAAGCTATTGCACATCTCATTTGCGATCAAAATCTTATAGTGATGTCTAGTACCCTTCGTCGTTGATTGAATAATAAACTATACAATACGAATACTAGAATTATTCCTTTGCATAAATGCAGGTCTATAACCAAGTTGTTCATTGGTAGGGTATGCATTAAAGGTTTTTTCTAACAAAAATGTTTAGGAAGGGTTCCCCAAAAGACATGATGGTTAATTTTCTTGCAGCAACATTAGTTGACCTTGAGTATGATTATTTTCTAGATTTTCCAAAGGATTCTCCCTAGTATCATTCACAATGCCTACAATTTGATTATCTTTCTCTTGAAAAATGTCTAGTGGAGTCAGGATTACCAAAGGACGACAAGTGGCTGGACACCCTAACCCCAAACGATAAAGAAAATATAGAAAAAAGAACAAACAACTAAAAGATAGGTGGAAACTGATAGCGATATAATATCTAAAGATATAAGTTTAGATAGAAAAACTAATCCACGGTTAGAATAGCTACACAAGTTCTAAGAGAAACTCAATTTTTCATTATACAAAAATTTCCCCTCAGATTAGGATTGAGGTGACTTTATATAGTAGTCCATAAACCCTAATCATACAAAATAAAAATAAAAAAATAAATTATTTATCTATAAATAATAATAAAAACTATTAAATATTTAAATAATGATTAAATATGAAAACTAGTTTTTGAAGGCTTTATCTGTAAAATTTGGGTATCAAATTTCGTGACAAGTCTCATATTTGAAAACTGGCAAGCTCGTCAAAATATTTGATTTGATTACCTATTTGACCTAAAATTCTATACCTAAGCAAGAAACCAGTTTATTTGCATTCTTAGTTACATCACTGTGGTTCAGAGTAAAAGAATTGATGGTCTTAATTTTCATTTTCATTCTCATTGAATTCAAGTGTTGAAGTTAGGGAGGATGTATCAATACATTGTTCAGGAGCACTTTTAGTAGAAGTCTTTGATGAGCAAGGCTTCTTTTTTCTTTGAAGTAACCATTTTATTTCTTTTAGAAGCTTCGGGGAGAAATTTCACTAAAAGTCTTCGAGGAGGAGGTTTTATTTTTTGGTATTACATTCTTCTTTCCTTTAGACGGCTCAGCCTGAGTATTCTTCTTTGAATTCTCTTTAGATTATGGTTTGGGGCCCTATTCCGAGAATGAAGAATAACTCGAGCGTTAGGTGCAACTAATTTCTTCACTACATCCCCTGAAGAATGAGGCTCCATTAGTTTATCAGCAACCACGACAGAATCATGAAATATCTTCCACATATGACTTTCGACAAAGTTGAGTGGATCAAAACACTTATGAAATTTGTTTGACCAGTCTTCTGTGGTCCATTCACTTAGTTTGGAGAAAGTCTCCTCCCCAACAGTGCGGTGAATTTGATAGCACTTTGAAATCTCTACACAATGATACTTGTAACCTATAAAGTCTAGCATACTAAGAGATATCAGTTTCCTCTTCAAACCATGAACATACCATCACGTCACGATTCTAACATCAAAATCTTACATAATGACCATGACGATACTGATCCCACCACTACGCAACAAATGGTCGTTCCTAAAATAAACAGTTTATTGCATTGGTTTGCAACCACTTATTAAACTAATGCATGTGGCATGTAGCTCTACTATCGAGTACCTTAGAGTTTTTCACATAGTTTGAACTCATAGAAAATTCCTCTCATGCACCACTGTTGTCACTATAATTAGAAACATTAGGTTTGTAACATTTTTCTTTTGATTTCCTTTTTTATCTTGCAGATTCGGAAAATCTCTCATGTAGTGACCATCCTCACCGCATTCAAAATATTTTGAACTCTTGAATCTTGACTTGGATCATCTGTATTTCTTCTTCTTTGAAGAACTCAACTTATTGCTGGATTTTGCCATGGTTATAAGACATTCCCCTTCCACCTCATTGTCTGGTTGTAGCCATCTAAACTCCTTTGATTTCAGCACCCTTATGACATCCACCAGAGGTTGTTTTTTCTTACCATACACGACGATATCCACACAATTCTTATAGAAAGTTGGTAATAAACTCAAAAAAATAAGGTGTGATGCTCATAATCGATTGCGATATTGATATTCTTGAGATGAATAATAAGCGACTTAAAATTAGTAGGATGTTTTGTCATTGGCATACCTTCTTTCATTCTGAAATAATATAAGCGTTTCTTCAAATATAAGCGGTTCACAATTGATTTTTATGAGTAAAATTCTCCCAACTTCTTCCATGTGCAGGTAGCTGTCTTCTCATCGATAATCTTGTAAAGACTATTTTCATTTACACTCTTTAAAATTCAACATAGATCCATTTTTCGAAGATCATGTTTATCTTCTTGTTTCATCTATGTTGGTAACTTATTCTTTACCACATTCCACAACTCTTGCAGTACCAAAAAAGATTTCAACTTAATCTTCCACTACACAAAATTGGATCCCCATCAATTTATTTTATTTTACCGAATTATTTGACAGGTGAATGAATTATTAGACAACCTACATGTAGTTGAATAAATTGTTAGACGAACCACGTAGAATTAGATTAACCATTGCAAATTGAACGAGTTATATAAAACTCAACGAGATAGAACAGTTAAAACGAGGTATAAAATTAAGAGAACTAAACGAAAAAAAATATAGAACGAAATAAAAAAATAAATACTAAAGTTTATTCAACCATAAATTTATTGAAAAAACTTCTAAGTACCCATATTTCCATTATTCAACATATATTAAAAAGAATGAAATATAATTTGTTCAAATACAAATATAACCTAAATAACTACTGCTTCGTAATAAATGATATATATTAAGTATGTATGGAAAACACAATTTGGTGGGCATTATCCAAAATTTTATCACTAATATTAATATTAACTAAAAACCATTAGAAATTATCTTCAATTACCTGCTTTTTCAAATTTTATTATAAATATTAACATTTATTGTAAATTGGTAAAAATATTATATGTTTTTCCGATTACGTTTAAAGAACCTTTTTTGCATTTATTCCAAAAGTCTCTCCAGCTTAATTACACTTAAAACTTTTTTTTCATAGCCATTTAAAATATAAAAATTAAATTGGAGTTTGAACAAAAGTAAAGGATTGTTAGGGTAATTTACTGTAATGTTAATGACGAATTTAATTTTTCATTAATTATTTGGAATTCAATTAAAAATACTTCCTTTGATAGTTTGGGGATCCATAATGTCTCCGCAAATGGTATAGTTTTGGTCCACCTAGAAATCTGTGTCCGTGCATTATATATATAAACCTACTGCTAAGATTGTTACTGCAAAAATAGCTATTCGAAAATTGTGTATTGTTTTTCTGTTGTTGTGGTGTATTAGAGTATAAAGATGGTGAAATATATTACTTCAATCTTTGTGGCATTTTTATTGATCATTGCAGCCTCCTCCTCCGCAGGTAATTATACATTGGTATACGTGTTTATTTAGAATTATAAAAAGTTTTAATTGATTTTTAAAACTGTAAAACATACACTAATGTGTGTGGCTATTGTATTGAGATTGAATAGTAAGCAATAGTTTTTCATGCTGGTTCAGATGCACAAATGAAACGTTGTCCAACGGATATCAGTATTCCAAATGGAACCGACTGCAGTGACGAGTTGTGCAATTCGCTTTGCGAATCGACGCCCGGAGCAGCCCCACAGTGCGTCTCCTTAGCTACTTGTCGATGCATTCCCTGCTAGTTCCTTTTAAATTCTCCTTATTTTCCTTCTTCTTTATAATAATAAATTGAAAAAAGTTACTCTATTTGAATCAACATTTTTTTATATGGTATTTGATTATGATGTGAGTGGGTGGTATTATGTTGTCATCTATTTTTATCAAAATCGGATTTTAAAATTTATGTTTGTGAAAATCGAGAAATATTGTTTTCATTAAATTAAACAGAGATATATCTAGAAATTAAAATAATAAATGTCGAATTGCAATAAAAGAGTTTGATATATCCGGCGACCAAGATATTGATAGGGAAGGTCGGATCGGACAATCGAAAGCAATTAAATAAGAACTCCAAATAAAAACTGTCAACACTTCCAACTAAGACCAAGCTTTAGGTTCAATAGTTCCGCGAATAATATGTTAAGAATCTCTTATTGTAGAAATAATTGTTATTGTAAGTCTAAAAAAAGACCATCTCTTGGTCACTTCAAACAAAATATTCGACGAGTATCACTCATCCAAATATGAAGAAAATAATCATCGTGTGGTAAAAACCCAAAGGGACGAGAGACTCAATTTGTCTACTCATCTAAGGAGTAATAATTATAACAACGAGCAATCTATTCGAGACAAACAGTCCCACTGACCCCAAAAATATTATACCAAAAATATTATACCGCATAATATCATCGTATTATAAAAACAAAGAAATTAAAAGATCACGGATAAATGGCACAAATGATATGATATGCATGAACATAAAAAAAATTTAAGTTGCGGAACAAGATTACCTTGGCTTCAACCAAAATAAGAGTTAACCAGTCGCAACATCACAAATTGAAAATTGATGACAAAGATAAACACGCTTAAACAACAAATGATGTGACAAATAGATGGTTCCTAGAGCCAAACAGATCACGACTTGCGAGGATCAAAATAAATACTACAAGTGCCGTTTCGACATAATTATTTATATTAAGAATTACATGAAAGAAAAACGAAACAATTTCATTAAAAATAAAATAAAAAAGAGCTAGGGCATGGTTATAGTGAAGACGCCAAACATGCATCGGGCATGACTAAAGCCCAAAAAATACTATGTACAAATGCAGTCATAATAGCCGGGTAAGAAAAGAAGAAAATCACATGGACCGAGACCTATAAAGATAGACAATTGAATCAATTGGCGCCACAAATCTGGATTCCAAAACGTGACAAGATTAAAAAAAAATATATATAAAAAACATTAAATAACGAGTCTCACGAGAATATCCCCACACTCATACACAAGTATTTATCTGAATATATCATTTTTAGACGCTGCTATAAGAGGAATCGAATTTCCAAATAATAAACTAGTACTTATAACAATAAAGTTGACAGGTGTCAAAATCAATAGAGTACAACTCGATAATGGCAGCTTGACAAACATCTTGTACAAAGAAACATATGAAAAATGAAAGTGTCACGTGCAGTGATGCACAACCATACATTCTTAATGTAAACCCTAGGGGCAAAAAAAATGTGTTAAGAGAAATAATTGATGATGATATGGCCATCGGAGAACAAGAATTTTAAAAACAACGTTCATTATTTATTCATGGTAATAAATGCACCAAACCATGTAATATAATATTGCACCAAACATGGCTCAGTCAAATAAATGCGGTCACATCTGCAATGCATTAGTGCTTAAAATATCCCATAAATGGAAAATTTGTCATGATAAAAGGAAATAAAAAACTATCAAAGAAACTCCAAGAAACACCTTTGGAAGGCGAACCATAAAAATATAAAAAAGATCGTCTCGAAGAAGGAGAAAAGCGCAAAAAGCGTGCTCGGCTGACACAACCGAGGGATATGAAGAGAAAATAATCAATAACAAAGGAAAATATCTGAAATTTGGTAGAGTCATACCTCAAAATAATAAAAATGTGTCATATTTTTTGCGCATATCATACAAGATGCAATAAAAGAAAACAACAAAGATTATATATCCAAAATAATTCTAAAAGTTTATAATTTTAAAAAATAATAACTAACACATATTTATGCAGTGATCATACACGATGCAACAAAATTCAACTATCGTAAATTATATATCCAATATAATATTATCCCCGAGGTGAAAAGATGTAAATTTTACTACAACTAAATAAAAAAAGTTCTTGCCAAAAAAGGGAGATTGACATCCATAAGACAAGAACAAAACTCTCACCGCTTAATATGGACATAGAGTCTTTTGTCGGAAAAACTTAAAACTGAAAAGTAGAAAACGTGCAAGAACTTAACGGGCTTATATAAAATATATCTGAAGGACCTCTCTCCACTTCCAAGAATCAATAAGCTCGTAAATGCAACATTGTGCTACATAAAGATATCCTTCATACATTCATCAAAAATATATTTGAATATAAATAATAATAAAACATACAAAAACGTAAACATAATTCTCGAGGAGTATAGGGATTTATTGCTACAATGCAATTCCCATCGGTATTAGAAAATACTAAAGAAACCTATCAAAGGTTGATAAACAAAATCTTCGCAATCTAGATAGGAAAAAAAATATAAACCTATATTGATGAGATGTCGGCAACAATCCTACATAAAGAAGACTAGATGAAATACCTTGCCAAGATATTCAAAAATATCAAACACACAAATCAATAACTAAATCCATAAAAAAACACCATGATCACAGTTTTCAGACAAGTGGCAACCATTTTTTCAAAATGCTTAAAGGAGAAGGAAAACTCAAATAGACTCTAACATACAATAATGAGCTCAGTAATATCAAGAAATTATTGACTTCACCAGGGATACAAACAAATCTTAAGTAAGAAGGAAGTTCTTACTTCGAATTGGCGGTTAGTGAGGAAGGAAACAAGTCTAAAATTGTGTATCGTGGCAGGCCAAGGCAAAAAAAGATAGCACAATCTAGCAGACGAATGAGTTACGGTGCTCCACTTCTTAATTCGACCATGCTAAATTCAAAATATATACCACGAGCATGGAAACACAAAATTCGATTCAGTTTCTCTTTCGGCCTATACACCTTCATCGCCAGTAAGAATATTATAACAAAACACTCAATTAAACGGCCAAACGACTTCTTCTCGATATTCAAATGCGAAGAAATACTATTAGAAGGAAAGAATGAGGCATGAAAAAGAAAGCCCGTAAGGAACGTGTGACGATAAACACGCTTAAAAAAAAGAATATTACAGCCCTTGTTAAGGTGCCTAGGCACCGACGAGGAAAATATTGTAAATAAAGAAGACCACTCATTACGGATACAAAGCCTTATACAATATAATATTTATCCAAGGTTATTAGTGGCCAACGATTATGAAGGATACAAAGTGAAAAATAAAACATGTGATACTTTCTCAAGAATTCAGAATTTCGAAACATGGTCCAACAACATTATTGGAAAAAAAGATCCTACTTAATACATAAGGTACATAAATCGTGGGACCATTTCGATTAAAATCAAAAGTAAGAAGATATCATATTGATGTAGCTGAAAAAATCTCGTTATCTAATGTAAGCGCGAAATCCTATTTTTATATATTTTTTAATTTAATTATTTTATAAATATATTTTAATTAACCAATCCATTCGGATTGCATCCAAATTTGATAAGATTCTGTTTTAATAGGTTCTTTTTATTTACATACTTTTGGATGTTCCCTATATAAGATGTCTCATACCCTAATCTTAAGCTATGTTTTTTTGAATAAATTAATTTTCTCTTACTCGAATTCTGTAATTCTTATGCTTTGATGAGAATATTATCTATCTTTCATTTCTTTTTATATTCTCGTATATTCGTTGCTATCAAAGTTTGACTTCTTGATACATGGATACAATAATCATGCCTGAAATGTAAGAATGGCGCTTCAGTAGCTGGTATTAATAGTTGTGAAGATCTTAAAGAAAGTTTCGAGATGTTAGAAATTTAGTTGAGGGATCACATCAACCAAATCCGAGCTCAGATGATTAACCATAAACCAGAAGCATTTAACAACCTAACTACCAGTGGCCAGATCAAGGATTCATCCATCGATGCTAGATTATATGAATAGTCTTCTAGATATTCCCCAAAGCATGTGTAGTCCCACGCTTCAATGAGGCGATGGTGAACGCTGAAGGTGATGTAAACCAACCTTATATAAGGTGGTCTACATCATCGGTACCGATGGGTAAAATTGCAAGCCCATTTGGGTTTATTAGGGTTTTCTCTTATTCTAAGATAGATAGACAATCTATGGTTAATATCAACCAAATTGAAATATGATTAGAGGGACGGTGAATTCTAATAGGGTTATTGGTGACTAGAACGATAATAGATGTACTTGTATGATGAATAATAACAAGATTGTAATGGTTCCATATAGAGAAGTGCCTCCAAACTGACCACCTCATGTAGGGATGTCAACGGTTTTTTGGAACCGAGAACCGGACCGAACTTTAACGGTCCGGTTCGCGGTTCCATTCTAAAAACCGAAAACCGATAAGGAACCGAAATAAAAAACCTGTTAGGAACCGAACCGATAAACCGATGGGATCGATAAACCGATAGAACCGATAAGAGACCGGACCGATGAAACCCATAAACCGGTAGAACCGATAAGAAATTGGACCAATATAACTATTAGAACCGATTATTTATTATTATTATTATATATTCTTTTATAAATTATAGTACCAAAATTAATAGTTAATTACCAATTTAAAAAAAATAATCAAAGATTAACTTATAAACTTTAGTTTTTATATCATTTATTTCAATAAAAAAAATTAAAAATCAAATTTTAATTGGTTTTATTTTTTTAAGTGGACCAAACCGGACCGAAACGGGACCGAACCGAACTTGGACCGAACTCGAACCGGAACCGAACCGAATCGGACCGAACCGAACCAGACCGAACCGAATCGGACCGAACCGGACCGGACCGAACCGAACCGTAAGCTTATTGGTTTGGTCCGGTTCCAAAAATTAGAACCGAAAGCTTAGCGGTCTGGCCTGGTCCGAACCGATAAGCTTAGCGGTCCGGTCCGGTTCCTTCAAAATCCAGACCGAACCGGACCGATAACAGCCCTAACCTCATGTATTCATAAGATTTTAGAATAAGTTTATTGGCTCTTAAAGAGTTTTCTCAAGATGAGCACTTATATCATTTATCTTTATTTTTGAATTTCATGTCAAAAGATATAATAAAAGAGACGGTTCTTAACAAATCTAATATCATATATGAAATCAACGTCGACAAAGAAAATCTTCCTGAAGCTGACGATGATGTAGGGTATAATTTAGAAGATATTGAAGATCTTGAAAATTCTATGCATATTATTACTAGACATATATGTGAACTTTATACAATTTATTGTAATATGACAGATGCTAACTTAGTGGCAACTGGCTGTGGATATGACTTAAGATTTCCTTGGATGATTGAATCAAGTAATAAAAAAAGGTTTCTACTCAAAATATATATTTGGGATAAATTTATCTTCAAACTTTTTTTGTGAGAAACAAGTTTAGTTATGCTTTGTGGTCCAGTTCAAGCCATTCTGCTTATCAAGGGCTTTCCATCTCCTTTGTGGCGTATATCGATCCATCATCTTTCTATCATCATCATCCATCTTATTTCGTTTGTAAGTTTTCTCCGAAAAAGGGTGAGCCAAACCAACATTCTATCCACCACTACACGCATCATCTATTTTTTTTTAATTTGTGAGTGTTCTCTGAACAAAAACTTCTACTGCCATGCTGTTTTTGTTCCTACATCATCTGTTATAAAAGCAGATGAACAATTATTAGCCAAATGGACTAGATGCATCACTTGGGAAGATCTTAGATTTCAAGGAAGTTCCAGATGATAAGAGGGTCCAATTAGTCGCAACCAAGTTTCACCATCGGGCTACATCATGGTGGTAGCAACTGAAACAGACTCTTGTGGGCAAGGTAAATAATTTTTTTTGGCTTTGGTTAAATGTTTAAAACATATGAGGGTTTCATTTTTACCCTTTAATTATGTGATGACCATGTATTAACAACTCTAAAATATAAAATAAGGGTAAAAATTTATTGATGAATGCACTGTTAAATTTCATAAGTTCTAGAATTCTGTTGGTCTTTCTCCCATATAAGATTAGTTAATATTCCATTCAATAAGGGGGTTGAGATAGAAATTTCATGACTCTTTAAACATGTTCGGTCTTATTAATATGTCCAAAGCACACCATCGTGCTTTTCATCTTGATAAATCACTGCCAAGAAGACCATATGGGAGATCCATAAGTTATTTCTTTAAAAATGAAGAAACACAATCACCGCAAAACATCACAAAAACATAGGTAATAATTTTTCAAAATAGTATATATATATATATATATATATATATATATATATATATATATATATATATATATTATAGGAATGAGACTAAAAAAGTTACTAGTATTGATAAGAGAACATAGTTCTAAAAACGACAACGTTACAAAGTATTGTGAAGAAAATGAAATTAAACCAAATATTTTCTCATGTGTTCCATCCTCAACCAAATAGGCAAGTCAAAATTACTAATACAACAATAATTGAGTGTATATAAAAGATTTAGGAATGGGTATCATAAAATTGGCCGAATCACATATAAGAAGTGTTACAGTCATACCAAGCAACACCAAGAGTTACGACAAATAAATATAATTTGCCATGATATATGAAAGAGAGGCGTTACTACCATACAAAATATGAAGGTTATTCTATAAGAAAGCAACATATGAAAAAACAAAAAATACATAAAACTGAATAAAAAAACTGATTTTATCAAAGAAAAAAAGGTTAAAGTTCACCTTTGTTAAGAACATCACAAAGTCATAACGAAGAGTAATTACGGATACAAAGTCGGATTGATAAATTTTAATTCAGAACAAGAATTTTCCATTATCTAAAGGGGGACAAAATACACAAGAACTGAGAGAACTGCCTATGGTTAAATTAAAAGATGTCGATGATTCATATATTGTTAGAAAATACGTGAAATCACGTTCGATATCCTTGTAATGAAGAAGTTTCTTAAAGATTATTATAATCCCACGGACTAAATATCTTGTAACTCACTACTACTAACAAATATTTTTATATGAATACATTATTTTTTCTCCTAAGAGTACCAAAAGGTCCCGAATAGGAGTTTGACATTAATAGAAGGTTTGACTGGAAAATAATACAATTTATCTTTTAAAAGTGCAAAGTAATATAGCTAAACACATGCTAAACAATAATACACCAAAATTATAATATCTTTCGGGAAATGCAAAATTGCATAATGGTTATTAATAAAAATTCTATAAAAAAATACAATGTATTTTGATATAAGAAGTAAAAAATATATTATTCGCCAGGATACAAATGTTAAAATACATTATGCCAAAAGACATATAACATTAAAAAAAACAAACGTCAATCAATAAGAATAATACTAAAGCAACAACTTCCTTGAGATGGAATAATTATTCCATATATATATATATATATATATATATATAAAACTAATATACTTCGGATGATAAAAATCATCGAACTTCCAAGTATGAAAACTAAAAAAAATAGTTAATATGTTCAGGATAATAAAAAACATCACACATTCAATTAATTAAAAAATGAAAAATCGAATATGATTTACATGATAAAATCATCAATAATAAAAACATTAAAAGTAAAAAGAATGATGAACAACATGTGTCGATCCGCATAAATAAGTTATATTTTCTTAACAGAAGTAAAACACCCTACCAAGGAGTCATGCATTCTACCTATACTTGAAAAATTCTAGAAATATTCAAATACATAACTAAAGTGTTCTAGAAGAATATTTAAGACCTATTGTAATTGATCATTCAATAAAAAAATATATAATTCAAAGTGTATCTAAGATACGAAGACTCGTTCATACAAAACAAAAAGAATACTCACAAAAACAAACAGAGTCTTAAAAAAATATAACACCATGGCTTCGAACGTTATAAAAAATATAATGAAATTATCAAAATACAAATCATACATCTTTTCTAGAAAAAAGATATCTTCAGGTAGGATCAGTGCACATCGTTGGAGTAACATTTCTCGCCATACTATCATATACGGTACTATTGGCTTGAGAAAACCACCAAAATTCTCTTCATAACCATCCAAACTTAAACCCGAAGGATTTTTAGCTTGGAAAAAAACACTACAAATTACCTAAATTAAGATTAGGAAACAAACAAAGAAAATTAAAAATCGTATGAATACGAGAATCTATAGCTGCTTGTAGAGAAAGAGAACTCAATATTTTCTTGATAACATCATACTCACATAACATATTTTGATATTCGTTAGCTAATCACTTGCAAATGATGGAATAAGTTGATGACAAAGATTTTAATTGCTTCTGAATCTCATGAGTGGTATCCTTGGCATTTGAAAGATGATGATCAGTTGAGGACCAAAGTTCTTTTAAGGAATTATTAGCAGAAAATATTCAATAAGCTTATTCTTCTGAGGTTCCAAAATTTTGTTTTGAGTTAATACCACTCTTTCAAAAAATAAGGAGGAGAGATAGCTTTTGACCAAATCGTCAAGAGTATGAAGCGAAACGTTACCCAACTATAAATATTAAATAAAAATTTCAACTTTTTAAAGAGTGGTTTCAAGCTTATTAACCAATTGTTTCTCGAACATGGTCTGCTCATCCAAACAAGCCCTAAGAGAGTCACTTCCCTCAATTGGCGCCTACTCTTATTCAAGTAAGTTTGAAGCTCAAAATATGCTTTGAGGGGTTAATGTTGGCTTTAGCTAACATTGCCACACCATTAAATATAATCTGAAATAAGAAATGAACTTAAAAATTGGTATAACAAAATAAAGAAGGATAATATAATAATAAACGTTAGCGTACCTAGAAAACAAAGCTCAAATATATTTGTGCCATTTCCAAATGAGAGCAATCGACATAATTAGCCCTCTGACCAACTAGCACAAAATAGCGAGAAACAATAGCATAAATATTAGATGAAAATAATGGTGAAGATGCACCTAAAGGAGAATCATTCTGGAAGAGTAAAATCACATTTGAGGTCGTATGCAACTCATAATTTAAGGAAACAAATATATGACCAGACAAATACAATAAATTATGTATACTAAGAGGCATACTACCACTAGTAGTGGTCAAAGAAACTGGTAAAATTCTTATAGGAATCATGGAGATATCATCAGAAAAAACAAAGAAAATAAGGACGGAGAACATTTCTTATTCTACTCACTCCAAACGTAATAAGCTCCTCATTCCCATCAGCACGGGATGTCGCAACATTATCTGCAATATACTCCATTAAAAATATCAAGTTTATAATGAGATTTTTCCACACCTAACGGGCCAACTGTTGAATCATGAAGAATAAATTTCAAAGTGATATGAGAAGAAACAACCAAAACATCAAAAGAGCTTTTAGCAAGAGCAGGATTTGACGCAACAACAAAACACGGAATAGAAATTGATCCAAATACGACAATAAATTCTTATTCCTTAGTATCTTAAAAACACATGCTTCATCAATAAGCTCAGAACGTTATTGAGTGGTGCCAGCAACAAAAGCATATTCATATATTACTATGAGGTGATTTTTGTTTTTTACTAATGCCAAATCCATGTCCACAAAATAGAGAAAAGATCCTCTCTTCTTATCTAAAGGCTCAGTCACTACCATAATATTCTTATAAATTGAGTAAACACGCACCTCAACCTGTGGCAAAATATAAGGTTCAGTAATAGAAATCTTAGCCTTCTTGCTACGATCCATCAATGAAGAACAACCAATAACCTTCTTAGAAGCAGACTTCCTACCAACTACTTTTTTGGAGGAGGTTACATAATTAATTTTGAAAGACTATCTTTTTTCTACAATTTCTATATGAACAGTAGAAAGAATATGAAAATTCTTATAACCTCTAAGCCAAACCAAAAACTAGTATTCGATCATGAATCAGAATTGAAACATACAGTTTTGAAAACAGTGTGTGTTCTTTATCAAACGAGAATACAATTTTATTATACGTACCTACCAATCTTATAAAATAAGTAATTTAGAAATAGGAGTTGAAAACAAAGTAAAACAAAAAATCAAATATAATGTAAAAAATCTAGAAAAACAAATGATGTTAAGGAATAAAAACTTACTACTCGTGGATCACCTTCTATTTATTAGGGGTACAACATGACCACGCTCAATCTCCCAGTTATCTGAAAATAAAACAAACTTATTTTTCCAAATATTATTGCGATTGGGAAGATCCACAAAATTTCTAGAAAAAAATGTTATATTGACATGGAAAAAAGAAGTCTTTGTGCAGCCTAATACTCTATTACTAGCAGAAAATCTTTCGTTTTAAAGAGATGACCAATTTGGAAAAACCTGGAAGGACGAATATGAGTATCTTGAAACACTTCAACAATATCTCAAAAAAAAGAAGAGAAAAGACCTTGATCAAGCATAAAATTTTAAAAAATAATTACGTCTTGTTTAACATCAATTGGATTTTTCTCATTTACGGGAACCCAACGATCACTCTCTTAAGAATACACTAGCTAACAAGAGTTTGACTATATTATTATTCGTAAAGAAAAATACAAATATAATTGGGTGATTAACATTCAAATCATCTGGACTTGCGACATGAGTATCAGAGGAGCTTTGGGTTTCAACCCTAACAAAGGAAAATCACTTCCATCAACAATAGGTATCGAGTTTTCTTCGAATTTTTAATAACATTTTTTCTTTGAATCGCAAACACGAAATGGGCGAGAGGGTTCAAAAATCTCTTTCCCAACAGAAATTGTCCCATTTTAATCTCGACTATCACCAACGCCATAATCTACATATCTTCTATTGATTTCAAAAAGTAAAACTTGAAAAATAAAAGTAGGTTGGTTAAAAAGAATTGAGAAACAAAAGGGATGGAAATATGAAAATTCATAAAACTGGGAAAAAGAAGATAGAAATGAAGGGGTAAAATATTTGTAAGTAAAACTATATAACATTATAACCAATACACCGAAGAGTTACAATTAACCACCCGAAATTTTGGGTGAGGATAAAAGCATATCGAAATACTGCATGCACTTTTATAATATAATAATTATATTATATGCATCCATTTTTTCCAGCAAATTGCACGTGGAAATTTATTCAAATAGACCCACAAATTCCAAGTGTATAATTACTTCCAGATAAAAAAATACACTTTGTGCACAATGTACTAAGTACAAATATATATTATTCATAATTATCATTGGTTAAGACAAGAAAAACTTTCTTGGGTTAGACAAATAAAGATAGATCTGTGAGTTGAACTTTAGCCTTCAAGAAAGACATATGGGTTTACTCTAAAATCAAAAAATAAAAACACGAGGGAATCAATTCTTTCAAGCAAAAATTAATTTCGAGTGCATAAGTTTTTTGAGATAAAAACAAGTGTTTGTAGTATATAATGTATTTAATACACAAAACATTTTCCTTAAAATTATAATTCGTAAAAATTAGCAATAATCTGCTTTGGCTGAATACAAAGAGGTAGTAAAGTCCATAGCTTTTAACTTCAGTCTTCAAGATGGACTAAATGAGCTACTTATAAATCAAAACAAATAGAATAAATTCATTAAAAAAATCAAATCTATCTCTTATCTTTCATTAAAGGTTAGGATATCATATTACACTTAGCAAAAATCCGAAAGCAAATAAACAAAATAAGCCAAAACAAGATAACAGAAGTAAACAAAAAACAAACATAACTAAAGCATAAATAAAAACTTCACAAATGCAAGAGAATTGTCAACAAAAAATAAATGAGCGATTCAAGTATCGTCAACAACAATTCAAACTTTTAAAAACAATTAAAAATTCAAGGACTAAGCATCGTTCAAGCAAACGAAAGAATAAATAAGATAAATGATATTTCGACATAGAGAAATAGATGATGTGGATAGGCGATAGGTCCCTCGACAAAGACCAACACATACTTCAACCACTAACATGAGTAATAAATAGTTGACATTATTTTATAAATAATAACTATTAAATATATATTGGAAACTAAGAGTATTATATATTTTTAACCATGTGAGTTTATTGAATATTAGTCATGAGAGTTCTTCATTATAATCCAACCGTTAGAGTTCTTCCTTAGATCATTATGGTTCCAACAATGAGAATTATATACATTTTTAACCATGAGAGTTATGTACAATATTATTCCAACCATAAGAGTTCTGTACATTGTTAACCATTCAAGTTTATCGAATATTAAACATACGAGTTCTTCATTATAATCTCACCGTGCGAGTTCTTGTATATTAAACCATTCGATTTTAACATTGAGAGTTCAACCATGAGAATTATTTACATTTTAAATCATGGGAGTTTATTGAATATTAGACATGAGACTTCTATATTATAATCCAACCATGAGAGTTCTTCACTAGATTCTTATGGTTCCACCCATGAGAGTTATGTACATATTTAACAATGAGAAATATTTACATTATGTTTCCAACCATTAGAGTTGTGTACATTTTTAACCATACAAGTTTATTGGAAATTAAATATAAGAGATTTTCATTATAATCGAACCGTGCGAGTTCTTGTACGTTAATCATTCGATTATAAGTCTATGAGTTGTGCTAGATTCTTATGTTTCCAACCTCGAGAGTTCTGTACATTAACTATACCAGTTTATTGAAAATTAGACATAAGGGTACTTGATTAAAATCCAACCGTGCGAGTTTTTGTATATTAAACCATTTGATTTTAAGTCTATTAGCTATGCTAAATCCTTCTATTTCTGAACATGAGAGTTCTGTATATATTTAACTGTAAGTGTTTATTCAATGTTAAACATGAGAGTTTGTCAATATAATCCAACAATGCAAGTTATTTTATATTAAACCATTCGATTTTAAGTCTATTAGTTGTGCTAGATCCTTATGCTTCAAACCATAATAGATCTCTACATTTTAACCATTATTTTTCCAACCATTAAAGTTCTGTAAATTTTTAACCATGCAAGTTTATTGAATATTAAACATAAGAGCTCTTCATTATAATACAACCGTGCGAGTTCTTGTATATTAAATCATTCGGTTTTGATCATGAGAGTTCTGCACATTTTTAACCATACGAGTTTATTGAATATTAGACATGAGAGGTCTTTATTATATTCCAACAGTGAGAGTTCTTCATTGGATCATTATGGTTCTAACCATGAGAGTTTTGTGTATATTTTTAATCCTCTTGGTCTTCATTGGGTGAAATGTCTGAGCTTTCTTTCGAGGATATTTTTTCTTTATCAGAGATGTCTTCATCCTCCTCTGACTCAGTTTCTTCAGACGATTCAATTGGTATGGGTTGAAAAGTTTCGATATAACGTTTTTATATGGGAATTGATTTCCAGAAGCCTACTAAATTTTCTTTTGGAAACGTCACATGAAATTAGCGGAGTGAAGTGATTGTTCTTTGCTCTTCCACTTTTTTGATAGCTTCTAGACTATCTAGTCCGCATTAGGTTTTAACGGCTTTTACAACAAGGTGTTTCTCTTTTTCGAACTTCCCCTTGAGTAATCCCATCTCTTCAACTTTCTTTTTCTTCTCCTCCTCACTTTTGTTAAGTGACTCTTGTAGAGAAGAGTACTTCTTTTGTTCTTCGCCCATCTCCCTTTCATGCTTAGTTTCGAATTCATCTAGGTCACGTTGATGGGAGGGGTTTAACTCCATTTTTTATTGTTCATTAATTGCTCTCAACCGACATTTTAACTGGACGAGTCTTTTTGGGAACTCTGATTTATCAGCTTTGAAGACATGCAATTGTTCGAGCACGCATCTGTAAAAAATGTCTATCATATTCTTATTACCATCAACCACCTTTATCCTACGGATTACATCTTTAGCCATATCCTCTAGTTTACTTCGAGTAGATTTAAATTCTGCGCATAAACGCTTTGCTACATTTTCAAGGTTAGAAAATGGTTGGAGCGCATATAATCCTTATTAAAAAGGACCCCCATCAAGGAGAGAGAGAGAGAGAGAGAGAGATGATTTTCATAAAAAGTAAGAGTAGCTGATGATGAAGCTTGTGTAGGATTTGAACTTACACATTGAGGAAAATTAGTCGCGGTAATTTAATTGCCAATTTATGCAATTTGCTTTTGGATTTGTTGAATTTTAAGATTCATGTCCTTGTAAAGGTCTTGAATTTCTTAATCACCAATTTCCTCATCGTCCATTAAGTTAACATATCATTGATGGTCAACTTCGATAAATTCTTACCTTTCATGTATCTTTTGGGTATCAGGATTCAGATTTGGGGGAGGAACTTCGATGCTTTTCTCTATGTTTTCTGTTAGAGAAGGTTTCTAAGGATTTTTTTTCGGAGCAATAATATTTTTTCTCTTTTTTGGGGATCATCCTCAGTTCCTTCTTCGATGGTTGGAAGATTAGTTTCGCTCGCCTTTCTTTTCGGCTTCCTTTGTGTTTTATTTGGCTTTGGAGTTTTGGAAGAGCTGTCCTCTAACGTTTTCTATTTGTTTCTTCTTTGCAGGTAAGTGGCTTTGCGATCTATCTTGAACAGGGAGTATGATTCGTCTATCAGGTTTTACCAATCTTTTCACTACAACATGTGGGTTTAGGGGATCTAATAGTTCTTCTTATAGGAAAATAGAATCCGGAGAGATCCTTCATAGATGACTTTTGATAAAATTCACAAGTTAAAAGGTGATGTGAAAGTCGTCACCCTATGCATTTTCCGCCCATGTAGACAGTTTGGCAAAAATATTTGTGGCAGGTTTTCAACGGGATGTATACCACATCGGTATTTCTACATATAACAACAGTAAATAAAAATAAATTGAAATATAAAATAAGAAAAGTAAAGGAAAATTGACTAACTTACTGGTACTTTTCAATTCGACATTAATCATTGCCATCGGAGAACAAAATTTTAAAAATAACGTTCATTATTTGTTCATGGTAATAGATACGCCAACCCCATATAATATAATATTGCATCGAACATGGTTCAATCAAATAAATGCGCTTAGTGCTAAAAATATCCCATAAGCTTAAAATATCCAATAAATGAAAAATTAGTCGTGATAAGAGAAAATAAAAAACTTTCAAGGAAACACCAAAAAACACCTTTGGAAGGCGAACCATAAAAATATAAAAAAGGTCATCTCGGGAAAGAAGAAAAGTGAAAAGAATGTGATCGGCTGACGCAACCGAGGGATATGAATAGAAAATAATCACTAACAAAGGAAAATATGTGAAAAGTGGCAGAGTAATAATTCAAAATAATAATAATTTATACATATTTTTGTGCATATCATACAAGATGCAATAAAAGTAAACTAACATAAATTATAGATCCAAAATAATTCTAAGAGTTTATAATTTAAAAAAATAATAACTAATACATATATATTTATGAAGTGATCATATACGATGCAACAAAAGTCAACTATCGTAAATTGTATATCCAAAATAATTCTATCTCCGAGATGAAAAGATGCAGATTTTAGTACAACTAAATAAAAAAGAAATCGTCGCCAAAAAGGGAGATTGACATCCGTGGAATAACAACAAAAGTCTCACTTCTTAATATGGATAAAGTCCTTTGTTGGAAAAAATTAAAATTGGAAAGTAGAAAACGTGCAAGAAATTGATGGGTTTACATAAGACATATCTGAAAGACCTCTCTCCACTTCTAAGAATCGATAAGCTCGTCAATGCAATAGTGTGCTACATAAAGATATCCTTCATATACTCTTTCAAAAAATATATTCGAATCTATATAATAAAAACATGTATAAAAACTGCAAACATAATTCACGAGGAATAGAAGGATTTATTACTATAATATAATTCCTATCGGATTAGAAAATACCAGAGAAACATATCAAAGATTGATAAACAAAATCTTCGTAATCTAGATAGGAAGAAAAATATAAGCGTATATTGATGATATGTCGACAACAAGCCTACATAAAGAAGACTAGATGAAAGACCTTGCTAACATGTTCGACAATATCATGCAAAAAATAACTAAATCCATAAAAAGGCACCATGATCACAATTTTCAGACAAGTGC
This sequence comes from Limnanthes douglasii subsp. nivea, assembly GCA_036936605.1. Lineage (NCBI taxonomy): Eukaryota > Viridiplantae > Streptophyta > Magnoliopsida > Brassicales > Limnanthaceae > Limnanthes > Limnanthes douglasii. Next base: position 112,284,238 of record JAUPFV010000005.1, on the reverse strand, counting down.
CAACCATTTTTTCAAAATACTTAAAGGAGAAGGAAAACACAAATAGACTCGAACGTGAAATAATGAGCTTACTAATATTAAGAAATTATTGACTTCTCTACGGAAACTAACACATCTGAACTAAGAATGAAGTTCTTACTTCGACTTGGCGATCAGCGAGGAAGGAAACAAGTCTAAAACTGTATATCGTGGCAGGACGACGTAAAAAAAGATAGCACAATCTAACAGACAAAAATGAGTTACGGTGCTCCACTTCTTAATTTAAACATTTCGAATTCAAAAAAATACCCCGATCATGAAAACACAAAATTAGATTAATTTTCTCTTTCGGCGTATATACCTTCATCGTCAGTAATAATATTACAACAAAAACACTCAATTAAACTTTCAAACGATTTCTTCTCAATCCTTACATGCCAAGAAATACTAGCAGAAGGAAAGAGTGAGGCATGAAAAAGAAAGCCTACAAGGAATGTGTGGACAATAAACAGACTACACAAAAGAGGACTATTATAGCCCTTGTTAAGGTGCATAGGCACCGACGAGACAAATTTTGTAATGAAAGACGATACCGCATAATATGGATACAAAGCCTTATACAAAATAATGTTTATTCAAGGTTATTAGTGGCCAACAATTATGAAGGATAGAAAGTGAAAAGTAAAACATGTGATACTTTCTCAAGAATTCAGAATTTCGGAACATAATCCAACAACATTATTGGAAATAATAACAAAAGAGATCGTACTTAATACATAGACTACAAACATCGTGGAACCGTTTCCATTAAAATCAAAATAAAAAAGATATCATATTGATGTAGTTGAAAAAATCTCATTATCTAAATTTATATATATATATATATATATATATATATATATATTTAAATATTTTATAAATGTATTTTAATTAGTCAATCCAATCTGATTGTATCCAAATTTGATAAGATTTTTTAATAGGTTTATTTTATTTCCATACTTTCAGATTAGGGCTTCAAATGTTTATCTATATAAGGTGTCTCATACTCTAATCTTAAGCTATGTTTTTTGAATAAATTGATTTCTCTTACTCGATATCTGTAATTCTTATTCTCTAATGAGATATTATCCATCTTTCATTTCTTTTAAAATTCATCTACATTAGTTTTGGTATCAAACTTTGACTTCCTGATATGTAGATACAATAATCATTCCATTAAAAAACCCGAAATGTAAGAATGTCACTTCAGTAGCTGATATTAATAGTTGTGAAGATCTCAAAAAATATTTCGAGATGTTAGAGAATCAACTGAGGGATCACATTAACCAAATCCGGGTTAAGATGATGAATAAAATACCAGAAGCATTTAACAAACTAACTACCAATAGCTAGATCATATGAATAATCTTCTAGATATGCCCCACAGCATGTGATATGTGCAGTCCCATGCTTCAATGAGACGATGATGAACACTGCAAGCCCATCTGAGTTTATTAGGGTTTTTTCTAATTCTAAGATAGATATATACAATCTAAGGTTAATATCAACAAGATTGAAAATATGATTAAAGGGACGAGGAATTCTAATATGGTTATTGGTGCCTAGAAAGAGAATAGATATAGTTGTAAGAGGAATAATAGCAAGACTGTATTATCACGACTCTAAATCAATCAACTATAAATCTTGTTATAGTTTCGACACCAATTGACGATATTTATGGAAATCAAGAAATGTTGTTCCCATTAAGATTAGACAAATTTAAAAATTAAAATAAAATAAATATCAAATTTCACTAAAAGAGTTTGATATGTCTGGGGAAATGATATTGATATGGAAGGTCCGATTGGATAGTTCAAGGAAATCAAATAGGAACTGTCAAAACTTCCAACTAACATCAAACTTTATGCCCAATAGTTCAGTGAATAGCATGTTAAGAATGTCTTATTGTAGAAACAATTGTTACTCTAAGTCTAAAAAAACCATCTATTTTCCAGTTCAAAATATTCGACGGCTATCACCTATTCAGATATGAGAAAAATAATCATCATGCGTTAAAAAAACCCAATGGACGAGAGACTGAACTTGAGTACTCATCTGAGGAATATTTCCATGATTATTATGATAACGGGAAATATCATCGAGACAAACAGCCCCCACTGTCTCCAAATATGTTAAACAACATAATCTCATAATGAGTAAGTATGATAGCAAATGAGAGACATATGACCACATCAATCAGTTTAAAAGCCAAATACTATGAAACTGATGACGAGACACATTGCTGAGATTTTGTCCGGATCATTATAGAAAACACAATGCAATGAGAAAACTTCGTACATACTTTATAATCATTTCGTGGGGCCTAATGTAATGAAGTTGGATGATGATTACATAATATGTTTCAACCAAATGAATATTTAAAACCTGTAGGAATATACTAAAATATTTATCAAACCAAATTCACATCTAAAAAATGGCCACAATCTAGTGGTCGTGGTAGCGTTCAGACAGGTGGGGTTAAGAAATGACCTTTCCTACTGAAACCATGAAAAAAAGACTAGAGTTTTGTGGAATTAGTGCAGCTGGTGGAATTATAAAGCAACGAATGAATAAAACACAAACAAAGAAATCGAAGGATTATGGAGAAACAACACAAACGATATGGTATGCACGAGCATAAAAACTGTGAAGTTGCGGAATACAATTTCCTCAACTTCAACCAAAACGAGAGTCAATCAGTCGCAACATCACAAATTGAAAATTGACGGTAGAGATAAGCATGTTGAAACAACAAATGATGTGACAAATAGATAATTCTTGGAGCCAGACAGATCACGACTCTCAATCAATTAAGAAAGCGAGGATTAAAATAGATACTGCAAGTACTATTTCAACAAAAATATTTATATTAAAGATTAAAGGTTTCCCGATAAAACTTGTAAGGCGAAAGAAAAACTAAGATATTTCATTAAGAATAAAATAAAAAATGAACTAGGACAGGGTCCTGGTGAAGCCGCCAAACAGGCCTCGGGCATAACTAAAGTCCAAAATGCACTAGACACAAATGCAGTTATAGTAATCGGGTAAGAAAAAGAAGAAAATCACATGGACCCATATCTATAAATATAGACACTTGAATAAATTGGTGCAGCAAATCTACATTCCAAAATGATAAAAGATATTAAAAAAAAATATGCAAAAGATATTAAATAACGAGTCTCGGGAGAATATCCTCACACTCATACACAAGTCTGTAGCTAATATATCATTTTTAGACGATGCCCTAAGAGGAATCGAATTTCCAGACTCATAATCTTGTTTATATAATAGTAGAGTTCGCATATGTCAAAATCAACTAAGTACAAGTCAATAATGGCAGCTCAACAAACATCTAGTACAAGGAAACATATGAAAAATTACTCAATGGGCTTACATAAGAAATCTTAGAAGGACCCTTCTCCACTTTGAAGAATCAATAAGCTCGTAAACCACCTTTAAGACACACATAGATCACTAACAACATAGGGTCTACATTGTTACACTGTAATGACCTTTAGATCAGAAGATGAGGAAGAAACCTGTCAAATGTTTATAAACAAAATCTTCAAAATTCAAATATGAACAAAATACAAGCCTTTATTGATTGATGGCATATCGGCCACAAGGATATATGAAGAACACTAGACGAAAGACCTCGCCAAGATTTTTGACAATCACACACACAAATAAATAACTAAATCTATAAAAGGTACCGTGTTCACGATCTTTGGACAAATGCCAACAATTCTTTCAAATGCTTATACGAGAAGGAAAACTCCAATAGACCCTAGCATGAAATGAGAAGCTTAGTAATATCAAGAAATTATTAACTTTTATGGTGATACTAACGAATCTGAAACAAATGGAAAGTTCTTACCTCTTCTTTGGGGTCTCAAATTATGCAATTAGATGCAATACTAATCAGGGAGGAAAGAAGGAACCTATGAATTTTATATTTTGACCTATACACCAATGGTAGCGCCAAGCTACGAGATGAAACAGGCGGCGAAAAATACAAAGAAAGAAGAAAAAAAAAACAGAAAAATAGATAACTCTAACCCTAGGTCAGAGTAAAAGAGACTTTAGAGAAAATCAAATACTAGAGTTTGAGAGCCTTTTATAAAAGTGCTCGGAAACCTAGCCTAAAATTACGCCTTCTTTCTTATGCAATAAAATAAAGCCTATCCCAATTTCAAAGCGATTGGAGCTGGTTAATTATTTTAATAAAATCCAACAAAAGTAGGGAAATGCAGAAAATTCATAAAAACAGGAAAAATAGGGATTAAACGATAGAATCTTGGCCCTGTGATCTCTTCAACCTGTCTCCATTGAGATTAATCTTTTCAATAATTTCAAATGGACCCACCTTCCTTGTAGTCAACTTGTTGTACTCGTGTGCATGATAGCGATCCTTGGTCAAAACAGCCCATACAGTCCCCCCACTACAAACTCCACGAGGCGACGCTTCTTGTCTGCAGCAACCTTGTACTTCTGTGTTGTTTCCTCTAGGTGTTTGTGGGTGTTCTCATGGATCTCCCATAGATCAGCAATAACGTTCTCAACCTTAGCTGGAACCTTATAAAGCGATGTGAAAGCTAAATCCATAGTTATTCAAAGTTATTGTTGAATTATGGATCTCCCATAAATCAGCAATAACGTTCCTCTAGATGTATGCTTTCAAGTTCCCAGAGACCTCTGTGCGTAACATGTTTCCTAACGTTCGATTAGTTACCTCAGTTTGGCCGTTTGTTTGCGGGTGATACACGCTGCTAAAACTCAGCTTCATGTTTGTGAGGCGCCGCAAAATCCTCCAAAAATGCCTAACAAAACGCATATCACGATCGAAAATGATATTCGAAGGTAGACCATGTAAGTGGTAGACCTCACGAAAGTATAAATTAGCAACATTCATAGCATTTGTGGTTTTCTTCCAGGCAATAAAATAGGCCACCTTAGAACACCTGTCAACCACTATAAAAATAAAATCGTAACCTCTCTTTATCCTAGAGATGCAATCCATGCTGATGCTTCACCACGGTCCTTCCGGTATTGGGAGTGGTAGGTATAGACTTGCGTTAGAGGATGTACCTTTTGCCACCTGGAAAACCCAACAACCAGCTACAAAACGGATAGCATCTTGCCTCCAATGCGACCATAAGAACTGACTGGATACAGAGTAAAGGGTTTGGTCTCTACCCCAATGCCCCTCGTTGTGTCTCTCTTGTACAATCAGTAACCTCAGACTGCCCTCAGGAACACATAGTCAATTACCTTTGAAGAGGTATCTGTTGCTCACTGCAAAATCGTTTCTCAAACGTGCGCTAACGTCATCCAGAATAGGACCAAAATATGGATCGATGGCCAGTAGATCCTGCATCATCTCGAATCTCACAACTTCTCCTTCTATATGAATCATCATGCTGCGTCGGCTCAGTGCGTCAGCTATGCGGTTAACTGCACCCGAAGTATGCTTAATGGAAAAGGTAAATTATTGAGTAAATGTTTCCCAACGTGCATGACGGGAAGTGAGTTTCTCCTAACTCTACAGATGCTTCAAAGCATTATTATCGGTGTATAAGACAAAGTCATTATAGGCCAAGTAGGAACTCCAGTGCTTCAAAGCTCGTACAACTGCATAAAACTCATTGTCATAGGTGCTGTAGTTAAGTTTAGCTCCACTTAACTTCTCGTTGAAGTATACTACAAGGCGACCTCGTTGAGTGAGTACAGCTCCAATGCCCAATCCGGACGCATCACGATTCATTTCAAATATTGTAGAGAGGTGAGGTAAAACCAGAATATGTGAAGTGGTCAGTCTTACCTTGATTTCCTCAAATGCCTTAGTTGCTTCAGGGGTCCAGCCGGAATGTATTGCCCTTCATACACTCTATAATAGGAGCCATAACAGTGCTGAAGTTATGTATGAATCGTCTGTAATAGGAGACCAATCCGTGAAAAGAGTGGACTTCAGTGATGGTATTAGGATTAGGCTAGTCTCACACGACTGCCATTTTCGACTAATCCACTGACAGCCCATCCTTGGACGTAACATACCTCACAAAGACGACCGAATTTGTCATAAAACAACACTTATCGAGTCCCCCCATAAAACTCCTCTCGCCTCAAAACAACCAACACTTCCTCCGTGGTACTATATATAAGAATATCATCAAAGTACACAACAAGAAATTTTACCAATGAACGGGTGAAATACCTGGTTCATAACCAGCATGGATGTGCTAAAAGCGTTAGAAAGACCGAATGACATTACCATCCATTCAAACAGACTTTCTCCGGTCTTGAAGGCTGTTTTCCACTCATTCCCCATACGAATACGAATCTGGTGATATCCGCTCTTCAAATCCAGCTTCGTAAACACAGTAGCACCATTCAACTAATCTAGTAAATCATCAAGGCGAGGAATATGAAACTGATACCTAACTGTAATTTTGTTGATAGCCCGGCTATCCACACACATTCTCATTGAGAAATCCTTCTTTGGTGTTAACAGTGCATGAATCTCACAAGGATTAAGACTCTCACCGATGTGGCCTTTCGTCAACAGTTCTTCCACCTGTTTGCGGAGCTCTTCATGCTCTTTTGGGCATCCGATAATGCGGTCGGTTTGGTACGCTAGCACGCGGTACAAGGTCATTCTGGTGTTGGATATCTCTCAATGAAGGAAGACGTGTAGGTAGATTATCGGGAAAGACAACAAAAAACTATGCTAATAGCGGTCGAACTTGCTCAGGTATACTAGCAAATGGATCAGTACTGATGAGTCCGGAATTTGTTGCCACTCTTTAAGAGAACCGGACATGGGTAATCCGGACAACATCCACCCACTGAACCATCCGAACTGAACTAATGTACTAAAAACTTAATCACTTCATGACTAAGCTAATTACCTACCAGCTTAAAACTAATGGGTCTTTGAACTAGACCTGAATTCATAAGTCAACCCGAAGGCCCATGTGGCCCAGAATTAAGGGTATAAATACCCAACCACTTTCATTTAATGAGGGTAATGAAAATTAAATACAACCAAGCAACTCAATTCTCCCTCAACACTCTATCCAAACATTAAATACTTTCGAAATACCACAAAAATCTGGACAAAATTACCCTCAAACGAAAATAAACCTCACCAAATTGGCGACCATAGTGGGAGGACGACGGTGCCTGAATCTAGCATTCAAAACCATTAGGAAAAACCAGTTCGGATGAATCCGGGCATGCATGAAGTACCACCAGCTTTGGCCGAAGTGGTGGGAGAAAATGATGAATATACCATTGAGGAGCGAGATAGGTTAAAAGTTGAAATAAAAGCTCTAAGGGCTGCCAAGAGGGCAGAGATGGGAACAAAAGAGAAGTCTAAGGCGTCTGTAGCTCATCATACTGACAATCCAAGGGAGAATGAGCCCTCAAAAACCCATGTGAGCACGAAAAAGACTCATGCTAGCTCAAAAAATTCTCACCGGTCTAAACCGGTGGGAAGCTCTGATTCAGACTCAGAATCTTCCAGCAGCTCCTCAGATGAAGATGGAGTTGAAGAATCCCTGTCATCCAACAGTGATGAAGGCCGTTCTAAAAAAAAACAAAAGTTAATAAAAAAATACTCAAGAAAAATGGATAAGCATGGAAGGTTAAATAGGCATATAGGCAAAGGATCGTCTCATAGCCGGAGACACGTAGATCGGATGGTGATGGATCCTTTTGCCTTCCATGATGAACCAGGTATATTTGCAACTCCTAATGAGGATACCGCTTTCAGTCGTGGCCGGAATTGCAGACAATCTCCATTGTCCTCCAAGATCTTGTCTGGAAACCTTCCTAAGAAGTTTAACAGTACAAAAATGAAAAAATACGATGGCAGTAAAGACCCAGATAACCACTTGGAACAATTCAAAAATTTCATGAAGAATTTTGATGATGACGACAAGTTGATTTGTAGGGCATTCTCCCAATCATTTACGGGGAGTTCTCTGAAGTGGTACAACAGTTTGCCACACGGCTCCATAAGAAATTTCGATACTTTTTGGGTTGCTTTTCGAAGACAGTTTGTTGGAAGTAAGGAGGTAAAGGGCAATGGAGACATGATTATCCATTGTGCCCAAGAACCAAACGAATGTCTAAAAGAATACATAAGTCACTTTGTAAACACCAAAAATGGGTTGGCTGATTGCTTTGAACAAGTAGCAATAGCTTCTCTGAGGCCGGGCTTAAACCCTGGAAACCTGGCTGATTCAGTAACCAGAAAAAAGGCTATGACATGGGGAGGTTTGCTGAATCAGGTCGGAAAGCAGATTAATGTAGATGAAACAAAGAAAACTAGGGTGCATAAGCAGGTGAGGTCTGTTCCGGCTGCACCAAATGCAAACCAAAACCAGTCCGGGAACAAGGCTAGGGAGGTTGGGCAGAGTCATAATAGAGCCAAAGCTTAGTCTCAGCCAGCTGCTTCAGCTCAGAGTCAACAATCTAGAAATAAACGAGGACCTTGGGTTCAACCGGAGTGGTTTGCAGAATTAAAAGAAAATGTAGCCACCATATATGACAAAACAAAAGACGAAGTACATTATAGGAGGCCGGCTGCGTTACAGTCTCCTAGGGAGAGCCGCAACAATTATTTTTGCCAGTATCATAATGATACTGGCCATACCACTGAGGATTGTATTGCTTTGAAACAAGAATTCCAGACTTTGATTAAAAGAGGAAAATTGGGAGCATATGTTAAAAGAAGAGGAGGAAATAGGTCTGATAACGCTCATCGGGCTAGTCCGAACAATGCAGGCACATCGGCTCCGGATGGGGCTATGGTTATAATCGAAAGGTTCGATGTAGAATTAAAATACTTGGATCCTGATCCAACCCAGAATAAAGTGAGTGTTATCGCAGAACATTGCAAGTCGGTGTCCGGACTCATCAACTTTCATGAGTCACTCACAATTTTCGGAGGAGACACCATGACAGCACCAACTGCTTCTTCGAGAAATAGGCATGTTCATACTTTAGCTACCCAACTGGAAGGAGGCATGACTTCCTATCAATCACAGATTCCATTTCCCTTTATTTTTTTCGATGAGGATGACTTGAGGGATATAGTTGGTCCTCATGAAGATGATGTTGTCATAGGAGCATCCATCGGGGGCAATGACATAAGACGAATTTTGGTGGACACCGGAAGTTCAGCCAATATTCTCTTTTTAACTTCCTACAAAAAATGAAGAATCCATCAGTAATTCAGTGTTCGAACAGGTCAATTGTGGGTTTCACTGGAAGCTCAGCAGATGTGATCGGGGAGTTCGAGGAGGAGGTTTTGTTGGGCAATGGCCCTTTTAAAAAGATGGTTAGAATACTGTTCGCCGTGGTGGATTGTCCCACTTGTTATAATACTATTCTGGGGAGGTCTTGGCTCTCTAGGATGCATGCAGTGACCTCAACAGTCCACCAATGTTTGAAATATGCTGTGCAAGGACAAATGGGAGTTGTTCGGAGCAGCCAAAAGGTAGCAAGAGAGTGTTATGCAACAGTGCTGGCTCCTCGGACATTGAGGGCAGTTCGGATCAATGAGGATTAGCAGTTTTAGGGGATTTCTGGGGGAGAGGGTGAAGTTGATGACCCCATAGAGACCCTTGGAGTTTTAATACCGATTGAAGAAGTTGAAACACACTCTTTGGCTGAAGGAAAAAGTGTCAAGATAGGATCCAAGATGACAGTGGAATTAAAGGGTAAAATGTTAAATTTCTTGAAAGACCATCATCATGTTTTTTCTTGGTGCAATACTGATGTTACTGGAGTACCAGCAGATATTATATCGCACCAACTGTCCATCCGAAGGGACATAACACTTGTGATACAAAAGAGAAGAGCTTTTTCTAAGGAAAAGGCTGATGTCATAGTTTAAGAGGTCGACCGGCTTACTAAAATGGGGCACATAAAGGAGTCTCAATACCCTTTATGGACAGCCAATCCGGTATTGGTAAAAAAGAAAAATGGTAAATGGCGAATGTGCATCGATTTTACAGATCTCAACAGAGCTTGCCCAAAGGATTTTTACCCGGTCCCCCGGATTGATCAGTTGGTGGATTCCACATCTAGAAACAAGCTGCTATCTTTTATGGATTCTTTCTCCGGGTATAATCAAATTCAAGTGGATCCGAAGGATCAGGAACATACTACGTTCCTTACTGATAGGGGCCTTCATTTTTACAAGGTAATTCCATTTGGGTTAAAAAATGATGGGGGTACTTATCAGAGGTTGGTAAACAAGGCGTTTGCTGATCAAATTGGAAGAAACATGGAAGTTTACATTGACGACATGATAGTGAAAAGTGTGGACGAAGAACTACACTTGGTAGATTTCCAAAAAAACGTTTGCTAACTTAGTGAAAGTAAATTTGAAATTAAACCCAGAAAAGTGTGTGTTTGGAGTGCAGTCCGGGAAATTCTTGGGGTATGTAATAAGTGAGCAAGGGATACAGCCTGATCTGGACCAGATTAATGCTATACTACAAATCGAGCCTCCTCAGAATGTTAAGGAAGTACAACGATTGACTGGGAGGTTGGCTGCATTAAATCGATTCATTTCAAGGTCTTCGGACAGGTGTGCACCGTTTTTTCAAACTTTGAAAGGTGTAAAGGACTTTGAGTGGTCCTCACAGTGTGATGAGGCCTTCGATGAAATCAAAAAGCATTTGTCCTCCCCCAAGACTTTGTTTAAACCCGTTGATGAAGAGACTCTTTTCATATACTTGGCAGTCTCTAGTTGTGCCATAAGTGCAGTATTGGTAAGGGAGGTTGATTATTATCCCCGTCTGGTGTATTAGATTAGCAAGAGTTTGATTGATGCAAAAAAAACGCTATTTGAAGCTTGAAAAATTAGCATTAGCCTTGGTGATTGCTGCAAGGAAGATGACACCTTATTTTCAGGCTCATCCCATTATTGTCCGGACCTCTTTTCCCTTAAAAAAACGTTTTTCAAAAGGCCGACATTTCAAATAGAATGACTAACTGGTCAGTGGAATTGGGAGACTACGGTATTGATTTTTCCCCTCGGACAGCAGTCAAAGCCCAAACGGTGGCAGATTTCTTAGTTGAATTTCACTCAGATAGGGATACTAAGCAAACAACTGGGGTGAAAGACAAAAAAAGTCTGGGCCGTCCGGACTGATGGTGGATCAAGTACCATGGGATGTGGTGCTGGGGTATGTTTGACCTCTCCGTACGGAGACATAATGTACCAAGCTATATGTTTTGCTTTCAGGGCTTCTAATAATGAGACCGAATATGAAGCTGCTATAGCTGGTTTGAAATGAGCCCTTATATGTGGAGCCAAAAGGGTCAAGTTAATGAGCGATTCTCAGCTTATTATCCATCATGCACAAGGTCAATCCGAAGCCAAAATGGAGGAGCTGGTTAAATACTTATTTATTCTCAAAGAAGTGGCGCTTAATTTCAAGAGCATCAGCTATGAACACATACCCCGAACATAAAATATACTGGCAGACTCCTTGGCAATCATAGCCTATACTGAGTCCTACCCTTGGATTCATGTGCTGGAGTGCCCATCCATTCAAATCAATCCGGATAAGGAAGAAGAATTTTTCAATATACAGATAAAAATGCCTCAAGATTGGAGATTTCCTCTCCTTCAATATCTCCTAGATGGCATGTTGCCTCCAGAAAAATCAATAGCAAGAAAAGTAAAGTACAAGGCTCGTGGTTTTATCATCCTAAGAGATATTCTTTATAAGAAGTCTTATAGTAAACCCCTCTTACAATGTTTAGGGGTTGACGAGTCTCAAATAGTTCTCTCCGAGTTACATGATGGTGAGGGATTAGCTCACTGTGGATTCAGGGCTCTAACAAGAAGAGTTTTGTTAGATGGGTGCTATTGGCCCTCCATAATGCAAGATGCTAGGGAGTTGGTAAAACATTTGACCCATGCCAGAGATATAGCAATGAAATTCATATCCCAGCCATCCTTTTAGAGTCGATCTCTTAGCCAATACCTTTTGCTCGATGGGGGTTAGATCTAGTAGGACCTCAACCCATGGCATCCGGAGGGCGCAAGAAATATAATTGTTGCTATTGATTACTTTTCGAAGTGGATCGAAACAACTCCATTGGCAGGTACGACATCAATAGTTGTTATAAAATTCATTTTATCCAATATCTGTTGCAGATTTGGAATTCCACAAAAGATAACAACGGACAATGGGCCACAGTTCGACAACAAAGAAATGGAGAGTTTCTGTGCATCTAGAGGCATACAACATTGCTTCTCTTCTCCTTACCACCCACAAGCAAATGACCAGGTCGAAGTGGCCAACAGGACAATACTGTCCGGTCTAAAGAAGAATTTAGAAGGGGCTGCTGGAAAATGGCCTAGTTATTTGCAAGAAGTTTTGTGGGCTTACCGGACCACTCCTGGGGCTGCAACACAAGAGTCTCCCTTTGCATTAATATATAGGATATACGCCATAGCTCCCATAGAAGCTAATCTCCCTTCATTTCGAGTTTATAATTTTTCCGAACAGGCTAACGAGGTGGCAATCAGAGGACACCTCGACTTAATAGAAGAAAAAAGAGTTAAGGCTCACCTTAGAGCTGCACACTATCAAGGTTTGATGAGAAGCATGTTTGCTTCTAAAGTTAAGAGAAGGGATTTTCAGTCAGGGGATAAGGTATTGAGAAACGTTTTCCTACATACTAAAGAAAAGCAGTTCGGTAAGTTGGCTCCAACTTGGGAAGGATCCTATGTAGTCGTTGAAACGCTTAAGCCTGAGACATACCGGCTCCAAGACAAAGATGAAAGGATTTTGAATCACCCTTGGAACATTGAACACCTCCGGTAGTATTTGGAATAGAAACTATGTAAATATTTACTTGCTTAACAGTTCATGTAAATATTTTGGGGCATACTCTTTCCTAGCCTGGTGGCGCGGGGAGGTTTTAATGAGGTGTCCGGGCTTTTTTATAAATTTTGATGCCTTCTTAAAAGATTCGGAGCGTTTCAATTAAAAGCTTTCTCTGATTTTTTTTACCAATAGCAGACCAGATTAAATTGGTGGAGTGGTGACTACTTAAACATTGGTCATCAGAGAATTTAAACACTCTCACTTTAAAATACTTGTGAAATAACTAAGGGCTGTTTAAATATTAGCCACCAAAATTAAAAAAAATCATGAAATGATGCAGGAGTTATGCAAAATGAAACTACTCATTAAAACATACGAAATGCCTTGGCCATCTAAGGACTTTGAGTTGTCAAAACAAGAGAGGTTTATCTGGACAAGGACCGGACACGGTTACAAAAAAATGCCTTGGCCATCAAAGGACTTTGGTTCAATCACAAAAAAATTAAAAAGATAATTCATACTTTAAGGCTAAGCCTTTGAAGATGGCTCAGCCTCACTTGGCTTTTTCTTCTTTGGGTCATCATCCAGACTCTCCACGGTTTCTTCTTCTTCATCACTAGTGTCCTCACAGGAGTAGTTGTACTTATCACCAACAGACATGGTATGATGAGGAATGTCTTCGTACTCCACGAATCGCCATAAATCCCCCAAGGTCTTCTTCGGAAATTTTTCATGAAATAGTAGAACCATATCTGACCTAACCTCATCATACCTTGCCTCCTGAGAATCTATCACCTCATTGGTGTAAGCATCCATCCTAGCCTGGATTGTTTTCTCCTGCTCCCTCAACAAGTCAGCCTTTTCTTGCTCAGCCTTGGACATACTATTCTCAAGAGAGACCTTGTCATTAGTTAAGGCTTGAATGGTGCTATCTTTGGCCTTCACCTCTTCGTTTGATGACCGGAGGTCTCTTTCAAGGATGGATTGCGTTAGTTGGAGTTCTTTGACAACTCCTTCTGAAGTGGCTAACCTATTGGCCAAGTCCTCCTGACGTTTCTTCAACTCCTCATTCTCTTTCCTTAATGCCTCAGTATTTTGGCTAGCACTAAGAAGATCTCTAGACAGTTTCTCTTTGTCAGAATTAAGGGTGTTGAAGATGGATGACTGATTGCGTACTTGCTTTTCCAAAATAAGCACTGGCTGGACATTTCTCAGAATGGAGTGAGCAATGACATACCTTTCGCTTGAGACAAAAAAGACTTACCGTTGAATGTGACGGTGTTCGAAGAACTTGGAGGGAGGTAGGGCCCAGCAAAATCGTCTTTGGGGAGGTTTTCAAAATAAAGACCAATCCCCTCAAGCTCGGTGATGTCGACACCATCAATACTGATATCCCCTCCTCCAACCTCTTCGGTCACCAGGGATCTCTTATGCTCTCGTAGGATCATTAGGGTCAACGGGAGGGAGTGGCTCCGGATCCCGGAGAGAAACCTCATCTCCTTTGGAAGTTTTCTTTCTCTTGGTGTCCCGGCCTCCACCTTCTGCTCCCCGTTTTCTGTCATTTTTTAGGACCTTTCGAGGTTTCGAAGCCCCAACAGCTTCCTTGGTGTTCTCGTGTTCCACCACTTGTAGTAAGGCATCATCGATTTTCCCTTGACCTTGTCCCTCGGGATTTTTTGGGACAACTTCCTCCACCTCAGTAGGATTGGCCTCTACCACACCTCGCCCGGCGTTAGCCTTTTTGCCCTTCATCTTGCTTGGGGCTTTAGCTCTGCCCGGCAAGATCAGTTTTCTATCTTTTCCCTCTGTCTTCCGGAGAATCACCCCCGGAGGAGGTGAAGTAGTTAAGTTGTATTCCACAGATAAGATCTGGCTAAGTTGCCTCCAGTAAAGAAGTTGTGGAAGCAGTTTGCCCATTTTTCAGCTGTCCAAGCATTCAGCTTGGCACAAGTAGTCTGCTCGGCCTCTAAGTAATCGTTGAAATCCTTGGGCAGCACTACCAAAAAGCAAAAGGAAAAAGAGTTAGATAAAAATAATTTATAAGTGAAAGCAGAAGTTTCTAGTGAGATTATTACCATAACTTCGCCATCTGCTGGTGATCATGCTTGGGTTGACACCAGCTTTAATTTTCTTTCCGTTCTCCCAAGCACCGCTGGCGAACAGAAATTGAGTCTTCCAGCCTTTCTCCGACTCAAGTAAGTCATCCACTACCTTGTAATTGTCACCCATGTTGAAGTGATAGAAAGGGATGACATGATTTTTTGCAGAGGCTTGCCACAACAGCAAATTACTCCATCAGAAAAGGAATTCCGGAGAGCCTTGAGGCCATAATACATGCCATAAGGGTGAACCATGCATTAAGACTTAGTTGGCTTGGGAAAAGCTTAAACAGATGGAAATATCTGACTATTTCCGGGTCCAAGGGAAACCTAAGTCCCCATTTGAATAGCTCAGTATATAAGACAATCTCGTTGAGCATACAATCCATGGGCGTCTCCGGATCGATTGAGATTGTTACTTTGACATTTTATGGAATACCCCACTTTGTCCTTATCCGGCCAAGTTCAGCTGTGTGTATGAAAGCGTACTTGATTTCTGCAGGGCCAACAAATATTTAACATTTACCTTGTGAAAACAAGGCCCCACCTTTTCCACAAGGCACTCCGACAGGTCCGAGTGCTTTAAACATACTTTTTCCTTGCCTTTGCTCTTCCTAGCCATGACAGTTTCACTTGTTTTCCCGGAGACGTCAGTCTCGAAAGGGGCTTCTTCGATGCTATCCTCCATTACAACCTTCATTACCATGGAGGGGTTGTCAGCTGTCTTAGGAAGAGAGGGGCTAGTGATTGGCTCAGTAGGCCTTTCGGATTGTTGAGCATCCTTTCCCTCTTGGGGTCTAGAGTCCGGTTGGGGCTCGGACCCGGAGGTCTCTTTTCGAAGACTTGAGCTAGTTGCCTCCGGTCCGGACAGCTTGTCCTTGGAAGTTTTTATGGGTGCGTCTGACCCTGTGGTTTTACTTTTTGCCCCGGATTTCGAAGGCGTGGATTTTAGTTTAGGCTGTGTGCCAGAAGCCTGCCGTTTTACTAGACGACCCTTTCGTCTATCTACCAGCTTCTCCAGGGAAATATCAGCGTCTGACCCCATGGAAATAAATGGGGAAGGTTTCTTGAAACTTGTGACTGCCTGTCCTGGTTCAACAACAGGCTCTGACTCCTGGACCGATGAGCCTGAAACGATTGGTGAAAGGTTGGACTGGAACAACCTCCTAGGTTTAGCACTCTTAGTTGAAGAAGAACTCCGGTCAGGCTCTGAGTTTGGTGTTTCTAGTTTATTAACAGGGGAAACAGGGAGGCCTGCAGCAATATGTCTTTTTCGTTCATCCTTTTGAGCCTTTTCCAACTCTAACAAATTAAGCCACCCACCTTTTACCAAAGCGTTTCTTGTTGTGAACATAAACTTACACAGAAAGAAAGGTTTTTTGAGAGATGAAAGCTTTGGAGTTTGACAGATTAGAGATGATGAAGATAATGAAATAGTGAAAAGTGAACTGATTTATACTAATCAGGAAGATGATGCTTCGATACCTAGGAGGATTCGAAATGGTGGGTGCAATGATTAAAGGCGGCGCTGATGTCGAATCATAGAAGGACACGTATCCTACGATCTCTGATGAAACTGCTCAGCTTTTAAGGGTTTCGGTCTGTCCGGATAAAGTCGTTACACATTCTCGAAATGTCCAGACAAAATTATGATTACACTTGAGCTATTTTTTAGGTCTTGCCAAAGACCTTCAAACACAACCTAAAAAAAGGGCTACTGATGAGTCCAGAATTTATTTCCACTCTTTAAGAGAATCGGACAAGGCTAATCCGGACAACATCCACCCACTGAACCATCTGAAGTGAACTAATGTACTAAAAACTTAATCACTTCATGACTAAGCTAATTACCTACCTGCTTAAAACTAATGGGTCTTTGAACTCGACCCGAATCCATAAGTCAACCCGAAAGCCCATGTGGCCCACAATTAAGGGTATAAATACCCAACCACTTTCATTTAATAAGGGTAATGAAAATTAAATACAACCAGGCAGCTCAATTCTCCCTCCATACTCTATCCAAACATTAAATACTTTCGAAATACCACAAAACTCTGGACAAAATTACCCTCAAACGAAAATAAACCTCACTAAGCACTAAATTCTTTAACCACCAAAAGATAAACAATCCTTGTTTCATGAGCATGTTTTAAAAACGCTTTTTGAGCTAAAACGTTCTTACCCAACTCCTTTGATACTGCAAGGGAAGGTTTTGGGGAGACCTCGCTAGTTGGTGTTAATATGAACCTGACATTATTCCATATGAAACTGTAGCGGTTCCTCCTACCATCATATGTGACACTTCTATCATATTGCAAGGGTCGGCCTAGCAACAAGTGACATGCATCCATCCCAATGACATCGCAACAGGATTTATCTCTAAAGTTACCAACAGAGAAAGATACCAGAAATCTTCTAGAGATATTTACCTCACTACCTTTCTTTAACCAGGAAAGCCTGTAGGGGTATTGGTGGTCTTCTGTTTTCAGGGCCAGCTTATGCACAACTTCTTCAAAGATAACATTTTCACAGCTTCCTGAATCAATAATGAATTTACATATCTTTCCCCCAATAGTACAAGTCGACTGGAAAATATTGTTCTGTAGCCAATCATCCTCTTCAATTATGGCTTTCGGCATTAGACATATACGCCTTAAAACTAATTCTTGACCAATATTTACTCATGTAACATGGCCCTCTGGAACCTCATCATCAGCATCCTTTGGTTCCTTTAGGTAAAAAGCAGTAGTGTCAACGAACAAACCCCTCAATTGTTGTGGCTGTTGTCATCATTTTGGACGCTGTAAAGTAACATGCCCTAGTTCATGACAATGATAGCACCAGACATGTGAGGAAGTAACTATACGACTATGGACTTGCGAATTAGCACCTGTACGCATAGGAGCAATACTTGGTACTCCTGGGTTAGGGCTTGGAACCGTCTTTTTTGGAAATGCAGTGGAGTTGTTCTGACAGTATCTCCTCCATAAGGCCTTCGTGAAAGGGCTTTCTCCAGATGCAGTGCGCGCTGATGTGCTTCAGACACATTCACAGGGTCGAACATGTTCAACTGGTCCTCAAGCTGATGTCTCATCCCCCCATATATATAGCGATATACTAGCTGATCTGTAAAATCAGCAATATCGACACACTTTCTAGCTTGAAAAAATCATTAGTGTATTCGTCAACCATCCTTGACCCTTGTTTAAGTTTTTGGAACTGCTTAACATGATATGTGCATAGTTGTAAGGCAAAAAAGCAGCCCTCAAGTACTTCACAAACTTAGCCAAAGTTGTTATTTTTGGCTTACATTGCCTTGCTCTAGTTTGGTTCAGCTGTTCGCACCAGGATGCATCTCGTCCTCGAAACTTAGTTGCAGCCAATTATACTCGTTTTGCATCCAGAAACTCCTGAAAATCAAGGACTTCTTCAACTGAGGCAATCCAATCTAAAAACTCTTCTGGCTCGAGACCCTCTTGGAACTTTGGGATCTCCAGTCTGAATCCAGATTCCCACCGGTTGTTGGCGTTTAAATCAGAATCTCTCACTGGCGGCTGCTCAAAAACTTAGTCATGACAGTCTTGTAGGGAATATTGACCCCCACCTTATTTTTGTCGAGGAGCAAAAAAATTTCACTCGCGGCCGATCTCTCTCCCAGATCCCGATGGCTGGTTGCTCGATCCTGGAGCTCGAAATCCATTGGTTGTTCAACAACCTGTGTAGTGCTTCTTGTACGACTCATCTAATTTCCCAACGAGTGAATCTGTTCACCAACTTGAGATTGGAATTGACCGAATTCATCACGGTGACCGATTCGGTGATTAGAAGAGTGGAATTCCCTCGAAAGAATCGCTTTGGCGAGATACCTTTGTTACCCACGTCGTAGGAACTCTGGCTCCGATACCAATACGGTAGCGCCAAGCTACGAGATGGAACAGGTGACAGAAAATATGGAGAAAGAAGAACGAAAAACAGAAAGATAGATAGCTCTAGCCCTGAGTCAGAGTAAAAGAGACTGTAGAGAAAATCAAATTCCTTTAAAAAAAAGTCTGCGACAAAACTAGGGTTTGAGAGCCTTTTATAAAAGTACTTGATACACTAGCCCAAAATTACAGCTTCTTTCTTATGAAATAAAATAAAGTCCAGCCCAATTTCAAAGTGATTAGAGCTGGTTAAGTATTTTAGTAAAATCCAACAAAAATAGGAAAATGTAGAAAATTCATAGAAAGAGGAAAAAGGCTTAAACGGTAGAATCTTGGGCTTGAACTTCATCACCGGCTTTGCCCCGTGATGCTTTCGAAAATCATTGGGCTTCTTGACGCGTTCGATTTGAGTGGTCGAATGGCCTAATTCGGATACCGGGCCCCCAAATAAAGCCCGTTTTCATTTGTCCAAAAGAGTCATATAGCCATGGGCCCGTGCAACTACATCAACTAGTCTCCAAAAACTCACAAAACGATAGTTCAACAGTATCCTAAAAAGATACTTAAAAAATTATAAAATGTTTCGTAGAGCCTTCATAAATCACTTTTTAGGGCCTAATGTAATGAAGTTGGACGATGATCACATAATTCATTGTAAACGAAATACTAACAAAATATTGAAGGAATATACTAAAATATTTATCAAAACAAAGTCGCAACTCGAAAGCTTATATATTGAAGGAATATACTAAAATATTGGACGGTCATATCAGCTTTTATACAAGTGGTAAAAAAAGAAAGCTTATATACGGAAATGATGAAGAGGGTGCATGTGTGGGGCTTAAGTTTTGTAGAATTATTATAAAACAAAAAATAAGAAAAACAAAAATAAAATAAATTGAAGGATCTCCGAGCAATAGCATAGACGAAGTGGTATGCACAAGTACAAAAAATGTGAAGATGAGGGAAAAAAACACCTCTGTATCAACCAAAAACAGATTCAATCAACCCTAATAGAGAATTAAAATTCGATTACGAAAATAACCACGCTGAAACAATAGATGACCTCATAAATAGATGTTTCATGAATCCAAACACATCATGACTAACAATCAATAAATAAAGCGAGAATAAAAATAAAAATTGTAAGTCCTAAAATTAGAAAAAAACTAGGACATGGTTCAAGTGAAACCCCCAAACAGGCTTCAGGCATGGCCAAACCAAAAAGGTATTAGACACAAATATATCCATAGTAGTCGGGCAAGTTAAAGAAGAAAATCACATGGAACCTTAGCGGTAACACAATGCGATGGTTCAACAGTAGCCTTAAAAGTTGCATAACTAACCACAAAATGCTTCGTACAACCTTTGCGAATCACTTCGTGGGGCATAATGTAATAAAGTTGGACGGTGATTGCATACTTTTTTTTATAAACAAAGGACTAAGAAAATTCTGAAAAATTGTACTAAAATATTTATAAAACAACTTCACAACAACAAGATTTACATGATCCAATAAAAAGTAATAATATTCAGACAAAGGGTTAATAAAGGAACCTTATATAATAAAATGATGAAGAAAAGAGGGGGGTTGAGTTTTGTAGAATTATTATAAAGCAACAAACACAAAACAAAAATTTAAGAATCTTTGAGAAGTAACATAAACGACGCGGTACGCACAAGAAATAAAAATGTGAAGATGACGAAAAACATCAGCCCCAACAGAGAAAATTGAAATTTGATTACCAAGATAACGATGCTGAAGCGACAGATGGCCTTATGAACAGATATTTCCTGAATGCAAACATATCGTGACTAACAATAAATAAATAAAGCATGGATCAAAACATAAACTACAAGTCCCAAAAAAACTAAGACATGGTTCAGGTAAATCCCTCAAATAGGCTTCAGGTATGACCAAAGCCAAAACGATATTAGACACAAATTGGGACATAATAGTCAGGAAAAAAAGAGAAGAAAATCACATGGACCCTTAGGGGAAACACAATGTTGTGGTTCAATAGTCTCATAAACAGCTGCATTAATAATTACTAAAGGCTTCTTAAAACCTTCACAAATAACTTCGTACGATATAATGTAATGAAGTTGGATAGTGATTACATAATTTGTTGTAAACTAAGGACTAACAAAATCAGAATATACTAAAATATTTATAAAAACAAAGTCAAAAGTACAAGATTGCCATGATTCATTAGTCGTAGCAGTGTTCAGACAAGGAACCATTAAAAGAACATTACACACTAAAATCATGAAAAGAATGAGGGGGTGCTTGAGTTTTTTAGAATTAATATAAATCTAAAAATAAGGAAAACATAAGAAATAAATCAAAGGATCTTCGAGCAATAGCACACACGACGCGGTATGTACAAGCGCAATATGATGATGAGGAAAAAAATTGCCTTTACTTCAACCAAAAGGAAAGTCAATAAACCCAAACATAAAAAAAATTGAAAATTGATTACAAAGATAACTAGGCTGAAACAAGAGATGGCCTCATGAATACATCTTTCTAGAATCCTAACATATCACGACTGGAAATTAATAAAAAAAGTGACCATCAAAACAAAATTTATAATTCTCAAACTAAGAAATGAACTAGGATAGGGTTCAAGTGAAGCCCCCAAACAGGCTTCAGGCATGGTCAAAGCCAAAAAAACATTAGACACAAATATAACCATACTTTTTGGGCAAGAAAAATAAGATAATCCCATAGACACAGACTTATAAACACCGACATTCGAATTAATTGGTGGAGAAAATCCAGACATCGAAAACGTAAAAATATTAATAAAAAAGCATGTGAAACGACATCAAATAACGAGTCTCATAAGAATATTCCCACATACATACACAAGTCTTTAGCCGAATATATCCTTGGGGAATCGAATTTTGAACGACAATGCTGTTGTTATAACAGTGAAATTGGTATGTTGCAAAATTGACATTACACAAGTTGATAATAACAAATCGACAAACATCTTTTACGAAAAACTTATAAAAAATGACAGACCTATCCGGGCTCATACAAAACCATAAATTCTTTATATGAATCACATGTTTAAAAATATTTATGTTAGGAGAAAAAACTCATTGTGTGCCCACCGAAAATCAAATTTTTTTTAAAAAATATGAAATATGTGTTCACGATAATAGATGCACGAATCTCATATAATATAATACTAGGCCAGAGGTGGTTTGCTCAAATAAATATGGTCGCATCTGTAATCCACCAATGCTTAAAGTATCCCATAAAAAAATATTATCGTGATAAAAACATTAAAAAATACTACGAAGGAAACACCAAATAGGACATGTGGAAGGCCTACCATAACAAAAACAAAATCAAATGGGTCATAAGAGTTTCCATAAGTTATTTTTTTAAGTAACACCATTATCAAACGCAAATTAGCACCATTCTCAATGGTATCAAAAGAAAATAAATCAGGATAACTTTTGTAATAAGTTTTTAAAATAATGCATGTTTTGCATGCACGAGGCTCAGAGAGTTATTATTATTAATAACGGAACATAGTTCAAAAAAATAGAAAATTAAATCAAACCAAATATTATATCTTCATTTCAATCTATCCTCAATTGAATAAGCAAGTTAGAACAACTAATACAACAATATTTAAGAGTATATAAAAGATCTAAGAAAGGGTAATACAAAATGGACCGAATCACGCATAAAAATTATTATAGTTGCCATTACTGCGAGAAGAAATATGTAGGCTATTCCATACGAAAGCAATATATGAAGAAGAAAACAATAAGTTAAATCGAAAAACAAAAATTAATTTTATCAAAAAAAAGAAGGGTTAAAGTTCACTTTCATTGGGAACATCACAAAGGTATGGTGAGGAATAAAAAAAACTTCTAAAGTTATATTCATAAATTTTGAATCAAAACAAGTATAATTTCCCAACAACCAAAAGGGACTGATTGACAAAATACCCCAGTTTTGAAGAACCGTCTATTGTTGAATAAAAATAATACAAAGGATTCTAAAATTATTGGAAGATATGTGAAAACAGATTTGGCACCCTTGGAATCAAGAAGTTTCTTAAAAGTTATTATAAACCTATATACATCTTGTGACTCACTACTACTAACATAAATTTTTATACAAATAAATTTCTCCTTCTTATAGGTACTAAAAGTCCCGCAAAGAATACAATTTGTCTTTTAGAAACACAAAGAAACTTAACACAACAAATATTGAAAAATAATACATCAAATTTATAACATCCTTTAGAAAGTGCATAATTGCACTATGTTTATTGATAAAAAAGAAGAAGAAGAATACAATGTCATTTGAAAAAAAACCAAAAATATGTTTCGCCAACATATAAGTGCGAAAACACAATACATGAAAGGATATATATCTTATGAAATCAAAAAGACAAACAAAAATATGTCAATAAGAATACTATTAAAGCAATAAAATTCTTCAAATGGAATAAGTATTCTATATATATTAAAAATAAGAAGCTAATATATTTCGGATGATAACAATCATCGAATCTCCAAATATTATAAACTAAAGAAAAAACCAATATGATTTACATGATAAAAATATTCAATTCCATGTAATGGAAAAGAAAATGTTAATATGCTTGGGATCATAAAACCATCAATAATTGAAAAAATGGAAAGTAAGGAAAATACCATACTGGGGAGTCATGCACCTTGACCATACTTGTAAAATTATTGAAAAATACAATTGCATAACTAAAGTATTGTAGAAACATTCGCGACCTATGGTTGATGATCACTTAATAGAAAAAAATAGATAATACAAAATGTGTTTAAGACACAAAGACTTGTCCATAAAAAAACAAAAAGACAACTAATAAAAATAAAAGGACTCCTACAAAAACATAAAAACATGCATTCGAAAGTTATTGAAAATATAACAAAATACCTTGAGCTGATAAATATATCAACATATAAATCATACTTCTTTTTTGGAAGAAGCGATATTTATGGTAGGATCAACGCTCTTCGTTGGAATATCATTCTCACCATACGATCATGTGCACATTAGTGAGCTGATAACTAGTACCACCAATCTTTTCTTCATATGCTTCAAAATTTAAACCCAAACGCATCTAGCATTGGGAACAAAGCACCACAAATTACATAAATCAGTATTAGGAAACAAATAATGAAAAATAAAAATTGACTAATTTTTGGAACCCATAACTGTTTGCAATAAAGAGAATTCACCCTTTACTTAACAACCTCATGCTCGCAGCCGATTCCGACGTTCGTCACTTA
This sequence comes from Limnanthes douglasii subsp. nivea, assembly GCA_036936605.1. Classification (NCBI taxonomy): domain Eukaryota; kingdom Viridiplantae; phylum Streptophyta; class Magnoliopsida; order Brassicales; family Limnanthaceae; genus Limnanthes; species Limnanthes douglasii. Next base: position 112,260,037 of record JAUPFV010000005.1, on the reverse strand, counting down.
CTCGTTTTAAACCGGTCGAAGAATCTCATGACAAAAAATTTAATTTTTTTTAATCTTGTGAGCGGTAGCTTTAGAATTCGTATCGAGATGGTCAGTTGAAGACTAAAGTTCTTCTAAGGAATTATAAGCAGACAAACATTCAATAAGCTTCTTATTTTGAGCTTCCACAACTTTATTTTGAAATAATACTACTTTTAAAAAAATAAGGATAAAAGATAGCTTTTGATCATATCGTCATGAATGTGAAGCAAAATGCAACCCAACGGACTAAAAATGTTAGATTTAAATTCCAACTCTTTAAGAGTTCCTTCGAGCTTAATAACCAACTATTGCTTGGAAACGATCTTCTCCTCCAAAGAAGCTCTAAGAAAAGCACTTCCCTCAATTGGCTCATACACTCCTTTAAAAACTTCAAGGGGTTAATGTGTTACAGGAAATGAATTAGATTAATATCTAATTTATTTAGTCAAAGATTGAGTTAATATATATTGTAGTATAATATATATGATAATCAATTATAGTCAATAGTCTACGTCAATTTTAGGAAAATAAAGATTCTAGTATTAATTGTTGTAACTGCTACAAACTAGTATAAAAGGTGAACCAGAAAGATAAATAAGATATATTTTTTTCAGAAAGAAAATACTCTTGACATGGTATCAGAGTGCAATTGATTTTTCGTAGAGTTTTTTGGGTGGTGAGTTTTACGTGTATTTTGGGTGGTGAGTTTTGTTTTCTGAATTTCGAGAGTATTTAGGGATTTTTAGTTGCAGATTTTTCTGAATTTCGAGAGTATTTGGGTATTGAGATATTTTTTTTCTTTTGAGAATCTGGGGATTTTAGTTTTATTTCAGATTTTTGTTCTCGTAGATCTGTTTTTCTTGGTTACATCATGTCACTGGATAAATTCGAGCCGTTTCATATTAAATTTACGGGGAAAAATTATTCTACTTGGGAATTTCAATTTCAATTGTATGTGAAAGGAAAAGAATTATGGGGTCATATTGATGGGAGTGATCCTGCCCCTCTAGATGCTAATGCTTTGTCCAAGTGGGAAATAAACGATGCTAGAATCATGATTGGATTCTTTATTCACTCGAACCTCACCTTGTACTCACCTTGAAGCCCTATAAAACCGCTGCTGGTATGTGGAATTATCTAAAGACAATTTATAATCAAGACAAGTCTGCTAGAAGATTTCAATTGGAGTATGAGTTGGCTAATTACATTCAAAGAAGTCTTTCCATTGAAGCATATTTTTCAGGTTTTCAAAACCTTTGGGAAGATTATTCAGATATAATTTATGCCGATATTCATGCTTCAGCTCTTTCTGCTATCCATACAATTCATACAACCAGCAGACGAGATCGGTTATTGATGAAGCTACGACCGGATTTTGACATCACACGGTCTAATTTGATGAATCGTGCTCCTGTACCATCTCTGGATGCATATTTGGGTGAATTTCTTCATGAGGAACAGTGAATGATAACTCAGGAATCTATTGAACATTAAGCTAGTATCAGTTACCGGTTCCGGTAGCTTATGTAACACAAGCGAGAAATAAAAATAGAGACATGCGTGCCATCCAATGCTCTAGTTGTAATTCTTTCAGCCAAATTGCTCGGGATTGTCCCAAAAAGGTTTGCAACTTATGAGTCCGAACTCTGCACTCTCCCCGGACAAGGACAGATCGGTCCAAGGCCTCCGGACCGGACAGATCACCCGAACCGGACAGATCATTTTGAGCACTATGACCATAGGACTGTTCGAACTATGACAAAAGTACTAAAAAACCTAAACACTTCTTGACTAAGCTACTTGCTCTTCTACTTAGAGCTCATGGGTCTTTGAACATGACCCGGGTCCATTAAACATGACCCGAAAGCCCATAAGGGCCCAAACATCAGGGTATAAATACCCAACCACCGGCATTAATTAGGGGTAATGAGAATTAACTGCTACCAAGCTGCTTAATTATCTCTCTACTCTCTACTCTAAACACTTAACACCCACACACCACCATAAAACACCAACTGAAATTACCAGCCTACCCTCAGGCAATTATTATCCACACCAAATTGGCGACCATAGTGGGAGCACGAAGGTGCATGAATCAAACATTCAAAACCAGCTAAGAAAATCTGTCCGTATGAATCCGGACAATCCAGAAGTACCACCAGCTCTGCTCGAAGTGGTGGGAGAGAACGATGAGTACACTATCGAAGAGTGTGATAGGCTCAAGGGTGAAATAGAAGCTCTGAGGGCTGAAATGGCCAAGCTGGGCGTGAAAGAAAAGTCCAAAGCATCAGCTGATCATCACACCGATAACCCCATGGAGCATGAGTCTTCAAAGACTCATGTGAGCACTAAAAATACTCATGCCAGTTCTAAAGAGTCTCACCGGTCTAAGCCAGTGGAGAGCTCTGACTCAAGCTCAGAGTCTTCTGATAGCTCTTCGGACAGTGATGGAGTTGAAAAATCCTTATCCTCTAGTAGCGATGAGGGTCGAACTAGAAAGAAGCAAAGGCAGATTAAAAAATACTCAAGAAAAACGGATAGACAAGGAAAGATGAAAAGTCATATTGGTAAGGGATCATCTCATAGTCGGAAGCATGTGGACAAGATGCTGATGGATCCCTTCGCTTTTCACGATGAGCCAGGTATCTTTGCAACTCTCAATGAGGGTACCGTGTTCAGTCGTGGCAGGAATTGGAGGCAATCTCCATTGTCTTCTAAAATTCTGTCCGGAAACCTCCCTAAGAGGTTTGATAGCACCAAAATAGAGAAGTACGATGGCAGTACTGATCCGGACAACCATCTTGAACAATTTAAAAATTTCATGATGAACTTTGAGGACGATGACAAACTGCTCTGTAGGGCATTCTCCCAGTCATTCACGGGGAGTGCTCTAAAGTGGTACAACAGCCTGCCTCAGGGTTGTATTAAAGACTTCGACACTTTTTGGGTGGCCTTTCGAAGGCAGTTCGTAGGGAGTAAAAAGCTAAAGGGCAATGGAGACACAATAATCCATTGTGCCCAGGAGCCAAATGAGTCCTTGAAGGAATATATAAGTCGTTTTGTGAACACCAAGAATGGGTTGGCTGATTGCTTCGAACAGGTAGCAATAGCATCCCTCAGACAGGGTTTGAACCCATGCAATCTAGCTGATTCAGTGACCGGATAGAAGGCCATGAGTTGGGGAGGGTTGCTGAATCAGGTTGGCAAACAAATAAACGTCGATGAAACAAAGAAAACTAGGGTGCACAGGCAGGTGAGATCTACCCCAGTGGCACCGAATCCCAATCAGAATCAGTCCGGGAACAAAGCAAGAGAAACCGGACAGGGGCATGGTAGGGCAAAGGCTCAGTCTCGACCAGCTGCTCCTGCTCAAAGTCAACAATCTAGAAACAAGAGAGGGCCATGGGTCCAACCGGAGTGGTTCGCAGAGTTAAAAGAAAGTATGGCTACTATCTTTGATAAAACAAAGGATGAGGTGCATTACCAGAGACCGGCAACACTGCAGTCTCCCAGAGAGCATCGCAATAATTCTTTTCGCCAATATCACAATGATATTGGTCATACCACTGATGACTGCATAGCATTGAAACAAGAAGTTCAGAACTTGATTGAAAGGGGAAAGCTGGGGGCCTACGTGAAAAGAAGAGGGGGTAACAGGCCTGATAACACTCACCGGGTTGGTCCAAGTAATGCTGCTCCAGAGGGAGCCATGGTAATAGTTGAAAGGTTTGACATAGAATCTGAGTACTTGGATTCTCATCCAACTTGAAACAGAGTGGGTGCAATTGAGGAATGTTCTAGGTCGGTCTCCGGGCTCATTAAATTTTTCAAGTCACTCACAATTTTCGGAGGGGACACTATGACAGCTCCTACTGCTTCTTCGAGGAAGAGGCATGTTCATACTTTGGCCTCCCAGCTAGAAGGAGGCATGACTTCCTATCAGTCACAAAACTCGTTCCCCTTCATTGTTTTTGATGAAGAAGATTTAAGAAACATTGCTGGCCCTCATGAGGATGCTGTTGTCATAGGAGCATCTATAGGGGGCAATGACATAAGACGAATCCTAGTGGATACTGGAAGCTCAGCCAATATCCTTTCCCTAAACACATACAAGAAAATGAAAAATCCAGCTGTAATTCAGAATTCGGACAGGTCAATCGTGGGCTTCACAGGCAGCTCAGCCGATGTGATCGGAGAGTTCGAAGAAGAAGTGTTATTGGGCAAGGGCCCTTTCAAGAAACTGGTCAGAATGCTCTTTATTGTGGTGGATTGTCCCACTTCCTATAATGCTATTCTAGGGAGGTCTTGGCTCTCTAGGATGCATGTAGTAGATTCAACAGTCCATCAGTGCTTGAAGTATGCTGTTCAGGGATAGGTTGAAGTCGTCCGGAGCAGCCAAAAGATTGCAAGAGAATGTTATGCCACTGCCCTGGCTCCTCGAACGCTGGGGGCAGTCCGTATTAATGAACAATAGCAGTTTGAGGGCCTTTTTGGGGGTGAGGGTGAGATTGATGACCCCAGAGAGACCCCCGAAGTGTTGAGACCAGTTGAAGAGGTAGAAACACACTATTTGGAAGATGGGAAAAGTGTCAAGATAGGGTCTAAAATGCCACCTGTTTTGAAAGATCAAATGTTAAAGTTTTTGAAGAACCATCAGCACGTTTTTGCTTGGTGCAATGCTGATGTTACTGGGGTCCCATCAGAAGTGATTTCACATCACCTATCCGTCCGGAGAGACGTAGCTCCAATGGTTCAAAAAAGAAGAGCTTTTTCCAAAGAAAAGGCTGATGTCATTGTACAAGAGGTTGACAAGCTCACAAAGATGGGGCACATCAAGGAGTCTCAATACCCTTTGTGGACTGCCAATCTTGTCTTGGTGAAAAAGAAGAATGGAAAATGGCGTATGTGCATTGACTTCACAGATCTTAATAGGGCTTTCCCAAAAGATTTGTATCCAGTTCCCCGGATTGATCAGTTAGTAGACTCCACCTCTGGGAACAAGCTGATTTCCTTTATGGATGCTTTCTCCGGATACAATCAAATTCAAGTAAATCCAACGGATCAAGAGCATACCACATTTGTCACTGACAGAGGTCTTCATTGCTACAGGGTAATGCCATTTGGTTTGAAAAATGTCGGGGCTACTTATCAGAGGTTAGTCAACAAGGCATTTGCTGATCAAATTGGAAGAAATATGGAAGTGTACATTGATGACATGATGGTGAAGAGTGTAGATGAGCAGTTGCACTTGTCCGATCTCCAAGAAACTTTTGCCAACTTGGTAAAAGTGAATTTGAAATTATACCCAGAAAAGTGTGTGTTAGGAGTGCAGTCCGAGAAGTTTCTAGGCTATATCATAAGTGAGCATGGAATACAGCCCGATCCGGACCAGCTAAATGCTCTTTTCCAAATGGAGCCTCCACGAAACATTAAAGAAGTACAGCGTTTAACGGGGAGATTAGCTGCCTTAAACAGATTTATCTCAAGGTCTTCGGACAGGTGTGCACCTTTCTTTCAAACTTTGAAGGGTGCAAAGTGGTTCGATTGGACCCCGCAGTATGATGAGGCTTTCAGGGAAATCAAGAAACACCTATCCTCTCCCAAGACTTTGTTTAAACCAGTTGATGGGGAGACCCTCTTCGTATATTTGGCAGTTTCAAGTTATGCCATCAGTGCCGTGTTGGTAAGAGAGGTTGGTGGTCATCCCCATCCAGTATACTACATCAGCAAAAGTTTGATAGATGCAGAAAGGCGTTACTTGAAACTCGAAAAGTTAGCATTGGCCTTGGTGATAGCAGCCAGGAAGATGAGCCTTATTTCCAGGCTCATCCCATCATCGTCCGGACTTCTTTTCCCCTGAAGAATGTTCTCCAAAAAGCAGACATTTCAAGAAGGATGACTAAGTGGTCAGTAGAGATGGGGGACTTCGACATAGACTTTGCTCCCTGAACAGCAGTCAAGGCCCAAGCTGTGGCAGACTTTTTGGTTGAATTCCACTCCGACAGGGATTCAGAGCAAAATACTGATATAAAAGACAAAAAGATGTGGGTCGTCCGAACAGATGGTGGATCTAGCACTATGGGGTGTGGTGCAGGGGTATGTTTGACTTCCCCGTATGGAGACAAGATGTACCAGGCTATTTGTTTTGCTTTCAGGGCATCTAATAACGAGTTCGAATACGAAGCAGCTATAGTTGGGTTAAAATTGGCCTACATTTGTGGGGCTAAGAGGGTCAAGCTGCTAAGCGACTCCCAACTACTTATCCACCATGCCCAAGGCCAGTCTGAGGCTAAGAAGGAGCAACTTGTGAAATATTTACTCCTCCTAAAAAATGAAGCGCTTAAGTTTAAAAGTGTAGTCTATGAACACATTCCCCGGGCAGAAAATGAGCTAGCAGACTCACTAGCAACCATAGCATATACGGAGTCATATCCATGGATCCATGTGCTTGAAAGCCCCTCCATCCAACTTTGTAAGGTTAGGGGCTACTGGATAAGCTATGAAAATACACTCGACAAAAATCAGAAAATAAATAAACACATGAAGCTGAAGGAAAGATAAATAGAGTCAAAGAAAAGCAAACAAAACTGAAGCAAAAATAAAAACTCCACAAATGCAATTGAACATTGAACAAAGAATAAAAGAACCATTAAAGCATCATCAACAACAAATCAAAGTTTTTAAAACAATTACAAATTTGAAGACCAAGCCTCCTTCAAGAAAGCAAAACAATAATAAAGATAAAGAATGCTTAGTGAAAGACAAAGAGATGAAGTAGATAATTGATAGGTGGCTCGACAAAGACCAAATAACTCTTCAACCAATAATAAGAACGCTTCACGCAACATTAGTCTTCTTTCATTATTCTCACCAAGACTAGAGGGCTACTCATAAGAGTGTATTTATTCCAAACCAAACCTATCATCCATTAACTACTTCAGGTGTGTAAATATTTATCTAACTTACACTTAACTGCATATCTTAGTGGTCAGAAAAATATCATTTATTATACTCTCTAATCTAAGAGATAATTATTGTAATACAACTCGTTTATAAAAATCCAACATTAGACAATATATATATATATATATATATATTACTATTTTATTTTGCATATGTCATTCTTCTTCTTTAGTATTCCGACTCTAAAATTCAATTACATTCCTTCTAAATCTATAAATCCAAAATTATTGACATCAATTAACAATATCGGTGTGATTAAAATTTATTTGATATATACAATTTTGCATTTCGTAATAACATGAATAATTCACCATATAATTATTATTTAGTTTTGACAAGTAAAAACAAACAATAGCATTGTTATTATCTTTTTCTCAATTGGTGCTGAACCTTCAAATTTTACTTTTACAGTCATATGGCAGTTCCATATTTTATATGCAGTTTCCATACTTAAGAGATAGAAGTTTATAACCTAATATCTTTAACACTTGTTTATATATTCTAAGTTTATATTGGTCAACCAATATATTATTAATAGTTTGGAAGGGTCAGTTGATAGTAGCAGTGTTTTGTTATGGTGCTGTCGAATATATATTAGAAAATATATACATCATTAGGCATATTTATAATTTTAAAGTGTGGATTCCACTTTAATATTTAATAATAACATTGTATTATGGTAAAATAAGAGTAACACTTCAACGCATATAACATTATTTTCTTTTTTTTTAAACAAGGGTTTGAATCTAATTAACAAGATTATATTAAAAAAGACAACATTATAAAGTTTCATGCAAAACTATGTATTATTTCAGTAAATCAAGTGTTCAAAATTATTAATATTTCCAAATATATAAGAAATATAGTATAATTATTAAAGCATACCAAACTCTGAACTACCAAGAACATCAAACTCTGAACTACCAAGAACATCACACAAGCCATAAGCATGAACTACTAAAAACACCACATGAACTACCAAGAACATCACACAAACTACAAACATGAACAGTAATAACATTGCTCAGAAATAGCAAAACCAAAACAAAAATAACAGAAAACACCACATTCCTTTTGCTCGATGGGGATTGGATTTAGTGGGGCCTCTCCATATGGCGTCCGGAGGACGCAAAACTATAATTGTGGCAATAGATTACTTTTCGAAGTGGATAGAAGCAGCCCCCCTAGCAGGGACAACATCAAAAGCTGTTATAAAACTCATTTTATCCAACATCTGTTGCAGATTTGGTGTCCCACAGAAAATAACAACAGACAATGGGCCACAGTTCGACAATAGAGAACTGGAGAGCTTCTGTGCCTCAAGGGGTATACAGCATTGTTTTTCTCCACCTTTCCACCCACAAGAAAATGGGCAAGTTGAAGTGGCTAATAGAACTATACTGTCCGGTTTAAAGAAGAATTTGGAAGGGGCTGCTGGGAAGTGGCCTAGTTATTTACAAGAGGTCTTGTGGGCCTACCGGACAACACATGGGGCTGCAACACAAGAATCACCCTTTGCCTTGGTCTATGGGATGGATGCAGTAGCTCCCATAGAAGAAACTCTCCCCTCTTTTCGTGTTCACAACTTCTCCGAACATGCTAATGAGGGGGCAATCAGAGGTCAACTTGATTTAATAGAAGAAAGACGAGTTAAAGCTCACCTTAGAGTTGCACACTATCAGGATTTGATGAGAAGCAGGTTTGCTTCCAAAGTTAAAAGAAGAGATTTCCAACCAGGGGACAAAGTATTAAGGAAGGTCTTCTTACACACTAAAGAAAAGCTCTTCGGAAAGCTGGCCCCAACTTGGGAAGGTCCGTATATGGTTGTTGAAAGAATTAAGCCTGGAACTTATTGGTTGGAAGACAAAGATGGCAGAGTTCTAACACATCCTTGGAATATCGAGCATCTCCGGATGTACTTGGAATAGAACTTGTGTAAATATTTACTTGTTTGAACATCCATGTAAATATTTGGGGGCATACTCTTTCCTCCCCGGTGGCACAGAGAGGTTTTAATGAGGTGTCCGGGCTGTTAAATAAAATTTGATGCCTTCTTAAAAAATTTCTAAGTGTTTTTAAAGTTTTGTCCCTTGTCATACTATCCGGATTGAAATAACTAAGGGCTATTTAAACTCTAGTCAGAGAACTTAAACACTCTCACTATGAAACAACTAAATCCTACCTAAACTCTGGCTTTCAAAATCAGAACAAACAGGGAAAGAAGATGATAGTTGTGCAAAACAGAAATATTCATTGAAATTAATAACTTGAAATTGCCTTGGCCTTCCAAGGACTTTTAAATGATCAAAGTCGAACAACAAAAAACCTGTCCGGTCAAATACCGGACACCATTACAAAACATAATGCCTTTGCCTTCCAAGGACTTTAGTCTGGATAGAAAATAAACAAAGTGAATCATAAAGTTTAGGTTGAGCCTTTGAAGATGGCTCACCTTCATCTACCTTTTTGCCTTTAGGGTCATATTTCCCTTCATCCACCCTCTTGCCTTTAGGATCATCTTTCTCCTCATCTAGGATCTCCCTAGTATGTTCTTCATCACCCGAGGAGTCACTGGAGTAGCCATACGCATTGCCTTCGGCCATCGTGTGGTATGGGAGGTCTTCAGGCTCAACATAAAGCCATAAATCCCCTAGGTTCCTCTTCGGAAACTTTTCATGGAAGAGTAGAACCATGTCAGACCTCACCTTCTCAAGCAGTTGCTTTTCGCTCTTGATCATTTGGTTGACATAAGCGTTGATCTTGGCTTGAATCTTGGCCTCCTGATCCTGTAACAAAGTATTTTTCTCCTCGGCAGCCTTGGACACTGCATTCTCAAGGGCAATCTTATCAATGGTTAAGTATGTAATGACCTTATCCTTTGCCTTGGTTTCTTCCTTTGAGGTAGCAAGGTCTTTCTCCAGACCGGACAGTTTCTCCTGGAGGTCTTTGATGGTTTCCTCTAAAGTGGTGACTTTGGTGGTGCTTGTCTCTTGGCTTCTCTTCATTTCCTCGTTTTCTTCTTTCAACATGGCAACATTGGAGGTGGCAGTGCGAAGGTCTTCGGACAACTTTTCCTTCTCAGACTTAAGGTCTTTAATGATGTCTGCCTGACCCCGGACTTGTCTCTCCAACGTAAGTACCGGCTGCACATTGCTTAACAAGGAGTGCGCTATGGTATCCTTTTCACTAGAGACAATAAAAGTCTTACCGTTAAACTTGACCGTGTTGGAGCTGCTCGGAGGAATGTATGGCCCTGCAAAGTCATCTCTGGGGAGGTTGAGGAAGTATTCGCCAAGCTCACCAAGACCGGTGACGTCTACTTCATCAATGTTGAGCTCTCCTCCCTCAACCTCATCAGTGTGAAAGTCCCCAGGAATCTCTTCGGCCTGTGTTGGGTCTGAAGGCTCAGCATGGAAGGAAGGCTCCGGAGCCCGGAGAGAAAGCTCGTTTCCCTTGGAAGTCTTTTTCTTCTTTGCTTCCCGGTCTGCGCCTTCACTTCCCTGTTTGCGATTTCTCTTGGAAGCCCTTGGGGGTTTGGGGAGATTCGTCTCCTGCCTTTCATTCTCTTGTTCCACAACTTGCAAGAGAGCGGCATCGATCTGGCTCTGGGTTGGCCCCTCCGGGACTATTGGGGCGTCCTTCTCAGCATCAGTAGGGTTGGCATCACCCACCACCTTTTTTCCCTTCTTCTTCTTGCCTTTCATTTTGCTTGTGGCTTTGGCCCGGCCTGGCAGGAAGAGTGTCCCATCTGGTTCATGGGTCCTATTGAGCACAATGTCAGGAGAAGGCTGGGTGGTGAGCTCCTCCCAGGTCAAGTCTCTCCGACCTGTGGTGTTCCACAGGTGAGACCTTGCCAAATTTCCACTGGCGAAGGCATCATGGAATCTATTCCCCCAATTTTCAGCAGCCCATGCATTAATCTTGCCACAAGTTATCTGCCCGGCTTTCTGGTGGTCACTAAACTCCTTGGGCAGTTCTGCTAAGACAAAAGTAAGACAAATAAGTATAAACTAAGTTTGAAAAGAAAAGAGAAGAGAGACAAATGCAAGATGATTACGGTCACTCCTCCATCTGCTTCTGAGGAGGCTTGGGTTCTCTCCCGATTTTATCTTTCTGCCATTTTCCCAAGCACCACTCACAAAGAGGAACTGAGTCCTTCAATTCCTATCTGCCTCCAGCAAATCATCCAGTGCTTTGAAGCCATCCCCCATGTTAAAGTGGTAGAAGGGGATGTGATGGTTTTTTGCACAGGCTGGCCACTGCAGCAAACTCCTCCATGGGCAGAGGGTTCCCGGACAGCCTTGATGCTATGATGCATGACATACGGTTATACCAAGCGTTGGGGCTCAGTTGGCTCGGACAGAGTTTGATCAGATGGAAATATCTGACAATCTCTGGGTCTAGTGGGAACCTGAGCCCCCAGTTGAACAGCTCCGTAAACATAACCACCTCACTTAACTTGCAATCCATGGGGGTCTCCGGATGAATAGGGATCCTGATCTTTACATTTTCTGGAATACCCCATTTTGAACGCATCCTACCCAACTCGGCAGTATGGATGAATGCATAGTTGATTTTCTGGAGGGAGAGAAGATAGTTGACGCTAACCTTGTGAAAACAAGGCCCTACTTTTCCTTCTAGGCTCTTCAGCAGATCCGGATGCCTCAAGTACAACTTTTCTTTGCCCTTATCCTTCTTGGCAACTATCTCTTTGCTAGTCTGACCGGAGGGCTCAGACTCGAACGGGGCCTCTTCAACAGAGTCCTCCATCACTTCCTCCATGATTGTTGAAGGGATTTCAGCAGCTGTGGTGGGGGGAGGGTTTAAGCTTGATTCAGCCTTATCTCCGGACTGATGGGCCTCAGAGCCTCTTTGATTTCTGCTCTCCGGTATAGTGTTTGGAGCAGATGTTTCTGGTAGAAGGTTTGGATTAGACCCCTCCGGTCCGGACAGCCTGTTCTTAGGAGCTCTAATTGGCACCTCTCATCCGGTGCTGCTATCTTTTGCCCCCGATCTTGAGGGAGTGTTTCTGGTTCCTTGGCCTTTAACCAGCCGGCCTTTCCTCTTATCAACCAGCTTCTCAGGAGAGCGCACCGTGTCTGATCCCATTGCAAGAAAGGGAGAAGGTTTTCTAAAGCTAGTGGCTGTGACTCCTGGCTCGACAGTGGGCACCGATTCCTGAACTGAGGAACTAGAGATTATAGGGGAGATAGTGGTCTGAAATAATTTTCTAGGCTTGGTACCTTTGGAAGAGGACGAGCCACGATCTGACAAAGATGCAGAAGTGATGGGTTTGTCAACAGGTGAGGCAGGTAACCCTGCAGCAATCCGTCTTTCTCTTTCGACTTTTTGAGCCCTCTCTAACTCAGAAAGGTTGAGCCACCCGCCTTTGACAAGAGCGTTCCTCACTGTAAACATAAACTATTGAACTAAACGTTTTCTTTAGAGAGAGAAAGCTTTGAGAGTTTTTACAGAAGTAAGTTTGAAGAAGATGGTAAAACAGTGGAAATGAATTTGTATTCATAGTAAATCTGAAAAATCAGTTGATTCCTAGGAGAATTCGAAAAGTTTGGCAATGATTAAAAGACGGCGCTGATGTCACCACCTGTAGTTAAAGAGGTTGATTTTCGAAGAAGGTGGGTTCGAAATTCAAGGTGAAAAAACGGCTGAAACAACCAATCAGAGATTGACACGTGTCCCACGAACTCTGGCAAAAACCGTTTTGAATTCGTAAAGCTTTATCTGTCCGGATAAACCCATAGACCTGGCCGGATTAAAACTGCCTTTGACGTCGGACTGTTTTTCAGGTCTTTGGCAAGAGTATTTGCGCAAACACCTAAAAAATGGGCTCCTGATGAGTCCGAACTCTGCACTCTCCCCGGACAAGGACAGATCGGTCCAAGGCCTCCGGACCGGACAGATCACCCAAACCGGACAGATCATTTTGAGCACTATGACCATAGGACTGTTCGAACTATGAAAAAAGTACTAAAAAACCTAAACACTTCTTGACTAAGCTACTTGCTCTCCTACTTAGAGCTCATGGGTCTTTGAACATGACCCAGGTCCATTAAACATGACCCGAAAGCCCATAAGGGCCCAATCATCAGGGTATAAATACCCAACCACCTGCATTAACTAGGGGTAATGAGAATTAACTGCTACCAAGCTGCTTAATTATCTCTCTACTCTCTACTCTAAACACTTAACACCCACACACCACCATAAAACACCAACTGAAATTACCAGCCTACCCTTAGGCAATTATTATCCACACCAGCAACTACTGCAAGAAACAAGGGCACATTATCTCTGCTTGTCCCACTCGACCTGAACGACGACAAGGTACAGCTTATCATGCCTCCACTAGTTCTTATTCTAGTGCATTGCCTACTGCCTCACCGATTGTTTATGTTCCTTCTCCAACAACAAATCCAAACACACTCACTCCTGAAATGGTTCAAAAAATGATAATTTCTGCTTTTTTTGCTTTTGGACTCTCATGTAATCCAAAACATTATTCCACACCATGGTATTTCGATTCTGGAGCCTCAAACCATATGACCAATACCGTTGTTCCTCTGTTTAATGTTAAAAAAATGATGGAGATCTGAAAAATTAACACTGCTGATGGTCATTTTGTGCCTATTAGTGCTGTTGGTGATCTTTCTTCCACATTCACTAATGTTTTTGTGTCTCCTGCCCTCTCCACAAATCTAATTTATGTTGGTCAATTGGTGGATAATAATTGCCATGTCACTTTTTCTCCTTCTGGTTGTGTTGTGCAGGATCAAGTGTCAGGAAAGATGATTGCGACGGGTCCTAAAATGGGATGACTATTTCCATTATATAAGTCTCCTTCTACTGATATTCCTAGTTTTTCTTTTTCGTATGCTTATAATGTTGTTGGTCCTCAAAACCAAATGTGGCATAGAAGTCTAGGTCATCCAGATTCTGATGTCCTTCGTATTTTGGTTCATTCTGGATTATTGGGAAATAAAATAAGTTCTTCTCATGATCTTTCTTTTGATTGTACATCATGCAAACTTGGTAAAAAATAAGGTTTTACCTTTTCCTCATCATGCATCTCGTGCTTCACAATGTTTTAATGTTATTCATAGTGATGTTTGGGGAATTGCACCCATTGTTTCTCGTGCACACTACAAGTATTTTGTTACATTCATCGATGATTTTAGTCGTTTTACTTGGGTTTATTTCCTTCGGGCTAAAGCTGAAGTTTTTTTTTTCAGTTTTTAAACGCTTCCTTGCATATCTTGACACTCAATTTTTTGCCAATATAAAAGTTTTACGATCTGATTCTGGGCGTGAATACATGTCACATGAGTTTCAAAACTTTCTTCAAAATAAAGGGATTCTCTCTCAGCGTTCTTGTCCTTCGACACCACAACAAAACGGTGTGGCTGAGAGGAAAAATCATCATCTTCTTGATGTTGTAAGAACTGTTTTACTTTAATCATCTGTACCTCCTCGTTTTTGGTGTGAAGCACTTTCTACGACTATTTTTTTGATTAATCACTTACTTTCTCCTACGTTAAATCAAGTTTCTCCTTTTTATAAGTTGTTTGGTCATTCTCCTTCATATTCTGATCTTCGTACCTTTGGATATGTTTGTTTTGTACACCTCCCTACTCATGAATGTCATAAACTTACAGCACAATCTGTAAACTGTGCTTTTCTTGGTTATACTATTCCTCATAAGGGTTATGTTTGTTATGATCCTCATGCTCGTCGTCTTCGGGTGTCTAGGAATGTGATTTTTTTTTTTAAAATAAATATTTTTTTCCATCTCATGTTGATCCACCTCCTGCATCTTTATCTCTCATGCCAAGTTTTTCTGATATTCCAAAATCTATAGAAATATTAAAAACTGGTTTTGTATATCGACGACGTAATCGAGATGAGTCTGGTCCCACTACTGTGATCCCTTCTAATATTGTCTCGACGCCTGATCCTGCTCTTGATTTCACAATTCTTCGTCGATCTGCTCGTCCTTCTCGACCCCCTGATAGGTATGGTTTTTCTTCCCCCGTCTCTCTTGTAACTAATTTATCCAGTATTTCAATTCCCACTAGCTATAAACAAGCCATGGAACATGACTGTTGGAAAAATGCAATGCAAGTAGAACTTCAAGCACTTGATGAGAATCATACATGGGATATTGTTCATTGTCCTCCTACAGTTAAACCAATTGGGAGTAAGTGGGGTTTCTCTGTGAAACTACGTTCTGATGGCTCTTTGGAGCGATATAGATCTCATCTTATAGCTCTGGGTAATAAACAAGAATATGGGATCGATTATGAGGAGACATTTGCTCCTGTTGCCAAAATGACCCCCGTTCAAAGCATTTTCACTATTGCTGCTTCACAATCGTGGTCGTTGCATCAAATTGATGTTAAGAATGCTTTTCTTCATGGAGATCTTCAAGAAGAGATTTACATGAAGCTTCCATCTGGTATAAGTACTTCTTCTCCTCATGATGTCTGTAAGTTAAGGCGTTCTTTGTATGGGCTCAAACAAGCACCTCGAGCTTGGTTTGAAACGTTTCTTTGTACACTTCTTTCTTTCAGTTTTGCCCAAAGTCAGTATGATTCTTCTTTATTTTTTCACACATCTACATCGGGTATAGTCCTTCTCTTGGTTTATGTGGATGATATTATCATCACTGGTATTGATTATAGTTTGATTACTAAGCTTCAAAAACAGTTACATACAACTTTCCATATGAAAGATCTTGGCCAACTTACATACTTCTTAGGGTTAGAAGTTCATCGTCGGGCTAATGGTATTTGTTTGAACCACCAAAAGTATATTCAAGATCTTATCACTTTGGCTGGTCTGGAGGATGCTTCTTCAGTTGATACTCTCATGGAGGTAAATGTCAAATTTAGGAAAAATGAAGGGAACCTTTTGGATGATCCTACTCTTTATCGACGCTTGGGTGGGAGTCTTATCTACTTGAAAACTACGCGCCCTGATATATTCTATGTTGTTCATCAAGTCAGCCAGTTTATGTTCTCTCCTCGACATCTACACCTTCCTGCAGTTCGACGCATCATTCGTTATCTTCATGGCTCGTCTACTCGTGGTTTGTTCTTTCCATATGGTTCATCTCTTCAACTTGTTTCCTATAGTGATGCTGATTGGGCTGAATGACCAGATACACGTCGATCTACTACAGGTTGGTGTATGTTTTTAGGCAATGCTCTAATTTCTTGTAGGTGTAAGAAACAAGATCGTGTTTCTAAATCCTCTATCGAAGCGGAATATCGTCCCATGTCTAGTGCTTGTTCCGAAATTGTATGGCTACGCGGTCTTCTTGAGGAGGTTGGAATTCCTCAAACAACTTCTACCCCTCTTCATGCTGATAACACTAGTGCCATTCAGATTGCCACCAATCCTGTTTTTTATGAGCGCACCAAACACATTGAAGTTGATTGTCATTCCATTCGAGATACTTTGGAAAAACGGGTGATATGTCTTCCTTACATCTCTTCTGATCTCCAAGTGGCTGATATTTTCACCAAAGCTATGACTCGTCAACGACATCAATTTCTTATTGGCAAATTGTTACTGGTTGACTTACCAGCATCAATTTGAGGGAGGGTGTTACAGGAAATAAATTAGATTAATATCTAATTTATTTACTCCAAGATTGAGTTAATATATATTGTAGTATAATATATATGATAATCAATTATAGTCAATAGTCTACGTCAATTTTAGGAAAATAAATATTCTAGTATTAATTGTTGTAACTGCTACAAACTAGTATAAAAGGTGAACCAGAAAGATAAATAGGATTTTTTTTTTTCAGAAAGAAAATAGTCTTGGCATAATGCTGACCTTCTGCAATATTGTCAACCCATTAAATATAATTTGAAGTAGGCAAATTATATTAAAATTGGCACAACAAAAAATAAAAAGGGAAATATAATGTTAAAATTTAGCATACCTCGAAACCAAACCTTTTTTGGAAAAGGTTTCACAACTCTATTAGTATGACTAGCTTTTTCAACAATTTCTTTATCAATAGAAGAACGAATTTTGTTATTAACAAAATGATCGAGAATCAAAATAGAAACATATAAATTTGAAAACTTTGCGTCTTGTTTTATCAAACGATAATACAACTCTTTTACATGTACCAACCTATCTTATGGACTATACAATTTATCAATAGGAGCTCAAAGCAAAATACAACCAAAAAAATATAATGCAAAAAAGTCAAGCAAAATAGAAGAGGTTAACAAATAAAAACTTACGATTCCTGGACCGCATTCTACTTATGAGGGTTACGACATGACCACACCGAATCTCCCAATTATCATAAATAGAGACAAAATTATTTTTCCAAATCATATTAAATTGGGAAGATCATCAAGAGTTTTGGAAAAATACGTTATATTGACATGGAAGTAAGAAGTGTTTGTGCACCCTAATACTTTATTACCAACAATAAACTTTTATGTTTTAAAACCACACCCAGTTTTATTTACCAAAATTATAAATCACATCAACAACTTCTAATAATTTGGAACATTTTGGAATGAAAAATATTAGTCTCTTGAAAAATTTCAACGAGATATCCAAGAAGAGAGTGAAAACCTTGGTCACACATAAGATTATAGAAAACAACTTTGTATTGTTTAATATCAAATGGAGTTTACCATTTATGAGAAACATAATGTTCACTCCCTCATGAATATATCAATCAACAAGTTTTCACTATATTCTTATTCATAAATATAAAGATAAGTATAATTGGAAAATTCTGATGGATCAACATTCAAATCACCTGGACCTACGATAAGAGTATCCTCAAAAGAAGAGAGACGCTTGAGGAATCAACCTGACCAGAGGAAGAATCACTTCCATTAAAAGTAGTATAATCATCGAAAGATAAAGGAAAAGTGCGGGGTTTCGATTTTTCGTTCTTAACTTTAATAACCTTTTTCGTTGAAGCGCAAAAAAATTTTCCCAAAGTCATAATTACTAATCTTCTCATCCCGACTATCAACAATGCTAGAATATCATTCTCTTCTCTCAATTTCAAAAATTAAAACTTGAAGAATGAAGTAGTTGGCTAAGAATAAAGGCGAAAGGGATATACATATCATCACTCATAAAAGAGGAAAAAATAAGATAGTAATGTAAGGGTAAAATATTTATAAGAAAAAATGTATAACAGTAAAACCAATACATTCAGCGGTTAAAAATTATCAGAAAAAATTGAGAGTTGGAATAAAAGTATATCAAAAGACTGCACAGATACCTATAGAGGCAATAATTTTAATACACTCGTCAATTGTTTCCATCAAAATTGTAAGTGAAAATTTATTAAAATAGGTCATCCAATTAGAAGCATATAATTACTTTGAAATAAAAAAAATGCACTATTTGCATAATATAATAAGTACAATTATATATTATTTGAAATTTAAACAAAAACTGTTTTGGGCCGATTGGTTTAAAAATAGATTTCTTAGCCTTTAACTTTAACATTTCTAGAAATAATAACGGGTTTACTCAAAAATCAAAAGATAAAATATGAGAGAAACAATTCTTTCAAACATGCTTTGGCTGATTACATAGAGGTAGCAAACAATTATAGCTTTTAACTTAAGTCTTCAAGAATGACTAAATAGAGTACTTACAAATGAAAATAGAAATAAAAGAATAAATTCCTTCAGAAAAAGAGAATTTTTTTTATATTCCTTCAATTATCCTTCACTAAAGGTTAGGGGCTACTGGATAAGCTATGAAAATACACTCGACAAAAATCAGAAAATAAATAAACACATGAAGCTGAAGGAAAGATAAATAGAGTCAAAGAAAAGCAAACAAAACTGAAGCAAAAATAAAAACTCCACAAATGCAATTGAACATTGAACAAAGAATAAAAGAACCATTAAAACATCATCAACAACAAATCAAAGTTTTTAAAACAATTACAAATTTGAAGACCAAGCCTCCTTCAAGAAAGCAAAACAATAATAAAGATAAAGAATGCTTAGTGAAAGACAAAGAGATGAAGTAGATAATTGATAGGTGGCTCGACAAAGACCAAATAACTCTTCAACCAATAATAAGAACGCTTCACGCAACATTAGTCTTCTTTCATTATTCTCACCAAGACTAGAGGGCTACTCATAAGAGTGTATTTATTCCAAACCAAACCTATCATCCATTAACTACTTCAGGTGTGTAAATATTTATCTAACTTACACTTAACTGCATATCTTAGTGGTCAGAAAAATATCATTTATTATACTCTCTAATCTAAGAGATAATTATTGTAATACAACTCGTTTACAAAAATCCAACATTAGACAAAATATATATATATATATATATATATATATATTACTATTTTATTTTGCATATGTCATTCTTCTTCTTTAGTATTCCGACTCTAAAATTCAATTACATTCCTTCTAAATCTATAAATCCAAAATTATTGACATCAATTAACAATATCGGTGTGATTAAAATCTATTTGATATATACAATTTTGCATTTCGTAATAACATGAATAATTCACCATATAATTATTATTTAGTTTTGACAAGTAAAAACAAACAATAGCATTGTTATTATCTTTTTCTCAATTGGTGCTGAACCTTCAAATTTTACTTTTACAGTCATATGGCAGTTCCATATTTTATATGCAGTTTCCATACTTAAGAGATAGAAGTTTATAACCTAATATCTTTAACACTTGTTTATATATTCTAAGTTTATATTGGTCAACCAATATATTATTAATAGTTTGGAAGGGTCAGTTGATAGTAGCAGTGTTTTGTTATGGTGCTGTCGAATATATATTAGAAAATATATACATCATTAGGCATATTTATAATTTTAAAGTGTGGATTCCACTTTAATATTTAATAATAACATTGTATTATGGTAAAATAGGAGTAACACTTCAACGCATATAACATTATTTTCTTTTTTTTCAAACAAGGGTTTGAATCTAATTAACAAGATTATATTAAAAAAGACAACATTATATGTTTCATGCAAAACTATGTATTATTTCAGTAAATCAAGTGTTCAAAATTATTAATATTTCCAAATATATAAGAAATATAGTATAATTATTAAAGCATACCAAACTCTGAACTACCAAGAACATCAAACTCTGAACTACCAAGAACATCACACAAGCCACAAGCATGAACTACTAAAAACACCACATGAACTACCAAGAACATCACACAAACTACAAACATGAACAGTAATAACATTGCTCAGAAATAGCAAAACCAAAACAAAAATAACAGAAAACACCACATTCCTTTTGCTCGATGGGGATTGGATTTAGTGGGGCCTCTCCATATGGCGTCCGGAGGATGCAAAACTATAATTGTGGCAATAGATTACTTTTCGAAGTGGATAGAAGCAGCCCCCCTAGCAGGGACAACATCAAAAGCTGTTATAAAATTCATTTTATCCAACATCTGTTGCAGATTTGGTGTCCCACAGAAAATAACAACAGACAATGGGCCACAGTTCGACAATAGAGAACTGGAGAGCTTCTGTGCCTCAAGGGGTATACAGCATTGTTTTTCTCCACCTTTCCACCCACAAGAAAATGGGCAAGTTGAAGTGGCTAATAGAACTATACTGTCCGGTTTAAAGAAGAATTTGGAAGGGGCTGCTGGGAAGTGGCCTAGTTATTTACAAGAGGTCTTGTGGGCCTACCGGACAACACATGGGGCTGCAACACAAGAATCACCCTTTGCCTTGGTCTATGGGATGGATGCAGTAGCTCCCATAGAAGAAACTCTCCCCTCTTTTCGTGTTCACAACTTCTCCGAACATGCTAATGAGGGGGCAATCAGAGGTCAACTTGATTTAATAGAAGAAAAACGAGTTAAAGCTCACCTTAGAGTTGCACACTATCAGGGTTTGATGAGAAGCAGGTTTGCTTCCAAAGTTAAAAGAAGAGATTTCCAACCAGGGGACAAAGTATTAAGGAAGGTCTTCTTACACACTAAAGAAAAGCTCTTCGGAAAGCTGGCCCCAACTTGGGAAGGTCCGTATATGGTTGTTGAAAGAATTAAGCCTGGAACTTATTGGTTGGAAGACAAAGATGGCAGAGTTCTAACACATCCTTGGAATATCGAGCATCTCCGGATGTACTTGGAATAGAACTTGTGTAAATATTTACTTGTTTGAACATCCATGTAAATATTTGGGGGCATACTCTTTCCTCCCCGGTGGCACAGAGAGGTTTTAATGAGGTGTCCGGGCTGTTAAATAAAATTTGATGCCTTCTTAAAAAATTTCTAAGTGTTTTTAAAGTTTTGTCCCTTGTCATACTATCCGGATTGAAATAACTAAGGGCTATTTAAACTCTAGTCAGAGAACTTAAACACTCTCACTATGAAACAACTAAATCCTACCTAAACTCTGGCTTTCAAAATCAGAACAAACAGTGAAAGAAGATGATAGTTGTGCAAAACAGAAATATTCATTGAAATTAATAACTTGAAATTGCCTTGGCCTTCCAAGGACTTTTAAATGATCAAAGTCGAACAACAAAAAACCTGTCCGGTCAAATACCGGACACCATTACAAAACATAATGCCTTTGCCTTCCAAGGACTTTAGTCTGGATAGAAAATAAACAAAGTGAATCATAAAGTTTAGGTTGAGCCTTTGAAGATGGCTCACCTTCATCTACCTTTTTGCCTTTAGGGTCATATTTCCCTTCATCCACCCTCTTGCCTTTAGGATCATCTTTCTCCTCATATAGGATCTCCCTAGTATGTTCTTCATCACCCGAGGAGTCACTGGAGTAGCCATACGCATCGCCTTCGGCCATCGTGTGGTATGGGAGGTCTTCAGGCTCAACATAAAGCCATAAATCCCCTAGGTTCCTCTTCGGAAACTTTTCATGGAAGAGTAGAACCATGTCAGACCTCACCTTCTCAAGCAGTTGCTTTTCGCTCTTGATCATTTGGTTGACATAAGCGTTGATCTTGGCTTGAATCTTGGCCTCCTGATCCTGTAACAAAGTATTTTTCTCCTCGGCAGCCTTGGACACTGCATTCTCAAGGGCAATCTTATCAATGGTTAAGTATGTAATGACCTTATCCTTTGCCTTGGTTTCTTCCTTTGAGGTAGCAAGGTCTTTCTCCAGACCGGACAGTTTCTCCTGGAGGTCTTTGATGGTTTCCTCTAAAGTGGTGACTTTGGTGGTGCTTGTCTCTTGGCTTCTCTTCAATTCCTCGTTTTCTTCTTTCAACATGGCAACATTGGAGGTGGCAGTGCGAAGGTCTTCGGACAACTTTTCCTTCTCAGACTTAAGGTCTTTAATGATGTCTGCCTGACCCCGGACTTGTCTCTCCAACGTAAGTACCGGCTGCACATTGCTTAACAAGGAGTGCGCTATGGTATCCTTTTCACTAGAGACAATAAAAGTCTTACCGTTAAACTTGACCGTGTTGGAGCTGCTCGGAGGAATGTATGGCCCTGCAAAGTCATCTCTGGGGAGGTTGAGGAAGTATTCGCCAAGCTCACCAAGACCGGTGACGTCTACTTCATCAATGTTGAGCTCTCCTCCCTCAACCTCATCAGTGTGAAAGTCCCCAGGAATCTCTTCGGTCTGTGTTGGGTCTGAAGGCTCAGCATGGAAGGAAGGCTCCGGAGCCCGGAGAGAAAGCTCGTTTCCCTTGGAAGTCTTTTTCTTCTTTGCTTCCCGGTCTGCGCCTTCACTTCCCTGTTTGCGATTTCTCTTGGAAGCCCTTGGGGGTTTAGGGAGATTTGTCTCCTGCCTTTCATTCTCTTGTTCCACAACTTGCAAGAGAGCGGCATCGATCTGGCTCTGGGTTGGCCCCTCCGGGACTATTGGGGCGTCCTTCTCAGCATCAGTAGGGTTGGCATCACCCACCACCTTTTTTCCCTTCTTCTTCTTGCCTTTCATTTTGCTTGTGGCTTTGGCCCGGCCTGGCAGGAAGAGTGTCCCATCTGGTTCATGGGTCCTATTGAGCACAATGTCAGGAGAAGGCTGGGTGGTGAGCTCCTCCCAGGTCAAGTCTCTCCGACCTGTGGTGTTCCACAGGTGAGACCTTGCCAAATTTCCACTGGTGAAGGCATCATGGAATCTATTCCCCCAATGTTCAGCAGCCCATGCATTAATCTTGCCACAAGTTATCTGCCCGGCTTTCTGGTGGTCACTAAACTCCTTGGGCAGTTCTGCTAAGACAAAAGTAAGACAAATAAGTATAAACTAAGTTTGAAAAGAAAAGAGAAGAGAGACAAATGCAAGATGATTACGGTCACTCCTTTATCTGCTTCTGAGGAGGCTTGGGTTCTCTCCCGATTTTATCTTTCTGCCATTTTCCCAAGCACCACTCACAAAGAGGAACTGAGTCCTCCAATTCCTATCTGCCTCCAGCAAATCATCCAGTGCTTTGAAGCCATCCCCCATGTTAAAGTGGTAGAAGGGGATGTGATGGTTTTTTGCACAGGCTGGCCACTGCAGCAAACTACTCCATGGGCAGAGGGTTCCCGGACAGCCTTGATGCTATGATGCATGACATACGGTTATACCAAGCGTTGGGGCTCAGTTGGCTCGGACAGAGTTTGATCAGATGGAAATATCTGACAATCTCTGGGTCTAGTGGGAACCTGAGCCCCCAGTTGAACAGCTCCGTAAACATAACCACCTCACTTAACTTGCAATCCATGGGGGTCTCCGGATGAATAGGGATCCTGATCTTTACATTTTCTGGAATACCCCATTTTGAACGCATCCTACCAAACTCGGCAGTATGGATGAATGCATAGTTGATTTTCTGGAGGGAGAGAAGATAGTTGACGCTGACCTTGTGAAAACAAGGCCCTACTTTTCCTTCTAGGCTCTTCAGCAGATCTGGATGCCTCAAGTACAACTTTTCTTTGCCCTTATCCTTCTTGGAAACTATCTCTTTGCTAGTCTGACCGGAGGGCTCAGACTCGAACGGGGCCTCTTCAACAGAGTCCTCCATCACTTCCTCCATGATTGTTGAAGGGATTTCAGCAGCTGTGGTAGGGGGAGGGTTTAAGCTTGATTCAGCCTTATCTCCGGACTGATGGGCCTCAGAGCCTCTTTGATTTCTGCTCTCCGGTATAGTGTTTGGAGCAGATGTTTCTGGTAGAAGGTTTGGATTAGACCCCTCCGGTCCGGACAGCCTGTTCTTAGGAGCTCTAATTGGCACCTCTCATCCGGTGCTGCTATCTTTTGCCCCCGATCTTGAGGGAGTGTTTCTGGTTCCTTGGCCTTTAACCAGCCGGCCTTTCCTCTTATCAACCAGCTTCTCAGGAGAGCGCACCGTGTCTGATCCCATTGCAAGAAAGGGAGAAGGTTTTCTAAAGCTAGTGGCTGTGACTCCTGGCTCGACAGTGGGCACCGATTCCTGAACTGAGGAACCAGAGATTATAGGGGAGATAGTGGTCTGAAATAATTTTCTAGGCTTGGTACCTTTGGAAGAGGACGAGCCACGATCTGACATAGATGCAGAAGTGATGGGTTTGTCAACAGGTGAGGCAGGTAACCCTGCAGCAATCCGTCTTTCTCTTTCGACTTTTTGAGCCCTCTCTAACTCAGAAAGGTTGAGCCACCCGCCTTTGACAAGAGCGTTCCTCGCTGTAAACATAAACTATTGAACTAAACGTTTTCTTTAGAGAGAGAAAGCTTTGAGAGTTTTTACAGAAGTAAGTTTGAAGAAGATGGTAAAACAGTGGAAATGAATTTGTATTCATAGTAAATCTGAAAAATCAGTTGATTCCTAGGAGAATTCGAAAAGTTTGGCAATGATTAAAAGATGGCGCTGATGTCACCACCTGTAGTTAAAGAGGTTTATTTTCGAAGAAGGTGGGTTCGAAATTCAAGGTGAAAAAACGGCTGAAACAACCAATCAGAGATTGACACGTGTCCCACGAACTCTGGCAAAAACCGTTTTGAATTCGTAAAGCTTTATCTGTCCGGATAAACCCATAGACCTGGCCGGATTAAAACTGCCTTTGACGTCGGACTGTTTTTCAGGTCTTTGGCAAGAGTATTTGCGCAAACACCTAAAAAATGGGCTCCTGATGAGTCCGAACTCTGCACTCTCCCCGGACAAGGACAGATCGGTCCAAGGCCTCCGGACCGGACAGATCACCCGAACCGGACAGATCATTTTGAGCACTATGACCATAGGACTGTTCGAACTATGAAAAAAGTACTAAAAAACCTAAACACTTCTTGACTAAGCTACTTGCTCTCCTACTTAGAGCTCATGGGTCTTTGAACATGACCCAGGTCCATTAAACATGACCCGAAAGCCCATAAGGGCCCAATCATCAGGGTATAAATACCCAACCACCTGCATTAACTAGGGGTAATGAGAATTAACTGCTACCAAGCTGCTTAATTATCTCTCTACTCTCTACTCTAAACACTTAACACCCACACACCACCATAAAACACCAACTGAAATTACCAGCCTACCCTTAGGCAATTATTATCCACACCAGCAACTACTGCAAGAAACAAGGGCACATTATCTCTGCTTGTCCCACTCGACCTGAACGACGACAAGGTACAGCTTATCATGCCTCCACTAGTTCTTATTCTAGTGCATTGCCTACTGCCTCACCGATTGTTTATGTTCCTTCTCCAACAACAAATCCAAACACACTCACTCCTGAAATGGTTCAAAAAATGATAATTTCTGCTTTTTTTGCTTTTGGACTCTCATGTAATCCAAAACATTATTCCACACCATGGTATTTCGATTCTGGAGCCTCAAACCATATGACCAATACCGTTGTTCCTCTGTCTAATGTTAAAAAAATGATGGAGATCTGAAAATTAACACTGCTGATGGTCATTTTGTGCCTATTAGTGCTGTTGGTGATCTTTCTTCCACATTCACTAATGTTTTTGTGTCTCCTGCCCTCTCCACAAATCTAATTTATGTTGGTCAATTGGTGGATAATAATTGCCATGTCACTTTTTCTCCTTCTGGTTGTGTTGTGCAGGATCAAGTGTCAGGAAAGATGATTGCGACGGGTCCTAAAATGGGATGACTATTTCCATTATATATGTCTCCTTCTACTGATATTCCTAGTTTTTCTTTTTCGTATGCTTATAATGTTGTTGGTCCTCAAAACCAAATGTGGCATAGAAGTCTAGGTCATCCAGATTCTGATGTCCTTCGTATTTTGGTTCATTCTGGATTATTGGGAAATAAAATAAGTTCTTCTCATGATCTTTCTTTTGATTGTACATCATGCAAACTTGGTAAAAAATAAGGTTTTACCTTTTCCTCATCATGCATCTCGTGCTTCACAATGTTTTAATGTTATTCATAGTGATGTTTGGGGAATTGCACCCATTGTTTCTCGTGCACACTACAAGTATTTTGTTACATTCATCGATGATTTTAGTCGTTTTACTTGGGTTTATTTCCTTCGGGCTAAAGCTGAAGTTTTTTTTTCAGTTTTTAAACGCTTCCTTGCATATCTTGACACTCAATTTTTTGCCAATATAAAAGTTTTACGATCTGATTCTGGGCGTGAATACATGTCACATGAGTTTCAAAACTTTCTTCAAAATAAAGGGATTCTCTCTCAGCGTTCTTGTCCTTCGACACCACAACAAAATGGTGTGGCTGAGAGGAAAAATCATCATCTTCTTGATGTTGTAAGAACTGTTTTACTTTAATCATCTGTACCTCCTCGTTTTTGGTGTGAAGCACTTTCTACGACTATTTTTTTGATTAATCACTTACTTTCTCCTACGTTAAATCAAGTTTCTCCTTTTTATAAGTTGTTTGGTCATTCTCCTTCATATTCTGATCTTCGTACCTTTGGATATGTTTGTTTTGTACACCTCCCTACTCATGAATGTCATAAACTTACAGCACAATCTGTAAACTGTGCTTTTCTTGGTTATACTATTCCTCATAAGGGTTATGTTTGTTATGATCCTCATGCTCGTCGTCTTCGGGTGTCTAGGAATGTGATTTTTTTTTGAAAATAAATATTTTTTTCCATCTCATGTTGATCCACCTCCTGCATCTTTATCTCTCATGCCAAGTTTTTCTGATATTCCAAAATCTATAGAAATATTAAAAACTGGTTTTGTATATCGACGACGTAATCGAGATGAGTCTGGTCCCACTACTGTGATCCCTTCTAATATTGTCTCGACGCCTGATCCTGCTCTTGATTTCACAATTCTTCGTCGATCTGCTCGTCCTTCTCGACCCCCTGATAGGTATGGTTTTTCTTCCCCCGTCTCTCTTGTAACTAATTTATCCAGTATTTCAATTCCCACTAGCTATAAACAAGCCATGGAACATGACTGTTGGAAAAATGCAATGCAAGTAGAACTTCAAGCACTTGATGAGAATCATACATGGGATATTGTTCATTGTCCTCCTACAGTTAAACCAATTGGGAGTAAGTGGGGTTTCTCTGTGAAACTACGTTCTGATGGCTCTTTGGAGCGATATAGATCTCATCTTATAGCTCTGGGTAATAAACAAGAATATGGGATCGATTATGAGGAGACATTTGCTCCTGTTGCCAAAATGACCCCCGTTCAAAGCATTTTCACTATTGCTGCTTCACAATCGTGGTCGTTGCATCAAATTGATGTTAAGAATGCTTTTCTTCATGGAGATCTTCAAGAAGAGATTTACATGAAGCTTCCATCTGGTATAAGTACTTCTTCTCCTCATGATGTCTGTAAGTTAAGGCGTTCTTTGTATGGGCTCAAACAAGCACCTCGAGCTTGGTTTGAAACGTTTCTTTGTACACTTCTTTCTTTCAGTTTTGCCCAAAGTCAGTATGATTCTTCTTTATTTTTTCACACATCTACATCGGGTATAGTCCTTCTCTTGGTTTATGTGGATGATATTATCATCACTGGTATTGATTATAGTTTGATTACTAAGCTTCAAAAACAGTTACATGCAACTTTCCATATGAAAGATCTTGGCCAACTTACATACTTCTTAGGGTTAGAAGTTCATCGTCGGGCTAATGGTATTTGTTTGAACCACCAAAAGTATATTCAAGATCTTATCACTTTGGCTGGTCTGGAGGATGCTTCTTCAGTTGATACTCTCATGGAGGTAAATGTCAAATTTAGGAAAAATGAAGGGAACCTTTTGGATGATCCTACTCTTTATCGACGCTTGGGTGGGAGTCTTATCTACTTGAAAACTACGCGCCCTGATATATTCTATGTTGTTCATCAAGTCAGCCAGTTTATGTTCTCTCCTCGACATCTACACCTTCCTGCAGTTCGACGCATCATTCGTTATCTTCATGGCTCGTCTACTCGTGGTTTGTTCTTTCCATATGGTTCATCTCTTCAACTTGTTTCCTATAGTGATGCTGATTGGGCTGAATGACCAGATACACGTCGATCTACTACAGGTTGGTGTATGTTTTTAGGCAATGCTCTAATTTCTTGTAGGTGTAAGAAACAAGATCGTGTTTCTAAATCCTCTATCGAAGCGGAATATCGTCCCATGTCTAGTGCTTGTTCCGAAATTGTATGGCTACGCGGTCTTCTTGAGGAGGTTGGAATTCCTCAAACAACTTCTACCCCTCTTCATGCTGATAACACTAGTGCCATTCAGATTGCCACCAATCCTGTTTTTTATGAGCGCACCAAACACATTGAAGTTGATTGTCATTCCATTCGAGATACTTTGGAAAAACGGGTGATATGTCTTCCTTACATCTCTTCTGATCTCCAAGTGGCTGATATTTTCACCAAAGCTATGACTCGTCAGCGACATCAATTTCTTATTGGCAAATTGTTACTGGTTGACTTACCAGCATCAATTTGAGGGAGGGTGTTACAGGAAATAAATTAGATTAATATCTAATTTATTTACTCCAAGATTGAGTTAATATATATTGTAGTATAATATATATGATAATCAATTATAGTCAATAGTCTACGTCAATTTTAGGAAAATAAATATTCTAGTATTAATTGTTGTAACTGCTACAAACTAGTATAAAAGGTGAACCAGAAAGATAAATAAGATTTTTTTTTTCAGAAAGAAAATAGTCTTGGCATAATGCTGACCTTCTGCAATATTGTCAACCCATTAAATATAATTTGAAGTAGGCAAATTATATTAAAATTGGCACAACAAAAAATAAAAAGGGAAATATAATGTTAAAATTTAGCATACCTCGAAACCAAACCTTTTTTGGAAAAGGTTTCACAACTCTATTAGTATGACTAGCTTTTTCAACAATTTCTTTATCAATAGAAGAACGAATTTTGTTATTAACAAAATGATCGAGAATCAAAATAGAAACATATAAATTTGAAAACTTTGCGTCTTGTTTTATCAAACGATAATACAACTCTTTTACATGTACCAACCTATCTTATGGACTATACAATTTATCAATAGGAGCTCAAAGCAAAATACAACCAAAAAAATATAATGCAAAAAAGTCAAGCAAAATAGAAGAGGTTAACAAATAAAAACTTACGATTCCTGGACCGCATTCTACTTATGAGGGTTACGACATGACCACACCGAATCTCCCAATTATCATAAATAGAGACAAAATTATTTTTCCAAATCATATTAAATTGGGAAGATCATCAAGAGTTTTGGAAAAATACGTTATATTGACATGGAAGTAAGAAGTGTTTGTGCACCCTAATACTTTATTACCAACAATAAACTTTTATGTTTTAAAACCACACCCAGTTTTATTTACCAAAATTATAAATCACATCAACAACTTCTAATAATTTGGAACATTTTGGAATGAAAAATATTAGTCTCTTGAAAAATTTCAACGAGATATCCAAGAAGAGAGTGAAAACCTTGGTCACACATAAGATTATAGAAAACAACTTTGTATTGTTTAATATCAAATGGAGTTTACCATTTATGAGAAACATAATGTTCACTCCCTCATGAATATATCAATCAACAAGTTTTCACTATATTCTTATTCATAAATATAAAGATAAGTATAATTGGAAAATTCTGATGGATCAACATTCAAATCACCTGGACCTACGATAAGAGTATCCTCAAAAGAAGAGAGACGCTTGAGGAATCAACCTGACCAGAGGAAGAATCACTTCCATTAAAAGTAGTATAATCATCGAAAGATAAAGGAAAAGTGCGGGGTTTCGATTTTTCGTTCTTAACTTTAATAACCTTTTTCGTTGAAGCGCAAAAAAATTTTCCCAAAGTCATAATTACTAATCTTCTCATCCCGACTATCAACAATGCTAGAATATCATTCTCTTCTCTCAATTTCAAAAATTAAAACTTGAAGAATGAAGTAGTTGGCTAAGAATAAAGGCGAAAGGGATATACATATCATCACTCATAAAAGAGGAAAAAATAAGATAGTAATGTAAGGGTAAAATATTTATAAGAAAAAATGTATAACAGTAAAACCAATACATTCAGCGGTTAAAAATTATCAGAAAAAATTGAGAGTTGGAATAAAAGTATATCAAAAGACTGCACAGATACCTATAGAGGCAATAATTTTAATACACTCGTCAATTGTTTCCATCAAAATTGTAAGTGAAAATTTATTAAAATAGGTCATCCAATTAGAAGCATATAATTACTTTGAAATAAAAAAAATGCACTATTTGCATAATATAATAAGTACAATTATATATTATTTGAAATTTAAACAAAAACTGTTTTGGGCCGATTGGTTTAAAAATAGATTTCTTAGCCTTTAACTTTAACATTTCTAGAAATAATAACGGGTTTACTCAAAAATCAAAAGATAAAATATGAGAGAAACAATTCTTTCAAACATGCTTTGGCTGATTACATAGAGGTAGCAAACAATTATAGCTTTTAACTTAAGTCTTCAAGAATGACTAAATAGAGTACTTACAAATGAAAATAGAAATAAAAGAATAAATTCCTTCAGAAAAAGAGAATTTTTTTTTTATATTCCTTCAATTATCCTTCACTAAAGGTTAGGGGCTACTGGATAAGCTATGAAAATACACTCGACAAAAATCAGAAAATAAATAAACACATGAAGCTGAAGGAAAGATAAATAGAGTCAAAGAAAAGCAAACAAAACTGAAGCAAAAATAAAAACTCCACAAATGCAATTGAACATTGAACAAAGAATAAAAGAACCATTAAAGCATCATCAACAACAAATCAAAGTTTTTAAAACAATTACAAATTTGAAGACCAAGCCTCCTTCAAGAAAGCAAAACAATAATAAAGATAAAGAATGCTTAGTGAAAGACAAAGAGATGAAGTAGATAATTGATAGGTGGCTCGACAAAGACCAAATAACTCTTCAACCAATAATAAGAACGCTTCACGCAACATTAGTCTTCTTTCATTATTCTCACCAAGACTAGAGGGCTACTCATAAGAGTGTATTTATTCCAAACCAAACCTATCATCCATTAACTACTTCAGGTGTGTAAATATTTATCTAACTTACACTTAACTGCATATCTTAGTGGTCAGAAAAATATCATTTATTATACTCTCTAATCTAAGAGATAATTATTGTAATACAACTCGTTTATAAAAATCCAACATTAGACAATATATATATATATATATATATATATATATATATATATATATATATATATATTACTATTTTATTTTGCATATGTCATTCTTCTTCTTTAGTATTCCGACTCTAAAATTCAATTACATTCCTTCTAAATCTATAAATCCAAAATTATTGACATCAATTAACAATATCGGTGTGATTAAAATCTATTTGATATATACAATTTTGCATTTCGTAATAACATGAATAATTCACCATATAATTATTATTTAGTTTTGACAAGTAAAAACAAACAATAGCATTGTTATTATCTTTTTCTCAATTGGTGCTGAACCTTCAAATTTTACTTTTACAGTCATATGGCAGTTCCATATTTTATATGCAGTTTCCATACTCTTAATAGATAGAAGTTTATAACCTAATATCTTTAACACTTGTTTATATATTCTAAGTTTATATTGGTCAACCAATATATTATTAATAGTTTGGAAGGGTCAGTTGATAGTAGCAGTGTTTTGTTATGGTGCTGTCGAATATATATTAGAAAATATATACATCATTAGGCATATTTATAATTTTAAAGTGTGGATTCCACTTTAATATTTAATAATAACATTGTATTATGGTAAAATAGGAGTAACACTTCAACGCATATAACATTATTTTCTTTTTTTTTAAACAAGGGTTTGAATCTAATTAACAAGATTATATTAAAAAAGACAACATTATAAAGTTTCATGCAAAACTATGTATTATTTCAGTAAATCAAGTGTTCAAAATTATTAATATTTCCAAATATATTTCCAAATATAGTATAATTATTAAAGCATACCAAACTCTGAACTACCAAGAACATCACACAAGCCACAAGCATGAACTACTAAAAACACCACATGAACTACCAAGAACATCACACAAACTACAAACATGAACAGTAATAACATTGCTCAGAAATAGCAAAACCAAAACAAAAATAACAGAAAACAATAATCTGAATCTTTACTAATCTCATTAAAACGTATATAAACTAAATCAGTAATTCACGATCAACAATAGACAACAACTCAAAACATCTGGAAATAAATGAATTTAAAAAGAACAAGTGAAGAAATTATATACTTGCTTTTTCTTTCGTAGTAAACTATATACTTCGATAGTCCATTTACTTTTATATTGACATAGTTACCGATTCTAAAGATTTGAAGGATTATGTTTTTTGCTTATACCTAGTTATACAATGTTTGTGTCCCAAATAGTTAATATATTTTTTTAATGTTCGAGATGGTCATATTTTTAGCATTTTTATCCTATACAGTCATGGTTTTGTAAATAAAAACAATCCTCATGGAACACAATAAATAACAAATTGTCATCCTACACAATACAATTTATATGTTACGATAAATTTAGTTATTTGTCAATTTGTTTTTCTAAAATTTGAATATTTGATGCGGCAACAAGTTTAAATGTTTTGTAAAAAGTTATCCATCTTGTAACAACTTATATTGTTGTTACCGAATAAAGTTTTGTAGCCACAAAGTTTTTAAAACTATACAGTAAAAAAATTTACCATTACAAAAATTTATTATTTTAAATTTTTAATATTTCAAACAAGATTGGCACGTTGATCCAAAAAATTTTGTCACAACTATCCTGACTTCTCATGACCCGTTCGGCTATGATAGTTGCATTCTCTCTATTTTAATTCGTTTTTTTATTTTATGTTGATTCTGGTGATTTAACGTCATCATTGAATCAACTTCGATCATTTTATTTACTTAATATATCAAACGATTATTTTATTTAATGAAATATTTTATATCCTTATTTAGATAATTTTTATATATAAAGCGAAAGATCTTTTGGTATGAATTTTACCTTATTCCAAGTACTAGAGTAGGATCAAATGTTATATCTTATTCTTTACATTTTAAATGTTTGATTTTATCAGTACCCTCTCAATGTAATGAGATTGTATTTGGAAAAACCCTCAATATTTTGTAATACTTTTATTCTTAAAATAGTATCGATTTTCTTGAGACCATTTATCTTAAAATTAGAATAAATAAAGTTCTTCATGTAAAATATCTCAATCATGCCGTCAATTAATATAAGAAAATCATTCACGTATAAACATATTATGACCACTAAATCACCGCAAAGTTTAGTGTATAAACACGTATATGTTGTGTTATATCTCAACCCATCAGCTATAATTGTATGATCAAACATTTAATGTCACTTTTTAGATACTTTCTTACAAGCATATAATGATTTATCAATCCTACATATTTTAGATTCATTTATAGGAAATTCAAAAGCTTCAAGTTGTTCCATATAAATCTCATCGTCTAGATCTTCATTTTAAAAAGTTGTTTGACATGTAATTAATGATGTTTCAAGAAATTCAAAACCTTTAAATTGTTTCATATAGATCTCGATATATATACACATTTTTATGTGGAATACAATTAATTACATGACATGCACTTATCATAGCTTTACCTACATATAAATATATTTTATATGTATGACACTTAAATTTAATTAAAATATCATTGGTCATCTTAATTAAAGTTATATTTATGCTTTAAACTAACATAATTTGTTATGGAGTATAAGGCACCAAATATTTATGGACAAGCTCGTGCTATTTATAAAAAATTGAATTTCTCATAAGAAATATTCTTTATCTCGCTTACTACGTAAGATTTTAATCTATGTGTCTAATTAGTTTGCAACTATGCTTTGAATTTCTTAAGTATACTAAAAGGATTTATTAGAGGTCTATACCCTTACTTATGAGGTAAGTTAATGAATACAATATGATTATGATAAAACCTAAAGCAAGTTATATGGAGATAGATGAGCCGGTGGACAAGTTATGCAAAGCTAGATAAGCTATTGAACGAGTATTATGAACCAAAGCAAGTTGGGCGAGCTATATAGAATTTGGTGAGCTACTAGACAAACTATGTAGAGTTGCATGAGCTGCTGGATAAGCTATTGAAATTGGATGAGCCATAAAACATTGCATGAGTTATATAAAGTTGGATGAGATAGAGTAAGACGACGAGTTATGTAAGGTTGGACGACTCCGAAAAGATAAGATCTGTGTTGAGATCAAGATAAAAATAAACAAATGAAAAATTAAACAAGATAGAAAAGATTACAAGACTTATTTAACAATAAGCTTCTTTAAAAATATTATAGAGTTATGATAATGTTACCAAATATAAAAGGTATATATTTGTAATCACTTAATATATATTATAAATAGAGATGCACCAAGGAAAAAATGGACACTCTCTTATTTTATACTAAAACAATCTATTTCTAATGTTAATTTCTTTTTTTTTATAACTCATAACGAGATATTCTTGTTTTTTTTAAGATGAATACGATTGAATATATAACATGAAATTAATACAAATTTGCCCAAAACAATAATATACAAAATATAATTTTTGGTCATCTCACTTAAAGTTATATATTTTTTTTCAGCCTAACCATTTGGTTGTTACGTATACGTCATTGAATATTGATGAATCACCCCATGCTCTTCACAAAAATTAGAAACTTATCCTCATAAATATTCTCCACCTCTCTCACTGTGTAATATTTTAATATTATTATGTAATTAGTTTTCAATATTTTCTTTGATTTTTTTAGAATACAAAAAGCCTCGTCCCTATGATTAAGCACGGAGATATAAGAAAATATATAGTAGTCATCTATCAAAGTTATAAAGTATATGAGTGAAGATTTGTTTGAATCACATATATGTAACAAGGTAATCTATTGCCAATGGGTCTATACCATACTTAATAGAAAATGATTTATAAAATAAATATAATACGGTATTGATTATAAAAAAAAATAGGTTAGACATGTACATGAAAATATTTGTGTGAAGTAAGTCGGAAAAGCTAGAATAAGTTATATGGAGTTTTATGAGTTATTAGATGAGCTATGAGGAGCTGGATGAGCTATGTGGAGCTAGATGAACTGTTGGATAAACTGCGTGAACCTACATAAGTTACTCGATGGGTTAAATGAAGTTAGACGAGCCAGAGTAAGTGTTGGGAATATGGATACCACATATTTCATCTCGTTATATAAGTAAGAAAAATCCAATCTCCACACTAGTATGATATTGTCCTATTTGGACCCGAAGGTCCGCACAATTTTGCTTTTGGTCCACTTTCAAAAGGCCTCATACTAATGTAGATATATTATTAACTCATAGACTAATCTTCCTTCCGATATATAACCGATGCGGGATATGGGACTTTGATCCCACCTAACAATCCACCTCTCGAACAAAGTACCACTCTAGCCTTCTCTCAGTTGACTTTCATCCACCTGTTTTAGTCAGGTCGAGAGCAGATTTATCTGCTCATTATCAGATGACATTGTGTCGCTCCTTGATCAATTCACCTGCTTGATGAGCTACCAAGCACTCAATTTGTGGATTATATAGTAACGCTCCTTGATCAAGCCACGTGCTTGATGCGTTGTTAGGCCCTCCATCTATAGATGCCACTATAATACTCCTTGCTCAAGCCACCTGCTTGATGAGCTATCAGGATATCCATCTACAGATGACACTGCACCGCTCCTTGATCAAGCCACCTGCTTGATGAGCCACCAAGCACTCTATCTATAGATACACTGCACTGCTCCTTGATCAAGCCACCTTCTTGATGAGCCATAAGGCACTACATCTATAGATCAGATCATTCATCTTGAGTATGGCTATTGGCTTCTGGTAGCATGTTCGGCATATAAGAATTTCACCCACATCACCAGCCACATCACGTTCTGTCTAGGCCTGATACTGTGATACCATTCGTAGGAATATGAGGTTTTTCATATTCTGTCTTTATATATAAGTAAGAATAATCCAATCTTCATACTAGTGTGATATTGTCCGCACTGGGCCCACTAGCCCGCAAGAATTTGCTTTTGGTCTACTTTCAAAAGGACTCACATTAGTTTAGCCGATGTGGTATGTGGGATTTAATCCTCCTCTCGAACAAAATATCATTATAGCCTTCTCTCAATTGACTTCCATTCGGCTACTATAGTCAGATCCTTTAGAGCACTATCAGATGACATTGTGTTGCTCCTTGATCGAGCCTCCTTCTTGATGATTCATCGAGTACTCAATCTATATATGAGATTGTGTCGCTCCTCATCAAGCAGCTTGATGATCCATCAGGCCCTCTATCTATAAATGACTCTCCAATGCTCATTGAGCGAGCCTTCCGCTTGACGAGCCTTCCGCTTGACGAACAATCAGACACTCTATCTATAGGGCATATCAGTTACCTTGAGTATGGATCCCAGATTTTGGTACATCATGTTTGGCATCTAAGAATTACACCCACATCATCCACCACATCGTGTTTCGTATGGGCCTGGAGCTCTCATACCATTTGTTTGGGAATATGGGTACCGCATATTCCATCTCTATATATAAGTAGGAACAATCTGATCTCCAAACTAGTATGTTAGTATCCTCTTTGTACCCAAAGATCCGTATAAATTTTATTTTGGTCGACTTCCAAAAGACCTCACACTAATGGAGATATATTCTTAACTTATATACTAATCTTCTTTCCTATGTATAACCGATGTGGGATATGGGAATTTGGTCGCACCTAACAATAAGTTGGATGAGTTAGAAAAATTTAGATGAACTACATGAATTTGGACAAGCCCAAAAATAAGATATGCAAGAAGATCATGAGAAAGATAAAACAAAGGAAAAATCAAACGGGATAAGGAAGATGACAAAAATTATTTAACATTAAGCTTACTAAAAAATTGTATAAAACTTATGGTAATGTAACCAAATCTAAGAAAACATTATATACCTTTTATATTTGTAATCACTTGAAAAATATTATAAAAGATATCCACCAAAAAGAAACGGGATACTATCTCATTTTAAACCAAAATAGTATATATTTAGTTTTCTCTTTTTTATACCTATATTAATTATAACAAACCCTTTTTTTCATAACATACCATTTCTTGATGAGCAATTTACCATGTTTTTGAAGTCAACCCATATTCCGAAACAAAACACTCATCTGGATTCCATCTTTTATATGATCTCTATAATCTAATGCAACTTGTACGACATATATCATATTTTATATCTATATATGTTTTCTAGTTCATTGACCATTAAAAAATTATGTTGGTAGTGTTTTACCTCGTTAAAGTTGCATCATCTATGAGAAACTGAGCTAAACCAATGGTGATGATTTATTGTATTATGGAAAGATGATATCATATAAAGGTCCCAATTCTAGGCATGTATGGTTTTGCTTGTATTAGATGTCCCTAAATGTATAAAATTATTTAAATAATTATTTCATTATGTTAAAAGATTAATGTATTCATTTTATTAATTATCTCTTTATGAAATTCGATTAATAAGGAATTATTGCACATCTAAATTGTGTAGACCAAAAATTGAGTCGTGATATTGTTCACTAAACTGCCATAACTCCCTTGAGTGGTAGCTACCAATGATATATATATATATAACAAGCTACTTGAATTTGTTAATGGACCCCATCGATATTGAAATGTGTGTATATAATAACCAAAATATCTATGAACAAATTATATCATTTTATAGTTATATCCGAATAAGAACGTTTTCCTGATAATTGACAAATTTGTTCAAAGACTTCTGTTTCTCTATACATACATCTGATTACTTAATTTTCTATGTTGCCTCATATCCATCATAATAAGAATAATCATGATACTCAAAGGGTTATGAAGTATCTTATCAACTAGATTGTCCATTATGTTATGATAAATATGACCTGAATGCTTCTCATAACGATGTATTTATTCTCCTAATATTTCAATTTATTTTTCTCAATGATTCTTAAATTTGGATAACATGTAACATTTATTAACTATGATCCTTACCAAACACAGTAGGTGCCAACATGCTATATAGTTAATTTATTTTGCAATTCCTTTATAATTTAATCCCACTATATGTAAATATATTTTTCCATCACTAAATTTTGGTTTCAATGTATCTCTGAAAGAAGCCGAAATATATCGGATACTTGTTAGACAACAAAAAACCACCAATACATGTAAAGATGTTACACCGTCACTCTTTTTTGGCGATTTAATGTATCTCTTGAAAATGAATCAATGATCCATAATAACTTGATATAAATTGAAATAATAACTATGCTTACTTAAGGTTTGAAACATGGTGCAGTATAATTATCCTTATTACTTGACACACATTTTCATAATTTTTATATCTTTGTATTGGCCAATTCTTACTTTTTGAAATTGAACTACTCATTTATTGAAAATTTCATATGAATGATCATATCTATGATTTTTAGAAAAATCAAAAAATCACCTAAATTAAATAACCAAGATCTAAGATATGACCGCTCAAAGTCATTCACTCATGTTGTTTTTTACACACTCGTTGTGAACACCCAAAATTCAAAAATCCCACATTTGTTTTGAATTAGAGATTAATTTTTAGAATATTAGGTTTAAAAATTGACTTTATATTTGTACTTAAAATTATTTACCATTTCCTTAAAATTAATTCTTATTTTGCAATGATTTCATATTCAAACATATGGAAAACTGAAAAACATAAACACTAAATAAAAATTATAATTTTGGCAATAAATTTTACAACTGTATAGAAAATATTTTATGAAGAATAGTCCAATACCATAGTCAAATAAATTTACACTATAGATGGTTAGATTCTTAATAGAGTAGTCAAATATCATAGTCTGGTAGATTTATATGTATTTTTATCGAAGAAACATATCATTATTTCCTTTATATTTTGACTAATTTGAAATAGGTTACTTAAGTTCTAATTTGAAACATAATCATCCATACATATAAAATAAAAAGTTTGAAGGTTATCACATTAATGGTAGTGATTGGGCAATACTGCACTCGTTGGAAGCGGAAGGCTAATACTTTAAGATTAAAAACTATAAGTTCTATGCCATATCCGATCATCCAAACCTTCCGAAGGGGGCGTACCTGATTGATGATGGTAACTAAACAAACGTTTTAATAATTAAGAACCAATTATGTATAAGTATGGTGTGTGCAAACACAAAAATAATATCATGTAAAAGGTTCTCACCATTAGGAAATATGTGTGGTAGCTTTTGAAAGGGCCGACCTACACACACAACAACCATTTCTTAAACTGTGAGGCTCCAAACTACTTTCCTTTCATTACTCACCTAACATTGTTCACAAGGTGAGGTTACCAGGTCCCCCAATCAGTTCCAGACAATGCACATCTAAAATCTCGCATACAAACTTTTCCTTTCATGAATAATTTTTTATTGCTAAAAAAGTGAGGTTACAAAATCTGCCAATGAGTCCAAGAGAATGAGCTCTGAATTGCACATACTCATTTCTTTTCATGACTTGCCTGCTAAAATCCCACTATGTGGGGTTATGCAGGTTTATCAATTAGTCGTAGAGAATGAGTATCTTAATGAATGTATAAACTCATTTTCTTTCATGACTTTCCTACAAAAATCTCATTAGGTTGGCTAATCAGTTTTGTAAATTTGTTCCAGATAATGAGCATCTGAATGATCGCACAAACTCATTTTATTTCATGACTTGCCTGAAACAATATCCCACTTAATGGGGCTACACTCATTTTTCCAATCAGTTATGCAGATTGAATATTTGAACGTGTGCATTGTATTGTGTACTGACACGACTTGATATAAATCTTACTAGATAAGAATTTAATTCACCATACACTTTGAGTGTCTAAAGCATTGCAAGGATTTAATATATCTCATCTAATGCTTAGACAATCAAAACTCCGCGTACCTGAAACAAACAATTCATAGGGATGCAAATCATCATTATGTACATCCCAGATTCCATGTGCCATCAATAATGGGTAATTACATTATATCTTGTGACAATATATTCAAAGATCTAGATACTTCTTAATGCGCACATAATGGGGTCACATAACTGTGACCTCTTCAACAAATAGCACAATAGCACAACAGCATGACATATACTTTAATAATCAACCAACCTAAATGTGTAAAACATGCTAATTATAACATTAAAAACATACTATTCTATATCTGTATATACATATATACATAATTGTACAAAGCATACTTTTAAGCCTATATACATATATATAATATTTTAAATCTTTAAATCGGCTGGCTGCACTTCTATATGGGGTATGTACACCAACTTCACTCGAATGCATCGCAATAAGCATATATAAAAGTAAAAAATAAAATTATATATAGTGATGTTCTGGGGCTTAACCGCCCAGTCATTCAAAAACGTAACTAAATGATTAGGTAAAAAAAACACCTTTTTATTACTCTTTTCTGAACAAAATTGTGGAAGCTTGCTGAGTTTTTATCACTATTCTTCAACCAATTTATACAACTTTTTTTTATACTAATATTATTCTTCCTTTGCTAAAAATTGGAGGTGGGCTACCTGAGCTTTAGAAATGTTGATTTTGGGTTCCAGACTCTTGGATTCCTCAAATCTGGTTTCTAAGTACTTGACTTCCTCTTCAGATTGTGAATTTGTTTTAAAGATATTTCCAAATACCTCCCAATTCCAGTTTTTGAATTTGTGTTTCAATCTTTTAAATGTTTGCGAGAAAACTTGTAAACAAGGGCCAAACAATTTTCTTTCCATTTTTGTTCCAATATTTTTAAGAATTCAGGATGCATCTTCCACATATTTAAGAACTTAATAGAGGATTTGGGTTTATTATGGTTAGCAGATATAGATATACACAAAGGGGAATGGTCTTAGCCAATTCTGATAAGGTGCTTAACTTTTGTGCTTTTAAAGTAGTCCCTTTATGCTACATTGTACGTAACCATATCCAATCTTATCTATTTGTGATTTTTAGTCAATATATAAGTGGATACAATATAAACAGCATCTTCTAAATGACAGTCAAGTATAGTGTTATTAAATTCATCCAAGCTTTTTAAAGTGCATGAATTGGTCATGATATAACTATAATATCCATAAGAAAATCATTTTTCCATATAATCCAGATTCTATTACTCGTATTGGCAACCAAATTGGAATCCTAGCAACTTTATAACCTTATCTAACTTATCCACAAATATCATATGCTTCTAAAAAACTATGAAATCCACTTTTTTCAGCCTTGGTAATTGATTTAAGTTTTCTTGTTGTTCATTTTTTGCCTACACCTCTAACATTCAAGTTTATAATTGTTATTGTCATACATAAAAATCTACCTACCATAATATTTAATTAATTTAAAATCCACGTACAATATAACCGAATGAACTAACAATGTCATAATAAAAAAAATATTATTAATACATGAGAGAGTTTATTTTTACTATAAATTGAAGCTAGATCTGCAAGACTATGCTTATCATTTCTTTATGTATATTTTTTAAAATACCAAAAACATATAAGAATATATATAGATAAGGATGAGAAAAAATAACGGAATATTATAAATAAATTTAAGAAATATAAGAATAATAAATTGTTTCATATATTCATATATAGAGGGAAAACGAAAAAAAAATGAAAAAAAAATATATAAATTATTGTTATCATATAAATTGAAAGTATTTTTGGATTTAATTAAAAATGTCATCTTCTTTAAAACTAGAAATAATAAATAGTTATCCAAATTTTTTTTTTGCAGTTAATACCCAACAAATCAAAGTTACTAATAGAGATCACAAACAAGT
Source organism: Limnanthes douglasii subsp. nivea (assembly GCA_036936605.1). Classification (NCBI taxonomy): domain Eukaryota; kingdom Viridiplantae; phylum Streptophyta; class Magnoliopsida; order Brassicales; family Limnanthaceae; genus Limnanthes; species Limnanthes douglasii. Next base: position 112,217,682 of record JAUPFV010000005.1, on the reverse strand, counting down.
TTTGTATCACAAATATTTTTTATTTTTTAAAAGTTGGTTTCTCTTAACCAGAACTTGAGAATAATATCAAAAATGCCATTGGTTCAATTTTTTTAAGCCCAACAAAACATATTCATGAATGATTTTTTTAACAAAAAATTCACCAGACTAAGTTAGAAAATAGTGGTTAAAATGAATTGCAAAAATTCATCTCATTTTGAATAGTTCAAAGTTATACCATAATCTAACTTTAGTAATCAATAACCTTAAAATCTAGCAAAATTAAATATTTTTTAATGGTCAACTATCATCATAAACGCATTCACTAAAAGTTATCAAAATAAAAAATGATATCATGTTAATTAGACTTTGCAAGATTGTAGGCACATTAAAATTGTAAACATAAGTTAGATTCCAAAGGCGTCATACTAAGCAAAACGTTTAAGAGAAAGCACATTAAATCATTGTACACCGATCAACGCCATCCTTTTTTACGCGAGCTTTTGAGAGCGAAGACACCATCATAACGTCGATTGAAGAACAAAAGTAAATGTGGCGGTTAATAATACATATTGGAACTATTTAGATACAACCTTTTGAGACAACAAAAAATGTGCAACAGATCTATTGCGATACGTTAGTGAGACCGTTCCTCGTATCGAGACCATAAGATTTGATTTGGCTCGAATTTTTGATGTGAAGTCAAAATATTACATTATCGAGTTGAATTTCCAATAATTGATTTATAACTCATTTTGTTTCTGTGATTGCATATTTTAATTCACTGATTAAGAACAAAATGCTGGTATATGGGCCTCCTTATGTAGGTCCTATAAGATAAACTTAATTTGTAGTCCAATTATAATTGGATGATTAAATGAATTAAATAGTATTCTAGAAAAGATTTTTACACTTTAAAAAGAAGAATTTAGTAAAGAAGATTAAAGGAGATACATGGAGCTTCAAGAATACATTGAACTTCGGAGACGACTCTTAGACTCTCCAATTAATTAATGTATCTAGATCATTCTTTTTTATTCCTATAAAAGAGAGAATTATTGTGAGTGTAAGAATGTATAATCTTGTAAATCCATTATTCATATGGTGGAATATTTTCTCGAGACCGCTTGTGATTTTTCTCTTCAAATGGAAGAGTTTTTCATGTATATGTGATGTTATTTTTTTTATCTTATGTAGCTGTTTTTTGTTTACGTTGTGCAGTTTTATTTTAGTGCTTTTAAGCACAACCAATTGGTCTCACAGCTAGGTTCTATTTTGAGCATTCATCTTAATGGAGGATATATCCGCCAAAAGTATGTTAAAACTGATAAATAGTGGGAGATGGTGCATCGGAAGACACCGACCATTATCTACTAATGGGTAGATCAAAGTGTTTAAAATCATGTTTCCAAATAGACGAAAGCGGGTGCTTTGGAAAAAGTTGGAATCTATATACCAACGGTAAACAACATAAAATAAATCTTATCTGGTCATAAAACTTGTGAATCTAAATTTCAATGATAAAAGGAGCATCACAAAGACTCTAAGTGTTTTTCAAGGTTTTATAAATTAACTCACTCCTTTAAAAATAATTCTTGATGATGAATTACAAGCATTATTATTTCTTAGTTCTTTATTGGATGGTTGGGTAACGCAGGTTATTTCGCTCCAAATAGTAGCTTAACCATGGATATGGTAAATGATAGTATCCTAAATGAAGAGACAAGATTAAAATAGATGTGCACTCATAATAAGTCTCATGAATACAAATATTTTGTTTATGAAAATTCTGAAAGGAGGGAAATGAGTTAAACAAAAAGGATTTAACAACATGAGGAATGACAAATCGAGAGGGAGATCACAATAATGGCTCAAAAGTATTGTGTGCTTCTATATTCAAAAGACAGGTCATAAAAGGAGCGAGTGTAGATTTCTTAAAAAGGATCAAGGTAAAGAGCCTAACGAGAGAAAATATGGAAATTACAAAAAAAGCAGTTGAAGTAGCATTTGATGACAACAAAGTACGTCTTGTTTATGATGATATTTATATTAATCTAGTAAGTAATGGAAATGATTGGGTTATTGGTTCCAGAGCATCCTTTTATGTTACCTATCATGGTGAATTCTCATAACCTACTCAATTGGTGACTTTGGTAATGTTCAAATGAGCGACCAAAGGACTCCAAAATTATTGGAAAGGGTGATATTTGCTTAAGAATAAAGGAAGATAATAAACTACTGCTAAAAGATGTCAGATATGTTCCTAGTAGTCGAATCAATTTAATATCCACCAGAAATCTTGTTGATGAAGGGTATTCAAATCATTTTGGTGATGAAAAATGGAAGCTTACTAAAGGTTCTCTCGTGGTGCCTAGAGGCATAAAAATACTTCCCTCTACTCAATACAAGTGACGTTTGAAAATTGTGAGATTAACTATATATATGAAGAGGATGTTACTGTAGTTTGGCACAAAAGACTTGTGTACATGGGAGAGAAATGGATACAAACATTGGACAAGAAAGAGTTCATTCCAAAAGTAAAAGTTATATCACTTAAAATATGTTATCATTGTTTAGCCGTTAAACAACCCAAAGTTTCTTTGCAAAGAGGTTCTACATTTAGGAGGTTACACATTTTAGATTTATTACATACAGATGTTTGTTATATGAATACAAAATCACTTAGAGGCAAACTATTTTATAACATTCATCAATGATCATTCAAGATCATTCAAGGAGGAATAAGGGACCAATAGAGTACTGAAATCCGTTCTATTGGATAATAGAAGACGATACCAAATTTATTTTGAACATTATTACACGTCCTATGAGATCCAACTGGAGAAGACAATTCCCATAAATCCCCAAAAAATTGTATAGCTGAAAGAATGAATAAAACAATTGGAGAACGTATCCCGAGCATGCTCCCTCATATGAACTTACCAAATCCTTATAAGGTGAATCTATGCGGACTGCAATTGATATCATCAAACTTTCTCCATCAATTGCTTTGGGTTATGATATACCTTAAAGAGTATAAAGTGGTAACAAAGTATTTTATGGGCACTTGACAGTGTTTAGATGCAAGGCATTTGTCCATGTTGCCAAAGATGAAAGAAAAAAACTAGATGCTGAGACAAAGGATCATGGGATACTCACATGAAGAATTTGGTACAGATTTTGGGTTCTGACTTTAAAAAGAATAGTACGAAGCAAAAATGTTGTTTTCTCTGAAGATGAGACTCTCGGTGACATGGAGAAAGAAAAAATCCAACCAAGAGTAAATGTCAAAATTCGAGTCAATTTGGAATATCTTCCCCATCTATGAAACAAAATAATGGAGAGAATAAATATGAAGCTGAAGGCCAAGAGAAACCACAACACCATGAAAATGATGAAGGTGAGGAGCAATAACGAAATCATGAGGAACCTCGTGAGCAACCAGTTGTCCTAAAGAGATCTAATAGAAAACGAAGGCCCTCAAAAAGATACAATCTAAATGAGTATATTATTCTTACAGATAGCGGGAAATCCAAACGTTATGAATAAGTTATGTCTCATGATCAAACGGAAGAATGAGTAAATGCTATGAATGAAGAAATGGAATCCTTGTAGTAGAATTTCACCTATGAGTTGGTGAAACTTCCTAAATACAAGAAGACACTCAAAAATAAATCAGTATACTGGATTAAAGTTCACAAGTTCAGCTCACAACCAATGTACACATATCAATTTGTTCTACGTCATAATATTTATAACGAGACACATTGAAGCTATTTTTCTTTCTTTAACCATTCAAAATATAGAAATCAATTTCAAGTTTGAACAAAAGTAGAAAACTGCTTTCGTAATTTATTTTAATATTTTTTTCTTTAAGTTGGGATTTTTATTTCACAATTGGATAAAGAGCATTACACATCCTTGTCCAGCTTAACAATATGATACACTTGTTATACTCTTAAAGAACAGAAAGATAAAAACCTTAGCATTTCGTCTTCTCCGCCTTAGTCTTCTCTACACCATCAGATTCTCAAATCAATTCTTCTCAAACCCAATAGCTTCATCTCTCAATCAATTGTTCAAAGGACCAAGTGCTCCAAGGATACAAGATTGATTTCAGATAAGTTTGCATTCAGAGATTATGGTTTATTGACGTTAATCTCAATAATTGGGGCGTATTCTTAGATATCCAGTCACCAATCCTTGTAATCTCTCTTAGTGGAGCTTGATTTTCATTAAAATCCAAGCTTTGATTAGTTTTGAGAGTTGATATCGCAATCCAATCGACTGCCTCGTTTTGTTCTCTAAAAATGTGGATTAATTTCATATTTGAAGAGAAGAGTTTACGGCAACAACTGATTAAGACACTTAAGAAATCAAAGAGACCTCCCACCTAGAAACATCTCAGTTAAAATTCTAGAATCTGTTTTGATATGTTCCCGCAAATGGTATTAGCTTTGGTCCACCAAGAAATTTGTGTCCTTGCAGTATATACAATCCTACTCCTCAAGATGGTTACCACAACCATAGCGATTTGGAAGTTGTGTGTTGTATTCTGTTGTTTTGGTGTATAATAAAGACGGTGAAACATATGACTTCAATCTTTGTGGCATTTTTATTGATCATTGCAGCCGTAGGTAATTATACATTGGTACATGTTTTTATTTAGTATTATAAACGTAATTGATTTTTAGAATTTTAGAACATACGCTAATGGGTGTTGCTACTGTATTGAAATTCAAAAGTAAGCAATAGTTTTCCATCCTGGTTCAGAAGCACAAATGAAACGTTGTCTAATAGATATCAGTATTCCAAATGGAACCGACGGCAGTGAAGAGTTGTGCAATACGCTTTGCAAATCGACGCCCGGAGCAGCCCCACAGTGTGTCTCCTTAGCTACTTGTCGATGTATGCCGTGCTAGTTCCTTATAAATTCTTCTTCTTTTTTATTTTTATAATAATAAATTTCAAAAATGTTATTTACTCTAATTAAATAAACAATATTACATGTCATTTAATATTCATGTTTGAGTTACTATTTTGTAATTCAATTTTCTTCGCCATTTTATAAAATTGATATTATATATATTCTAAATTCAGTTCAAAAAATAAGTTTGATAAAATAACGAAAATCAATCTTAAAAAATATATGAGACCAACAAGTAGTCGAAAAATATCACTTAGCATAAAATCAGCTAAGGAGGAAGGAGTTTTCCCACCAAGAAAGCTTAGTCTTCGTTCTTCGGTTCTCCGCCGGAATTGATTTGATCGTCTCCGGTCTTGGTTGTTCTCGTTATTCTCCTTATGTATTGCGTCTCTCTGTTCTTCATAGTTTGTTTCATCAGCCGTATCCTTCTTGTTTCTCTGGGTTTTCTTAAACAGAGTCGTTCTGTGAAAGCAGAGGCTGCGAGTTTGCCGATTTGGTCGCCGGTTCTGGTTCTTGCTCCTCTTATCATCTTTTTCTCTGTCCTTTAGAGTTGGATTGGTTTGGGTGCTCTTTAATGAATTTCGGAAAACCAGAAGAACATGGTGTTCTTTCTGATTGTTTTCTTCAACATGAATCTTCACTCTAGCGAGGAATTCCCCGCTCTTCATCCTTGTTTAAGTGTGGCCAAATAGCCTACCAAGAAGTTTACGGAGTTATTCAAATCGGTGGAAGACTCATCTTCTTTAAAGCCGGAATTTGTGAAAGAAACGGAGCACCATTTCTCGGTGCAGTTTAGTGAACATGATAAGCAGTCTCTGCTTACGAAGTCAAGAACAACCCTAATAGGCAAGTTTAGTACTGGGATTCCGAAAAAACAAAAGCTCGACGCCTTCTTGGATACCTTGAAATTCAGAGGATCCTTCTGTTACAAAGTCTGGGACTCTCATCATGTTTTCTTTGAGTTCGACTTGAAGGAGGATATGGCGAGGTTCTGGTCTCGTAATGTATGGAAGTTCGACGACATGGTGCTGCGTATATTGCAATAGAGGCAAAATTTTAACAAGAAAGTTGAAGACCCTACTGTGTTGGTTTGGGTCAGGTTTGAAAATTTACCTGAATGTTTATATGACTCAGCTTTGATTAATGGCATTGCTTCTGCTATTGGGCCTGTGTATAAGGTTGTTGTGCCAAATGAAAATCATGCTCATACAAATGCATGCTATGCTCAAGTGGAAGTCGATATTTCGAAGAAATTGCAAAGAAGGATGTGGATCGGATTTGGTGTTAATGATGGATACTGGATATATATTAGTTACAAGAATGTTCCATTGTACTGCTCAAGTTGTTATCATATAGGTCATTCTCAATTGATGTGTATGAAAGCTATTAAGGAAAATGTTGTTGTTCTTGAAGATGCTAAGATGGTTGATGAAGACATGGTTGAGAAGAAGGAGGAGAACTGTAAAGATCATCCAGT